>CM056555.1:10363895-11563895 GCA_029721515.1 Synanceia verrucosa
CATGATGCTATTTTGGAGGTTTAAGTTTACTGCCAGTCTGATTGTACCCGAAGGTCGTCCTTTGGAGCACAGTGGACTTTCGCTATTTGGATTATTGGAGGAGGAGTATTAATGATGAAAGTAGACTTTTCCACATTGAATAGATGACTCAATATGATAAATTCCCTGATGTGAGTGAACAAATATTGAAAGGCAATAATGCTTACCACCTTCCTGTTTTGTGTGTGACAGTTTGCAGCAGGCACAGCCACTTTAGTTGACTTTAACTGCTTCCCAGTACATTAGCTCTGTCAGTGAGCCATAGTGTTAATCACGGGTGTGTTTTTGATAGCTGAATTCTACCTAAAGGTTGCCTCTGCTTTGTATGGATATCACCTTTCTATATTTATATCCTCAATCATGCCTGAATCACCTCATTTTCACACCTAATGAGTAGGAACCTGAAACAAAGGCCCGGTGCTTCCCTGTGTTTAATCTAGGGTGTATTTAGGTCAGATCCCTAACAAATGCATGTTGCGCACTGAAATGATGTTTCCAAACAACGTATCAAGAAAAGGAGAGATTTTTAATTACAGTATTTGTGGCCCCAAGTGTCCAATTCCCTTTCATATCAGTCTCTAGTGACCTAAAGGGGAGAAAAGAGAGGGATCTGCTCCGCTGCAGGGGTAGGTAATTATGAAGGAGAGGGAGAGAATAGGCCTGTCGGTGCTTTAGTGATTTTCTTACCTGAGCCCCTGTTGCAAATGTGACATATTCATTATCGGAGATAATCAAATGCAAGACTTTTTAGTACGGTGCCTTTGTGCTTGGGCTTTTTTTTAATCTATTTATCATGCTGTTGTTGTTATTCCCCCGTTTGATAAATTTGATTTTCAAACAAAAGTGAGAGGATCAAAGATCAAAGAGCTGTTTTTTTCTCCTCTGTGATAAAAACTACTGTAACTACTTCTCCCTTACCTTGAATAGTGGCCTAGATTAGAGACGGCTCATCAGCCAGGGACACAGAGTCCTTCACCACTGTGAAAACACTCCTGTCAGACCAGTCAAGAACCTTTACATTAAATTAATCTGTAGGGTACATACTTGCTTATTACAGTAAAATATAGAATGTGCAACTGTAAGGTATGCTGTTGTTCCAGCCATACAAGTACACTGTACTGTGTTACATTTGTATTGATAAGGTGGTAAACTAGTGAATAACTGAGAAAGACTCAGTAGTCATATGCCAAGCACATGCAATAATTCGGATGATGTACCCCCGTATGTCTCTTTTAGGCTCTCTTATTCCTCCTCCCTCTTCATTCTGACTCATTTAGATATCCTGCAGCCTGACACAATCTTCACAACCACTCACAAATTGAGCCCTTGGAAATAATTGCGCTAACCCGTTCTGAGGGAGAAGGCAAAAGAGCTGGAATGATCGATCTTTTAAGGGGAAAAAAAGTTGATGTGTGTAATGCCACTACCAGACAATGGTCACTGGAGTGCTGCAACTTTGAGCTGCTCGTTGCCTTGAGGTGTGCCCCAGGCTGTAGAATAGCAATGTCATTTAATTGGCTCATAAAAACACCTTTTGCTTGCAGCTCTTGTTCTTGTCTTCACACACACACACACACACACACACACAGACCCTCCTACACAGACTCTTGTCAGTGTCAGTGGCTTTACATGTCATTTCACTTCTGCAACATGTTCATGAAATCACACCTAGACAAAAGGTCTGCTCTGCAGGGCCTGTTGAATAGTAATGATGTGAGTTAGCATGGCTTAATGCTACGGTAGCTTTTTTTTAGTGTTGCCATAGGGGACAGGGTGTCTTGCAAAACAGTGGCTGCCTTGCTTCGTGCTAGTGCTGGCTAGCTCTGCCAAAGGGGACAGGGGGCCGGCTAAATCAACTGTAGCATAACATTAGTGCCAGTTCCCTAACGCTGCCTTAAGCAGCCCAGGGGATCCAGTAGAGCAGCTGCATCACAGCTTACCTCCAACCATCCTGCAGGCTCTCCGTCCCAAGCTAGTGTGGCAGTTAGATGAAAGGAAAGGAGAGTCCTGCTTGTCCCGTCCACGAGTCTCGTGTGTGTGTGTGTGTGTGTGTGTGTGTGTGTGTGTGTGTGTGTGTGTGTGTGTGTGTGTGTGTGCATGTGTGTGTGTGTGTGGTTTTCCTTGTGCCAAAATCTGCTGATGTGAGTTACACACCACTGGGAAATGAATCTGAATGAGAGGTATTTTATCAAATGCAGCAGAATCATTTATCAACCAAGAGTATGTATACTGCATATGTTATGCAGTTTTTGTGCTTTTCATTACTTATGCAGGAATCGAGAGGGACCAATCATGCAGGACAACATCCCGGTTCTCCATTGTTTGATAAAAACACTTAAACAGACACTATGTAATTTTTTCTCCCATCTAGTGGTTAAATTTGACTTTGCAGGCATTGCAACATGGTTGGAACTACAGCAAGCGGAATGGGTCAACTCCCAGGCGGCCACTCACCGCTGATCCCCAGCCCGGAGCTCCGGTCATTTTATGGCACTTTTACACTTTTTTGGCGATGAGGATTCAGCGCGGCATAAGTATGGTCTTGTATTATGACCAAAAGTGCAGTGCAGGTTTTAGTTTAGTGCCGGCTAAGTAAAACCTTAGCGGCGTCTCCACCTTGCTTCTCTGTGAAAAGTGAATTGCAATACGCAGAAATGCATTTTCTCCAATGGGTACTAGCAGGCAGTGCTTTATGTCCCTCTCGGCAGTTCGTAGTTTTTGATAGACCGTAAAGAAATGGAAGCCTCCGTGTGAGCGACCCACTCTATGTAAAGACAGATAACTGATTCTTCACCCAGGAGGATAAGTCAGATTGTTGGCATATGTTATTTTATACCAATGACGATCTATTTATGAATGAAGACGTTGATTTGAGGTAATAAAATACTTTAAAAAATTACATAGTGTACCTTTAATAATCATAAATAATAATAATATATGAAAATTATATAGCGCCTTTCAAGGAACCCATGGACGCTTTGCAGGGAGGGCAACAACTGATTAACACAGAGCATTTTTTGAACGTCTCCATGGATGAAGCGTTCCTGATGTCTGATGGGAGGGAGTTCCAGAGGGTGGGGACTGCAACACTGAAGGCTCTTTCACCAAATGTTCACAACCTGGTCTGAGGGATGGTGAGCAGACCAGTGTCAGAGGAGCGAAGTGACCGGGATGGAGAATAGGGGTGGGGAAGGTCCTATAGGTACTGGGGGGTATGGCCATTGAGGGACTTGTGGGTGAGGAGGAGAAGTTTGAAGGTGGAGTGGGGAGCCAGTGAAGATGGATCCGTGTCAGAGTGCTCCCAGGACTTGGTGTGGGTGAGAACCATGGCAGCAAAATTTTGGACGTACTGGAGCATGTCCAGGGCTTTGGCGGGTAGACCGGACAGGACTCCACTGCAGTAGTCCATGGGGGGTCAGGGAGAGATGTTCGGAGCCGGGAGATGTTCTTGAGGTGGAAGAAGGCAGTTTTAGTCACAGATTTTATATGAGGAAGGACAGCACAGAGTCCATGATTATGCCTAGGTTGCAGACCTTGGAGGATAATGAGTTGGAGCTACCGGCCACATCGAGGCGGAGATCTCCAATCTTCTGGAAAAGTGCCTTTGCAGCCACAACCAAGAGCTTGGTTTTGCTGCTGTTAAGTTTGAGAGATTTGGATGACATCCATGTTGTTTTTTCATGCAGACAGGTGACTAAAGACTGAGGGGGAAGTGTGTGGCTGGTTTGGTGCTGAGGTAGAGCTGTGAGTCTTCGGCATACATATGGAAACTAAGACCATGGTTGCGGATGATCCAAGCAAGGGGGAGCATATAAATGGTGGAGTGGACCAAGCACGGAACCTTGCGGTACACCATTTTAACAGGGGCTTGGGGGGACTTGGAGCCATTGATAGTGATGAACTCTGTTGTCTATTGGAGACTTAAATGAACAGTGTGGAATCTATTGACAGACATGGGTTATAATATTAATTATATTACTATATTAGTTATTTGATACTCTCAAAGCTAAACTAACCGTTTCCTGCTCCACTCGCTCACTTGTTTGCTCTCTCTCTCTCTCTCTCTCTCTAATGATAATTTATTATGTCATTATTTTGTCATAAAATGTTAAAAAATGTATATCACCGTTTCCCAGAGCCCAATATAATCTCTGTCATTCGTTCATTCATTGTTTTCTCAATATTTGTTCCCAAAACCAAAATGAAAAAACAGGTAACGACTCGTTATCCTGATTTCCGATTTTGTGCACAAATGGAAAAATATGGATAACAGGTGATTCCGGCGTTTCATCCGATTCAGTTCGGATGTTCATTTGCCGCGAGTTGCATACTGCGGTCTAGCCAGCTGCCTCTCGCAAAGTCCTGGTCAAATGAGTTGGTCGTCGTTTTCACCTGCGTAAATGATCGCGTATTTATGGTAATCACTGTGAAACGGCTCAGAGGCAGACAGGAGCTTTTCTTTTTTCCACAAAACTTAATTAAGCTTTTGGGATAAAGTAAATATCCCCAGCATTTTTTTTCTATTTTACTATAAATATAAGTGACAATATTCATAAATTAATGGATATATTGTCTCTGAAACACAAGAACAAAGCCTCTTCAATCTGTCTGTTTTTCTCCATATGACCTACACTACTCTTACTATTAGCTCTCCTACACTCTTGGCACATGAGAGAAGTTTCAGGTGTTTGCAGTCTGAACTCTGACCACTAGAAGTCACTATAACCTACACACTGTCCCCTTCTAAAACCAAAAAAATGAAGGAACTGATAGTAGATATAGTTTCATCTGTTTCAGACTTGTTCGTTTTATCTAGATCATGTTTACCTGTTAGTGTTGTTTACTCATATTCCCATATCGGTACTTTTAATGATCCTGTCTCCCTCTTTGCTGTCCCGTAGAGCCCTGTGTTGTGGCTGTGTCTCTATTTTAGTGGGTTTGTTTGCATAGTTAGTGGCTCTAAGTGCAATTAGCTGATTGGGAAACTGTGCGTATGTGTGCGCGCCGACATGAATGTGAGTTTTCCCTGGAGGGCCGAGGCAGAGGGAGATGTCTCAGCAGTTGCTTCAGTGTAGTGGTTCTCAAAGGAATAGGGCTGTGTGTTTGATGCATCCAGTGCAGTTGGAACTGACTCCCCATTGCACACATACTCAAGTGCGCACACATGTACACACTTCCTGGCACACAGGGCCTTGTGTTCCCTGCTCCTGTTACCTTTAATGAAGAGGAGAGATGTGTCAAGGGGCAGGAGGACTGTGTTTATATGAGATTCTGCTTCTCTGGACGTATTGGAAATTGATAAGACGATAGTTTCAAATGTCCTTAAAAATATGTCAGCTGCAGACCGTATTCCAATATGTTGTGAGTTTGTGCTGATCACTTCAAAGCAACGATACCTTGTATTCCCTGATGCAGATGTTATTCAGTGGAGTTTGTTACAGCACTTCAGACTTGTGTCAGCCTGTTTTCTCTGTGTATGGTTCAATAGCTTATGTTTTCACATTCTCTTTTAAGAGATAAAAACTTCAAGATTTCATGATATTGGAGCCACTCGTTTCAGCTTGGTCAGTTCATCTCATCTCATGCCATGTGACTTTGAAAATTGCTCAGGGAATGAATTTGACTCCCTCGCTTGAAAAAAATCTCTTGTAAAAGGCTGCACATAACATGAAGTGAATATTTATGGGTGATGCAGCGTGAAAGCCTGCCTTTGATCAGGCGCCTTAATGACCATAAAATCCTTGTGTCGATTCACAGGAAAAACAAAATTAGCCAGAAGTCTGAGGAGAAGCCTGCCAAACACATTATAGGTACTTCACTCTCAACCTTTGTAATCCTGTATGATAAAATGGCCATTAATCCTCATCTTGGTACTTTCCCATCATAAACAGTCCAGCAAAAACACAACAGTGCTGTAAATGTCCCCAGCGATGCTTGTGATGTTTTGATTATGCCTCGAGGCATGTCTGCTGAAAAGTGATCAACTTTCCCCTCTGGAGAAAGCATAGTGTGTCTCAGCTTACCAAAAAAAAAAATAGGGAATGGTTGCCATATTCATGTCCTTAAAGATACTTTTACATGTTTAAGTCTCTCATGAAACATTCACACGCTCTTGTTTTTTTGGTATTGTATCCAACAAGAGACACGCTTCCAACACAAGAAGTTTACCCTGTTCTTTCAGACTTGGACTATTGACGCTGCGGATTAGATTTAACTTGTATCTAGGAATGCATTTTTTCCTCTCATTTTGGCCTGTAGCGCTTTGCAAGTTAGCGTTGCCACCATTTATGAATGAATGTGTGGGTGAGAGGTAAATTATAAAGCTCTTTGTCATTTACTATTACCATGTAATGACAATAGTGCTCTCAATGAGCATGTACGTGTTTTAAGACAGATTTGAAAACAATGTGAACCAGTGTTTTAATACTTAGGAATCATATCTTACTGTAGTACTGAGAAAGGAGTCTTAGAAAAAAAGTACAGTGATTAGGTGTTGGAACTACTGCTGTGTAGCCAGTTTTGTGAATTGCTTCACCAAAACGCTCAACGTTGACGGTCCCTCAAAAGTTTCACAAGTCCTGAGGCCCAATCTGAGCTTCTGTTGTTTCACAAAACAGCACGCACGCTCTCTGAAAAGCTGCCAGGTGTCAAAAATCTGACTTCTTTTTTTAATAGTGGTGCATTTGTGTGTTTTCCTCATTTTCTCTAACCCCTTGTACCACCGCCCCCACACCGTTTCTCTATCCTTCCCCTCCCCTGCAGATCCCCTCTGCCGGCCAGCTAATGGAGGCCGTGCGCGTGAAGATGAAGGAGAGGAAAGTGCTGACAGAAGAGCTGGCCACGCTCACAACACCAGTCAGCGAAAAAGCCTGACTCCCTGGGCTGAGGCTGGGAAAACTGTCATCCTCTTCTTTTTCTCCCTCCCTTCTTCTCTCCCTCCCTGGTTCCTACTCAGTGGGAGCTGGGCTGAGCCAAGCTGAGCCGGGGTAGCAGAACCAATATTTGTGAGAAAAGCGCTGTCGACTCACTCTGGGCCACTGGCTCAACGCAGCAGCCCGGCTTTTGTAAATGAGCCCTCGACATCTGTGTTAACGCTCAGTGCACTATGTCTATCAGACAGGGCCCTTTAGCACCAAGCTAATTTACAGTGCAGCCACTCTTAACACAGACCTGGGGTGATAAGGCAAATGCTTACGCTAATGTTTAAGTTAGACTTTTTTTTTAGCTCTCTTTTACCTCTCCCCCTAATTTATTTGGCACCTGAAGGACCTACTGGTGCAGGGACTTGACCTAGCAATGCCAAGTCAACACTTTGAGAAAGAAAAGAGTGCAGCACCGAGCAGAATATTCACCGTAACAGTTTTAAATCCATTTATCAGACCTGATACTACACAGCTCTCAGATAATATAGCCAATGACTGAAGCCTGCTGGGATTTATTCAATTGCACTGCAAGTATTTATTTCTGTTGGAAATTATCTTTGTTTGTGGATGTTTCAAATGGACTCTGTATTTGTTCTATTAAAATCCATTCAGTAATATTGTTAAATGTCAGTGATTTTATTCTTAATTTTTAAATAAAAAAAAAACATTTCACATGTTTTTGTGCACATTTTGTTATTCTAAAAAAATTAAATAATTATTGTGAATTCCATGGTTGTATTTCTAAATGCTGGCTTGTATTTTTTCCAGCAGTTCAAAGGGCTGTCAGTCAGTGTGTGATGGTGACTGAGGATGCTCTGGTGGACAGCAGGGTTCTCGCTCCTCTCTGATGATTGACAGCTGACTGTTGGCATGGTTCCTGTCTGTAGCAAGTGACCCCTGCTGTTGACATCATTAACAAGGGTCCACATGAGCACACAAGCAGCACAGCACAGGGATGTATTAGAGGAGTGGTTACATCCTTGACATAACTACCTCCAACCCCTTTTATCTGTTTCCCTTTTCCTCCCACTCTTATTATTCATATTGAATATTAAACCATGATCCTGGTCTCCTCTGTCCTTGAGTTGGCATCCTACACAAGAGACCACACACTCCTCCCTTCAAGTCATACTCCTTTCTATACCTCTCCTGGCTTTTGTTTTTCTCTTCATCGCTTTCCTCCTTTCTTTTTATTATGTATAATTAACAATGGTGTGAAGAATCCTCCGTTCAGGAATTAAAAAGAAATAATTCCGCTTTTTAATCCCCCCTCCCTTCTCAAATATATGCTAATGATGTCGTTTTCCTTTATCTTTTTATAATAAAGGATTAGGCCAGGACTGTCTCTAGCTGCAACTCGGGGACCAATTTAGCTGGGATCCAGGAGAGACAAACCCTTGTGGTTAATTACCATTCATTAACATAGTTTGCATCTTTTCTTCCTCTCCAATACCCAGGAGCCAGCTATTGTCAATATTTGTCCCATATAAATTTCTGCAGTTTTTTTTCCCAGTCACTGTCCTCCAGGGTAACGCAGCTAATGACAAACATTAATAACTCAGATAAATCCGGTGGCACAGTGGGTATAGAAGAGCAAAGCATTGGTGCCACGCAAATTATCCTTGAGCCCCCCCACCCACTCTTGCTGTCTGACTGTCTCTATTTCTTTCTCTTCCTTTTAGCGTGTAATGCATAGTCAACATGTTTGCTCACCAAGCCCCGGCCTCGGCTGACACACTCGTGCTATTTCTATGACATATTCAAATACGGGCCCCCTCAGCTGCTACTCCCTTGGGTTTAATTAACCTGGCCTTGCCTCTGACGCTCCCTCAGTGAAGACGTTAAAATGATCTTGAAAACACCCTTCAAACAATGCCCCCCTCCACACACACACACACACCCCATATCTTCCACTAGGCTCTGTATATGATTCATCTCTTTATTTTCTGTGTAGGAATGGCATGCTGTATCCTTCTTCTCTTTCACTCGCTCCTTGTCTTCCACCCCTCTTCTCTCGTACAGCTCTCATTAAGAGAGGTTTCCCGTGGGAATTACTTTGATCAGTAGTTCCAAATGCAAAGTTTTCCTTCTTTTCCCCTTTTTTCATTCCAACACAATCAACTCTGTCATTTGTTTTCTCTGTCTTTATCGCTTTCTCTCGCCCAAATTCTTTTTTTAAATCCAACTTTGTTGTATTTTTTTTTTCCTTTCCACAGATTCCTGCAGGAGATTGCTCCTGGAGGGGTAGAAGAAGTCAGGGTCACGGGTTGACTTTGGGGTCGATCGATGATTTGTATATGTGTGTGTTTGTGTCCCAAGGCTTCTCTGTGGTACTTTTAAGTTCCCTTAGTCTGGTGCGAGTGTGTGCCACTTGGGTGGGAAGGAGGGTAGCCCACAGTACAAAGACCAGTCAAAGCACAAACCAAGAATTCCTGCAGCCTCCAACTGATGCACAATTAGTTCTCGCAGATCTCGTCAACCAGCCGTGGAGTGAGTAGGAAAGAGCCTCTGGTGATTTCCTTTACTTCACTGACACAGTTTCACACCCCAGCTATTGCTGCCAATACACTTGTCTGCTTTGATTCCATGCTCACAGACGCTTGGCACTGTCTTAAATAACACGGTACATGTGACACACAGCCAAATGTGTTTTTGACAAATGTATAATTCAGCATGTTTACTGTTTTCATTCTGTCTGTCTTTCATGTTCAGAAACAAAAGGTAGACACTGTCTATGGAGTGTATGACAGAAGTCTCACAGCGCTTTTGTTTTTGTCTCTGAAATTGTTGTCTAATTATTTTTCAAAGTTTTAGATCACAGATACTGCTCCTCAACACATCTATGTATAATTTTCTTTTTCATTATATCAGATGCCACCTCAAAAAGGGAAAAAAAGGAATCACACTTTTCTGGCACACATATGCTATGTATACAGCCTCATTGATCTTCACTTGAACAAGTCCCTTATCCTCCTCTACAGCACTCCAGACATGAAACGGTAGCAGATTATGGGTGGATGCGGTCCGCCGTGGGAAGCTAGGGAGCAGATAAAAAGGCCAGTCACTCAGGGGACTAAAGCTATGTTTTGATGCTGTGTGATAAAGCAGAGGCATAGGGCAAGAGGAAGGGGAATGTTACAGGATGTATATATATTTATATATACCTCCGCTGGCTTCTCTTTTTGGATTTCTCTCCCCTCCTTCTCATCTCTTTGTCTTGTCCATCGTAACCAAGCTGTTCCTGCACTTTTCTTGTTCTTTGACACTCACTTTGTCCATCCCCATGGACTGTCCTAAGCCTTGCTCATGGCAGCTGTCTCTCTAAAGCCATGGCCTGAGCTCTTTGGGGAGAAAAAAGAAAGAAAGAAAGAATGGGAGCGGGGTTGATCTGGTTTCTAATCCACCTTCTTTTACAGCGTAGGAGGGAAGCTGCAGTCCTCAACATCACCTTGGAGAGAAGCAACTCTTAGAATGCGACCACCTGAACCCTCTGGTGTCCTTATGACTAATCTGGGATGTTTTCTCAAACGGTGTAGAAAATGAGGCTCCTAATATCACAGATCAGTCAAACTGTCATTCTTGGATGCACTGAGATTCCACTCTTTCAAATACACCAAGTTTCAAAGCGTTTTTTTTTTTTTTTTGGGGGGTTTTTTCAGTTCTGATGCTCCCAGTTCATCAATTGGCACGCTATCCATAGGACCATTTTGTTATGTGCATTCAGAATCAAAGCAAACAGCATCCGTCTTCATTGGTCCTGTTAATAAATAGGCAGCCATCCTTTGTTTTCTGCTCCAGCATATATAATAACACCTTAGTCTGCGGTGTATAGCTCCTCAAAGCACCTCTCCACCTTGACTAACTTTTCCAAGCGCTCATTAGCGGACTGGCTGAAGTTTGGAGGGTACGAAGCGGGCTGGCAGATTACCCCCTGTAAAGTAGCACACCTCAGGTAATCACACTAATGAATTCAAGCACCCCCCCGCTCACCCACCCCATATTCTTTTTCTCCTTTTCCCTTTACTTACTTTCTCCCTTTCTTCCACAGTGGCGGGTCGGTGCAAGAAGTGCCAAACAACAAAGAAGTGTTTGTTTGCATAACATTAGCGCTGCAGGTTCGCACACAGTGGCGGGGGCCTGACTGCAGGACTGACTGAAGGCCTCCCATGAACACAGGTGGAGCAGGGCGAGCATCACTGGGACCAATTAGAGCAGAGCACAGGTACATTAGCATGTTTGAGTGGAGTGGGATGGCGTGGGGATTAGTAGGCCTTACGAAACGCACAAACACATGACCACAGCCTGGTGTGTGTTAGTTGTTTGTCTCCAGTGACACAGCTGGCATATGTGTGACAAATGACCCCTTCTGGTCTGCTGTCACAGCTCATCCTGTCTTTTCCATCTGCACCTACACACATTTTCCTCACAGATACAACTGCAGCTTTCTCGTGACACAAGTTATGACAGAGCTTCATTTATGACTGAATAAAAACATGACAATTTACTAATGTTTGTTTGCTGATGGTGGTTTCCTGTTAATTGTTGCCTCAAAGGTGAACAGAAACAAGCAGGAAAATGTGATTGAAAATATGTTTAGTTCAAAGACGCTAACTATGAACATATCCAACTGTGAGTTCAAGAATAGGCGCTTCTGAGCATTTAAAGCAAAACTACCATGGTAAAAGGCTAGCATGTACCTCTGGTATCATACTTGTGTAACACAGAGCTCATGACCATAGGTGAGGGTTCATGGTTGGTCTGAAAGACTGTTCAGGAAAGGGAGGCAGTGTTTGAGGGTGTTGACCTAAACCAGGAATATTAAGATGATGTCAGTAACACTTTGAGGAATTCTTGATCCCAGGCGACATGTGCTCTGCAGACGACACACAGCAAATTAGAGAGTTAGTTTAATGCTTATTGACTGGCAGATGTGGTTGGTGTAAATAAGTGGAGTGTCTGATGCACCCAGTCATCAGGATATCACTGCATCGACCAGTTGAGGCAAAGGAGACCAGCTCAATACTTTTGCAGAGATACAAGAGGGAGGATTGGGAGTTTGCCAATCTCTCAATCTGTCTGAGATTTTAAAAGAACACGATGTTGAGGCTCTGTTGAGGAGTGTCCAATTTGGTGTACTGTGTCACCTGTGCCATCAGAGAAAAGGTGGTCACCTCCTCAGGTTGGTAGCAAGTATCTCTGGTGATTGATGACGGATCATCATGACGTCATTTAATTTGAGTCTGATGTTGATGAATATTTACGTCTTTTAACACAGGGAATAATATCCCACATTTAAAGCAGAAATTGGATTCTCATATACTGTCGTTAAAACGTGGCACCATCGCTCTGTTATGGAGCATGAACATGTCAGGAACGTGTGAATTAGACACTTCATACTGTTCCAACTCTCAGTCAGAGCTGATGAGACCAGGACACAGGGTAATAAAGTTAATGGCAACAATATCATATTTCACTTGAGCTCAGCCTCCATCTGTCTGTGTGGCGCAGGTGAGATTTATCGCCTCGTGAGTTAAAACAAATGGACACTCACCTCAGGCCACACACTCACATACAGATCACTGAGCTGTGGGACCGAGCACTTTATCAGAGCTGCCCGCCAAGGCCAGCGAGCAGGAAAACTGAGCAAAGAACTGCACTCAGGTCACTGTCAGCTGCTTTGATGAATCATTCCTGCTTTCTCTATTCTCTCTGCCAGTAAGAGCTACTCAGACAACAGGTGCTCAGAGTGCTCCTGCAATATATCCAGTATACACTCTCATTTATGCTGCTTTCACTGTGGAGCTGGTCTGATCTGAGAGTCATACAACATAGTCTCATATGTTGCATGGCAGTTTTCACACTCCAACATGCACACATTATTGCTGCATCATGTCCCACCACCAGGTGGTAGCAAAGCATTGTAGATTGTGACTTATTAGGTAGTGGACAGATTTAATAGTCATACTATAGAGCATTATGAAATATACGTCTCAACATGTATTTGCTTTATTCTAAAATATTACTTTCAAAACTTTTAAAAACTTTTAAAAGAATGTATATCTGTGATGGTGGTATCTCTTGTGAGCAAGCTGGAGTTATGAATCAGTTTACTAGATTATTTAAAGAATCATAATTTATTCCATGTTCAGTGCAATTTTATTAATAGCACATTTTTGTTTTGTTTCTTGGTATGTTGGATGGATGGATGGATGGACAGCAGGTAATTAATTCTTTCCTTCTTCCACTTGATGGCGCCAACAACATATCAAATGTTTCTCCTCTTTTTTAACCTGCACTGCCTTAAATAAACTGCTGTGATGGAATGAATGGAATGATTGCACAAATACATATAAAAGAATTCATACATGTCAAAAAGTTTGTTAAGGTTTGTTGAAACAAATCTTAAGTAAGTCAAACTCTTTTTTTGCTCTTTTTGATTTACCTCGACCTGCATCCCAACACCCAGTCTGTGGTTTAATATACACTGCACAGTTTCTTAGTCTGTTAGTGTGTACACACATTGTGTTTGAAGTTCAACATACTACAGCAATTACTTATCCAAATCACATGAGCTGTATTTAAATGGTGTACCACTATTTGAAAAGAAGAGGCCGACGGAAACTCATCTTAAACATTTCAACATTTTACAACTCTATCAAAGGTTTCATCTGTCATCAACTGATGTTTAGAGTTAATTTATCACACAGAAGCATCTTGAAATATTCAGCCTTTGGACATTTCACAGCCGCAGATTCCAGGCCTATAACACCGGCCATATGGGAAACGTCTCTGACTGTCTGCCCAAGTAGTCCTACCACAACCGACCGGCCATCTGGCATTGAGGGGCTGCCTCTGAGCTGATAAATGTGTGTGCAGGTGGCGTCTTAACTTTAATTCAGAGGCATTATTCGCATTACTGCCTCAGATCCGTGCAGGACTCTAATCTCATCAGTCAAAGAATAGGAATGTGCAAGTTTTGTGACTGCTATATTTACGCTCTATACACATTGTTCAGTTTCAGGTCACTTGAAAGCCCACATTCATGATTATTTTCAGATAACCTTTGAAAGGCTCGTATTTAATTTTGTTTCTGTGCTTAGCATCCATTGCAGTCACATAATGCCACTTTTGACCGATTGTTGACAGTAGGATGAGATGGAACAAACTGTTTTTGGCCTCAAAAAAACAACAACAACAATGTCACCACAGGCCATTATGCCCGGGTAAATGGAAAATCATCAGCATCTGAAAATTCATCACACCTGGGCAAACCTCCAGGCAATCTCTTTGGGGCTCAAAAGCTCCAGAACATCTCCTTATGGGATTTGTGGTGAAATAGTATGTCAACTACTATTTCAAGTGTCATGAATGAACTTTCAATCTAGACATAAATTGAGTTACAGCCTTATTCATGTTTGTTAAGAAATGTTTGTGAAACTTTGCACATTTCCATCCATCCATCCATTTTCTACCGCTTATCCTCACATAGGGTTGCGGGGGGCTGGAGCCTATCCCAGCTGTCTTAGGGTGGAAGGCAGGGTACACCCTGGGCAAGTCTCCACCTCATCACAGGACACATAGAGACAAACAACCACTCACACTCACATTCACACCTACGGACAATTTAAATTAACCAGTTAACCTAATCACCATGCATGTTTTTGGATGATGGGAGGAAGCCGGAGTACCCGGAGAGAACCCACACAGACACGGGAGAACATCAAAACTTTCCATTTTTCTTTTAATAACATTAGTGTGTGATCTTTTTGTTTGTAAATCAGCATTTTTCCGTACCTGGACCTGCTGTTTGATTGTCTGTTAGAGTCAGTTTCACAGATAGGAGGAAAGTTACTGAGTTGGAAGGGAAACGGCTGTCTCTCCGTTAATGGGCGCTGTCCAGGGTGCTGGAGCTGCTGAAGCTGTCAGGCTTTTCTTTAAAAGTCATTGGGTCTCATTAGAGCTGCAAGCACTGAAACTAACTATATATATATCAACATGTTTTTATAGTCAGTTTATTTCTCCCCAAGGTGATGGTATTATAGGTTATACCCTGATCAAACACAACATTCTGATCACTGACAGTTGAAATGAATAACACTGATTATCTCTTCATCATGGATCTTGGGATATAAAAGGCAACAAATGATCATTTTGTCCTCAAAGTTGATGTGTTAGAAGCAGGAAAAATGGGACAGATTTGAGTGAGTTTGACAACAAGAGCCAAACAGTGATGGCTAGAGGACTGGGTTATTTCCAGGATTGCAGCTCTGGTGGGGTGTTCCTGGTCTGCAGTGGTCAGGATCTATCAAAAGTGGTCCAATGAAGGACCAGTGGAAAACCAGAGACAGGGTCATGAGAGGACAAGGATCATTGATGCTGGAGGGGAGTGAAGGCTGGATCCTGGTGGTCTGATCCGACAGAGCAGAGAAATTAATGCAGGTTCTGATAGAAAGGAGTCAGGATACACAGAGCAGAGCAGTTTGATGGGTACGGAGCTGTTTTGGCAGAAAAACATCACAATATTAGGCAGATGGTCGTAATGTTACACCAGATCAGTACAGCTCGTTCACCTGATTTGAAGTCAAGTCAATGATATAACACAATATCTTCTCTACAAAGCCAGTTCACATAAACTTGATCATATCCTTCACTGAAGTAAAGTACTAATACCACAGTGTTACAACACTGCCGTTAAATAAAAGTCAGATAGATTAATGAACAACACTGAATAATACTCTGTTGTGTTACTTACACTTTTCCCCACTCAGGCTCTTTTTTGTTAAGAGAAATATTCAGTCTGCACTGACATCTCTTCTCTATTGGGTGACTATTGGCTGTTATTTACCTTTTGCCAAATGTTGCAATATGTATCACAAACAAAGAATCACAGTATCAGATTTTTCCAATATATGGCACTGATATTTGTTTTAATTAACATTAGCCCCAGACTTCAGAGACGTGTATTCAGAGGACAGAACTAAACAGTGGAACAGTACTTTAGTAAAATGTACTTTGTTACATCTCACCACTGATCCAAACTAAGTCTGAACCAGTTTAGATTAAAGACAGACTCCTCTTATTGAAGCGGCCCCTTTAAGAGCGGCTCACTGTGACGTCAGAGCCGCTTCAGACATGTGGCTCTTTCATCCAATAGCCTGATCGGTGCTTTTATTCAGCCCGATTTCTCACAGCAGGAGATCCCTCAGCTGAAGACCAGAGTAGACGGGACAGGCACCAGCTCATCATCAGACACACCTAGGACCGAGATCTCCTCCCTGCAGCATCACGTTCACATTCCCAGCTAGAAGCACCGTGTAGCCACCATGTCTGTAGCGGGGCTGAAGAAGCAATTCCACAAAGCCACTCAGGTAAGAGCCATACCACACCTCCACCTGCTCCCTCAGGTCTTCATGAGGGGGTGTCACGTTGTTGAACATCATGTTGGATTGTAGATGTCTGAGCATTGAATACTACTATAGTGTAGGTGTGCTCTACCTGCAACCACTCGGTGCTGTCCTGGTGCTGAAATGAAGAGCTCCACTCAGAAGATGCTGCAGCGTTGCACCAATAGAATTATTTATTAGGCTGCTCGTGTTTTTGCACCGCAGTCTGTTTTCTGTTTTTTGCTGCTGCCCTGTGTTATTTGATGCAGTGATGGAAAACACCATCATTAATGCAGGCGTGTTTCTAGGAGGCAGGTGGCACGACGGTGATGATGATGATGAAGATGATAATAGTAGTGATGCCGTCAGCTCCTCTCGGTACCCTTCAGATGACATTCCGCACAGGAAAGCAGCAGAGCTTTCACTCGGTAATGCGCAAGCACAGTAGTTGTTGTCCTCTCGAATGAAGGAGGGTTTAAATCAGTGTTTCTGTGAGCCAGCCACAGTGGGAACTCCGACGCGCTCGGTGTTATGCAATCGTTAAGTGAGCCTTGGCGGAAATCCGTCTCTATCAGCAGCGGCACGCCATGACCTCTAAACGCACTTATCTTCTATTGCGGGATGACGAATTACATCATGTCTTCCCTTTCTAACGCTGAATGCACTTGGTATTTTTAGATGTAGGCCTAATGCAGGAGAAGATATCCAAGGTTACTCAACCCATCCATTCACACCTGAGACTCTGTGTGAGTTTGGAGGCCGTCAGGGTGGTGGCAGCAGCCATAGGTCACCGATGCGATGTTGATGGTCAACGTTATAGACAGATGTGTCCCTGCAGCCCTGACTTCTATTTCTGGTGTTGTGCTGGGAGCTCCAGCATCTGAAGGAGGTTGTCCTGTTTCTAGGGGTGAGTCACAGTAACACTGAGAGTGAGCTTCAGGCCTCACAGCAGGACAGCCAGAGCCTGGCTGAGTCACCAGCACTCACTCCTCACTGCTCTCCTTGTCCTCCAGTTCAGCCAGTGTTAGTTACTGCTCCCAGTTCACATCATTCCTCATCTTTATGAGTAGTCATTACTGAGAGTGGAGGGAATAATGTCCCAATAGTGTTGCAGATGATGGTGTATCACCTGAAGGTCAGTATCTGCAGATATTAAACTCTATTAATTACATGTTGGACATGAATAGCTGGGACTAATGCAGCATTTAGTAAGGACAGAACCTAATTTACACATCCAACGTGATTGATGCAGTAGAGTATGGTATTATATTTTTAGCTAATTTATGCTGCCAGAAACAGGATTGTAGTTATTCTGAAAGATCAGCACGACAGATCAGAAATAAAACGATAATGATCGCAAATATTGTGTTGCTGCTTACAGTATGTACATGTCAGTGTTAAAGCTCATTTTATCAGATGGAGGTAGACAGCACAGCAGCCACATGGGGTGTTAGATGGCGGCACAGGTCGTCACACACAATTCTGTGTGACGAGTCTTTTGTCACGTATTATGAGAGCCCTGCCTTTCCCTGCAGATGTTCCTCTACTGTCTGAAATGCTTCTGTGTGAGGCGAGGGATCATAAGAGCATTCATATATGTAAATATGCATACGGTTATGTGGCTCTCGGTGTGCATGCATCAAGAGGCGTGGTTGAGTGTGTAATGTATGCAGGAAATACCTCTGAATATGTTGATTTTTACAGGTCAGCTCAAGGCTCAGAGTTAGTCATCTCTGGGGTCTCCAGCCGTCTGTTAGGCAGATTTACACACTGCCTACCCCGACACACACACACACACACACACACACACCCTCATCCTCCAGACTCCCAGCAGCAGAAGGCTGTACCCCCACCCCAGCATACAGAGAGGGGGCCACATGGATTAAGAGATGCGACCAGCTAGGGATTTAAAAAGAACCAGACAGAAGTTTTGCATACCGGTATCACCATTAAAGGAATTCAAATGTTCAGTAAATATCCTTATAGGCTTTCTTGCTGAGAATTAAATGAAAAGATCAATGCGCTCTTTTGTCGGTACAGTAATTGACTACAGCTGACAGTCAGTTAGCTTCGTATAAAGACTGGAAATCCAGGTACCGTTTTTTTTTTTTAGGGGGGGTGGGGGGCTTCTTGGGAGGGACCAGTATCCTGGGGTGCATCCCAAATTACAGCCATTTGTCCTCACTTGTGTTATTTGCTTGTATTCCTCTTGCCAGGGATGCATGGAGAAACGTGGATGTAATTTAACAGACTTTGCATGCAGCTCTGGAGTCTCTGCTGGTTGCAACTGGTCTTGGCATTTTTTAAACTTTTTTTGTTTTTTTTTTGTTTGTTTTTTTTATTCAGATCGAACAAGCAAGATGTGAGAGCTTAGAGGTGCTGGTAGGAAATCTAATACACAGTTATATTGGCTTAAATCAGTCCTGCGTAATGGTTATACCAGAGATATTAAAGGATGAGCTACATTGCTATAAACAAAATGTCTCCAGGTCAATAAAGTTAAATTACCTAGAAAGCAGAGCCATATGGACAACAGAGGATGGGGCTTCTTAGGCCTGATATCTGCAGTGACATAAAATCTCAGCATAAAACATTTCCATAAATAAATGGAGCAGCGAAACTGTTTTTTTTTACGTAGATTGGAGCAGATTGCACATCCTAAAATGCTGCACTGACCTTGTCGCCCCATGCGTCACTAATTACTAATTAGCTGTGCAGCTTTGTCTGACGTTAAGTGTACAGCATTTACTTTGTGAGAGAAGGAAAAGCCTCATTCTTGTGCATCGAGTCTTGCAGCATTTCTTCCTTATGGACTGTATGCACTTTGCAGAGAGCCATAAAAGGCAGAATGCCATGGAGTCACTGAGGTTTTATGAGATGAACACACACACACACACACACACACACACACACACACTTTACCTTCTCACATACATCACTGAGTAATTTACTTCTTGCAACCACAGTCACACTTTTCAGACATTTCTCTCTATCTCATCCAAGGACATCTGGACTCATAGCAGTGCATTAATGATGGAGGCCATTTTAAATATAAGGGAAGCAAGAGGCATGAAGGGTAAAACCCAGCAGGTCCACCACAGCCTTATGAAAAAAAATCAGTTTGAAAAAAATTATCCAACAGTGCCTAACAAATTTTATGATCACCTTTCATTAAAAGAAGACGACACAAATGTTTCAGAAACCTGGTTTGATCAGACTTTTTGTTTATTCTCAAATTTTACAGAAATTCTCCAAGAAGTCAGAAATTAATCAAGAATAATATACAAACCACTAAAGCATTTTTTTTTCTGTTTGGGAAGTTTTAGATATTTTGATAAATTTGTTAAGCACAGTACTTTTATACACTGTACTTAAAAAAAAAACATCAGTCTGCTGTAAAAAAAAAAAAAAAATGACACCCTATATTCTTGTCATTATTTTAAGATGGGTTTCAGGTGGACTAACGCGGCAATGCTGGCTTTTTACGTCACAAGTGAACTTCACCTCGGAGTCACGAGTCATGCTTTGAGCAGATGCTGCTTTCACCATGGCTCTTTTCCCATGGAGTGAGTCATGCATGTGTGTGCGTGGATGTGCTAATGTGGTGAAGTTTTTTGTTTTTTTTTTTAACTTAGGACCGGTATATTCTCTAATGTTTGGAAAGACAGTGAACTGCAGGTCTTATCTCCAACAGTCTCCAACTCCAACTGCTTGTTGTGATATTTTAATCAAAAACCAGTTGAAATACTGGATGTTACATTTATCTCAAGGCTGCAGAGAGCACATTTTATCTCTGTGGAGTGAGTGTGTGCTGCCAGCAGGAAGACAGAAATATGTTAGATTAAATAGAAACTACATGGGAGAGAGGGGAGATGATGACAATGACGACAAAAAAAGCCAGAGTGAGTGAGAGGGGAAAGAACAAGAAGGAAAGGTAGCCTTGCAGCTTTTCCAGATAAAATGGTTGCCTTCCTTCTTGACAGTGTCAGAAAGAAACACGTTTCCTCACAGGTGCGTGCACGTCTTTTTTCAATCCATTGACTCTAAAGGCACATTTTTCTTTCTCTGTCAGATTTAGTGAATTTCCAAAGTGGTGAAATCATGATATAATTTACAAGATCCTTTTGCCTGTTTTAAATGTGTTGGTACCGTTCCCCTTTGAGTCCCTGCTGCATCTGAAATACTGAGGAACCTATTGCTCTTAAGCACGTCCATTTCTACACAACATAAGATGCTATTTTAGAGAGGGTATTGTGTGATAAATATATTTGTAGTTTAGTGTAGTTTATTATCTGCAGCTGTTCTCGTCTGCACATCAACACCATGCGGGCTACATACAGTCCATCCCCTCTACAATCTTTGCACATCTGTCAATCCTGCAAGAGGCATCCCTCCTCTGTTGCTCTTCCTGAGGTTTCCATTGTTTCCTCTGTTCAAAGTTTTTTTCTTTTGTCGATGTGAGGGTCATTTTATAAGGGATAGAGGGTGTTGTATCTTGTAGATTAAAAACCCTTCTGAGGCAAATTTATGATTTGTTATATTGAGCAATACAAATGTAAAATAAAAATACACTTGGAAATATATACTAGCAACACAAATTAGAAATATTTTTTAAATGAATACCTGTAGATTGGAAAATCACATGAACTCCAGGTAGCAATGTTGCTCTGAGTGTGATATGTCACCCATGCTCTGCATGTCAGTAAAATGATCTGTCATGATACAGTGGCTGTGTGTGAATCTGTCTGAAGCCTTTTAGATGCTTAGGAACGCTATCACATGCGGATGGTGTCTATTTCTTGCAGTGGGTAGCAGAGCAGTGATCCTTTATTTTGTAGTCAGCTCTGGTACAGCTAGAGGATTCCCAGTGTGTGTGCTGAATACTAATATCAGTACTACACATATTACCCTTATTGCATTGTGTGTAGAATTATGATTTGACAATTGGAAGCCAGCTTGTTTTTGTTTGAATCTTAAAGGCAAATAAGTAATTTCTTGGTCCATTTAAAGTTAATTTTTCATGTATGTGAGTGCACATAAAGACATTTCTGGCTTTACTCCCCTCAGCAAATGGTATGCAGTGTGCAGGCGTGCATATGAGTGTGCATAGTTTTAAATGTGCCTGAAGACAGCAGTGGGGTCTGTGGCTGTGATGGACGCCTGCAGGGCTTTGGGGCAGCAGATTGTGAGTGGGTGACTCATCCAGCCTGGATCCTCACTAGGCCTACTGCAGTGCAGCGTAAAACAGATCCAGCTGGGAGATAACAGATGGGTCGGGAAGGGGCAAAGAGAGTGAAGCAAGGAAGAGAGATAAGAGAAGTGGATGGAAAGCAGCATTGAGCAGGTACAGGAGGGAGTGGCAGAGATAACATGAACGGTATTCAGAGAGATCCTGACGGAGAGAACAGGGGGAAATGTGGAGAACACTCAATCTGCACAGATTTACTTTCTTGTAGGTTTTAGGGGAAGCTGAATCTAAGCAGTTGATATTTGTGTTATGCCAGTTTATTGTTTATTTAATCAATGATTCAGGATATAGCTGCAACCCGTCAGCGGTGATCATTTTCCCAATTAATCTGTCTGAAAAAAACAAATTACCTCACAATTACAGTTAAGTAGTTTCCAACAATGACGTCAACCACAGTATGGTTGAGGGTAGATAATTATCCTGAGTACAGTAAATAAAAAGGCAGATTTCATGTTTGAGACAAAATGCAAACTGTAATCACTTGCATGAAATTCAGATGTGCGTCACACCGCCCTGCAGCACCCTGACCTCCACACCCTCAACACATGTTACACTGAGTCTTGCAGGCATCACACAGTGAGATCCTGGGCTGAGTGTCAAGTGTCGATACCGCTTGTTATTTGCGCACAGGTCAGAGGAAAAAGATGATCTCTTAAGAACTGAATGTACTTGTCCCAGCCAACCCAGAGCTTCCAGTTTTGGATAAGTGTGGATCAGCAATGCAGCAAAAGTGATGCTGCACTGTATCCACTTCAGCAGCACAGTCCCTTCAGCAATGTACCTCCCATCCCTTTATCTTCATTTATTTCTTGGCTTTTGCTTGTGATTTGCCCTCTAGCATACCAAAGAGTTTTACTTACCACAGTGGAGCCTTTTATTTGAAATCTCTGGGTCTCTCCATCAGGACACTCTGTCGTCCTTTACTTTGGCTTTCTTTGGGGGCGGCAGTAGCTCAGTCTGTAGTGACTGGGCTGGGAATCGGAGGGTCGCCAGTTCAAGTCCAGGTCGGACCATGTGTGGAGTGTGGACTGGTAGCTGGAGAGGTGCCCGTTCTTTCTCCTGGGCACTACCAAGGTGCCCTTGAGCAAGGCACCGAACCCCCAACTGCTCGGGGCGCCTGGTTATGGGGCAGCCTCTCCTGACACCTCTCCTTTAGTGCATGTGCATGTGTGTTTCATAACTTGTGCGTAATGTACTAACAGAAATATAACTAACTAACTAACCAGAAATAATACTAACAGAGTGTAAATTGAAATTTCCCTCATTGAGGGACTAATAAAGGAATTCTTCTTCTTCTTCTTAAGCATTAATAAACTCCAGTTAGCCATCTGACAACATGTGCAAACAGTATGTATTTTCTCAGATATTTAATCTCTGAATCTTCTGAAGGCTGCTCCTCCCTTAAGTCTTTCACTGATCCTCAACAGCTCTCTTAATGTCCTGGATTTCTCTTAAATCCATAGATACAGAGCATTATACAACAACCTTTTAGTCTGCTGATTCTTGAACATGTGATAAATATGATCTCCAAAGCACATTACAATTAACAAGATAAGGCTGACTTGTTATGTAAAAGTATTAAATATTATTAAATAGAAATAGAAGAGAGTGAATTTTAGCAGAAATACTGAGTAAAGTGTCAGTTTAAGTGTGTAGTGTTTGCCAGGTGTGTCCAGAGGGGTGAAAACTGGACTGTGGGGGTCTCAGCATTCTGACGTCAGCTTTGTTCTGGAGGTTAATGACAGACGGACAACAGTCCTATTCTTAACTCGTCCTGTGATCAGATGCCGTCGGCACATTTTGAATAAGAGCACTGGCGAGGTAAACTAATTAAATGTCTTAATGCAATGTAGAAGAAATGTGAATAAACAATGTTCAGTCAATATGTCAAAGGAGGACTAGCTGAGTGAAGTTTTCTGCAGATTCACTCGCTCTCATTTTCACGGTTTGGGTTTGATTGTAGAAAGTGAGCTGTTGTTCGTCGCTGTCCGTGGTTTCTCTCCTGATTTCCCATCCTCCCTCTCTCTCTCTCTCCCAGCATGAGTATTCAGGCCGTGGTTGATGTTTTATTCAGGACAGGCATATTATATATTCTGAGCATCAACCACTGCAGGAGATACTGGGGCTGGAAAAATGGAAATTAAATGTTTATCTCATCAAACATAATGAATTGGCATTGGTACTTTAATTTTCTGCATATTTCTCTTTAAAATATGATCATATTTAGATATTGTCCACTAATATGAACTGCTGAAAGTTAAATATCATTACAATATACTGAATAATACCATTAGCTTTTTTTGTTGTACGATTATTCCACAGTTAAGCAGTGTCGCCATTCTCACAGAGAGTAAATCAAGTTGCTTTTATGCATGGAAGTGGCTGGAAACATTGATAAGACTAAATTAAATCACGTCCTATCTCTCTCTCTCGCTCTCTCTCTCTCTCTCACACACACACACACACACACACACACACACACACACACACACGTCTACTTCAGGGACATTCAGGTCACACAGTAATTATTGCTTAAATCTATAAACCAGAAGCCTTCACATGCTCTCATCAACACCGATTCATCATGTTGATCATTGGTTTTTGTTGTAACTTCCTCTGTCTAGTGGACATAATGAAGGGCAATGCAGCATTTTTTCACAGATATTGATGTTTTTACATCCCCACAGACCTTGCGAAATTATTGTCTGTGATGTGTCGGGCATTTATTCTTGGCTAAAGGTCAACGTCCCGAAATGACCCAAGTCACATGAGCCAACCATGTTTTCAGTCATGATTTGAGACAGAAATGTATTTTCTATAAACCAGACAGACAGAATCCACAGCCGTTCTAGCAGCTCAGTGAGAATGTAATGCTCTTTGTGAAGACATTTTGTGTAAATTGTTTAACTCTTTGAGTACCAGCCGCTTTATAAAACAGAAAGTGCCTTGTGCCAGCGTTTTTGCCCATTTTGACCCACAGAATATTTTGTACCATGTCTCTGAAAACACTGAATAGCTCAAATGAAAGAAGAGACTCGCTATTTCATCATGAAAATTTGTTTGCACCTTTTTCCATTCTTGTGTTATCTGGAGGAGAGTAGAGGCCACTTTCACTTAAAACGCCACTTTTTGTTCAGAATCCATTTGTTTTTCTCTCTAATCATGATCGTCTCCACTTCCTGATTTGATCTCTGTGGTGTATACCATCTCTTTATGATTCGACTACATCTCCCAGAAGCTCCAGTATTACTAACGGGCTGCAGGAGACCACGATCGGTGACTCACTGCCAATAAACCATTTCATCGTATTATTTAATTATTAATGGCACTCAAGCGTCGGATTTTAAATGACTTTGAAATATGTCAATGGCGCTCAAAGTGTTAATAGAAGTTGATATTTTTAGTTTTATGCTGCAGTCATGTTACTAATGGCCAGATGATGGTGTCTGAATTTCTGCTTTGGACAACATATATCAGTCAGAGTATTGTGCGAGCCTGACGTGGTGGTATTATTACATCAACAGCAAGAGCCTATCATGGCAAAAACAAGCATTTTAGTGGATGGAAATGATGCTCTCCTTCAATTCTGGACCAATTTCAGACATTGTTGTCTCTATTATTCAGTTAGACACAAAAGCATACATAAGAATATCAATATATACATATAGAAATACATAAGTTACCCATTGAAATTTGGACTGTCGAGTGATCACCAAAGTTCTCATACGCCATTAATGAGTAGTAATTCATTTTCATGGCAGACCTATGAGCTGGTGTTGCTAAAAGCATGAAGAGCATGAAAACAGAGTGACACAGCAGGATGTGAACTTTAGACTATAGCAGGCGGATGTACTCTGTTCGAAATGAAGTAAAGAGGATATGTTGACAGGAATACTGTTGAACAGAAAGGAAGAAAGCAGGAGAAAAGATGATGGAGAGAGGGGATGAAGTGTATCAGAGAGCAGGAAGAGGCGAGAGGAGGAAGTAATGGAGTTAAGTGGATAGAAAAGGACGATGTAGGAAACAAAAGAGGAGAGGAGGCTTTGCTTTCAGGCAGCTGCAGCATCATGCGCTCAGTCTAATGCCTAATTTGGCTCATGAGAGGACAGTAATGAGGGCTGGGAGGGAACCGAATGTGCTTTAGTCTATTGTATATTTACTAAAGTGAATGTCCTGCAGGTTTCTCGGGGGAACAGTATGTGCTTGTTTGTGCCTCCCTTAGTGAAGGAAAAGCCATGTTAGCTGATGTAGTCGTGGACACACACAGCGTCCTCCCACCAGCTGCAGAGCTCAGACTGAATGGCTTGTCAGGGATTATAGTCACATTAATCAGAGCACAGTGACTTGGCATCATATATTGGAGCTGTGTGTGAGTCAGAATCAGAGCGCTGCAGCGGTAATCTGTGAAACGTGGCGCTTGTGCCGGACCAGGCCGCCAAATGTACCATGTGACTCCATGCTGCTTTTTTTTATTATCAGAATATTATTTTTAGTTGATTTCCTCTGGGGATTTTAGTGCTGAAATATGATTTTCACATTCACTCACAACCTTTAAGTCACCAATTCCCTTACCGCAGAATTTCTGAAAACCGCTCAGAAGTGGTAAAAGACGATCATGTGAACATGCAGCATATAAGCTTCATCTGTAAGTCCTGTGATGATTAATTATCGCTGAACTTATGCTATTATGTGTAATTGCTCTAATGTTTTTGTTTACCATGCTGTTGAGTCATGATTAATTTAATCACGCTGATGCGTTATGTAAATATTGACACTGCCACAGGCTTATTATGGGTAAGCAAACTTATTTTTCTGCTGTTCAGATTGAATATGACAGACACCACCCACAGATTAGACACCTTGAATTTGAATGAAACTACTTGTTTTTTAAACACTCTTCAGTGTACATGCATGTAGGTGTGTTTGCAGTGTAGAAGTAAGACAATCCTGAGAGAAAAATATAAATTACTTTTTCCCATCTTAAAGGACTGCCTGTGTGCATAAAACATGCCTACATCAAATGAACACATGCAATATACTGTATGGTGTAATGATATTCCAAAAAAAAACTATACTTTTGAATGTATGAATATTCATTTATATAATATGTGCTATAATACTGTACTCTTACTGTAAGTCCTCGTATTTAGCAGTTCTGAATGTTACCTAAGCACTTAATAACACACATATACAGAACATGATAATATAGTAAAACACAGTTGTTTATGCTCAGTTTCTTGTTTTCATTTGTTGGTTTAACTCTTAAACTGTATGGCTATTTTGGAAACCATTGAATAAATTGAGTTGAATTGTACTGTGTTATACTGACAGGTGTTTCTTTTATTTTGTCCACCTCGTTTATATAACTGAGGTTAAATTTGGGGTTGCAAAGGGTGGAAAATTCCCAATAAATTTGCCGAAACTTTCCATGGGAAGTTAAGCTGGGGAATTTTGGAAATATATATTATAATATGGCAATTTATGGGAATTTATCAGAATTAACTGAAAATCTAAACAAACTGTCATATCCATACATAAATATAAACATGGCTACATGTCATAAGAGAGCATCTATGCGTGTGGCATTAGTAGTCCTGCAGTATGCAAAGTGCTGCTATGTGCATGTGATCAAGAAATAATATACATATTCAAGAGTTCTTACATTAAATCTGGTTATATCTGGTTTAGTGCAAATTATGCTACAATATACTTTTCTTTAGAATTTATTTATTTTTGTAACCTGTGTATCTCATATTGTGCCTAACTTAAGTGGATCGTAGTCTTTCAGGCATGGAATAATCTACAGATGCGATGGTTTAAATCAGACTAGACTTTTGTATGGATATCAAGTCTTGAGCCATGATAAAGACCAAAATGTGACCTGCAGCTGACTTCATAAGACTTTTGTTTTTAGCCTAGCCACTTGTCAGTAGTGCCTTTTACTGCTGAAATGGTTGTTGATCAGTTGCAGCTGATTAGTTTTGTAGTTGTGTTGGAACATGTTGCTCGTTGTATGAATATGAAGGTTCAGCAATAAGCATCATATTTTTGGTCCTCTCTATACATGACCGTCTTCCTGGAGTGAAAATCTAATCAAAAGTGAAACCACTGTTGAATGGCACATAATCAATATCAAATAAAGAGGATGTTGGTCAGCTGGGGCTTTTCAATCATCTCCTATTTTAATATCGGCCTCCGAATGTATTAATGTTATTGTTTATTTTGGGAGGGATTGGTGCAGTGTGATTGAACGTCTGTGGCAGTATTTGGAGTTGGTTTTTTTTTGCTGCGTTATTGATTTATGCTTCTAGCAGGATCCATTATTCTGCTGCTGGTTGATGTAGCTCGTAGGTAGAAGTGAAAAGACATTCATCTTCATCAACAAGGATAATGAATCCTCTTTCAAGCCAGGCAGCATGTGTTCAGCTCCAGCCTGGTGTTTGTTCCTGTGAAGCGTTGAGTTCAGGGAGTTTAGCAGAGTGCTGCTGGTGTGTCCTGAGCTCAGACCATGAGAACAGTCCGTACGTCATGTTGTTTCCTCTAATGATGCAAACACTGTTTCTCTGCTGGCACAAACTGCCTCACATGCTTTATCTTCATCATTTTATTTCTGGCTCTCTTTTCTTTCACTGTCCTTATTATATTTACGTTAGATTTCACATGATGACCAGACCTTTGCTTTATTGTACCCGTACTTGCATCAACATATGTGTTTATTTTTGATGTTACATTATGCCATTATGTACCGTATGTAATATAATATACAGATACAGAAAATAACTTAATGTAGTGCAGACAGTTTATGATCTCCTTTCTTAAATGTACATACTGCACAGTGAGGCTGCTAATAATAATATCTCCATTATGACCCATCATTAATTCTTAAAGGCCTGATTTCATCTGATATCTTTAAACAGTCCAAACTGTGAAGATATTCACTTTAATAATCACAAGCAGGCAAAGAAGAGAAGCAAATTTCAGAAGCTGCAACGAGGACTTTTTGTCACTTGTTTGAATTTTAGTTTCAGCTCTATTGCAAAATATCACATTCAGTTTGGATCTGTCATCTCCTTACAAAGCTGTTTATTTCACTTTCTCTCTGTCTATTTTTTGCTTTCCACACATCTTCCTCTCCAACCCTTCACTTTTCTTTTTCTCTTTTCATACACACACACGACTGTGCATTTTGCCTTGTCCCATTAATTGAAATCATCCCTTTTGTCGACTGTCTCTTCATGCTGTAATATTTTTTATTGAACATGACAAGGGCGTGTCTTCAGTTATTTAAAATGCATATACTAATGATTGCAATGAGATGTGGTTGACTCACTATAGTTACCATTCTTTGCTTAAAGATTCAAATGGAGTTCATGAGGATATAACTCCGTCACTCTGTGGCTTTCACTGTTTCACATGTTTTCATTGAGATATTAATTTCTGATCTTTTTTTAATGTGCTCTGTGGGAGGTTTTTTTTTGACATAATGGAGTGCAGTTATGTGTTTGTGTTGATTGAGGATCTTGCTTAGTTTTTAATACTGACTTGTATCGAGGTTTGCTGTTCTCTGTGTGTGTTTGAGCGACAGCAGTTTGTGTAAAAGGTCAAACACCTCATGAGGAGGATAATAAACCCTGTGTGTTGAACTGGATCACATCACGTCAAACCAAATCTCTTTGTAGTTTAGTCATAGCATGATCAAATAATTTTTGAATCGCATTCTATCATGAACAGGAGTGAATTGCGTCGTATCGATAAGGCGGTTGAGTGTATCAATAATGCAACCTGTCAGTGGCAACATATCGAGATGAATATTGATATATCATGTTGAATCCGGTATCTCTCTAGGAGACACCGCAGGTGAAGCAGCCTTTCCATTTTCTCCTGCAAGGGGTCTGATGTTGTTTTTGTGAAAAAAAACTGCAGTATTTTAAAAAAAAAAGAAGGAAAAAGTTTTTCATAAATTCATCTATATTATAGCATGTTGAGAAATGTTGTTGCTAGTTTTGGCCAATACTGTGAATTAAATACCTCACAGTCAAGCTTCCTCTGTGGTGAAAATGAAGGTTATTTGTATAGCACCTTGTATAACACCAGCCATCCTCATGGATGATTATTTTCTGAAATATTAAGCTGCACCTTCTCCCATTTTAGTGTCCAGAGCCGGTTCTGGACACTAAAATGGGAGAAGGGGCTATACAAATATTGTTAACATTGTTGTGAAACCCATGTTGGGCTAAAGACCTTTTCAAACTTGCTAACATAACTAGTTGTAGAAGAACACAACTAGCACAAACTTCAGTACAGCAATACTACTGTATGATACAAACAAAAACAACATAAATAGACTTCATTTGAATTTCCTGTTTCATACAAATCAAAACATTAAGCAACAGGTAGTAAACAGAGACCTAAGCTGTTGCCCTGGCAACACTAGTGTGAACTCTGTAGAATCATCAGATTGTGGAACATGTCACCACTCTACCTCCTTTCATATGACAGTAGAATGTTTTGATGGGTCAGTCCACAGAGAGCCTTGACAGACACACATGTCCTTGTGAGAGCAGACAGACACGTTGCTACTGAAGAGCAAAACTATCATAACGGTCATTACAGAAATACTGTGAAATATTTGGTCCAGAAACACATCTATATATTTGTTCTGATATTATGGCGACAATGGACCAATCAAACCACGACGGACCAGCTGAAGGAGTTGAGGATCAAAAACACCAGGACCTGTTGGACTCCCACAAACTGAACGCTGAGCTGGCTTCAGAAAATGCTGCTCTGAAGGAGCAGCTGGCCAGCAAGGAGTTAAACTTTGAGATCGAAAAAAACAAGATCCTGAAGGCTCTCAGGTCAGAGAGAGCCATCAGGAAACAAGTTCAGGCAGACCTGAAGGCAAAGGTGAAGGAGACAAAGGAGCAGGTAACTGCCCAGCCCAATCCGCAAAAAAAGGACTTCATACTCCAGAAGAAACAACTGCAGGACCTGCAAAAAAATCTTCTGGAGTCCCAAAATCACAACGTCAAGCTGGCCTCAGAAGTCACCAGTCTGAAAGAGCTGATGACCTTCAGGGAGTCCAGCTGGCAGAAGGAAAAAGACAGGATTGAGAAAGCTGCAGGTGAAGAGGCAGCCTTCAGGGTCAAGGTCCAGGCTGAGCTGGAGACCCTGAAGAAGGAGAGAGATGACCTGTTCAGCTCTCTGACTGCTGAGCAGGAAAAGACCGCAGCCATGAAACAAGAGCTGAACCAGAGCGCTGCCGTCTGTGAAGAGCTGGACAGCAGACTCAGAGAGACCAAGGAGCAGCTTGAAGGACAGGAGAGGATGGCTGTCAAGATTCAGACACTGCGTGAAGACTTTGAAAGGGAGTTGAGCCAGGTCATCCAGCAAAAGGATGACCACATGGCAAAAACATTAAGAGAAAAGAAGGCTCAAGAGGCGGAAAATCAGGAGATGAAAGCCAGGCTGGAGGAGATGGAGAGGACGCTCATCCAGAGTGAGGCAGAGTGGCAAACGAAACTCGCCGCTCTGGAAGATCAGCTGTCTGCTGAGGAGGGGAGCTCCAGCCTCCTCACACAAACCAACACTAACCACCAGGTTTGTGAGCTCAGCCTCCAGGAGCTCCAGCAGCCAGCTGCCAAGGAGCCAGTGAAGCTAAGCAAGGCCGACATTAAGGCAAAGAAGGAGGCAGAGAAGAAGCTGGAAAAGGAGAGGAAGGAGAAGGAGAAGAGAGAGAAGAAAGAGAAGGAGAAACAAGAAAAGGAGGAAATGAAAAGAAAGAAGAAAGAAGAGGAGAAAGAAAGGAAAGAACAGGCAAAAAAGGAGAAGCAAGAAAAGGAACAATTGCTAAGACAGAAGAAAGAAGAGAAGGAGAGGGAGCAGAGAGAGAAGAAAGAAAATAAAAGAAGACAACAGGAGGAACTGAAGAGACAGAAGAAGGAGAAGCAGGCGATGGAGAAGGAGAGGAGGACGAGAGAGAAGTAACTCTCTCTCCTTCATCATATCTCCCTTCTTACCCCCACCCTGTCACCCCCACCCCTCCCCTCCAACCCCCCTGTGCAACATGGTGGAAGAGTGATTCTCCTCATGTCTGCATGGGTTTCCTCTGCACACTGTAGTTTTCTGGAAGGCTGCAGGGCTGAAGACACTCGTGGAGGCTGCAGGTTCCTGCAGTGTCACGACACAGCGGAGAGTGATTCTCCCATGTCTATGATGTGTGTGTTTGTGTGTGTTTCATTTGATAAAATACAGTCAACTGAAATGAACTTTTATTTGCCAGTGTTATATGTAAGAAAGAAGGATGAGTAGAAAAATTGTGTCAAAATAAGTAATAAATGGACAACATTGTCTTAAAAAATATGTGTATAAACTCTTTGCAGATATATTTTTATTGTCATTGTATTCAAGTGAATACAATGAAATTAGGACCACTGCATCAACTCGGTGCTATGCAATTACAAAGAAAAAACAGTAGTATTAAAACATAAATAGTTAAAAAAAAATAAAAAAAAATATTGTCTGATATTTAAGAGATAAGATAAGATAATCCTTTATTCGTCCCACAGATGGGGAAATTTGCATCGTTACAGCAGCAAAGTGGATAGTGCAACATTACAAGGAGGGCATACAAAAGGGCATATAAAAAGAATAAGAATAATAACAACAGTAGAAAATGACCAAGTAAAGAAAAACTATAGTATCATATGTACAATAAGTGAATACAATTTACAATTATTACAGTGAAGATCCACAGCTTTTGCACAGAAAAATCATTGCACAGTTATTTAAGTTTGCTTGAGTTAAAGATTATTGCACATATACAGTTATTGCTTGTGTTAGTTAAACATATTTTTCCCCATCATCCTTAAGTGATGTGATTATTGTGTTATTACCTCCACCAAGGAGGTTATGTTTTCACCAGGGTTTGTTTATTTGTATGTTGGTTTGTTGTTTTGCAAAATAACTCAAAAAGTTATGGATGGATTTTGACGAAATTTTCATGATTGGTCAGAAGTGGCCTAACTTAAAACTGATTAATTTTTGGTTGTGATCGGATCCAATTCAAGGTGATCAAAGTAAAATGAAAGGTCACGCCATAGTAATGTATGGGAGATTTTGCATATTTCTCAACGTCCCAGTGTGTACAATTTTCAGCCAATCGTTACCTAATTTGGTAAATAAACTAATATAAGAATCCAGAAGTCATGATTCAGTTTGGTCAAGGTCACCAAGGTCAAATAAGTGTATTTAACCATAACTTTATTTAGGAAGGAGCTAGAGTAATGTCTCAAAATATCTGGAATTCTCAAATTGTATTTGCAAAGTTTTACTTAAGTTAAGTTATACGCTCTCTCAGAATGCTACCTTGGCGGAGGTCTGCACTCTCTGAGTGCTTTTCTAGTTTTAAATAAATTCAGGCAAATTTTCTATATCAATGAGTCACTAATAATGAAGATAAGACTTGACTTTTATTTAAAGGTTGCCCTGCTCTCCAACAACAATAATTAATATTTAAAAATGTTATTGAACAAACTGGATTTTATTAAAAAATGACAAGTAAAATGAGGAGCACTTTGTGAAACTGATGGCATTAATTAAAGCTAGCTCAATGTCTTTATGACTAATAAACTGACAGCACAGGACTGTAACCTGACAGGCAGCTGGACTGTAATCTGAAATATAAATGTGGTCATGACACATCTGTGGATTATAGATACACACACGCAGAGCTTTAATAACGATCATCAATACTGATTTTCACTGTTCATTATCCTCGGCAACCCCGTCTTTACACCCACACAGTTTTTAGCTCATGATGGGTCAACATTAAAATGATATTACCATGAACCTGCTGTATAAATAATGTTTCCCTTTTACATTCTGGAAAACGCCTCAAAGCTCTGTCATTATTTCTTCAGAGAGACACACTTTGCGTTTGAAATGGAAACTGCAGCGTCGCGGTGGAGTACTGTTTATGCCTCTGTTGTGTTTGAGTGAATTGTGACTCAGTGGATGTGAATTAAGAAATGTTGTTTTTCAGGGTCATGCTGCTCCTCTCCCTGTCTGATGATGAATGAAAATGATGTCTGTACATACTGAATTATGTGGGGTTTTTTTTAAATAAAGGTTTAATGAATTGATACAGAGAGTAAAGCAAAATTGTGCTATTGCGATAAGAAACCTTATGTGGTCTAATAAACCCTGTGTTGAACTGGATCACATCACGTCAAACCAAATCTCTTTGTAATTTAGCCATATCATTATCAAATAATTTTTGAATCACATTGTATCATGAACAGTAGTGAATTGCATCGTATCGATAAGGCGGTTGAGTGTATCAATAATGCATCCTGTCAGTGGCAACATATCGAGATGAATATTGATATATCATGTTGAATCCGGTATCTCTCTAGGAGACACCGCAGGTGAAGCAGCCTTTCCATTTTCTCCTGCAAGGGGTCTGATGTTGAAATATTAAGCTGCACCGTCTCCCATTTTAGTGTCCAGAGCCAGTTCTGGACACTAAAATGGGAGAAGGGGCTATACAAATATTGTTAACATTGTTGTGAAACCCATGTTGGGCTAAAGACCTTTTCAAACTTGCTAACATAACTAGTTATAGAAGAACACAACTAGCACAAACTTCAGTACAGCAATACTACTGTATGATACAAACAAAAACAACATAAATAGACTTCATTTGAATTTCCTGTTTCATACAAATCAAAACATTAAGCAACAGGTAGTAAACAGAGACCTAAGCTGTTGCCCTGGCAACACTAGTGTGAACTCTGTAGAATCATCAGATTGTGGAACATGTCACCACTCTACCTCCTTTCATATGACAGTAGAATGTTTTGATGGGTCAGTCCACAGAGAGCCTTGACAGACACACATGTCCTTGTGAGAGCAGACAGACACGTTGCTACTGAAGAGCAAAACTATCATAACGGTCATTACAGAAATACTGTGAAATACTTGTTACCCAAACACATCTGTATCTTTGTTCTGATATTATGGCGACAATGGACCAATCAAACCACGACGGACCAGCTGAAGGAGTTGAGGATCAAAAACACCAGGACCTGTTGGACTCCCACAAACTGAACGCTGAGCTGGCTTCAGAAAATGCTGCTCTGAAGGAGCAGCTGGCCAGCAAGGAGTTAAACTTTGAGATCGAAAAAAACAAGATCCTGAAGGCTCTCAGGTCAGAGAGAGCCATCAGGAAACAAGTTCAGGCAGACCTGAAGGCAAAGGTGAAGGAGACAAAGGAGCAGGTAACTGCCCAGCCCAATCCGCAAAAAAAGGACTTCATACTCCAGAAGAAACAACTGCAGGACCTGCAAAAAAATCTTCTGGAGTCCCAAAATCACAACGTCAAGCTGGCCTCAGAAGTCACCAGTCTGAAAGAGCTGATGACCTTCAGGGAGTCCAGCTGGCAGAAGGAAAAAGACAGGATTGAGAAAGCTGCAGGTGAAGAGACAGCCTTCAGGGTCAAGGTCCAGGCTGAGCTGGAGACCCTGAAGAAGGAGAGAGATGACCTGTTCAGCTCTCTGACTGCTGAGCAGGAAAAGACCGCAGCCATGAAACAAGAGCTGAACCAGAGCGCTGCCGTCTGTGAAGAGCTGGACAGCAGACTCAGAGAGACCAAGGAGCAGCTTGAAGGACAGGAGAGGATGGCTGTCAAGATTCAGACTCTGCGTGAAGACTTTGAAAGGGAGTTGAGCCAGGTCATCCAGCAAAAGGATGACCACATGGCAAAAACATTAAGAGAAAAGAAGGCTCAAGAGGCGGAAAATCAGGAGATGAAAGCCAGGCTGGAGGAGATGGAGAGGACGCTCATCCAGAGTGAGGCAGAGTGGCAAACGAAACTCGCCGCTCTGGAAGATCAGCTGTCTGCTGAGGAGGGGAGCTCCAGCCTCCTCACACAAACCAACACTAACCACCAGGTTTGTGAGCTCAGCCTCCAGGAGCTCCAGCAGCCAGCTGCCAAGGAGCCAGTGAAGCTAAGCAAGGCCGACATTAAGGCAAAGAAGGAGGCAGAGAAGAAGCTGGAAAAGGAGAGGAAGGAGAAGGAGAAGAGAGAGAAGAAAGAGAAGGAGAAACAAGAAAAGGAGGAAATGAAAAGAAAGAAGAAAGAAGAGGAGAAAGAAAGGAAAGAACAGGCGAAAAAGGAGAAGCAAGAAAAGGAACAATTGCTAAGACAGAAGAAAGAAGAGAAGGAGAGGGAGCAGAGAGAGAAGAAAGAGAATAAAAGAAGACAACAGGAGGAACTGAAGAGACAGAAGAAGGAGAAGCAGGCGATGGAGAAGGAGAGGAGGACGAGAGAGAAGTAACTCTCTCTCCTTCATCACATCTCCGTTCTTACCCCCTCCCTGTCACCCCCACCCCTCCCCTCCAACCCCCCTGTGCAACATGGTGGAAGAGTGATTCTCCTCATGTCTGCATGGGTTTCCTCTGCACACTGTAGTTTCCTGGAAGGCTGCAGGGTTGAAGACACTCGTGGAGGCTGCAGGTTCCTGCAGTGTCACGACACAGAGGAGAGTGATTCTCCCATGTCTATGATGTGTGTGTTTGTGTGTGTTTCATTTGATAAAATACAGTCGACTGAAATGAACTTTTATTTGCCAGTGTTATATGTAAGAAAGAAGGATGAGTAGAAAAAATGTGTCAAAATAAGTAATAAATAGACAACATTGTCTTAAAAAATATGTGTATAAACTCTTTGCAGATATTTTTTTATTGTCATTGTATTCAAGTGAATACAATGAAATTAGGACCGCTGCATCAACTCGGTGCTATGCAATTACAAAGAAAAAACAGTAGTATTAAAACATAAATAGTTAAAAAAAAATAAAAAAAATATTGTCTGATATTTAAGAGATAAGATAAGATAATCCTTTATTCGTCCCACAGATGGGGAAATTTGCATCGTTACAGCAGCAAAGTGGATAGTGCAACATTACAAGGAGGGCATACAAAAGGGCATATAAAAAGAATAAGAATAATAACAACAGTAGAAAATGACCAAGTAAAGAAAAACTATAGTATCATATGTACAATAAGTGAATACAATTTACAATTATTACAGTGAAGATCCACAGCTTTTGCACAGAAAAATCATTGCACAGTTATTTAAGTTTGCTTGAGTTAAAGATTATTGCACATGTACAGTTATTGCATGTGTTAGTTATACATATTTTTCCCCATCATCCTTAAGTGATGTGATTATTGTGTTATTACCTCCACCAAGGAGGTTATGTTTTCACCAGGGTTTGTTTATTTGTATGTTGGTTTGTTTTTTTGCAAAATAACTCAAAAAGTTATGGACGGATTTTGACGAAATTTTCATGATTGGTCAGAAGTGGCCTAACTTAAAACTGATTAATTTTTGGTTGTGATCGGATCCAATTCAAGGTGATCAAAGTAAAATGAAAGGTCACGCCATAGTAATGTATGGGAGATTTTGCATATTTCTCAACGTCCCAGTGTGTACAATTTTCAGCCAATCGTTACCTAATTTGGTAAATAAACTAATATAAGAATCCAGAAGTCATGATTCAGTTTGGTCAAGGTCACCAAGGTCAAATAAGCGTTTTTAACCATAACTTTATTTAGGAAGGAGCTAGAGCAATGTCTCAAAATATTTGGAATTCTCAAATTGTATTTGCAAAGTTTTACTTAAGTAAAGTTATACGCTCTCTCAGAATGCTACCTTGGCGGAGGTCTGCACTCTCTGAGTGCTTTTCTAGTTTTAAATAAATTCAGGCAAATTTTCTTCACATTGCCTTGTCGTTCATCGTTTACTATTTACACTTTGAAGTCTGTCATTGAGTGGCGTTCCTTTGTTATTTTGCATAGAAAACAGCATAAGCGTGACATCAGCAACTTGGACATTGATGGTGTAACACTGTTGCAGAGGTGGACGGACAGGATGTAGCCGTGAGGAGTATGGATGACAGGATGAACAAAACGAGCGGGAAAGCCACTGAGAATATGATTGCGAGAGGGAATTAAGGAGTGAATTTTCACAGCTTTTCATGGTTTCTGAGCAGAGCTACAGGTGGTCTAGCAGAGTGACAGTGAGATTATGCAGAAAATACTGAGTGCAATCCAACGGATGAAGGATTGTTCTTTACTTACAGCTCAATAATAGTGCACACTCCCAAGTGTCCACTGTTACCCTGCGAATTTCCAAAAACATACACAGATCTGTTAAGCTGCCGTGAATTGTAAAAGCAATAGAGAAATACAGCACAAGTCATAATCATGTTACCAGATTCACTGATATTTGTCAGACATGTTGAACGCTCCATCAGTACTGCTGCTCGACATATCTCGGCCATCATTCATGTCGTGTGTGCCATTACTCATCCTCCAGCTTCATCCCATCACCATCATCACGTTTCCCAATGCTCACAAACTCTGGCACGCTTCCCTCTCTTCCACACACACACACACACACACACACACACACACACACACACACACACACACAGTGCCAGCTGGTTTACCCTCCTCTTCCTCCCCTGTTTACCGAGTGGTACATGGATGGATTTGAGTGTGCACACATCTCCCCAGCTACCGTCTCATCCCTGCTGTTACATAAGAGCCATGCAAAGGCTTACAAATCAGATTATAACAGCCACAGGCCACACACTCATAGAGGATAGAGGTCAGTGAAGCAACATAGAAAGACGCTCACATGAGTCTGGAAAGAAGAAACGCTGACGCCTAGTCCTGTCTGGGTCCAGTCAGTTTGTACTCAATGTCCACCTGTCCTGTAGGTACTGAATGGTCTCAACTTGTTGTCTCTGTGGATTTGTTATTACAACCAGGCACAGCATTGAATTTTACCCCTACTAATGCCACACTGGACCTTGATGTTGTGTAGGATTATTATCATCCAGAAACAACTGTAGTTGGAGCAGGAACCAGCTAACCTCACGTTGGCTTTGAGCACCAGGGTTTAAGAGAAATAAATGGATTTTCCTTGGTTCCACGAGAGGGCAGGTCTATTCACAGGACCGCCTGTACAGTTAGAGGTTTGCCTCTAAATACAGTGCTCATATCCATTGGTTTGGTCCCTAGTGCTATGATATGTCCAGATTTTTTATATTTTTCATTTATTTAACCTGGGTTTAATGGTGGCAGTGCAGATTCCTGTTAAGATGAATATAGTAAGACATATTGTTGAGTCACAGTCCAGCAGTGAATAAACTCGGCGCAGTGTTGCATTAGGAACGTGACAATGAGAACAGGGAGGCCTTGAGGCTGTTTGGAGGTGAGGAGATTTAAAAAAGGGAGTGATAAAGACAGCAGTGGAAAGAGAGAGGAAAACAAGAGAGGCAGTCTGAACAAGGAGATCTTCTGGGCATTGTTATGCAACTGTTTTTGACTTTTCATCATCATCCTTTTCCTCTTTGGATAAATTGGATAGTTTGAAGGGGAGAAAAATATCTGTAAATGAGAGAGGCATGTTGGGAATTGCTTCAGGGTTTAAAGCAGCAAGGTGGAGAAAGAGAGGAGGAGTGTTTTAATGCTGTCAGGAAGAGTCAGATTCCTCCCGTCATTGTCCAGCAGCGGGGCTGTCCTAATAGCCTCACTAATCACTCTTGTCATTTTTAATCTCCCTCTTCCACCCTGGGCGTATTTAAAGCGTGGACCTCAGTGAGCCCAGCCGGGATTAGACTGGTGAGCAGGAGAGGAGGGTGGAGGAGTAATGGGAGGCACGCTGGGTGGGGGAGGAGAGCAGCACACTCCTTGTGCGCTCTCACATTGGGTGCCATGTGACTGAGGCTAATGCTAACAGTGCAGTTGTAAAAGCTAAAAATAGAGGCTAACACAAAGATGTACCAGATGAGGATGTGTTTAGGTGCACAGCACTTGGTCTTTGGTTTTTATGACTTTGCGCTGCCGACAGTCAGAAAGCATCAAGTATTCAGGTTATAGATCCATGTACAGTACATCCCATTCTAGTGAACACCTTTAGGGAATTTCTTCAAGACTCTAAGAATGAAATTATTCTATTTTAGTGGTCGTGTTTTTGGCCATAACTGAAGAATTCATGTGCTAATTATGACATGAATACTAAAGCGTATGAAATTTCATATAAAAATTCACATGCCTTACCGGATAAAGTTATGAAGTGATGACATATGATATCCAAAAGGTCATTTCAGCTAGAATATCATATGTCACATGTCCTGCAAAAACATTTTTCTGGCCATTATTCAGTTACTCGGGAACAGAAGGGTAGATTGTGACTAGATGTTGTTGGTGACACAAATCTAAGAAACTGGGGATTGCAGAGACCTTCTGTGCTGCTGTGTTGAAGATGTGTGTTACATGGATGCTTCATCCATGTTTTAGAAATTGTAGCTTCTTTGCAGCAGCATATTTGAAGTGTTTCCTGTTGCCATGGCCTCAGCTTCTTCTAAGCACTGAATAGAACATGAAATGAGCTCTCCTTTTATAAAGATGGAACCACTAATCTGCAAATGTTTGTCAAATCAAATGTAGAAACATGAGAACAGATGAGGCTTGTGTGCATGTGTAGAAATGTTGTGGTATTGATCACATTGTGCAGTGAGATGTGTAATCTAATCCTGGACTTCCTATTAAAAGCAGCAGCAGACACTTTATGTGTCAAAGTGCGTCTGCTTTCCTCCTCAGTCATTTAAGAGTATTAGCTCAGTCGCACACAGGTGGACAACCCTGCTGTTTGTGTTCGCCAAGAGTCTTTGCATTAATCTCTTCATAGAAAAGGAAATTACATAGTCTCCAGGTGAATTGTCTCTGCTGATTAAATATAACAGGTGGAATCAGAATCTAGTAATGGCTGGCTGAAAATGTAAAAGTCTGAAGCAGTTCTTCAAATTATTGATTTAAAAAAAAATATGTATTGGGAAATGATGTATTCACATTCTTGCTGGGAGTTCAGAGAAGACTGTTTACCAAACTAGTGCTTATCTAATCCTCATCGAGAAAAGCGAATAAGCGTGTTTCTCTGAACTATTCCTCTTAATCTAAAAAGCTTTTTTGTAAGAATAATCCATTTATCAAAAGCAAACAATTTAAGACAACATTTCATGTAGGTCAGTCATGACTCAAGATGTTTTGGGGTTGTGAATACCAAGTGTCTCTCAGCAGTAAATACACTTGTTATCTGTTACATCAAGCTGGTTTCCAGCTTCACCTCTCCATTTTATCCCCTGAGCCTCTAAAAGCTCCACTATAAGAGCGTGTCAGGACACACTCTGCTGTCTGTCTGGACCGTGTGATGATGACGAGCAGGCAGGGGAGGACGGTCTGCAGCCTTTGGCCAAATCTCTGGGCTATCTTCCTATCCACATTTAACAGATTTAATCTGGTCTGATTTGATTCACGTGGATGCCAGTTGGAGAGGAAAATGGAGAGTGAGGAGAGAGATCTAACACTGTGAACCAGACCTGAAGGTTTTCTGTGTGTAGTTAGTATTGTGGTCGGTCCATCACTTTGCTTAAGAATGAAATATGATGTAATCCAGACATTCATGGCTCTTATGTTTAATCAGCTGTGTCACTTTGGCTTCCTTCCTAAGTTGCTTATCGTCACTTGACTCAGATGGTGGGTTGAGTTTGATCTGCTGAACAAGGAAGATTTCTCGTCTTAAATCTGAGGTTAACATGTGAATGAACTTGTTTGGAAGCTAGTCATAATTAATTAACACTTAAACCTTCAATTTCACACACACGATCAGTGCCGCCTTGTGTTGAGCAGTTTAACTTTTAAAACGAAACAGTAGATCTATTTTTGTTTTTATATAGGCTATTCTGGATTTTCCAGTGATATTTGAACTGCTTTGTGGAAGAATGAACCCGTACCCCTGCATTAATGCTTTGCCTCAAGGCATCGAGATTCAGCTGAATGTGCATTTACTCACTCGTATCAGCACAGTGCACAACAGCCTTTACTACAGAGAGTCCTCTGTGCCTGTGACGTCCTTCGTTACAGATCATCTACGCTGCTGCTGCTCCCCAGCAGCCAACTGTGCACTTATTCATCCCTTTAAGGTTCACTTCACACTGCCACTACTGCTGCACAGTTCACCTTGTTGTGTCCTTCCCCTGCATAGAGGAGAAGAAGAAGAGTGGGAAGGACAAGAGAGGTGATGGGTGGAAAAGGAAGGCTGAGGTTATTTGTTGAGTGAGGGACAGAAAATGGGGACAAAAAGAAATTGGAAGTGTTGCTGGTTCACCAGGAGGTTTATGATCTCTGGTTTCCTGTGCATTAAGCGAGAACGGCTTAGGGTGTATTTACTTAGTAACTCACTGCAAGTGAAGCATCAATCATCAGTCCTGTGGTTGTTGGCTGTGACGTGCTATATAGTCCTTTAGTGTCTTATGTTCATCCTGACTAGCATCTCCCTTCATCACCCTACTAAATTGGTGTCTGCACTGGCTCTGTCTTTGCTCTCCACTTTGCCAGTGTCTGGTAGTTGAACATGCGTTGACAGCAGCTATGGGCAGCAGCAGCATGCTCAGCACTGCTGTTCCATTTACTCCAAACAGCTCATTTCTTTTTCATCCAGTTGCTCTTCCCCTGCCAAGCTATACACATGTCCCCACAGGCACCACTCCGCTGTCTTGTTTTCCATCTATTTAGCTTAAGAAATAACCGACTTCCACTGAGTCTGACTCCCTGGACTCTCCATCTCTAAGCGAAAGGAATCATAGATGTGGGACAGACACACTCACACACACAAATAAGATGTAGCTGCATTTAGAGCTTTGAATTCTTTGTTCAGTGACAGTTTCTGCTTCACTCCGTATCCCATACTGTTGTAGTTCTCAGAAGTACTGATGAGTGCCAACAGGTGAGATTTTTGTACAACTTTGTACCATCTGGACACTTAATACTTACTACCTACAGGTACTATGTACTTGCCTACTTCGTATTTGTACATTCTGATTAATGCATGTGTTCATTGTGTAGTTTTTGTCCAGCTCAAACAATTCGTGAGGAGAGGAAGAAATTTGAGGAACACTATGTCGTCTGTTCAGAAAAGAGCTTACATTTTCCTCTCATGTTTTCACATTCCTCTGTCCATAAGCAGTCTGCAACAAGTGTTGGAGGTCATTTTTTTGATTATTAGTGCTATAGTTAAAATTCATGAGCTGATCGACAGGAAATTTGACAGCAGCAGTTTTAGTCATTTTTCAAACAAAAGTATCAAATATTCCCCAGTACCAGCTTCACAAGAATGTTTTTTTTTTTCTTTGTCTAATTTGATCATAAACTGAATATATTTGTGTTCTGGGCTGGTCAGCTGTGTGGCATGTGATCAAATTTTTCACCATTTTATAGACCATTAGATTTCTCTATTTGTATTGTGCAAATGTTAGTAGTGATAGTAACTTTTGCACACAATGTGTGCCTTCAAATCCTGCATTTGCATAATTTTATCTCCAGTTCAATTACACGTGTAAACCATTTTAAGATATGTGTAGTATAAGAGTATGGACATAAAAACTAGCTTAAAAAAGTAAACCTGCTCTCTTCAACTTCCTAAAACCCTTCATATTTTTTTCTGTAAAATAAATCTCAGTCAACCAGATAAAAATGATGTGTAATTGCATTCATACTGTGTTCCACGTGTGTAATGAAACACCAGAGGTGTCACTACGTACCGTCAGGGTGGACAGGGAAAAACTGTAAACAGTGAGAGAAGTAACAGGAAGTTACAGATGCTGAGATGCACGAACTGCACCTGATTATCCAGACATGGACAGGTACCCTTTTCTCCATGGCAACCAGCTCAAGGAGGATTTGAAGACACTGATGTGTGTAGGTGAAGCTTATTGAAGGAAATGTGGCTCGATGCTAGATTCCTACTGTGTGTGTGTGTGTGTGTGTGTGTGTTTTGCGTTGCTGTCAGAATATTGAGCTGTTTCACAAGTGGGATCAAACGACACTTTTGCTAAGATGACTCAGAGCTCCAATCCTCAGGAAGTCTGGCGCTGCATAAACTGCTGTGACTGCCTTAGTCTGTCACAGATCACTCCTCTTTCATCTGCTCTCCTATTTCAGGAACTTTTACATTGTTTGAAGATGATTAAGTCCAAAAGAGGTGCATTTAAAGTGTGATTTTTCAGTCCTTCACTCAAGGAAAGATGACCTTAGCTTTCATGGTTTCTTTTGTGACGCGCTGTGACGTTCCTTGAAAGCTTTTTTCCCTCCCTCAGTCCATCCTCTGAGGGCCTTGTCTGGCCTCGTTGTGTCAGATTGCTGTCCCTACCAGCCATTTGGTTACATTACAAACTGGAGCTGGATGGTGGCAGAGAGGGAACATCCATCCATCCGTCCATCCATCCTATCTATCTTTTACCTCTTATCCTCACATAGAGTCGCATGGGGCTGGAGCCTATACCAGCTGTCTTAGGGTGAAAGGCAGGGTACACCCAAGTCGCCAGTTCATCGCAGGACACATAGAGACAAACAACCATTCACACCTACGGACAATTTAAATTAGCCAATTAACCTGGTGGGATGGTGGGAGGAAGCTGGATTACCCGGAGAGAACCCACGCAGACACGGGGAGAACATGCAAACTCCACACAGAAAGGCCCCGGGCCGGGAATCGAACCCAGTACCTTCTTGCTGTGAGGCGACAGTGCTAACCACTACACCACCGTGCTGCCCGGAACATGTGTGTGCATGGAGCTGTAGTTATAAGAGCGAACACTCTCAGCTTGTTGCCACCCATAATTCATCTCTCCCTTTCTAATTATGCAACTGTCTGCAGCACTGATGGAGAGTCTCTGCGTTACTGAACAGTGAGCTTGACACGGTCATGTTTATGGCAGGAGCTGACAGACTGTTGTTTTGAGATTCATCAATTAATCGATTAGTTGTTTTTCTCGAAAAGAAAAACAAATATCCAGTTAATTGATCCCAACTGATTCCATTTTTTTTACATTTGAATAGTTTCTGGTTTCTTTCCTCCTCTATGACAGTAAGAATATCTTTGATTTGTGGACAAAACAAGGACATCATCTTTGGTTTTGAGAAACATTTTTTCACCAGCCAATTAATCGATTAGTCAAGAAAATAGTTGACTCAGTCATATAGCTTTATAGGTACAAATACATACAAAAATAGAATACATTTTGTTACATACTAAACCTGCCTTTTTCTGTAATGTGGGGATGTCACCAAGTAACTCATAATAGTTTGGCACATCCTCAAACAAAGTTAGTCAGAGTGGAGCTGGAGCTGAGTCTGAAGAGTTGACCAATCACAACAGAGGAGGAGTTGCAGCACAGCATGAGAAAAATAAAGCTTCTTCTTAACATTAAAACATGCAAACGTGTACCAGTGGAACACCAAAATACATGTATGAAGCCGAAAATATGTATGATATGTCCTCTTTAAAGAAATATTACAACAAACAGGCATTAAATTACAAGAGGCCTTGATCCAAAAACGTTGTGAATTATGCTCCAGCAAGTGTTCGGCAGTTCTGTAAATGCATGGCAGCCATTAATAACACATGACTGTGTGCTCTGATCCATTTAAGATCACTGACACAAATGCACTCACTGACAGGGCAAATATTATATTAATACTGTAGAACAGCATCTGATTAGGTCTTTCTCATCTCATGTGACCTGTAAACAAGGCCACAGATTAAAAATGTTATGATATTTGTCGTGGAAAATATTGAACAGTCAATGATGGGAGAATGGATGCACGCAGGAGCCTTCTGCAGTTGATTAAAGAAGTAACATTTATTGAAGATTCTGAGGAATATGAACTTTGTCATGGGACACTAGCCAACCCTAGGAACCCCTAAATTTAGAAAAAACCCATAACAATATTATTTGAATAAATGCGGTCTGAGAAAGTAATCATATAATTTGTATTATGTGGGAATTCCCTTGACCAATCAGCAATACATTTTGTCAAGGTCATTTTTTGTCATATCATTTATGAAATTATTGAGCACTGTAGAACTCTTGTGGACCTTTCTGGAATTTGTATCATTTCATGTTTTCACATGTGTAACCAATGCGGCATCATTTCATCAAGTTGATTATAAACTTTAAACCTTAACATGTTTTTGCTTGTTTTGTTTGGTTTTTTTTTGCAGAAAGTGAGCGAGAAAGTCGGAGGTGCAGAAGGAACAAAGCTCGATGAGGACTTCACTGAAATGGAAAAGGCGAGTCTGAATTCTTTCCATGTTGTTGAGAATAAAAAACAATCCTGGAGCTTTTCATTAGTTTATAAGTAGGATTATTGTATATATATATAATAGCAAGAGTATTTGTACAAAGTTATCAGAAGATCAGAAATCACAAAGGTCCAACTGATTTTTTTCTCTTGATGGTTTCAGTGGATCTAAAATGGGACAAAAAAAAATCCAAAACATTTAGACCAGTGACTGGATGGTTGCCTGTTCGATTCCCAGACCAACAGGACATATTTAGCCAGAAAAGTAGTGCTTTCCGTTCTCTCATTACTACCACTGAGCAAGGCTCTCAGCTCCAGCTGCTCCAGTGGAGCCGCTCAGTGACCAGCAGGTCAGACTGGGGTTGTACTGGGCAGCTTCCAGGTATGAATGTGTGTAACTGTGTGGGGGCTTCCCTCGTAGGGAATAAATGAAGTTAAATGACAACATGCACGGTTCCTTGAAGCCATGGAGTGATTTTAACTTGTTACTTCATGAAAAAAAGCTTTACAGAGAGCTTCCCCAGCTAGAAGAATCTCACCTGTATTCATACTTTTAGATTTAGTAGCTGTGGGTCTTGTTTTGACGGAAACAATTTCTTGTTTTGTATAAATAGTATTTACTCCAGAATTCACTCTTGTATCTTGGTATTCTGCTGTGTGTCTGTGCATCACCACAGTCTGTTGAGTGTTACAGATCTGTTAGGAGCAGCGAGTCTCCTCACACTAAACAAGAACACCATGAGCTTCTCCCGGCTCTCTTTCTCTCATCACACTGCAGAACAAAGCAACACTTTCTTTCATCGTGTTTCTTCTCTCACTGTTAGATGCGTTCATTATTCTAGCGCTGCTATATTTCTCTCGTCCTCTTCTGTATCGTTCAGCCAGCACCTGTTTGTGTTTTTGTCCACAGATTTATTAACTGTTATTTCTGTGCCTTCTGTCTTCATGTTGTTTTTCGTTGTGGTATACAGAGGATGGACACCACTGCTCGGGCAGTGCTGGACATCATGACCAAGACTACTGAGTATCTGCAGCCAAACCCAGGTGACATAAACCAGCTGTGATAATGTGATGTATTGTTAATATTCAGACAAAAGACTAAAGATTATAGAGAAAATGACTTGTTTTATTTAATTGTCTATTATTTCATTTTTCAATAAGACCAAACCACTCATTGAATAATCTAAAAATTGACAGATTAATCAACAGTGAACACAATCATTAGTTGCAGCTCACAATTAAAAAATGGATTGCACCATACACTGTGTATAGATACAGCTCTGTACAAAATTAAGAGACCACTGCAAAATGATTAGTTGTGGACAAAAAAGATGCAGTGTTTTCAGACCTCAAAGAAAACGTTCATATTCATTTTTAAACAACACAACACTAATATTTTAACTTAGGAAGAGTTTAGAAATCATTATTGGTGGGCTAATCTCAATCTTTAATCAAAGCAGTGATTTTTATAATCTTCCTCATAAAATAAACTTTTGTTCAGTGTTTCATTAAGTGGAATGAGAAGGCTTATGTTGGAATCGAACAAACACCTGAATGGACTGGCTGCCATAGATATAGAGATGTTTACATTTGTGAGAGTGGTCACTTTATTTTTTCCAGAGCTGTATATGACGGTATACCAACACATAAACATACATCTTATATATAAAATACATGTATACTTGTTCAACATATACATAGCTATAAATGTTAACCACTGTGCTTTGATACCTCACTGTATGAACAATAAATAAATGACAGTCCCTTTGGCCATTTCAGATTTTACTCTGGGTCTAATTCTTGCTTCTTTTCCTAAAGTCAATGTGATGTTTATCTCGTATTAGTAACAGGGGTTTCCTGTTATAGTGGAGGCACCATGCCCCGCCTGAAATAATGAAAACCTCAGAAAATAGCCATTAAATTTTTATGAATTACATTAAGCTTCAGGGAACAGCAAAGGCCTCATATTTTAGGAGCAATCTGACTGTTTAGACCATTGTCTATTAACTAAATCAATCATGAGACGATGTTTTAGGATGTGACTGGTTCAGCTCTGCAAATGATGATTGCCCACATTTATACGTCTGCTTTGTGATGCATGATGATAAAATATGAAAAGCCTTTTGACTTTTGATAAGTGGGGAAAACTTGAAGCAGTAGGAAAATGCTCAAATATTTACAGTCAGGATAAAATGAGTTGAAAGATGGGCTTGTTTTGCAGTCGTGACTGTGGTAACAGAAATTCACACTATATGAAAAATAGGGTATTATTTTTGTTCAATGCCCATTTAAATCATTGAATGTCTCCATGTAGAACAACCTTAAAGAGAAGACATTGCTTTGGACATTTAGCCCTGTGGTGTTTGTCTTCATCAGTGCTTTGCCTTTCACAGCCACCAGAGCCAAGATGAGCATGATGAACTCCATGTCCCGTATGCGGGGACAGGAGAAAGGACCAGGCTACACGCAGACCGAGACCATCCTGGGAGAGTCCATGCAGAGGTTTGGCAGGGAGCTCGGAGAGGAGTCTAACTTTGGTGAGCTGCAGCATATTTAAAGCTCCTCGCGGAAAGAGATCAAAGTGGCATCATCTGATTCCTTCAAGGACGTAGTAACAGTCTTCATTGTGTTAATAGTTTTTTCTAGACTTTTTACACACTGCTATTCATGTATTTTGTTTTTAGTGTCTGAATGTGTCTTTATTTTTCCAGGCCTTGCTCTGATTGATGTTGGGGAAGCCATGCGTGAGCTCGGAGAGGTAAAGGACGCTCTGGACATGGAGGTCAAGCAGAACTTTATTGATCCACTGCAGAACCTCCATGAAAAAGATCTCAAGGAGATCCAGGTACAATCACTGAACACTGATGCACTTCAGGGAATATAAAATAAAACAATCAGTAATCCAAGTCATCCCTTAGTCGAAGATTCAGCTGTAATTTCTGGTCCTCTTTTGCAGCATCACCTGAAGAAAATGGAAGGTCGCCGCCTGGACTTTGATTACAAGAAGAAACGTCAGGGCAAAGTGACAGAGGACGAGATCAAACAGGCACTCGAGAAATTCGATGACTCCAAGGAGATTGCAGAGCAGAGCATGTTCAACCTGTTGGAGAGTGATGTAAGGATGTGTTTAATCACTCGTCCCTTCGTCAGGTTAATTACGTTTGCCATAGAAAAAGACTTTTTCCTTGTGTTTTTTTTTTTTTTCACTGAATGCTCATGATTCTGTGTCTACTGGGTGTTACAATTTGCTACAGCTAAGTTGCACAGATATATGAGCACACATGCATGAGTACACTGTTACAGTTAGAATCTTGATGTGTGAAGGGTCCCAGGTGTCACAGTGTTGTTTAACTGTAGACGTCTTTCACAGATTGAACAGGTGAGCCAGCTCGCTGCACTGGTACACGCTCAGGTGGAGTACCACAGCCGGGCTGCTGAGATCCTCACACAGCTCTCCAGTAAGATCGACGAACGGTCAGTCCTCACACTTCCTGTTTCACTGACTCTTTTTGTTTTTACCGTACATTATTTGATGGACTTAGCCATAGAATTTCATAGTTATGAACTGATTACTTATGCAGTGTTGTCACAGAAACACACTGTGATTAATGTTAGTTAAGAATTATTATTCTTATTTGTCTGTTGTTTGTGTGTTGAGGGATTTTTTGTTTTTGCAGGATAAGGGAAACTTCTGTCAAACCGAGGAAAGAGTACACTCCTAAACCACGCACGTCTCTGGACTTCTCCATCAGTGAGAACCACAATGGAGGCATCCACAGTGCTCGATCTCCAGGTGAGACCTAGACCAGACACATGTTCAGAAACTAGTCCTGTTACTGTAAATACGCTGCAGAATATCATGAGTCTCTGTTCCAACCAGTGATGGGAATATGGCATTAAAATAAACAGCGTTACTAATGGCCTTATTTTTCCTAGTAACAAGTAATCTAGCTAATTACTATTTCCATCATTATAACGTCATTACCGTCCTGACAATTAAATGGAGCGTTAGAAACTAAAGCTGCTCATTGATGCTGTTGTCATCTGACTTGGCTCTCAGCTGGTGATGTGTCGTTCTTGAACAAGCCGATTCTTTGTCATGAACGAGACAAGCCGAATCTTTGGCAGGGACGGGACTTTATTTTAATGGACACACCAAGCAGCCAATCATATGCGCGAACAGACTAGGATCATACCTTTATGAGAAAGAGTGTTGGGGTTGAGCAATGTGTCCAAAACAAATTAACTTTGTGTTACCAATACATTGTGAATACAATGTGTGACTATAAATTTGTTTTGTCAGTATAATAATTGTTTTAAGGGCCTCTCTGGGTCCATGTCAATCATGGGCCTCTAGAATCCTCCTTCTTATTCTCCTGTAAAATTTTCCGCCGGCCTAACACCGAGCTATGGGGGCCTCAGTAAGATTTCTTTTCATGGACCCAAAGTCCCTGCTTAGGGCCCCATGGAGGCTTTAGCTGGCTCTGGACAGAGGGGTGAGATGACCACATAATTGTTGATCCAAAAATCAAAAATTCAATTTCTTAGACATATTTAAACTTTATACTTTAAAAAATGTACCACAGTAGTTGCTTTCTCTGGTAACTACTTACTTTTACAATGGAGAAATTCATTTACTTTTTGGGAGAAGTAACTAGTAACTATAACTAATTATTTTTTAAAAGTGACATGCCCAACACTGGTTTCAACTGATGTGAAGATGTGTAGATGTTTATTTACCTGTAAAGGACAGCTTCTGGGCTATTTTTTATTGAATCATACTCTTTCCTTTAACAACCCTTTAAATGTTTTTATTTTGTACTATAAATTCTCAAATTAAAGCTCTGGTGGGTGAGGGAAAAAATACAAGAAATGCTGTGGATGTACTGGGTAAAGTAATACTAAGAAGTTATAAAGTTATGTATATCTACAGCAGAAGGATTAAGTGCTTAAAATATTAGGAAGCAATAAATCCTTTATTTAAACAACCTCAAGAGACAAAATCAAATACAGCAACAGTAATCCTGCTAGACATTAGTTACATTTTAAAGAAGACAATAGTGTCCTGCCGAGCAGCAGAAGTAAAATGAATTTCTGTAGAAATAGCAGATATTTCATGAATTAAATTAGAATACAGATTTTTGAGAATTTACAGTGTTTGCTAATTGTATCTTTCTTTTCCCCAGCTCTTTCACTTCCCATCATTTGAGTTATTACCTCACTGAACAGAATATCTATCAATCCAGAGTTAATTCACACTTAAATAACTCTGCGCTCTTCTCTTTCCCCTTTATGGTTTTTGTTTATTCTTCCAGGGGCGAGGTCCCCAGGTGAGCCAGGTCAAACTTATCTGTCCATATGTTTCTCAGTGTGTGTGTTCACTGATTCATTATCTCAACAACATCCTTTCAGTTACACTTGAAACTCTTCTATTCGTTCCCTGCCTCCCCTCCTGTTGTTTCCTCTTCCCTCTTTGCAGCGAGGTCTCAAAAAGTGAATCCCTGGAGTTATACAACAACATCTCTTCCATCACTTTGACATTTTTGTCTATCCTGCTCTTTTTGTCTCTTTGTCATAAGAGAATTGTTGCACTCAAATGATACAAATCAACAGCAGAAAAACAAGTGTCGTCCGCTCACTGTACAGTACAAAGACAGCCGAACAGCAGCGGACGAGCATTTGCTGTTTCTGTTTTGTTCTCTCTCAGCCTCCTGTTTCTTTGTCTGTCCGCCTCTTTTTCAATTCATTCTGTAACTTGTGTTTGTTCTTGTTTTGTTTATTGACTGCCTGCTCTATATAACTCATCACTTCATCATTTATCCATCTGGAAAATGCTGTTAAACACAAACACTTCTGCTCTTTTTTTCACCATTGTTTTCTCCTTTTCTCTTTGCAGCAAGATCTCCAGGTGAGCAAGGATGACTCAGGAAGAGACACAAAATCTCTCTCTCACTCTAATTTTGAACCCTTCTTTTAATGATTTTTTTTTTTTTGAAATATATTTTTGTCTGCATTTTTGTTCGCAGTGCAGCTCATCTGCAGTGCTATTTTTGTCTAACACATGATTTCTCTTTTGTCACTATTTTTGTAAATTTCTTTTATTCTTAAAGGAATAGTTCCACATTTTAGGAAATACGCCTATCAGCTTCTTCATTCTGAGTTAGATAAGAAGATGTCTGGATATGAAGCTACAAATTAGAGATCAGTGTCTAATCTAACCATCTTATGTACCTACCTGTCATAAAAAAAGAATAACCAAATTTCTCAAAATGTAGAACTATTCCTTTAAACATTCTAAGCCTGGTTTTCCAGTCACTGATGGTCATGTTTTGTGCTTCTCTTTTGCTTTGTCTCCTCCTCTCTGCATCCTCCTCCTCTCTTTCCCTCTTTCAGCCAGGTCTCCAGGTGAGCTTTCACAAGCAAACATTATGTCTGTAATTTATATGCAGCATCGTACCTCTTACCTCTAGCCTCTGGTCTAATTCCTTTCCTCTCATATCTATCCAACCTTTATCTCCAGCCCCCATGGACCAGCCTTGCTGTCGTGCACTGTACGATTTTGACCCGGAGAATGAAGGTGAGCTAGGCTTCAAGGAAGGCGATATCATCACCCTGACCAATAAGATCGACGACAACTGGTACGAGGGGATGCTGCATGGCAACTCCGGCTTCTTTCCCATCAACTACGTGGAAATCCTGGTGCCGCTGCCCCATTAGGACGTCACCTATACCAGCTGAATCTGCAACGAAACAGATCCTGGCCTCCAGTGCCCTCCCCTCATCGTCAGTATTCCCTGTAAGCTTTTCCTTAAAGTTCCTATCAACCACCTGCACTCTATCTTAAAGGAGTCAACAGCAACAACATAATAACAAACAAAGATTGACAATGAATTAAATGAATTAAAAGTAGGCACCAACTGAACTTTAAGTGAGGAAAAGTTTGAGTTTATGTGGTTGCTTCCTTCTTATCCCAGGAGCTAAATTCAGGCCACCATGGTCATTTTATCCATTCCTGTCCCGGTTTTTTGTCTCGGTTTGGGTTGGCTGTCAGTCCGTCATCACGCTTTTCTCCCATTCACTGTTTTGTGGAAACCTTTACAGTAGATAGACCCTTTTCTCTCACACGCTAGGAAAAAAAAATCAGTCTACGTGCTTCATGTTTATTAGAGACTTTAGGTCAAGCATGGTTTCAAGTGTTAAACGTTTTATCTTATTAAAAAATATGTTGAGCTGATTTTGTTTAGTTTATAATAGTCCTCTTTTTTTAATAGTAGTTGTCTCTCGGCATCCATAATTCTGACCAAAGGATGTCTCAACCTTTTTAACTATTCAGAATTTTGACAGTTGTAGACTAGATTCATCTAGTTAATAACTAAAAACCAAGATTAACCATCATATTTTGATTTCTTACACATCAAAATGCGCATGTGATCGGTCCTTGTGATTTAGATACCAAAGTTACCTGCAAAAACCAGAGTCGACTCCAATTTTAGCTTCAGGATTTTCAGACAGCACGGTGTCAGTGAATCTGTTCGATGCAACAGGGTGTAGCTTTGCAATATCTAGATCTTTGGTATTTTCATCAGGAGGGGTGAAACTGTATTCTTAAGTGTGACCTTACCTATCTGAGCTAGTGATTAGTGGAGTGATGACATGATTTACAAAAACACAAGTTATGAAGTTTCAGCTGTTTGAAGTGATGTGAGAAAACTATGGTTTCGATCCTCCAACGTGTATTTTATCAGCAGCTTGTGTGGAAAATGGTTGATGTATATGTGGTATAATAACTTAAAGGACTTAAAAGTGTCTACTGCGGCAACAGTTTTTTCTGCAGCTGAAGGTATTGGCCTTTTTGCTGCATCCCTACTAGTCCAATTAGTATTCTGTAGTTTAGCTGTCTATAAGCCATTGAGTAAGACAAAAGTCATCATAGCCAAGAGTGCACAAATGACGAAATGGAATGAGAAATTATTTCTTTTTGTCTCAGTGGAAATGTTTTATTAATTGGATTAATAATTTAATTAATTGTAATGTACCTTACACAAAAAAAAACTTTCGTCCAACATACATATAGTCTAAAAGCTGCAGGTTTACCCTTCATATCATGTTAGACCTCAGAAAAAATGCAAGATAATGCACATTATGTTTAATTTTCTCACACCAGCAATATAGTTGTATGGGATTTTCTTTCCCCTCCTTTAACTCATGGTCTAATGACTTAATCAAACCAGACTCAGTTATTATAGTCAGTGTTTTAGTCAGCTGAGCAGTTAGGTGCTGCCATGCATGCGTTATCCCCGGGGTCATATTCTCTGCAAAATAATCTGTTCAGCAGTTAACACCGTTTTTTGTTTTTTTTTTCACCCATCTTGTAGTGATGTTGTGCGTGTACATTGGGGGAGGGGTTTGGGTTTGCATACAGTGTGTGTTATGCACAGGGACGGGGTTACTGAGCACCTCTGATGCTGAGGTATTCAAGATATACTGTCTCTGACAGTGTTCCACATTAAAACATGGATGTCTCTTTAACCAAACGACCAATTCATTATCTTCAGTATGATTACAATAAATTATGCAAAATCAACTGATACCCATATTAAGTGTTGTTTTTTAAAGGGAAGCACAACTTTAACAGACCGTATACTTCGTTGGCTTGGGACAAATAACGATACAGTTTGAAGGTCATGTATTTATTTTTTAAAGACGAAACATTTCCTTCCTTCCTTTTTCTCTTTTTTTTCCCTCTTATACTCACTTTTTTTTTAACTATCGTGTGTATCTTTGCCCTCAATGAGGACTGTACAGCTTTTCTGTGTTTTGTTTTCACCTTGTGTGTATAGTCGCGCATCTACAGTAACGTATCTTATTTTTGTAACTGTGACAAAAGTACACATACAGTATAGATATATATATATATATACAGTATACAATATATTATCCGAAAGCAAAATGAAAGGAGGAATTCTCTGTGCTGCACATGATTGTCTTTGGATTGTTTTATTTGTTTTTGTTTCATTTTATTCTTGCACTGGATTCTACGACTGTATGCTTGATGTAAAGAAAAATGTGATAAGTCAGTGTAATTTATTCAAATAAATACAAAAGAAATGGTTCATCCAACGACTTTCTGTTCGTAGATGCACACACCTCTGGAACAACTGTTTGTAATAATTTAAACTCAAGTTAAATGTGAAATAATTTTAGTATATAATTAGAAATAGAAATAATTTTGCTTCACCACTATTTCGAGCTGTTCATTTTCAGAATATGCAGCAGTTTTTGCACATGCAGCAGTGAAGGAGGAAATACATTATTCATTGTCCTGGTGGATTCTTTCATTTCAATGGTGATAATTCTGTTATGGGCTTGATTTATTTTAGCCATATGCTTTTTGAAAGATGCTTGTTTATCAGTGACATCTGGTCATTCAGAAGTGTGATCTATAGTTGCTGAGAAAAAATTGCCACAAGCAACTGTAACAGATGTCACATCTTCTTTAAATGATTTAGACTTATATGCCAACCAATTTAACCAGCATCTGAGATTTTTTGCCAGGCAAGTGTGACAGATATTTTAATTGAGACAGCCGAAGGTGGTCTATATACACCCACCACGTTAATTGAATTATTACTAGATAAGTTAACTTTCAGAGCAATACATTCAAGTGACTGAAGAACAGTGACAACATCCATCCATCCATTATCTACCGCTTGTCCTCATAGGGTTACGGGGGGCTGGAGCCTATCCCAGCTGTCTTAGGGCGGAAGGAGGCAGGGTACACCCTAGATAAGTTCCAGTTCATCACAGGGCACATAGAGACAGACAACCACTCACACTCACACCTACGGTCAATTTAAATTAGCCAATTAACCTAATCCCCATGCATGTTTTTGGATGGTGGGAGGAAGCCGGAGTACCCGGAGAGAACCCACACAGACACGGGGAGAACATGCAAACTCCACACAGAAAGGCCCCGGGCCCGGGATTCGAACCCGGTACCTTCTTGCTGTGAGGCGACAGTGCTAACCACTACACCACCGTGCCGCCCAGTGACAACATTTAAAGCAAAATAAAAAATTCTGAAGTGTCAAAGTGTATTATTCCATGAATAGTTATACTAAACCTTGTAGAAAAATGTCACATACAAGCCATACTATGGCATATAATTTAAAGGCAAGGCAATTTATTTATACAGCACATTTCAACAACAGGGCAATTCAAACTGCTTTACATAAAACACCAAGAATTAAAAGCATCAAAGTATAAAACATTAAAAGCAACAAGACATAAAACTTTAAAACACATTATAACTGATAAATGATGAAAATGAATGACCTATAATCCACTAGATCAGTGACCTTATCGTTCATTTATTAAACAACTTTAATTATCACATTAGACGCTGACTTCATGCAGCATAATTTAATGAGACTTTCTGATGACTGTTTTTTGGTTTGTTTTTTTGACATACTATACAAAATGACTATATTTTAACTTTATTTCTGCTAAAGCATTCATAATATGATATTGCATCTTTCTGATTACTTTTTTGACTTTAAAAATTGTTCATTTGTTATTTTTTTAAAAGATTTTTTTTTTCATTTGGCACCATAACAAGTCTTTCTGATTACCTTTTGACATTCTATAGTATGAAACTTTTTTTACATGCTTATTATCATATTTTTCGAGAATTTGCAGCATGCTATAAATTTGCATTTTAAAATTTATTCAACGAAATTTGCTGTGAAATCATCCAACACACTATAATAGTGCGTATTACATGTATATAGTTTGACTGATAACTTTGGTGACTTTTAATTATTTTTTTGACTTGACATTTTTTGACAATTTTCAATATTTTGACATGCTATAATATGCCATTATTGACAATTTTCAACATACAATTTTATATATAAAATAAAATAATTATAAAATTACTTTTTTACAAGGTTTTTCAACATACTGTGTTTTAGACTTAAATAAATTTACTTTTGTAGAATTTAGTTCCAACTATATTTTCTTTGAAATTATTCAACACACTAATAAGTCCTTCTGATGACTTTTTTGCGCTTTATTTTTTTTTTTTTTTAATTTTGACGTGATTTAAGAATGCCAATTTTTTTAAGATGTTCAAAATGTAAATTCACATTTTTACATTTTCAACTAAATTTGCTGTGAAATCATTTAACACACTCTGATGAGTTTCTGATGAGTTTTTTGACCTTTTAATTTTTTTTTAACTTTTAACGTGATATATTATAACAATTTTTTTTGAGAATTTTCAACATGCTATAAAATAACTTTTAGACATCATTTTTCAAAATAGTGAAATGAAATGATTCAACAGACTACTGACATGCCATTTTTTGACAATTTTCAACATGCTATAAATTTGCATTTTTACAACTTTCAACTTAATTTGCTGTGAAATCATTCAACACACTATAATAAGTCTTCCTGATGACTTTTTTTTTTTTTTTTTTTTACCTTTTTTAATTTGAATTTTTGACACGCTATTGTCTGGCATTTTTTGACAATCTGTAACACTATATAAGTCTTTCTGATGACTTTTTTTGATCTTTTACTTTGACATGCTATAGTATGCCATTTTTTAACAATATACAACTGGCTATAAATTTATTTCCAACTTGATGTGCTTTTGAAAGTACTTCTGATAATTTTTTTGAGGTTTGACATTTTTTTTTTAAATTTTTGACAAGCTTTAGTATGTTTTTTTTATTTTCAACATGCTGTAAATTTGTTTTTACAACTTTTTAACTTTTACAACTTAATTTGCTTTGAAATCACTCAACACACTATAATAAGTATTTCAGATGACTTTTTGTGACCATTTAACTCTTTGAGCTATTGATGTATTTCAACGTCATTCAAAGTCCGACGCTTGAGTACCATTGACATATTTCAATGTCAGATTGTTTTTTGGGTTGCCAATTGCGGTCTCCCGCAGCCTGTGAGTAATCTTGAGGCTTCTGGGAGCTGTAGTCGGAGCATAAAGAGACGGTATACACCACAAAGATCAAGCAGGAAGTGGAGACGATTGTGATTAGAGAGCAAAATGGATGGATTCTGGAGAAAAAGTGGATTTTAGGGTCGGAGTGGCCTCTATTTTACCTCTGATAAAACAAGCATGGAACATGATGAAATAGAGAGTTTATTCTTTCATTGGAGCTATCCAGTGCTTTCAGAGACATAATACAAAATATTCTGTGGGTCTTGAAATATGACTCAAAATCAGCAAAACTTACTGAAGCAAGGCATTTTCTGTTTTATAAAACGGTTGGCACTCAAGGAGTTAAAAATGGTCATTTTTTTGACTTGGATTTTTTTTTGACATTCTATAGTATGATATTTTTGACAATTTTCAACATGCTATAAAATTACTTTTAAACAACATTTTTTTTTAATTCAACACACTATAATAAGTCATTCTGATAACTTTCTTTTGAGCTTGTACAACTTTTATTTTTTGAATTTTTAGATTTTTTTTACATGCTAGAGTATGATATTCTGTCTTTCATTTAACACAATATAAAAATATAAAAAGTCTTTCTGACAACTTTTTTTTTTTACCTTTTTGACATGATACAGTATGACATTTTTTGGGTCAATATGCTATAAAATCATTCAACATACTATAATAAGTTCTTCTGGTGTCTTTTTTGTGACATGCTATAGTTTGATATTTTTGACTATTTTTAACATGCTATGAAATTACTTTTATACAACTTTTTTCCAACTTAATTTGCTTGAAATCACCCACCCTAATAAGTCTCTCCGATAACATTTTTGACCTTTTAAAAATGTTATTGTTTTTTATTATTTTTTTTATAGTATCCCATTTTTTGACAATTGTTGACTTGCTGTAACTTTCAGTTTTTTCAACTAAATTTTGAAATTTTAAAAAATGTCATTATTTTACATTTTTGACATGCTGCACTATGACATTTTTTGACAATTTTCAACATGCTATAAAATGACTTCTGAACATTTTTTTCCCAACTGAATTTGCTTTGAAATCCTCGACACACTATAATAAGTCTTTCTGATTTGAACCTTTTTTGATGTTTCTTTTTATTTATTTATGGTAAGATATTTTTTGACAATTTTCAAAATGCTGTGAAATACTTTTTTCCAACCTATTTTTTTTTGAAACCACTCAACATGACTCTTTTTGCCCTTTCAAAAAATATTTTTGACATGCTATCATATTTTTGACAATTTTAGATATAAATTGGCATTTTAAAAAAAATCCTAACTTAATTTGCTTTGAAGTTACTCAACACACTATCATAAGTCTTTCTGAGTGAAATCATTCAGTTCACTATAATCAGTCTTTCTGATGACTTTTTTCAAATATGTCTATGCTATGCTGACATTTTTCAACATGCTATGAAATGAATTTTTATACAACTTTTTTCCAATTAAATTGCTTTGAAACCAGTCAACACACCATAGTATGTCTATCTGATGACTTTCAAACCTTCACCTTTCAAAATTTTCATTTCACACTATCGGTGTGATGAAGATTTCCAATTTGAAATGGCATTATGAGACGAAAGATACACATTTTGAAGAAACATATCCTCAAAATTCAGAGGTAAGAACAACTAAAAATAAAAGCTCTAAAATCATCGTATCAAGCAGGATTCTTGTCATATCTATGACACAACAACAAAAAGCAACAGGAGCCCCACTTAGAGTGCCGTGAATTTTTGGGCAACACAAGAAGCCATTCTTAGATGCAGAAATAATAACTGATTGCATGACTAAAGTGATGGACACAATGTTTGAAGGCAAACAAAAAAAAAAGGAAATTAAAGCTAAAATTCCACAGCAAGTAGACGTATTGAAGTACCGGCAGGTGATCTAGTTAAGCAGCTGTGTGATGGCATAAAAATGCAGAGTGCATTTACAGTATATCATGGTCTGACCGACCTCAATAAATGGACCTTTAAGTCATAAAAAAACCATCTTTGTCGCCCTTGAAGATTTGTATTTGAGTATCCCTGATCTAACCTCCACCCACCTGTCACACAGCATCTTCAGCCTGCTGGCATCAGGAAGGAAATTTTTTGACAAACTATGGCTTCATTTTAGACTTTTTTGGGTCATTATTGCATGATTTTTTGTATTATTTTGCATACGGCATGAGCCCTAAATTAAATGCATTTTGTAAAATGGGTAGAAAAAGCCACCTTAAAAAGTGAAACTGTATACCATAAGATGTTCCGCCTTGCGTGCATGAGATATGAGGAACTGCAAAACAATCTGATAAGGCAGCTCATAACTGCATGACAGTTACATGAGATCAGGGGTGACAACTTTTGGTCCCCACCCACAATCTGTCACCACCAGTCAATCTGACTACACCCTTTCCTCATGCCGTTTAACCCCTACTCCACCTTGCTTCACACACACACACACACACACACACACACACACACACACACACACACACACACACCAATACGGAGCTCTGCTGTGTTGACACTGGTCCAGTTTAGGGGGGGTCTACTGTAACGTACTGAAACACACTAAGTCCTCCGGATCTTTTTAACAGCATCAGAGCATGTCACCCTCACAGTCACACACCCTGAAGCGGGTCGCTTTCCTGCTAACTGCAAATAGACACAGACTGCACTTTGTTTGACACGTTGCAGGTCAGATAAGTCTACAAACACCTGTACCAACCACAAAATACAGTGACTGTCATTGTCATGTGTGTACAGGTGGATACTGTGGATATAGGGCGTCTCCTTTTAAATTATGTGTGTGTGTGAAACTGTGCCAGCTATCTGCTGGTGTCTCACTCACTCTACTGCTTGGTAAAAGTGAAACTAGAAGTAAAGCGTCCTCTGGTGGTAGCAAACATGCAGTGCTCAGTCTGAAGTTACATACTGATGATCGGATAACAATAAGTCTGTTTCATCTTTACTGGCACTTTTTCTTTTTTCCTCATACTCATGTTTGGTATTCTCTTTGATAGATGATGTTTGTTTCTTCACAATTCCGACAATCAAATGTCAAATGAGGCCTGGGCACTAAGAGCAAAGGAGGAATGAAAGAAAAAATAAAGGAAGTAAGTGATACACAGATTTACTAAGAAAAGCAGCAAATATTCACACAAAATGGTGAATTTCCAGAATTTCTGTTTATAAATTACAGAATCAGTTGCTATATGATTGTATGTATGTAATTGTTTCAGCTCTAACTGTAATAAAAATAACAGGCTCTCGTTCTCTTGTGCCGTCTTTCCTCTTGTCTGTCAGCAACATGGATGAGGAATGGATGAAGAACTCAAAACCACAACACTGGTGGTCAAAGTGCACGTGGAAAATCCATGTCCAAATAAAAACACACGCACAAACACACACTCTTCACTAATGTATGTAATGGCACTTCTGACACATGGCCCCACACACACACACACACACACACACACACACACACACACTGTAGGTCTGAGGAGAAGGGGGGAACGACAAGACAAGCAATCCCGTAAAAAGCATTCCTCAGACCCTCTCTCCTGGTGGGTGGCCTGCTCGGACGCTGAGCTACAGAGAGACTGCAGCTCCTTTTCCAAAAAATCCCTCACAGCCATTGTTTCTGTCCCTGTCATCCTGCCACTGACTCACTTATGCGGCTGCTTTCTAGAAAACGATCCTGTCTTTAAATGTCAACTGATCCTTGACCATTGTTAACACAGATCTATTTTAAACATGCAACTGCAGAATGTTGTTTAGCAGTATTTCCTAAATAAAAAAATATTCTTGTTTTCAATCAGAGGAGCTGTTTTGATCTCAGTTCTTCCTTCTAAAATTTCACTGGACTGGCCTGTCTGTAGGAGTTGGACTGAATGATTCATTTAGTTTGCGTGTAAAGAGGAGCGATGCTGCACACTCAGTCAGCCGCCCAGCTAGCCAGCCATGGCAAGCTTAAACTGGCAGGGTAGTCAGCCACTCCATCATATCTGACACTTGAATCAGCCACAGCTCGTAATGCATGAATGGCAGACTGCATCTGTTTCTGGCCAACCCCAAACCACAGCAGACCACGAGACTCCCACACCAGTTACAGACACGTTCCACATGTTCACTGAGCCCAAGGGAACAATGGCTATCAAACTCACTAATTCACAATACTGGTATTACTAGTTACTTGCATATGCAGATACTCAATATAATGTGTCACCACAAATGTATGCACAACCATTAGTTTTGTAGCTTGCAGTGTCCAAACATGCCAAATGCACTCAGTTGACAGTCAATATAAAGGGGAACAAATCTTTGGCTTCCTTGAGGCACCTAACTTTGGGATGCACTGTATTAGACAACTAAGACTGTAAATCGTAAACCTTTTTGGAAATGTTAAAGATATTATAAATGGTAAGTGGACTGCATTTATAGTGTTTAGCTTATATTCTTTGTATATTCATCTGATGATTTGATAGACTGTGCAACTACAAAACATCTTTTGTTCTCATAAATTACTTATACAGTGACGGTAGACGTACTAATTAAATTTTTACATTTAAAGAAAAAGTAGTGCTACCAGTAAAATATACCTAAAGTACTCAGTGGGCTTTTTATTAGGTACACCTTGCTAGTAGGTGTGCATTCAGACTTTCTTCATTCCTTGGTTGTAACCAGTGGTTATTTGAGTTACTGTTTTGTTTCTATCATCTCCAATCAGTTTACTCTTTCTCCTGTGACCTCTCACATCAACAAGGCGTTTTCATCCAAACAGCTGCTGCTCACTGGGTGTTTTCTCTTTTTTTGGACCATTCTCTGTGAACCCTAGAGATGGTTGTAGTGAAAATCTCAGTAGATCAGCAGTTTCTGAAATTCAGAGCAGCCTGTCTGGCACCAACAACCATGCCAAGTTCAAAGTCACTCAAATCCCCTTTCTTCCTCATTCTGATGCTCCTTTTGAACTTCAGCAAGCTGTCTTGACCATGTCTACATGCCTAAATGCATTGAGTTGCAGCTTATGTGATTAGCTGATTAACTATTTATGTTAATTCTTTGAGTGTCATTAACATATATATATACACGTCAAAGTGTTTTTTCGGCTACTGGCACAAGAGGACACTCTCACACAGCCTGTTAGTAATATGGGGCTTCTGGGATTTGTAGTTGGGACATTAAGAGATGGTATACGCCACAGAGATCAAAGCAGGAAGTGGAGACGATCGAGATCAGAGAGCAAAACAAATGGAATCTGAACAAAAAGTGGTGATTTTGGTGAAAGTGGCCTCTACTCTACCTCTCATAAAAAAATAATGGAACAAGGTAAAAACAAGAACAAGGCACTTTCTGTTTTATAAAACGGCTGGCACTCAGTGAGTTAACAAGCAATTGAACTGGTGTCCCTAACAAAGTGACCATGAATGATTCTCCATGAATGTTTCTAAACGTGTAAAAAGTATTTAAACGTTGCTGCTGAATGAGGCAGGGCTAGTTTTCACCACTTTGTGTAACACTGAGCAGTCTGATTTGTAACATGCATCGTAATTTCTAAACTGATGAAATTTTTTCTCAAGTATAAAGAAACAGGTAATAGGAACAGTCAAGTTCTTTGTGATATATTTACGGCCATAATAATGATTTTGGGGAGTGGAATTAGATCATTTTAAAAAGGTACAGTACTTTTACAGGTTACAACCCTAGCTTTAATAAGAGTGTAACACTGACAGGAGCCATTGTTCTGCGTTAATCAATATTTCCTCTACAGTTTGATATGTTTTAGGAATTTTTTATAGTGTGCTATTTCTACTTTTACATAAGTATCCGAATACCTCCCAAAATACATCTGGTTCCTAAACGGTTTTTCCTATACTTATGAACATTTAACACTTGCAGGAGCAAGAAATGAACAAAAAAAGAGTGTGAAGACATCAATAAAAGAAACTAAACCAAGAAAAGAGTTGAGAGTGCTGAGACACACACATGCATATGCTTGTGCACTCTGAGGAGCAGCTGTTGGTGGGAGTGTGCCAGTGTGTGTCATTACATGTTTTTCTGTGGCATTCATACATAGTTTCTCTATTCAGCAGGAAAGCCCAGCTCTCAACACTAGACATAGGCAGCTAATACCCTTGTCTGTCAGGGCTGCTCAAAGAGCAAGTGATTGGAGATGACAAACGAGGCAGTAAGACAGGTCCAGCAGCTAAATGGCAGCAGAGAGAGGAGTAGAAAGAGAGGAGGCGTGGACTGGAAGGAGCATGTAAGAGCCAACAGGGAGAAGGTACTTCATATATGTGTGTGTGTGTGTGTGTGTGTGTTAATCATACCGTGAGGGTCAGGTCGTGGTACTGACGCCATGCATGTCCATCAGTCGGAGTCGGAGTGAAGTTTGTTTCCGGCTCAGGATTCACCTCCAACACGAGTGCTGTCCCCCATGAGGGTCTCTGTCACTCAGGCTTACACACTGGAATCCAAAAGAAGAAGGAAAATTCTGTATGTGAAAATATATCCACAAAAAATTTGTATCCCCAAATAATCTGAATCTCACTTCTCTTCATCAGGCTTCATCTCATAAGGTGACTTATAGTAGGCCATTTGCACTTAATTTCATTATTTGTTAGGATTACATCAATGATACTGTGGCAGGTGAACAAGTCTGTTTATTTCACACTAGTGTGTGATCTTGCTGCATGATATGAAAAGTTAACCGTAAGTTTAAAAAAAAAAAGTGCTGGTAATCAGGTCCTCCATACTTGCTCAATGGCATGCCAAAACTCTCAAGTTTGTCAAATTATATAACTTAGACTTAATGATATTAAATATCTTAATTAATTTTTCAGCAGGTTAGCTGTTCTACAAGGATCTTAAATTAAATTATGAATGTAATTCGACAAATTAAACCATTTCACAAGAATTTGGGGGTTTTATTCACTTCCTCCATTAACCTTCTTTGCTTCTATTTGGAGACATTTGCCTTTTTTTCTTTTTACAGTTCCACAATTTAATAATTCAGATGACAAAAGAAATTCTATCTGTCCCTCAAGAGTACACAAGGTCAGAAATGGAAACAAATTGCTTCAATAAAACAAAAAGATACCATACTGTGTGTGCTTTGTGGAAATTAATCAAAAACAAAATATCAGAATTTACCATTAAAAATTTGATGATCATTACAAGAGTGATTATTGTGTGACTGTAATTATCTATACAATGATGTAAACAATAATAATAAGAACACTAATTTAGACTTAAAAGAGTTATATTTGTGCATGATATGTAAACTGCATAACATCAGTACTTTCAGAAATGTCTTTAAGGCTGATAAAGCACCTGTAGACAGGATGACACTGCTGCTCCCCTATATGTTATTAACAATAAACAATTAGCTTACCCTCCATAACACATAGCATGGATATGCATATACCAATAAGTGAATTATTTGGCAGGACTGAACACATTAACTTCAGTGTTGCGTATTCCCGATCATAAATTTTAAAGTGTGAGCCAATAGTGAACCAGACAGAAGAGCTTTCATCATGACAAATGGAGCCAGGCTAAGGGCCAGCCGCACAGCATGCAAAACAGTACAATGGGACAACATTTGGTGTGCAAATTCACCAGTCCATTCAAATGGTGTGTCAAACAAAAAGTTGATACACAAACAAATCAATTGACCTGAAGGTGAGGGGGATCAGAATGAATAAAAAGTGTCACATGGATAGGTTCAAACCTGACACCTTTAAAATGAAATTTAACAACTCAGACTGTAAAAATAGTTGAAGAGATTTCCAGGTTCGGTGTTAAGGAGGAGGCAGTGGAACCTGTCTGTTACTGGATCTATTCTCCTGCTTTAATCCCAGACAGTCACACCCATCACACTGCCATTGTGCAGCAACCTCTCTGTGCATGACAGAGTGTGGGTGCTTCAGTACATCATCTTGTAAGCACAGCCCAAATTTCACACACACATGCTCAAAACACACAGTTATACGCACGTAAACGTGCAAACTCAATGACACGCTGTCGTAATTCAGGCCTCAGGTTTTACACTACCTAATAACTGCATACCTACAGATTTAGTGTCTTATGTGATAAACAGTGTCTCCCTCCCTGACTGGTTGGGTTTGGCCTTGAGTTAAGACTAAAACGTAAAAATAAGTTTATTATTTTCCGGCACAAGCCAGAATAACTTGTCTAGCAGCTTCATCCTCTTTAACAATATTATTTAGGTATTACAAGTACAGATTAATGTGTGTTTTTCTTTAACCAGACTAAATCCTTATCCTCTCAGGGTTGCTAATACAAGTTGTGAACTTCCTTTATACCATCTTCTCTGCACATTGTCTGTTTCTGTTTATCTTTAAAGGATATTTCTTGTTTATGACAACTTGGGTCTTGCTTTTGTAGTTTGACAGCCCTTTCTGAAGGGGAACTGAAGCTGTTGTTTCCAGTTTAGGTTAATTGGCAAATCTAAATCGCTGGTTGAATACAGGGGCTTAAATAGTGTTTGTCTCTAATGTATGTGTTAACACCAATGACCTTCAAGGATATGCAGGTATAGCTGATGGATGGATTACTGACCAGGCTTTTAATCTCTGTGAACACAAAGTTTCCCACAGACACATTATTAATATGAACCTTCTCAATGACCTACCTCCCTCTATCCTACTAATAATTAAAAACTTATAGTTTATTATGTCAGTCAACATAGATGTGAACATGGCATGATAACACCAGTGAAAGCCAGACAAAGAAAACTGAAGTATCTGCTTTGGGACAGACTTCCACCTGCACCTGCACAGATAGAAATCCAGGTGAGTCGGTTTCTAATGAGGGAGATTATCACCGTTGTTCAACAATATTTCCTCTCTTACCCACTCGTAATGTTTCCTCAACAGTTGACACACCTTTAACTTATGTTTGCACCTGAATTTGTCTGTCTTTGCCAAACACAAGCCCAGGGCACCTCATTACAAAACCACAAAGGCTACTTCTTATCCAACTAACTAAACACCAGGAGAATAAATCCATATTGTCACACATGGCATTAATCTAAAACAGGTTTAGGACAACACTGCTTCAGGTGTCTGTGTTTTTAAAAATGTGTTAGATGATCAGATGTGTTAGAATTGGGATGGGTTACATTGAAATAACATTCTTTTAAAGATCTAATTACAGCAATTACACTGTTAGCATATCTTTAAAAGATTCTGCCCGCAAAGGGAAAGATATGCTGTGTTTGAGTGCCTGATTGGTTGCATACAAGATGTGGCTTGTATTGTCTTTTTCCTCTAAGTACAGATAATCCACATGTGTCAGTGATTGAGGAGGTACAAATCCCACTGTAACAGACACACAGGTGGCACTGGAAAGAAACAGCATACCGGCCATGCAAGGCTGAGTCAAAAGGGCAACCAAGGTACAGGTATGCATGGGACCTACAACATCCAAAACACCACTAGCTCTCTGTTTTTTCTAGACAGTGGACTGCTCTGCACCGCATCCTTTTTGAGTGGTCATACTCAAGTCTCTCAGTCAGTTCATGCATGAAGATTTGCTGCAACCACAGCCATCACTTTATTTATTGATTTATTGTATTTTATATTATTTATGATCATATTATATTATTTATATATATATTCCAAAAACTATTTAAATTAAAGATCATTCTGTGTACAGTATGTATGCAGCTTGTGATGAGGAGCAATAAACGGTTCTTTCTTGGCTACAATGGTTAACATGAACTCTAACAGTAACAAATATTACAGGAGGAGGGGGTATTACTGTTTTACAAAATACTGTACTGTAATTAATTTCTAAAAAAAAAATCAGTCCTCTCTTCATATAAAAAAAGTCTACTGGTTCAATGCTGCACAATGACAAACATGCATTTTCAAAGTCAAGGCCCTTTCCACAAGTGGTCCATCTGCCAAGCTTAAAAAAGACATGTCAGGAGTTTGACAGCTGAGAAAACATGACACTGTGTTCGAGGATATTAGTGGGAGCTGGATGAATACCTGTATCTTCCTGCTTAAGAATCAGAGGATTTAGGTGGCGGTGAAAGCTTGTCAGCAATGAGACACACAAAAGTCCTTGCCGTGCATCACTGAAAAACTGCAATACCTGTGACAAAAGCAGCAATTTAGATCAAGGAGAGATAGAGATTAAAAAAATGAACTCAATAGGAGGAGATATGGTACTTATAGGATGTATGTATGTATGTCTGTGTGATAAATATGAAGCGACAGCATGAAAACTGGAGCTTTTATTTAATATGTTATATAATTTGTATATCGAGTGCACAGACACGGGCAGACGTGTAGTGGTTAGCACTGTCGCTTCACAGCAAGAAGGTACCGAGTTCGATTCCTGGCCCGGGGCCTTTCTGTGTGGAGTTTGCATGTTCTCCCCGTGTCTGTTCTCTCCAGGTACTCAGGCTTCCTCCCACCATCTAAAAACATGCATGGGATTAGGTTAATTGGCTAATTGAAATTTAAATTGGTGTGAGTGTGAGTAGTTGTTTGTCTTTATGTGCCCTGCGATGAGGTGGCAACTTGTCCAACTTTCCTGCCTTCCACCCTAAGACAGGTTGTTGTTTTACATTAGTTGATGTGCATGATTGTTTCTTACAATGTTTAGGGTTAGCTAGCAGATTCTCCCAGCTGCTGGCAATAGCTTTACATTGTAAAGAGTGGTATCTTATCATCTAACTCTCAGCATGAAGGTGAATTCGATGGTGGTTTGGGTTAAAATACCCCCAGATGTAGCCTTACTTAAGTACTAAATTTAAGTGCCAAATTAAATCAACACTGATGTCTGATTTCACAAGTGGTACAAACACGTTCTCCTGGGCAAAAGTCTGTGTTTTGTCGCTCTTTAGACATATAAATTGATTTAGTAGGATGGACATGAATTATAGTGCGCTCATTTTCAAAGGTGTAACTACTCTGCAGTCCTCTACCTGGCGCTCTCTTAGTGAGGCAGCTGATCAGTTTTTGGGGGAGTGGATTTGGAGGGAGGTCTGATGGGAGGGACTGGGATTTTTTTGGTTGGACACTTTCCAAATCCAGCTTGATTTCTCCAAAGTTGCCTACCCTAGCTTTAAATTACATCATGTTGTGGACTGAATTGCGTGTGATTACATGCCCACACACAGATGCATGCACCGCACAATTCAAGAGAACAGACATCACAAGCTTTACTTCATGGGAGAATACTTTGTCTAAGCCACAAGAGCTCTGTGTGGTAACTTCTCTTCTCCTCTGACTCTTTCCACCCTCCTTTCTGCCTAGCTGTCAGAGAGCTGACACACACTGAGAGAGAAATGAAGCTGTGTTAATGAAGTAGAACAAAATAAGGAGGATAGAGCTTGACTTCTTTAACCATCCTAACGTGCAATCCTGTTGTGCAACTGAGGTTCCTTTCAGGTGCAGGCATGGGTAAAAATGCTCATGAGTAGCCGACTGGGCTTTGTGCAGGCTGAGACATCTATGAGCTGTTGACACATGGATCCTAACAGAGCCAAACTGACACAGATGCACTGACATTTGCAATCAGGCATGACTATAATTGTAAGCTCCGTTTCAGTACAGGAGAGAGATACTGTCTCTGTCAGGTAAGCAGTGAGTCATACAAAGAAAACCTGATCCACAACTGACAATGAGTAGGGATTTAGAAGGCGGATAACTTAATTACCAACTTATAAATGAATAGACCAAATCTCTAAATCTGTAAATTAAGAATATATTTATCATCTTGATCAAGATATTTCCTTCCTCAGACCTCATCCTCAGTGTTGGACTCGCACATCTCAATTTCTAGCATTAACATGTGCTGATTTTCTCAGTAATAAATCACTTGAGTGATGATTGGTGTGTTGTTGGCTGACTAATGGAGTCAGTCTGGCTTCGACGCAGCAATATAAATTAATCTAATCATGTTTAATTGACTCTAAGTGGTGTTAATGGGTGATTGCAGGAACAGTGTTGGTTACATTGTGGTTAGCTAACTGTTGCGACATGTTTACATAGCATTTTTAAGTCTAAAGTGACAGCCAATAATTTTAGGTATGATGGGTTGCCAGGGTATCCAAACAATATTGTCTATCCTGGTGATATGCACTGGCTAAGCGTAAGCACAATTTTTTATACATCTTTGGTATTTCTTAGCTTTTACATGACAGCAGAAGGATTACAGGTTTGACACATTTTCATCGCAGCTTGTCACGTATTGACATTTTGTTAATGCTGTGCACACTTAGTTAGGTTTAAGAAATAAACATCATTGTTGGCTTATAAAAGACATAAAAGACAAGACACAAGATATATTTGTAAAGTAAAACTCAAACTCAACACTGTGAACATGGAACATGAAGGAACAGCTGTTATAGTTACGTGAAAGTGATTCAGGTCAGCAACGTGGGACACAAACAGCGGTCCGGTCTCCTGGGTCAGTGTTGGGATGTGTAAACACACAGCGTGTTGCCTGACCACACCTGAAGACAAAAGAGAGATGAGAGAGCACTGACGTCATCACATTTTACGTTGATATGACAAATTTGTTACCACACAGTAGAGCAACTTTGTAATTTTGACATTGACATGTGATACTTTGGTATGAGAAAAAAAAATGTAGCTGCTTTGAAGTTTACATTTTATTGTATTTATTTATTTGAATATAGAAAAAAATAATATAAATATAAATCAATAATGTATTCCTAACAATTCCTATTTGTTATATAATTAAGATAACAAAATAGCTAGAGAAGATTTTCTTTTTCCAAGCTCTGTGAAGCAAGTGAGAGTTTCTTGTTTGCATTAGCAGCTGCAGGGGCTTGGTGAGGATGCAAAATCTTGACGGTTGACTTGTTCTAAACCAGGGCCAGTTTACATAACTGAAGCACTGCACTGGCCGGGGAGCCTGCCGTTAAATCAGTGTGTGTATGTGTGTTTTGTGTGTCTCATATACACATTGACAATGAGGAATAAACATGTTGCTGAAGCATAAGAAAAATCATGCAGTAGATTTAGCTTATTTATCCAGGACAATGAAAGGAGTCACTCATTGTGTTGAACCTACAGAGAATCACCTGACGCTGCTGCTCTCCTCAGCTTTAGGGAGCTTTAAAATGAGCTGATCATTTTCTAAGACATAAAGTCAGATAAGTTACATACTGTACATAAGTTTCTAAAGATCTGCCATTATCTACTAATTTCACTTATTGTTATTTTTGAACATCGCTGTGTGTAGCATGTGTCCTGTCTTTAATCTAATGTTAGCCTTAAAGTCATCCATCACCTGTGTACATGCAGCCATCAAATGGTTAAAGTCCAAAGTGTTCGAATTCAAATCTCTAATTTGTTTGTCTTTGTTTGGAGAGAGCCGTTTCTCTTTGGCACAGCCAGAAGTATATGTGAGACACAAAGTGAAGAGCTCTTCATTTGCCTTGACTGCAGCCCTGCTCTCCCGTGCAGCTGTCCTAGCCTCCAGCCGTCATTTGCGTCTCCACGCTGTGCTATGATGGACAGGTGGAGGCCTCTCATGGCGGCATCAATGCATGGCTCCAGGGCCCTTAGCTATGGAGGCCCTAACTTATACTTAGTGATGCCAAACCCAAGTACACTTTAGTGGGAAGGCTCAGTTTGCATGCATGCCGAGTCGCTGCGTGAGAGGACAAAGGGTAGACAAAATCCATGAGAAATGTACTCAGAATTGTAAGATTATTCATTTTCCATTTCAAATAGCAAGAAAAGTTGTTTATATTAATGGCTCCAATGTGGCTCTATTTGTTAACTGATGCACCAGCAAATACGGTTAATGCATGGGGGAAATCTGGTTGTTTAGCAACTAAATGCTTCAGCTTGTGTTTCTGTAGTGTGGTGCAGGGCAGATAGTGTACAGTTGAGCTACTGAGCTTTTTTGGTTAACTGCTACATCCAGTACTGATTCTAAAGAGAGTAAAGTTTCAGGCTGGAAGAAGAACAATGAGCTGAAAAATGCTACAAATTCTACACTGAATGATCAGATTTGAATGATAATTCCCTGTGGGTTTGTCACTAGGAGTGTCATTTCATCCATTGTTAATATAACCAAAAATAATTACAGCAGCTTTATATTGAAAACAAGCAATTCTAGAATAATAATACAATTTGTATTCATTGTTACACTGTCATAACATTTTTGAAATAAATTTGGTTTTCTTTCTCAAAGAGAACTGTCCTTTCAATGCTGTTTGACATGAACTGAGAATCATTTGAGTCTCATATCACACATATATTGACAGTGTAGTCACCACCAAGTAAGCTAAGTAAGCAGCAGCATACACCATGTTTTTAATCCACCAGCACGAACACAAAGATAAAAGGCTTGCGAACAAATATTAACTGTAAGTGTGGTGCAAGTGCCAACTATGGCATGGTGGCAAACTATGACAACTATGCTCCTGTAATAACAAGTTCCTGAGAAATTAGTCACCACTAATTGTTCATAGCCATAAAGCATAAAAAGCTGTCTTAAGGGAAAGGGTGAGGTCCTCTGCAAACTGTAAAGCATGTCAATCACACCTGTCAGAAGATGAAGTGAAGAAACCACACAATCAAACATTATTACAGCTATTTGGACAAGAGTGCATTAACTTAATGCATTATTCCTTGTGTTTACATTGTGTCTTAAAACCACAAATGTGAGACTTAAAAACTGTTTAAGGCAAGTTCAAATTTGTATTGATTCCACATGCAATACATGCACTTAATTTGAATAAGCTATAAAGCTATTCTTTAAACACTACACTACCTTATTTCTTGCATTCTATACCATCTAAACTTTTTTATCATATATTTTACTATGTGCATAATATATTTGCACTTTCTACTGTGATTGATTGATTTATTGTTTTATTTTATTTTTTCTATTTAATGGTACCTTGAGGCAGAATTGCCTTTTGCAGGACAATAACGATCTGCAGATCGGTATTGTGAAAATGAAAATTTTAAGTGAATACTACACCTTTGTCTTCCAACATCTATTTAAGTATATTTATGTCTTTAAATTTGATTTCAGTCATATCTAAAGAGATCAAAAACGAAAATCCACACTACTATTCAGAAGTTTTAAGACACTAGCCTAAAATAGTATGAACACTGTGGTGTTTCAAATTGTGTTGTTGAAACTGTTTAATAAAAATGTTTAATAAACACATTCAGTGCAGATATATTCCCTTCTTTCTTGAGCCTGTTTGCTCATGCAAAATGAAACAACAAATGAATGATATTTAATCATGATTAACCCGAAGTAATCCACAACAACCTTGTGATTATTAAAATTGTAATCATTTGACAGCACTATTTTCTTTAAAACACAACTAACAGAATCCCTTGTGACTCTGATCTTCAAGTTGTCCAAAAATGATGATGATATAAAACATTTGTATTTAAGAAGTGGAAACTTTGGTAATTTTGCTTGATGAATTATATCGTAATTATTTTTAGGTGAACGTAATGTATCCTGTCTTCTGTGAGGTAGCTTTGTATGCCCTATGCACATAGATTACAAATATACACATAGTACTGTCTGCTCTATTTCATTACATATGTCAATATGTACACCAAGCAGTAACAACAGGGACTGAAAAAATATTTTGTCTCTGTGAACCATAGCGAGAAACAAAAATATCTACAATATCTACAATCTAAAAGTAACAGGATGCTAATCAATCACAGACTAGGTAATATAAACGTGGTCTAAATTCAAATAACTCTACACCCTCAGATAAACATAGTGACTTCATGACAGCTACCACATCAATGACTGCCAAACTATACAACTGTATAATACAAGTTTCTAATGAATGTCAGCCTCATTATCCAATAATAATCAAATCATAATAATAAATGATAATGACGAAATAAAAATTGTTGCTAAATATGTGCCAGATTATTGAGATATTTGATTAGTAAAATTTAGGATATTCTTAAATACCTGAATAATCTTAAATGAAAATTGTCCTGCAACATTATCTGTTGTCTTTTCCTCTGCAGTCTTGGAATGACAAGGCTATGTTTTACTGTGCACAAGTATAATTACAAAGTTATCTCCTGTGTTAACCCATCGTGTCACACAGGGTGCTGCAGGTTCAGCCCAGCAGAGCCACAGGACTAAAGCTTTCATCAGGCTGTTTGTCTGAGCAAACCCACGCTCTCTCAGCACACTCCCGCACTGACACATGCCTGCAGTGCTAACCCTGTCTAGTGATGAGCGGTGGGAGTGTGCTGCCGTGTTTTCCTCTCTATTTGTTTAAAAGATTAAGTTGGTGAACCCTAGCACCATGGAGTCCCCACACTTCATACCACCAGAGCTGCTCAGCGTCAGCATTGTCTCCATGACTGGTGCTGATGAAATTTAACAGTCTTTACAGTGAGCTTAAAAGCAGATCTTTTACAGATTAGACAATCCAAGAATGTGCTTGGTAGTAATATACAGAAGAAAAACTTCTATGACAGAATTTAAAATGTACAATACAATGCCACCAATTCCTTGAAGACGTTCATAAACAAAATCAATGTCAATGAACAATGTCAATGCTGAGAGTTTGCTATTCCTGTCTATCAAGTTGCATCCAGGGATCATGATGTTGGCCTTTATTTTGCATGCTGAAATCACAGGACGGCCTTTGTCTGGAAAACATTTACATCTCTTAACACAGCTGGCTGGTCCAACCACTGGCACAAAACAAACAAGGAAGCAAGTTAGAAAAACAACACGTAGCTTAAGTTACCACTAAAGAGGTCTTTTAGTGTTAAACGTCAAAACAACATGAAGCATTTTGGACTTTTTAAAGTAAACTGAGGTCAGCTGTAAAGAGAACTTTGAATATCAAGAGGAACAATGTTTGTTTAGACAGTTCTGATCGATGAAACTAAAAAAAAGCACTACATGGAATGAACATGAAAGTTAAAAGTAAATATGTAAAATGTAAATGAAGGTAATCACTGAAAATTCTGTTCTGTTATTTTTCTGTTATTTTTTATGAACAACAGCTAAAAGTTTTTAAAAAATATTAGAAAAGCAGATTCTGATTAGGATAATACTTATGTTTTTGTATTTTCAGGACATCAGACATTTATTAGAACTACTCAAAATATTTTAATTTAAATAGAAATTTCCCTCACAAAATATGCAGACGAACATGAACAATAGACCCTTATTGAGCTGAGGTATGTCAAGAGCATGTGATGCTTAGGGGGGTGTGGCCCCTTAGGTGCTCTGTAGAGGTAATACACTCCTAACACTGAGTGACTCACTCTCACACACACCTTAGAAACCATGCATGGTGCTCTCACAGTGACAACACACTGTGGGAAGCCGAATAAGCACAGAATTAAATGAAAAAAAGGATCTCTTGGAAAAAGCTAATTACTTCCACTGTGTTTGAAGAGCTGCTGGATTTGGACTTCAAGACAGTGAGTTGTATTAACCAAATGTGATCTCTCTGGCAGGAGTGTGTGCTGGGCTGATCTTGTTTCGATTTCCACTGTAAGGATTCAATCAGACAAAGGGAACTTCTAAACTGTGGAAGTACTAATACCGTGCAGCATTTGCAGCTCGCTTTGTAATCTGATTTTAAGGTCAGCTCATGACAATGCCGGTGGTCAAAGTGGAGAAGGACTCTGCAGCAGACAACACCTTGTCTGCCTCTAACCTTACACAGCAGACAGAGGAGCAGCCCAGAGGTCGGAGAAGGAAGAGACCTCTCCAGCGAGGGAAGCCCCCTTACAGCTACATCGCACTTATTTCAATGGCCATAGCCAACTCCTCTGACCGCAAGCTGACTTTGGGGGGCATCTACAAGTTCATCACAGAGCGCTTTCCCTTCTACAGAGACAATTCAAAGAAATGGCAGAACTCCATCCGCCATAACTTGACTCTCAATGATTGCTTTATCAAGATCCCTCGAGAGCCAGGGCGGCCAGGGAAGGGCAACTACTGGGCCTTAGACCCGAACGCAGAGGACATGTTTGAGAGCGGCAGCTTCCTGAGGCGCAGGAAGAGGTTTAAGCGCTGTGACTTGAGTACTTACACCTCATATGTCCATGAGACACCAGTTTTCTCTCCTGTCCAAATTGCCAGAACAGCTGCATATACCAACTCAGTCTACAACAACATGGCAGTCAGTCCGGCCTATGGGCAGCAGCTGCACTCTGCCTATTACCCCTCATCATCTCCTCCTGGATTTGGACCTGGTCAGACCCGTATGTTCAGCATCAATAACCTCATAGGGCACCAGAGTCCAGCCAGCATGCTGGGAGGTCAAGGGCCAGAGGTGATGCAACAGCCCGTCCGGAGCTTCAGTCCTGAGGGGCTCCCAAACGGATCCAGCACCTGCAGCTTGGGAGCCCCAGCTTTCCAGAGCCAACCATGCAGAGGAGCCGTACCATCACGCTCCTCTGCACATCATGGGTTCACCTACACCGGGCCAAATGGCCACCCGCATCACCATACACCGCAAGGCTCATATGGACAGGGCCACACCCAAGGGTATGCAGCGACAGGACGCCTTCATTCCTCAGCCAATGGGTCTGTGGAGTCCGTGGACCATTACGGCAGGGTCTCCCCAGTACAGTTGGGCTCTTTCTCCCAGTATAACAGTGCTGCAAGTCCTATCGCCAACACTGGGGGTTACCTGAGACACCCAACATACCCAGGGAATATGGACAGATTTGTGTCTGCTATATAAACCACTGAGAATCTAGATCCAAGCATCCGATACCTTGTTAACAGAGAGAGCATCAGAGACTTGAGATGGCACACAGCGAGCCAGAAACATGTTATTCTTTGTTCATAACATTCGTTAAAAACAAAACTGGCACATAAAAATGCTTCTCCTGACACAACTGTGATGAACAACATTATGCTTTTTTCCATGTTGATGGTAATTTACTTTGAGATACTCACTATAACTTTGGAAATGAATGTCAAGGGCTCTTCTCAGCATGTGAGTGTAAAATTCATCTAATGTCATGTGTGGTTACAAGCTTCCTTTTTTGTCATGAATGTGCAAGTTTATTATTTACATTACTGGTGAGTCTAAATGACAGACTTATATTAGAAATATTAGTATAAATTATTGTGCTTTGTGGTCATAGGCTTTGCAATAAGTATGAAGAACGACAGCTTTAATACATTTGCATGTAGTGTAATGCATGTTAGGTTGCCTTTTTTGGAAATAAACAGAATTACAGCGCTTCAAGAATAAAATAGTGAAATTATTCATACATTATTAAAAAAACATCACACCAGAATTGGAAAATAATTGTTGTTCAATTGTTATATAGCTTAGAGTGTTGGACATTTGCCGCCAGAGACAAAAAATGCACTCAAACATCTCTATCTTTGGTGCTTGTAATGTTTTCTTCACCGTTTCGGCTCAGCTGGCTTCAAGTATTGTCTGGAGCCACGATGTTTTCAGTCACCGTGACCGGCCTCAGTCATCATGTCCAGACATCAACAAAGTACTTAGACAAACAGTTAATCTACCACAAGGATCCACTGATCAAGAAAATTAATAGACTGGTACGTCAATATTTCAACCTATGAAGTTTAGTAGCGCAAGTCCTTCATCTCTACACGAGAAACCTCTCTTGCACAAAGTCTGCATATCTGGCAAGATGAGACTTGTAAGGAAACGCTTCATTATAGTGAAGACACTTGATTTTCTTATCATAAAAGAAGCTTTGTTGACAGATAAGGTATTTTTAGAATTAAACAAAGTATCCATAGTTGAAAGGGTCCCAGTTTTCCCCACTGAATCTTAAAATCTATGTTGATTAAATGAGAATAGCAGATATCAGCAAGCGTGAAATTATAATGTCAAAAAGACAATGACTTAATTATTGTTAAGACCCGCTCTCATGATAAAAGTGACAGGGACGATGCACACCAGCTTTTGTCTAAAGGTATAATAAAAAGCATTAGGTCGATTTTCACTCAGTGCACTTATTTAATATTATAAAATTAGTATATAATAGCTGAAACAAGACAGAGGGCAGAGGTTTAAATCTAGTTAGCTAGTTATTAACATAAACTAAAACGAAAATCAGCAGTGAAACACATTTATCGTAATAAAAGCACTAAACAAAAACTATATTGTCTGGTTGATAACTAATAACAAACAAAAGCAAACAAAGTTTTACATTTTTGGCCATAATATCAAAACTGAAAAAGGAGACAGCATGAAAGTTATCCTGCTTCAGATCGGACACTTAAGTAGCACAAAAAGCAAAAATTAACCATCAAGGCCAAACTGTGTATTTTGAGCATATAAAGAAAGTTACGAAGGTAACTACAGCTCTATGAATCCCAGATGACTGCCAGAGGGATGAGGAGGGATGAAATTGAACCAATATTTCTGAGCTCCAACAAAACTGTAACTTCTGTAAACCAAAAAAACATATAGAAATACAAACTACACCTAATAAATACTGTGAAAACCAACTAAAATAAATTAAATATTATGTATTCAAATATTTCAACATCCAATTTCATTACAATCTTGATTTAAACAAACTTAGGTGTAGCCTGTAGTGACATATCTAACTTAATAATAAACAGTAACAGAAAAGCGCTGTGTAACATTAAGTTAAGCTGTTAGCTTAAAGGACAAATATCTTCATTTTGTAGTCTGTTCATCCACATTTAAGTAAACTGACTAGAGCAATCATCTGGTGTGAACTAAATATTGGGCCAAGATATTAAACGCATCAAATGCCATAACATTAAAGCACATTAGAACACACAGATGTGACATAAGACATTGGATAAAACATGACAGATTTGTTATCCACTTTACCGCAAAACACAACTGTTTCCAACAAATTGTACAAAAGACTAAGTGCCTATATGAAAGAGTCTCTCTGTTTTCAATGTCAAATATTTGCATACAGAAAAGATGGCAAAGCCTTTTTGAACTATCACTGCAATTGCTCTTGAACTAAAAATAAAATATTGCACACATGAGATGTATAACATTATTTGATTTTATTTAAATCATACTAAAACTTACAGAGGACAGGCTAAAACATAACAGGCATAAATACAATGAACACAAGCGACAATAACAAACATATCAGCCGATGTAGTCAACAAGCTGCTGGAGTTGTTCACAATTCTTCACGACCACTGGTAAAGACAGTAGAGTCTGTGTGGAGAGAAAGTTATTACCTCAAATATTCATAATGACAGTATTTACAATATTGACAAAAAAAGGGCACAAAAGTTGTAGGAGAAGTATGTCTCACCTCTCTGACTTTATTGATCACTTTGTTTAACATCTGAAGCTCATTCTCACTTTTCTGCTGGTTGGCCTGGTGGATGCTTTGCTGCAAGTGACATTACATCATGAAAACATTGGATACCATCCTCATTACAGGACACTTCTATTAATATTTATGAAAACTTTATTCCAGTAAGATAAGCATGCTGTATGTAGTGAACAGTAGAAGTACTTACTACAGTATATCAGGCCAATACTTACATGTTTTTTTGCTCTATCAAGGAGCTTAACTCTGGCCTGCTCCACCTCCTGAAGACTTAACTTTAGTCTCTCTACCTAAAAATAAAAAATAAAATCAAAACGAGACCTGCGTTAAAAATAATGAAGTATTACAACTATACTTTGTCTTGCAATTCTCACACCATCATACCTCTTTCAATAACTGGATCTTCTCCTCCATGAAATGTGTCGGGTTTCCTGATTGGCTACCAGGTTTCCCCAACTCACCCCGCAGGAATTGAGACTCCACCTTTGCCTGCTGGAGAGAACGACGAAGCTCGACCACCTCCTTCCGCAATTCCTGTGAAAAATTAATAAATGAAATTTACAAAAAAAAAAAAAATTAAATTAAAAAAAAAAAAAAAAAAAAAAAGAACGTTGCACTTAACCATTTGTATTCTGGGTGTTTTTAAAATACAGATAAGGATTTTGTGCCTTACGTTGCTGTCAGTCTTGTATTTATTTAGAGCTTCCTGGGTGTCTTGCACATCTGCCATCAACTTTGCCAGAGTTTTCTCATCCTGCACAGGAAAAAAAAAAGATTTTTAATGTTTCTTCAGCCCAATAAGATAATTTCCAAAATAAAAAAGGTATCACAAACTAAGTCAACATTTTGTTAGAGTAGTACTTGCCTGAGCTTTCTGCTGCAGGGCCTGATTTCCCTTCTCTAACAAGCTGTTCAGACGGTTGAGTTGATGCTTCAGCTCAAACACCTCTGCCTCATGTCTGTGGTTTGCAGCCTGTTGCTCCACCTGCAGGCCAGAGCTGGAACATACATACAGACATGATGTAGCGTTTCAATTTTACATTTCACAGCTTTTCAAAATTATTTCTAAAAATCACACTATTTGTTGAATATGAAAGAAAATTTGTCAACTCTACTAATCCACTCCTCTGAAGAAAACATTAGCAAAAATAAATACATCACCAACAAATTATTATCACCTTTTATCTATTACAGATTGACCATTTCAATATAAACCTCCAACAAAGGCCCAATATGCCAAAATTACCGCTGCAACAATTAATCAATTCATTTTCAACTATTAAATTAATCTGTAAATATGTTGAGATGCTAATCTGTTTAAAACATTTTAAAGAAACAAAAATCTAAATTATTTGATTTCAGACATTAATTAAATGTGAAAGTTTTCTGTTTTTTTATCGCCTATGACAATAAACTCAATATTTTTTAGTTGTGGACAAAACAAAAACAGTCATCCAATAAGCAAACATTGGCTGGTTTCAGTTTCTTGTATACATTGGTTTAGATTTTCTGTATTCTATATAATTGTACATTGAATATTTTTGGTTCTTGATTTCAATAATTTTAATTTTGACAGAAAAACATGTTTGGAGCAGTTAATCAATGAATCATAACAAAACTAAATAACTGCTAGTTACAGGCCTTCTTGCATTAGCCATGATACAGCAATCTCATCACCACATTCACATTTTACAGTACTCACATGGTGTTGTGCAGCTCTTCCAGCTGAGCATCCTTACGCTGCTGCAACAGCCTCAGAGTGCTGACGAGCTCGGTGACGGTGCTGCCCAGGTCAGCGAACAGCTCTGACATGCTGCTCTGCTCATCCTCCTCAGGCTCACACTCCACAGTGTTCAAATTCTTTTTAGGAGTGACGGCTGCAACGCGGGTGAAGGCGCTCGTCTCACTGAACAAAGTTTCACACTGTGGCTCGGACTTGTCTGAGGGGACCAAAGAGACTGTGAACTACAACTTAGCATGTTAGTGACAGGGACAATAACTGACTGAACTTCTAATAGTTTAATGACATGCCTCAAACTCAGTTCAGAAGGCTTATTTTGAAAATCTCACTCTGAAAATGAACAACTGCTTCTCCATTACTGTGACATGTGTGGCCGTGCTTATTATCAGTGGGAAACAGGATCATTGCAACAGAAAATGTATATGTTTATATATTTACAGGAAGAAAACACGTCTTTGCCTATTACATCCGGCAGATATCAGTGTCAGACAATGGCTACATATTAAAATTGCACTGCATTATATTAAATAAAATGCATTTATCAGCTCTCATACTTAAAACTAAAAGATGTTTACCAACGGAGTACAAGTCTGTGACCTGAGTTTGACCCAGGTTGGGAAGAGAATCATGAAGTGAGGTTGGATGATGCACCTCGAACCATTCAGACTGACCACCAGCATGGATTAAACCAACATCACTGTGCCAGTCTGAGTCTGTTTCTATGGGCAAATACATTTTAAAATAACGAGTCACACGTGGGGTAAGTTAGAGTACCTGATCCAGGAGGAGTCTCTGGTACGACGACATCCGCCTTCTCAGAAGTCAATGCAACCATGATGCTGTCGACAAAGGAGCTGGAGGGGTGACGACGGTCCACGGTGTGAACCGGCTGAGATTCTTTATCTTTCTGTGGTTCTATGGTCTGAAAACAGAAATGCCTACATGAGATACCGTTTTTCTCCACAGTGCTGCAGTCCACTTACTTACAGCTCATTTCTGTAAACTTTTTATATACCATCAAGTTTGACATGAAGAGAACTGAAGGGTGTCTCTCCATGACTAAACTTGAACACAAATAGTGGTGCAGTCTATGACATATACAGTTACACCCTCACATCTACATATGTACTGAATTTAAGCATGGATAAAAAGAAAGACTGAAGTTGGAAAAATCAAGCTGCTGTTGTGCTTTAGCTTGTGTTTCGAAGTTCTCGCGTGTTACCTGCTCATTGAGAGATGCATGTAGTTCATTGGTCATTCCTCGCAGTGTGTGATGCAGCAAAGTTATTTCAGTGACAGCCTGTGCCAGTTTCTGTCCAAGCTCCAGCTGGGTGGCACTGGCTCTGGAGTTTGTGGTTTCCAGCTCCTCCTGCAAATTCCTGCTCTCAAGCCTGCATCACACAGACAGATGAGTTAGTGTTTATTATATAAACAAAATGTTAGACAACATTAATTTGTAGTATGAGCAACACCAAACAGAGATGCATACACAGAGAGACAGAGGATTTTTTTTTTTTAATCGCTGTTCTTTTGTCGTGATCAACAAAAACTGTAATGCCAGTATTGAAATTTGCCTCGTCAGGCTGATACCGTCATTAAGGTCAAAATTTTTACTTAATAGGCAAAACAAAAAATGTTTTTTTGCTTAACCCAGAGCAGATACAACCAGAGGAAAATAAATTAACATTCCTCACTAGCCCATGCTTATATTAAAATCAGATACATCAGTGTTAACTTAAACATACTTAAGTTGAGCAAGTTCTCCTTTCAGGTCCTCACACTCAATGTTCCTCTCCCGGAGCCCCTGCAGGTTGGCCCTCAGCACACGCTCACTTTCAGCCATCTGCTCCCTTGCAAAGTCATTCTCCACCTGTAAGAACTGAACCACAGACAACAGCAATTTATAAAACACAAGTCGACTGTTACCACTTACTGGACGAATAAAGCTTTGATTTTTGATAGGAGAATAATTCCCAATTAAAACAGCAAAGTGGATTCAATACGATGCGACACAAGCAGTCCAATCCAATCCTATTCTATTGCAGAATATACTGATATTTAAGTTAAACTGGTGGTGATTTTGCACTTTAAAAAAATATAGTTTTGCTTTCAGCGGATTTCAGGAAATTTTTTAGGGTCTTCTAATTTAATTTTTTTGATTGTATTCAATTGTAGAATATTCTTATGTTTAAGGCTGAAATTTATGTAAGCCATTGGTTAATAATAAATGGGTCCGTTTTTCTCAAACCTACTGTTGCTGACTATTGTTTTCTGTTTGAGTAATTTCACTTGATCAAGCATTTTCTAACACTCCATCCTACAAAATAAGTAATAAAAGTATGTATGATTCGTGCTGATATTGTATTGGATCAATATCTGTATTGGCCAATAGTCAAGGCGGCAATATCAGTATCGTATCAGAAGTAAAAAAAAAAGTTTTATGGGGACACCCCTTGTCTCTGCTGAGACAAAACAATAAGGAGTATCAAGAGTATCTTTGAAAACATAAACAGCATCCACCCCTAGCAAGTGTGAGAAATATAAATCTAAAAGCTTACCTCGTTCATCTCCCGGACACCACTGAGTTGTGTACAAAGCTCCTGGAGCTGCTGGATCTGCATGTTCTGGGATTGTGAGAGGACCTGCAGCTGACTGAGCTGCTCCTCACTTTGAGCCAGAGCCTGATCGAGCTCACACACACGCTGCTCCGACTGACCAAGCGACATCTCCAACCTGAACAGCACAAACACATGGGAAACACAGGAAGTGTGCATTAGTTGCAATATTTTAGGCAATATTTGTACATTGTGGCAGAGAGTTGCTTTCAGAGAACAAATTTGCTGCATTCAAGTAGTTTAATATAGTATTTGTCTCTTTATATACTGCATATGGACAAGTGGGAGGGCAAACTGTCAGCAGCAGAGATGTCTCTACAAACTAAAGTGTGAGTAAATGAAAACACAAAGAAGTATGGATACGCAAAACACATTGCAGCTTGAAATTTATTGTGTCAACTCCACTGAGAAAACAGTAATCTCCATCACCACTTACTCGTTTGCTCTGTCCTTGGCTACCTGGATGTCCTTCCATGACTGCTGCAACCTGAAACAAAAACTATTTTAAGCATCATGCTAATAACAGCACCAATCAATGGGCATGTTGCTGACGTTTCAGTAGCATTTTGCTTCATGTTCCTGAGCACATAGCATCATGTTGCTATGATCGTACTTTGTAGTCTCAGCAGCGAGGGCCTGTTCCAGGAAGGTGTAGGAGGCCAAAGTGGAGGAAACAGTCGCAGACAGCTCTGTCGCCTTCCTCTCCAGCAGACCTTTCTCTTCCTCTCTTTCTGTTAGCTTTTGACGCAGCACACCCATTTCTTAAAATTCAGTGAAAAGAAAACAAATGTTGGTAATTTTATAGTCCGATAACAAACAAAACTATATCGATAACTATATGATAACAAAAAGAATTAAAAGATTGCTGCAAGTTTTTACCTGAGGTCAGAATTGTCACCTTTAGATTCAAATCACCAATCTGTTCTGTGGCAGTTTGGAGATTCATATTAGCTTGGTTTAATTCCTCTTCAATCTGTTGAGTACACAGACTTTTTCAACAATAATAATCTTCATGGTTCTCAAATATCACAAGACAAGTAGAAGAGTATTGCAAGGCAGTAAGCGTCCCACGTAAAGAACAGACATGACATCAGACCTGCTCTCTCTCCTCAGCAGCTTGGTCTCTTGCAGAGAGATGCTCGTCCCTCTCTCTCAAAGCAGCAGCTGCCTTCTCATTCAGCTTCAGAAGTATAGGAGCAGTTTTCTGCAAAAGCGTTCTGACTGTGCAGAGCTGTGAAAAGACCATGCAACATTAAGTTGGAAATGCTGTCACTATGTAAAATAACTGAATATACTATGGCATGGCTGTTAGTGGCAAATAATAACTTTTGAAATTGCAACATACTGTGTGTATACATTGCTTACTTGAGTATATTTTGAAAATATATGTATTGAACCTACTTCCTTCATCAAACTGGATTGTTCCTCCATGGTTGTGGACAAAACATGAGAAGCAGAAGTCAGCACTTCGGTGAAGTCCTGGTTTAATGCAACCTGCATCAAGAAGAGAAATTAAACACTTTCTAGTGGATGTTATGCTGAGTAGATTTTTTTTGCCTGTTCTCCGTACCTGTTCAGGGTAAGTCTGGCGTAGGGCTGCAGACAGTTCCTGCTGAGACCCAACAGTCCTCTCGAGTGCTGAGATTTCTGTGGCACAGTGCATCCTCAGCTGCTTCATCGCACTGAAGGCCTGGAAACAGAAAACCAGAGCATAAAGTATAATATACATAAGAAATTTTGTTTGCTCTTCAAAACCATGAAAAAAATACATCCTTTTTAAATTACTGGCTTTATCAATACGAAAAAGAAAAAAAAAAAAAAAAAAAACACAAAATCTTGAACCTGCAGTAGAGCCTCTTGAACAAGGACTGGAGAAGTCATGGAGCAAGAGATAAAACACACATTGATCTGCTCAAGCCACATTAACAGCTACGAGATCCATCATGTTGCTTACCGCCTCCTTGGCCGTGAAGGCGTCCTCCATCTGTCGCCTCATGTCATCTTTTTGTTGAAGAGCATCTTTGACCTTCTGCATCACTGTTGTCTGCATCTTCTTTGTTTTCTCAAATAGAGACTTCATCTGACCGTACTAAACAACACAAGGAATGTACACATCCAGTCATTCATACTCACTGGATTATTACATGCAAGCATGCAAGATATGTCTACACACATGTGAAACAAGGCTTTGATGGTCTTCTCTGACAACATCTTCTATTTGCCTCAGGTTAGAGAGAGCAGCATCCGTGTCACAACCCAAGGAAGTCTGTCAGGACAAAAGCACACACTTCACTGTTATTAAAGAGCAAAATCAGAAGTTAATATTCTCAAATAAAATAATGTAAACACTGCAAAATGTTAAAAAGCAAATGCCAGAGCCCTTTTATCTCCAGTATTTAAAGAAGTTTGCTAAATAACATGTTGAACATGTGTTGTGTCACTACTCATGTCTCACCATTGTGACTTTCATATCTTGCATACACTGGATGAGGTTCTGTAGGGAACTACCGTCCAACTCCAACTCACCAATCCTGCTCAGAGCCTCCAAATATAGGTCTCTGTACATTGTGGTCTGTAAAATACAACATAAATCAATTAAAACAGAGACTGTGGACAAACTAAAACAAACTTAAGACATTATTACATCCAAAGAATGAAAGCTACGAAACTACAAACCCTCCTGAAAAGATGTCTGAATGTGTCCATACCTGGCTGAGTTCAGTGTGGTCTGTCTGCACTAGTTTCTCCCTGAGGTCTGATGGTGGAGGTCCTACAGAAGGACATCCATTTGCCCTGGATGTGGCCAACTGCTGCACAAGAGCCTCCACCATGATCATACTAGATCTTAACCTCTGCACCAGTTCTTCTCTGGGGAGACACTCTAGAGCGCCTGCAGGTATGCTAAGAGCACATCAACAGAAGGAAACACTGAGAGGCAGACACAGAAAACACTGAAATATGAAATTGTATTCAGGAATCACTGACAACCAATCCAGATACAACACTTACTTCCACAGGAGAGGGTCAGTTAGAGTGCAGGAATCGACCACAGTGAAATCCCTCTTTCTCTCAAACTGGCCAGATGTATTGACGCTGTGGTCCAACCATTTAACAGGACTGGTGCCCACACAGACACTGTGGGATTCTGCAGGCATAGCTTTTGCCGATGGGACTGTGACAGCAGCGGGAACTATTTTTCCTGATGCCAAGAAAAGGAACTCTGCCATCTGGCGAAGCTGTTGCTGGAGAGGGCCATCTGGAATCAGAGGTATATCCAGAACTGGCTTTTCCACTTCAGACTGAGGCACTGCACAGGGCTTTGCATCCTCATCTCTAACTGGCTCAGTAGCTGGGTCTGACTGGGGCTTGCATCCTAGTGCTGTAGAGTTAAACAGAGGATGTGGCATGGGGCTCTCCAAGTGCTCTGCCCATAAACCAGTGGGGTCGGTGTTTAAAGGAGCCAACAAACTCTTTTCAATCTCAAGAGCAGAATCTTCAGCCAAAAATGGGTCCAAAATAGGAGCCCTAAAAGCCTTTAATGCAGCGAGAGAGGCTCTTCTGACCGCAGGACTGAGGATCCCAAACTGAAAAGCTGATGCTACAGAGGAACAGTCTGACAGCACTTTCACAGCATCTACAACCTTTTCTTCCTGAGTCTTTTCTGTAGAGTTGCAAGGAACAGGTCCATTTCCAGATGAACCAAGAGCACTGTCTTTTCCTTGACTGGATTCTTGTGGTCCACTGCTGATTTGCACTTCAGAGACATGTTCCACCTGGCCTTTGACAGGTTTAGGAGTCGCTGCCAAAGCTGCAAGATCGCTGCAGATGGTAGACTCTTCTACTCTTCTATGAGGCAGTGAAGGCAATGCACTGTCCTCAAGTTGCATAGAGTCCTTTTTGGGTGTTTCTTGCATTTGACAGTCAACAGATTTATCATCAAATGTCTTTACAGATGTGTTAATCAATGAAGATATAGAGATAGCAAGTGGGTCAGTATCCTGTACAGTTATACTACTTTCCACATGGTTGTTTGCTTGCTCATGATCACCTTGAATGTGATTCTGTGTTACAGAAGTCTGTACAGCATTGTCGTCAGAAGGGTGGTAGATCACATCCTGGACGTCAGGCAAAGGGGACATCTTCTGAGATATTTCAATGTCGGTTCTGGCACTGATGATGGAGCTCAATGTCATAAGCTCTTGCCCACTAGTCTGTTTAGTCTCCTCCACAGCATCAAGAGTGAATGGTTGTGGTTCCCCCAATGGGATAGTTTCAATCATATCACAGTATGGATGATCTATATGATGTCCAGGACCTGTTGGCACATCTTGTTCAGTGGCTAACATGCTTTGATTCATACCATAATTACATGACACACCACAAGCTGTAGTTTGATCAGCTAGTAGAGGGATGGTGTTATCTGCAAGTTTGGTGCCATCTGAAATTTCAATCACACCTCCCGTGCAGTTAAATGATTTGAAGGTTACATCACTCAGTCCGTCAGCAGAGCTATCCGTTGTTTCAGAAAAGGTGGTGATGACACAAACATCATTTTCGCTGCTAAAGTAGGGATGTTCTGCATGTTCCACTTGACGTAGTTGGCCACAGTCAGAGAGATTTGTTAAATTTACACTGATGTCATGTGATGGTTCAACCAGCAGTGCAGCAGGCAAAGGAATGGTCTCATCTTGCACTCTGGTAATATCAGAAATTTCCACCTCACCGCCATGACAGACAAAAGATTTCCAAGTGACATCTGTCTTTTTACAGTAGTCATTCTGAAAAGCTCTGGAATCTTGTGTGATGGCTTTATCATCAAGGTCTCCAGAGGCCTGTGTATTGTTTGAAATTTCACAGAGAGGTACAGCGTCAACCAAGGAAGCTTCTTTCCACTCAGGATTGTAATAGGGGTGTTCAATGTGGTCACTGCATGACTGAAATGCTGTACTGTCAGAGAGGACTGTATCTTCTGTGTTTTTCATAGCCTGATACATGGGCAAAATAATACTCTCTTCTGCACACACAAGGGAGTCTGTGACCTCAACCTCCCCACCAGGACAGATGAAGGATTTAAATGTTACATCACAAGCTGTTTCAGTTGTAGTTATATCAATACTGGAAGCATCGTTTTGAAACACTTTGGTGGATGGAGAAGACTGCAAGTGGGGCTCTGGGTTACAGAAATGAGCATCACCCTGTCAAATCGAGAGAATGGTGAGTAAGCAAAAGTCAAAGAATAAAACAATAGGGACATTTTCAAATATTAGCTCAATCCCACCTTTGACTGTTTGATAACATCAGCATTGAGCTGTGACTTAGATTTGAACCTCGTTGATGGAGTTGACAGATGCAGCATTTCATTCTGCACATTCTTCAGAGGGGTACGCTCTGCACATCTGCTTGACGGCTAGCATCAACAGAAATCAAACAAAGTATTACTCGCTTATTCGGTCAGAACTTCATATATTTTGTACAACTGAGTCCCAAAGTCTTACCAAGCCTTCATCATTGAAACTGAAGTTTTTGGAGGACATTACTCTGGAGTGCTGGGAAACCTTTTTTTACAACTACAAATGAAGACAAAGAATTTTCTGTTAAACGTGCTCAAAAATGTATCGGTGTGCATGAACGTTAAGCCAGTTTCTACCAAGAAATCACGTTAACCAGTTAGCCTAGAAGCTAACGTTAGTGATATTATATTAGGTATCGAGTAACGTTACAGGCAGTCGACCAGAAGTAACTAGAAGCTAATTAGCCTATTCATGAGCGTCGATACCTAGCCAAACCTAACTTGAATGTATGACGCAACACTTAATTATCCCACAGAATGCTGTTAAGAATAATGTTGACAAGGGCGTAGGACTAACAAACTGCGTTGATGAGGTCGTTAGCTAACGTAAGTTACGTTGACTCCAGTTAGTTTGCACACAACTACTGACAACGGACAACGACTGATAACGAAAATTTTAAACAAACCCAACTATAGCCTGTGACCTGTGGAAATAAATAAAAGGGCATTACCTTTCAACTTTTACCAGCTAACTTCAGAAACGGTGTAAAAGCTACGACACCAGAGTAAACAAACCTCCGGAGTGTGGCTGCAACAACCGCGTTTCATTCAAAACATAAATGTCCGCTCAGTGATTGGTCCATTCCTCTTCTTCGGTTCTTTAGTGACACATCGAGCGGACGTGATACGTTCAACGACACACTGCTGCCACCAGCAGGAAATGTACGGTACTGCTCCAAGGCCCCTTTTACATTTTCTTAATAATTTTACACATAAACATAAAAAACATCTTAAGTAAAGGACTAGTATGAATATTTCTGAAGTTTCTGGTTTCACAATCAAAATCCTTATTTTCTGAACTTCATTACAGTTTTGTATATTAACTGCATTTAAAAGTAATTTCAATACTGGTTTTGAAGATGTAAATCTATGTATCTAACTGTAATAATTTCTTTATCCTTTTGCAACCACCTCTCACTTTCTTCTTCTTCTTGTGAACTCAAAAATACACCACTGTAAAAGATATGGCTGGAGAGTGATTTACTGTCACAGTTGGTATGGGAAGTTATACCATTGATAAACAATATGAAGAACACAAAATTCAGCTGGATAGAGGGATAGTTACCTCCTCCAAATTAGGAAAAAGACATGAAAATGGATATGATACATAATAGAAACTTCTGAACAAGTACAGAAGTCTTGGTAAAGATAAATGCGTAAACTACTTTCAACCCCACCTTTGTCATCAGCACTGAGTGGTGATTTAGATTTTGATGATGGAGTTAACGTATGCAGCACTTCATTCTGTACAGTACAGATGTGTACAGTTCTGTACACATCTGCTTGATGGCTAACATCTATGGTTGTACATTTGTACAATCACTAACATCTCTAGATCATCTGTACTGGACCAAGAGATTGTAATAAACTGAATCAGCTCTACACTATTGTACCTTCCTGTCTTACACAGAAAACATAAACAAGGGGAAAAAAAAAAAGAAAAAAAAACATTTTTACAAAAAATTTTATTTAATCTGCTTTTCAAAACTGAACATCTGTCTTTTGTCTTACTTGAAAAAGATGTAAAATATTTTACCGCTTAAACACATTTGACAGGCACTGTTTCAACAAACAAAAACTTTCAGCTCTGGAGCCGTCACTGAAAAGCAGTGATGTAGTGGAGGGTATACACAGGTATTCAGGGAACACTGCACCTTGTTTTCTGGCGGTTTACAGTACTTCCACCTATTGGCCTGAAAGCCATTGGAATATCTAAAAAATATTCACACCAACTTCCTCCTTGGTGACCCATCTACAAACATCAACCTTGTCAACGACCACCACACCACTGCTGAAATGGTTTCTCAAACTGAGGCAACGTGTTGCCCAACAGGTCGGACCTGCAGTACCTCAGCAAAGCCTTGACCAAACCAGCAAGTGATGTCAGCTGTGTCTAGAGTGAAGAAGAAAAGTCTGTCTCTGCAGCGCGTCCTCCTGTAAACTGACCGTGGGTCAGCTGACAGCACCCCTCTGATGGCAGCAGCAGCCTCCTCTGGACTGTGAAGAAACTTGAATCTGGGTCTGTCACTTTCAGAGGCTCCTGTGTGACATGAAAGCACACTCTGTTATCCTACAAGTCATCTTTCATACATCACTGTTAAATATTAATATGCAAGCTGTATGTATACAGGAAAATACCATACACCATCAACTATTTTTGTCTGCCTACTTGTATGTACATACAAACACTTCATGTTTTTCTTAAGCTTTTAGCTGTATGTCTACTTCTGTCTTCCTCTAAATTGCCCTGTGAGTACGTACATTGACAGGAACTTAAAGAGTTAAACATCCTGGTAATGAACACATACTCTACCTGCACATTATAACACATTCTGAATGACTCTTTTCATTTACCTTTTTCAAAACAGCACCCTCTTGTGGACAACAGATCACTATAATGCATACTGGAAGTTCAGCTTACCTGACAGGTGTGCTGGCAGGAAGTCTGCTAACTCCCTCTCAGCCTGAGGGGTGAAGCGCACCTCCAGACTGCCAACAGGAGGCTCTCTGATCCAGCCAGCGATGGTACTGTAGGTCTCCTCACCATAGCAAGGCTGCTCCACTGTCGACTCTGGTGGTTTGGCTTTGGGAGAAACTTTATCCTCACTCGCACAACTCTGCTGGCAAACGTTTCTTTGGTTCACATAGGCCCTGACCTCTTCCAGCACATCTTGTAGGTCTTTCTGGGGGGGAAACTGAGGAGTGACTGACTGAGATGAACCTGTGACTGGAATTTCAGCTTCAGATTTGTCTCTTGAGAGGAGGCTCACGTCATCCTCATCATCATTCCTTTCACTTCCCCAGTCTGACTGATTGTCACAGTTTTTATAGTTTAAAATGTCTTTTGACGCATTAGGTGATACAGTGGTTGCCTGTGGTTGGTCTGTATTGGAATCAAAAAGCTCAGAGACCATCCTAGAGTGGGGGGAGTCGTACTCTGGGATGTAGGGTTTGATGTCTAGGACCGGGGTGCCAGCAATCATGTCAATGTCTGACAGATGTATTGTATCACCTAGAAAATAAAAAAATATTGTTTCTGTCAAGCTTGTGCCTGAGGTTAAATTGACAGCAGAACATTTAGACTTGTAGTACGTTTGAATTAACTGCAAGTGGGAAAATATTCTATACTTTCGTGCAGTTTTGCTTTAAGAGTTTATAGGCTGTTAAATCTGTATGTAAGACCTCACAAAACACATAATTAGCAATTGAAGAGATATTTTTTCAAACACACTCACCTACAACTTTTTTGAGTCTAGCTAGAGTCAGGCCCAGGGCGTTTGGTCGGTGGGGACTGCGTGTCGAGTACACACCAACTCTCTGACCGTTGAGTCTAGGAGGCTTCACTTTGGCTTTGTAACTCAAGTGCCCATTTTTGTGAAAGAGAAAGATGACCCTGAAAGACGAAGCACAAAAAAGTTACTAAATATTATCTGAGAAGCACCAAATAAAGTTTATTTATGCAGCCCTTAATACCATCCTGACTAGCTTCAGACATTCTTATTACACAGGAGAAAGAAAAGAAAGAGAAGAAAACCAGCAATGAAAAGTCAGCTTTAAATCCAAATTACAAAATGAAAATACACTTTTAATAATTTATGCTTTGGTGCAAGCTTTTGTATATACTCTTCACATCAACTATATATGTAACTCCTTAGATTAAATTAAAGCCAAATCCAACAAATTGAAGGTGTCACAATGATGTCCTTTTGGAAATGTCATAAAAAAATATGGACCTGACTGTGAAAGACACAGTGGACCAACTGTATGAGACCTACCAGACATGGGAGTATTGCTCCAGGCCCACCAAAGCATGCTCAGGATTATTGAAGACACTCTGCTGGATGCGCAGTTCGGCCCTCGACGGGCCACAAACGGTGGGTTGTCTGGGGGTCCCATTCTTCACAGAGAAACAGGAGCTGATGTAACCTATGGGGGCTGTCTGGATGTTTCCTGAAGTAAAAACATTGTTTTAGTGCATAACAACTTCCTATATATATATATATATATATATATATATATATATATATATATATATATATATATAGAGAGAGAGAGAGAGAGAGAGAGACAGTACATACCTACAGTATACACAGCTCACCAATAAGCAACTTTAACCTATATTATCTATATTTTGGGAATGTGTATCTTTTTTATATACTATGTATACTAGCATATTACTTGTATAATTCCAAATAATACATGTAGCATGCATATATATTTTAGCACTGAAACTATTTATTGATTAATTGATTAGTCAGTTGGTTGAAAACAAATCAGATTTACTGCTTTTCTGTTTTATAGCTTATCTTTGGATTTCAGATTGTTGCTTGGAAAAAAATCACAATCATCACTAATCATGCACAAATCTTAATCTTACTCTCATAAATATATGGGAGTTAAACAAATAATCATATAATACACTGCTCTGCAAAGTTAGCACAACAAAACCTTTGGAATAAATACAGTTGTTAAATGATCGTATCTTGTATGATAAGATGCAGTCATATAAATAGTATAAATAATGTGTGTTGACATAGTTGGATTAAACATTTGTCTTTATTTACATTAATATTACTTGACATAGGTGGTTACCTAGCTCTAATGCAGTCTGTGGTGACACTGCTGCTGATGGTGGTGGTGGTGTTTGGTGTCTATCAGGTTCACAGAGTCCCATCTTTGACACAACAGACTGAATGGACGTCATGTGTTTGCGATGAGATCTGACTGCACTGTCCAACATCTGCCTGAAAGCACAATCAGATAAATATATTACACGTAAAAAGTTATACAAATTAAATGTTATAATGAAATAGCACAACACTGCATGCATAAAGACAAAATTGCACAGTCACAGTTCCAGCTGTTACAAAGATTAACAGTAAATTTCTTCCCCCACCTACCTCAAATTCTTGATTTCTTTCCTCATCACGGATATCTGCTGATTCATCTTATCAATGTGCTCACCGCAGCAACACAGAGGACTCATGTTGCTGATAGAAAAAGTGACAGAAAGAGTAGACAACCTTTGAATGACTTAGCTTTTAGCAAGCTGGATAAACAGCAACAAACCACAAACTGACGAAACACGAGGGAGAGTTTCTCTATGCGGAAGCGTTAGTGTTTGACTTCCTGTTGGCCAACCAGCACTGTTTCAGGAGACAACAGAATGACTTCCAAGTCAGCTGAGCAGTAGAGTTTCCTTTGTATGGATTTATTATCTGTCGTATATTGTGTACTGTTACGTAAATGTAGGTAGAAAACACTTCCTGCAGCCAGGACACATAAACCACGCGGTCATGACTACATGTGCACTCGTTTTGCAACCAATGCATGTTTTCTATCAGCAGAGGGCAGCAAAGAGTTATGTCTCACTCATTATTTACGATTTCTTTGTACAAGCTTTATTTCTGAGAAGCCAACACAAGAGAATATACAATAACATATACACTCAGCGATGGAAAAAAAGTACATGCACCTGAGTATTTGCATTTACTTTGAATCTATTACATTTCAGAGGGAATTAAAATTATTATTGTTAATTATCATATTATTCTGCAATTATCTGACAGCTTGATACTCTCCAGATTTACATTGTACATACAAAATATGAAAGACAATCTTTTATAATGAAGGACATTGTTATATATTAAGCAGAATACATAGTAGTTACAATTGCCAACACCTCGCCAGCAATAACATTAAAATGCTGTTACATAGGACGCATAGGTAATAATAATCACTTAATATAATATGAATAATAATATTACACTGACAGGGGCCATTCTGTTGTTTGATGTACTTTCAGTTTGTGAAGCTTTGTCTCATGGCATTTTTGCTGATAATATTAATTTTGAACTCAGGACTGTTAGTTGCAGTAGAGTGCTTTTCAATCCAAATACTATTGCCCCTCCCTATATAGTATTTAGTGATTAGGTAATAGTTAAGCACTGTCAGCCAACTGCTCACACTACAAGAGGTAATGAAATATATATTTAATCATTTAGCATATTTGTATTTATCGGGGCAAAATTTGGCCATAGTTTGATTTCTCCATCTAAGTGGCAAATTCTGTATCTTATATCTTGTGCAAAATGTATAAACTATGGTCTTTACACTGTAATAAAAAAAATACTGTAGTTTAATAATGGTTGAGTACAGTCAGATGATAGTAAGCTGTGGATTTTATTAGGTGAAAAACAATTGTTAAAAAAATGAAATAAATCCATAATTACAAATAGATCATTTGCAGTGATTTATATAATTTACTTTTAAATAAAAGCAGGCAAAAATTGTTATTTATTAAATAAAAAAATATAATTCATGAAGCACAAAAAGAATAAATAAACTAGAGGTTTGGTTTGAATTTGTGCATTTGTCAAATAAGCATGTCTTCAATGAATATGCTGCACACTAACCAGATACTACTAAGAAGAACTGAAGCAGTCTGGTTTGAGGCAAAAAGAAAAAAAGTTTCAGATAATTAGAATAAATTTCCTGGATAGGATTTTTGTTGAGCAGGAACCGATGAAAAGGTTGGAATAGAGAACATTTCATCTTCAGGTACATTGATCAATGACATCTCAGTCAAATCTAAAGCAGGACGAAAAGACAGGTTACAGTTAATATAAATAAAAATATTAAGACAAATTAAACCACTCCAATCATGTTTCAGCATGTGACTTTTCCACACTATTTGTTCTCCTTGCAGGCTAAAAGTCCTCTTGATTACCTTCAATAGCTCTTTTGTCTCGAGATGCAGGGATGTCTTCCACCACATCTGGACCCAAGTCCTCTATCAGGACCTGATCAAGGGCCCCCCTGCCTTGTGACTCTGTGACAATGGTCTCCACCTGGGGAGGGGCTGCAGGAGGAGCAGCAGCTGTAACAGGGCCTTGGGGCAGAACTGAAACAGCTTCTGGTGCTGTAACCGAATCTTGAACAAGGATTGGAGTGGCATCTTTGGCAGGACATGGAGCAGGAGCAGAGGGTGAAAAAAGGGCTGGACTCGGGTCAACTGGGGTTGGAGAAGTCAGAGTAAGAGCAGACACAGGGATCTGGGTGGATCCAAACACAGGTTGAGGTGCAAGGGCCGCAAGGACAGATGAAGGCTGTGATTCAACAGAAAGTAAGGGGGGTGGAGAGCCTGCTGTTTGATCTGAGACAACCTGAGCAGGCTCAGGTACCACCACTGCTGAAGGAGCTTCCTGAGGCGCCGCTGCCTCCTCCTGAATGACAGATATCTCTGGGGTGGGCTCACTCTTCTTGGGCCTCCCTCTCCTCTTTGTGCCACTATCAGCCCTGGGTCTTTTTCTCTGGCTCTCCACCCTGACAGATCACAACAATTAAGAGTATTCAAACTCAGCAACAGTGGACACAAATACAGCTTTTTGTGATACTTTTGCAAAGCTAATAGTACAAAGTCCTTGACCTGGATCTGGGGTGTCAATAGAAACACAAGAGCAACCTTTGGTTTCCTCTTGCTCCATATAAAATATAAAGCAGAGCAGTGATAAGCAGCCAAAGTGTAGATAATGATTTCACCATGCTTTGTGAAGTACAGTCAGCTAATAAAGACTTATTAGATATCTGTAACTGATGCAAAAAAAATATATATATTTTTTACTCTTCATTACATTGAAACAAATATTTACTATATCATTACAGTGGTGCATACTGTAGATTTTATCTGCTAAATCTATAATGATTAACTGTCAACAGAAGTCACTGCACACGACTGTAACTGTGACTTTCTAATAATTTACCCAAAAACCCACTGATTAGTCTCCTTCGCTTCTGCTTCAGCTTTTCTCTTCCGGAGTAGATCTCTGTCCCGTAATCGGCGACGGATTTCACCTATGAAGCAGAGAAATTGCAAGAGCAGTATGAAATTTAAGACATACAGCACAGAGAAATATTTCTTTGTACACGACCAACAAATGTGGTAAATGACTGATGGTGTACATAGTTTACAGGCTTTTTTTTTTCCTTTCAGCTACACACCAACTAATCTTTGACTGAAACGTGCACACTAAAATAAAGAAAGACTAAACAAACAACTTAGCTGTTGATTAACATATGTACCCAAAGGTTACTCAGCTTTCTAGTGTGGAAATACTTGAGCAGGTCTACTGAATTTCAAAAGAAGTGAAGTAAATCTTAAAATTCACCTTGGTCCTCACTTGGATTTTTATATTCCAATCCTTGTTTCTCTTCTTGCAACATCTCCTCCATTCTGAGTCCTGAATGAATTCAACTCATTGAAGGCGGGCAAGCACAGGAAACAAGACAGAGAGTAACTTCTGACTGTTTTCTATTCCCACCCCTAAACGAATTATCTGGTTAACCATTACCATAGTACTGGAAGAGTTCTTGCAGCTCTGGTCTTATCATATTTGTAAAGCTGGAGGAGTTGGCACAGCATATACAGAGAGAGAAAAAGAGAAAATAACTGGAGCAGGTTAGGTGAGGGCAGTGTGTGATAAGGGTGTATATAAACGGGGAAATATATAAAGAATATGGCTCATTAGACTGTCTACATTAGAAAATGTTTTGTCAACAGTTGATTTTACATTGGAAATCATTCACTGTCCATAGTTCCAAACATTGTTGTTGAGTGTTAAAAGAAGTCCAGAATGTGATGCAAAATTGTGTTGTTGTTGTTGTTGTTGTTGTGTTGCTTCCTGCATCTGTCACTGTGTTTTTTCTAAACAAGCAATATATGTTTAAGTATTTTGGGTGCACTGCTGTGTTGAAATGCCATCAGGTAGCCAGAGACCAAGCAAGAAATCCTGTCTTGAACTGGAGTAGAGGCATATCCGTCTTATCTCAGAGGGAGAGCTGCTCAGTTGGGGCGTGTTCTCAATCTTCTCACAGCACATTGAGCCCTGATGTGTGTGTTTGTGCCACTCAGAGAAAGAACCTGTCTGGCAGAGTAAATAACACTCAACTGCCAATTGCCCCCAGTGCTGTAGGGGAAATGTTGAGGGTCCCTTTATTCAATTCAAGGAGCTTCTTGCAATTCACACACACTCTCCCCAAGTCTGTTTCTTGTAGTACATTCTTTATGGATGAACTTAGGCCTCAAAGGGAAATTCGCTCATTCATCTGTTTTGTCAAGTGTAGATTTCAGTTGAGAAAAAATCATCTTGCAAGGCCAAGGCCTCCTCCTTCTGGGATGCACTGACCGAGATGAACAAACTGTCCCGTTGTTACATTCAAACAAAAACTGACACACAGTCAAACTACCTTGAACATTTAGCAGCACGGAGCATAAATGTTGACTTCAGACCTCAGTTAACTTTTCAGCTGATAACAGACACAAGAACTGACTCTTTCACAGTATGCACATCTCCCCAAATGACAGATTATTAAGAGCATTACTGTTACAGCCACAAGCAGAAAAAGACACACACACCCCTACTGTTGCACAATGGAAGTCATATTTGAGGAATGTCAAAGCAGATATTACAGTGCCATCTTCTGGTGCACATTTTCAACTACCAAACACTGATATAAAAACAACTTATATACATATATGCATAATATTATATTTACTCAAGTCCAACAACTATATGGATAATGTATTCTGTAATGTGAACATGCAGCATTAAAGCCTGGGTCCTGTAATAATTTGTGTTCAGTGTTTACTATTGTACTATCCTTGAAAAAAGCATCAATATTTTACTAAAAAGTAGAATATAACTGCTGATTCATATTTCAGAGCATAAAAATCCTCTCAGTGGACTTCAGCTTGAGCAGTGGTGTCTCAGGAAGTAAAGGGGGTGGGGTTGTGTGGTGGGGGTGCCCTGCTCTCCATGTGCCTGTACAATGCTCTCTTTACTGCAAACCAAACACACCCCTCCTTTCTCGCAGTGTGTGCAAACGGTTGAAGGAATCTGCCATTTATGAACCAAAAGTACAACACAATTTATCAATTTATGCACTTTATTTTTTTTTTAATCGAAATGATCACAAGAAGAATCATAAATTCATTCATCGTTTTTAGGATACAAGTACACATTGTGGCAAACAAAGGAAGGCAACAGGTTTGAGTAATAATCAAAACAGGTTCTCTTTGTAATGTCAGATATTCGCCTTATTTATACATTCAATGTGAGACAATAAGGCTACGTATATAAAACTGACTTGTTTTCAAGCTATGAAACTTTCAAGTGAGACAGATAAACAAAGTTGACCATATGACCTACTTTATCAGAGTCTACTTGGTTAATATTGTACGTAAATCGTCCACATACATTCTGCTAGCTTCGTTAAATAAAACCGGGGTTTTACAGACAAAATGCTCTTGTCTCCACTAAACATAGTACAGCACCTTTCCTTGCAGAAATAAATTGCACCATAGCACTGTTTCGGGGCAGCGTCATGTTTTGTGACTGCAATGCCTTCATGGAGGCGATGGGCGTTTCTGGACGCAGATGGCGCTGTTGAGCATATATTTTGTTTCAGTCCCGTTTCCCTCCATGGTTTCTCCTCTCTCCGACTAACTTAGCGTTTGGCTCAGTTCATTATACAGTCCTATATTCTCCCTCCATTAGGGCATCTCTGCCTTTGGACTGAAGATCCCACCAAAACCCAAGAGAGAAAAGTTTTACTTTCATAGGACAAGATGGACATGAAAAAGAGGATCTACTTGGAGCTAAGAAACAGGACACCGTCTGATGTGAGTCGTGCTTTTTTAAAACCAACCCTTAGTTTTCTGGCTAGCCTCGCTAGCCAGCCTGCTACTTTTTTTGCTTTGCGAGTGACCTGTGTGGCTAACGTAATGGTGACCACATGGGCTTTAGATTGTGTTTCTTTTTATAAAAGGGCGAAAAACACTCGCACAACAAGCTCAATCATTTATCCTGCTCTGGATTGGGCGTATGGGGGCAACGAGAGGAGAAAAGCTATATTCAATCGTTACTTTGAAACGGCGATTCCTCAGCTTGCTGGCATTATTGCAGTGCTTTAACCGTTTCGCAGCCTCCTTGACCAGCGGTGCACACACGATTCGACTCCCCCGTTGTACCACAATTAGTAAACTTATTTTTACGCTGATATGATCGTAAATTTGTTTCCTGCGCCGCGTTTGGCATTCACAGAGCGGTGTATTTTATACAGACCTTGGAAGCCATGTTTGCTGCTAGCATAACTGCTAAAATGGGGCGCTTTTATACAACAAATGCTCTTTACAACTCGTTCGGCTAAGCATTTAGTTATTGTTGCATGTAAACGTATACCATCGCCGATCACGAGTTTTGTCTTGAAATTTCCGTAGAGCACGTTAATATCAAATGGCCAGATTCAGCAGCGACAACAAAAAAAAAACAGTCACTTGATTCACCAGTCATCCATACCTTGACCACTTAACGTTAAGCCACTGTTACAACAACCAAAGCCAGTTGGTGTTTAAACAAACGGCAGCCAACTGTTTCTGTGATCATGTATTGTTTAAAGCCACGTTTCAGCGTAAGTTTTCAATGGGAGTGAGCAGCGGTTTATCCCCCAAAATTAGCTCACACACGTATAGCAACTACGTTATCCTTTCACTTTTCATATAACTGCAACTATTCGTCCAAATATTGCACTTATTTTATGAATATTCAGTAATTCAAGCAGCAGCAGCCTAACTTAGTATTTCTGTTCCCGCCACATTACCCCCTTCGCTATCCAGCAGTTAAAATCAATTAAATGTATCCCGTTGTAAACTTAAAACATCACTTTCGACCTGTAATTGTAATTAGAGCTAAACGTGTCGTTGTTTGCAACCAAACAGAGAGATTTGGTGGCCAGCGAACCCGCCTGCTTTAATGACACGGAGATCCGGTGCACCGCGCTTCATGCGTGGGCAACCAAAAACTCGACGGTCGGCGTTTCCCCTCGACTCATGCACGAAATAAAACTGATTTAACATCGAAAATAGCTCAGATATTGTTTAAATAAGGATAATTACTCTTTCTAAACAACACTTGTTTGCCATTGAAGTGTTCAGAGAACTGCATACTGTATCTCAGGAATCGCCATGTTGTCATTCTGTCGTCTTTGAAGCTCTGGGAGAAAGGAACTGTCTCCATCTTTGTTTTTTACTAAATTTCCGTTCTCAGTGTATTTCCTTCGCCACTTCGACCTGAAAACGATGTTGTACCCTGTAACAAACTGGCAATTTCGGTCGATGGCTCGACGACAAGAAATATTCCACTTCCCAAATGAAAGCTGGTTTAACGAGAAAAAAGAAAATCTTTACTAAGGGTGTATTCGCAATCCTTTCCGTTGCTGTTGGGTTGGCTAATGGCGGGCAGACAGACCTCTGTAGCTGCTCCTCTACTGCACGGCAGCGTTTAAAAGGGGCAATGGCTAGCCTGTAGCGAGCTAACCTAGCTCACTAAAATCATTGCATTTGTCATTAGTGACTGCATCAGCAGGCCATGGGAAGCTGCTGCTTTGCTCTTCCTCGTTTCAATGAAGCCAATACATTACACGCCGTGCCGTGATAAATTAGGAGCGCGGGTGTTTTAGATGGAGACACAGGATCCGTGTTTTACTTCAGTAATCGTGATCTTTGACGTTTGACAACAACTTTTTGTGCAAGGTTTTTGTCCCGGCATTGAATTGCGCAACCAGTGTTAGCTTTAACTGACTCAAACTAACTCCGCCTTCAGACTTGTTTTTCTAATATTTTACAGCAACTACAAAAAAACAATTTTAATCACTTTACAAAAGTAAAGGGCCATTCTGCTGAACAACAACACCCCCTATTAAACATGTTGTGGTTACATGTTTGTCAGCTTGTTTTCTTCATGATTTTGTTTACAAAAATGATAGTTTTGTTATTTATGTAGTAATATTATACATTTATTTAATCTTTGAATGAACTGTAATTGTGGATCTATAGTAAGTATGGTCACACTAAATGCATAAAACCACAGAGATGACCTTTTTATGTGATTTTTTTTGTTTTTTTTAATATATTACAGGTACGAGAACTCGTCCTTGACAATTGTAGATCGGTTGAAGGAAAAATCGAAGGCCTCACAGCTGAGTTTGTCAACCTGGAGTTTCTCAGTTTGATAAATGTTGGCTTAATGTCAGTCTCCAACCTGCCTAAACTAGGAAAACTCAAAAAGGTAACAAACAATATGATTTTTCACATTCTTTCCTTTGTGTAAAAATGTAATGTGACAGAAGTGTCAGCTGGAATAATGTTCCCTTTCCTTCTAATCCTTCAGTTGGAGTTGAGTGACAACAGAATCAGCGGCGGCCTCGATGTTTTAGCAGAGAAACTACCCAGCCTCACACATCTAAACCTGAGTGGCAACAAATTGAAAGACATCAGCACGTTGGAACCATTGGTATGTGTTTGAGTTCACTAAACGTATCCCTCTGCATGCCTGCGGAAAGAGTATATCCAGTAAATGTAACTACAAGTAATGAGCCGATCTCAACATCGTCCAAATGGCACCTACATTTCTAGTTTCATTTTTGTATATTCAGATATACATATTTACACTTAAAGAGACTTAAAAGCTGTTCTTACATGTATACTGCTGCTTAATGAACGTTATTGCACATGCATTTAATGTTCATGAGTTATGGTTAGGGGTGCGTGAAATTGTGGTTTATTTGTCATTTAGTCGTTTTTCTGGAAATTCAGACTCTCTGGTTGTATAGGACACAGCAGAATGTGATGAACTACATTCGTCGGGTAATTTTTTGAACTAGATATTGAAGGGATAACCAATTTTATAAATAGTATAGCAAAATAGCCACTTGTAAAAAAAATTTTACAAAGTTCACATATCACGGTGACATGCAGCAGTTTCTCATCACTACCTCACTGCATTTGTTCAACAGAAAAAGCTGGATAAGCTGAAGAGTTTGGACTTGTTCAACTGTGAAGTGACAAACCTGAATGACTACAGAGAGAGTGTGTTCAAGCTGCTGCCACAGCTCACCTACCTGGATGGTTATGACATGGAGGACAGGGAAGCCTCTGACTCTGATGGAGAGGGCGATGGCGACGGCATCGAGGACGATGAGGATGAAGGTGAGAAGTTCCTCTGGTATCTTATGGCTTTAGTCTTCCTGCTGTAAATGAGATGAATATACTGCTTAACAACATGGCAATACAATTCAACCTCAACATGGCTGCCTGACCAGAACTGTGTATTTTCATCTCAACATTTATGTCTGTCGGACGTTGACTGCAGCAGGGTCCACTTGGTTTGTTGTTAACTTCTGTTGCTTTTGTATTGCAGAGGGAGAGGAGGAGGAAGATGAGGATGGAGAGGAGGAGGACTTTGACGAGGAAGAGGATGATGAGGAGGATGAAGAGGAGGTAGAAGGAGAAGAGGATGATGATGAGGTCAGCGGAGAAGATGAGGTAAATAGATAACAAGCTTGACAGGATTATGTGGTATAAAGTCTTCTTGCAAGGAATTTGAATGAATTGTTTGTTCTAACCTTTTGTTTACCAAGGAGGAAGACTTTGGTCAGGATGGGGAAGTGGATGAAGAAGACGATGATGATGACGAAGATGAAGATGGTAGGTGCTATAGTTTGAACAGTCTTCCTCACATTAATAACGCATTTAAAACCAGAGCACCCCAAAATTCAACACAGTAAAATATTACAACACAAAATGACATTTCCTGAAATTAAGATTCAAGTTCAAAATATGTTTTATCATTTTTCATATTTGTCTGTCCTGTTAACTGTTACCAAATTAAATTTTAAAAAAATACTTTCACACAGTGCCATATTGCCTTTTGCTTATTGTGCTCTCTAAGTGATCAAAGGTCAGTTCAGTCGTCAAATAGTGAAAGACAAACTGCCGTGTCCAGTTTTAGTAACAAAGAAGTTTTGCTCCTAAAGAGAAAGCAGGGTGTTGTAGAATTAGTGGTTCAGATTTAAATTGTATTTGTACATTAACTCCACATATAAAAACAAGATGTTTGCATAAAAGTACATGTATACTGAGTGACTGTTGGAAAATAAAAACTTAATCAGGAATAATAATAAAAAATAAAGTTCACAAGGTCTATCGAGTGGCCTCCAGAGATTACCTATCACTGATCATAATAGCAATAAATAAGATATTAATAATTACATTAGTCGTGAAAACAAAACGGCTTGAATGTTAATTATATCAGGCATACAAATAAAGACAAACTTGAGTGTAAAACATCGGAGGAGCAAAGGGTTGGATAAATCCTTAAAATGTTAGTTAATGTCAGTACTGAAGATCATATCTGACAGCTTATTTTCAGTCCTAATCATGTGATTTAAGATTATGTAGAGACAGAAAAAACAGGTTAGTGACCATTCTTAAACACTGCCACACTCCCACTGGAGGATTGCTTTGATAAAAGTTTGTAATTAGTTTACACTAAATAAATAACTGCACGCAACAGTGTGTAGATTATACGTAGTTTAATACATGATTAAAGAGAGAGTCTGGCTGTTGTTTTTGTGCTTGTAAGTGAAATCTTTTGCTCGAATGTAAGTTTCGTGGTGACGTCACAATGACGCAATTTTCTTCGTTTCCCCCAGAAGCAGAAACTGTCAAAGGCGAGAAGAGAAAGCGAGACCCAGAGGATGAGGACGACGATGATGATGACGAAGACGACGATTAAGAGCAAAACTGAAAACGAGAGCCTACCGAGTTACCTTTCCTCCCCCTCAAACCCGAACGTCCGCCCTCTTACAACTCGCACCGCCTTTGTAATCCACATCTTATTCCCCCCCAGCTCTGAGCAAATATGGGGCAAGACTGTACCGGATGGGTGGGCCGAGTGGAGCTGCCGCCCCCTTTTTTTCTTCTCCATCCTCTCCCCACGGAACTGAGAGCCACCAACACCCTCCACCTCACCCACCCCACGGCCCCGAGGTTCTCAGGCAGCCCATCACTCAGCATTCCACAATTTCACTGTCGACCCCTCTTTATGTATTCCCGTGTGAGGACTTTGGGACTGGTATCTAGTTTTGGGTCTGTGCTTTTAATATTTTGTTGGATGAATTATTTTTTTGTTGTTGGGTTTATTATTTCTCATTTTTTGTCTTTTATCATTTTTTCCCTGTTCCTTATTTTTCCCAATAAAATTATTGCTATAGCAGCTGTGCAACCAGCGAGCCATGATTTTTAGTGTGGCCGCCTGTTGCACAAATCAAGGTTGTAGCTACATTTTTACTTTCTGTATGACAAAAAACAACTTTGTAAATAAAATGTTAACATTTTCTGCTTTTCTCTTCCTGCATTGATTTTTATGGTGACCCAAAATGAATGCAAAGTGAATGAAATCAATTGACCTGCTTTGAGTTTATTTATTCTGATGGTGAGAGTAGACAACACAGAAAAGGCTTTATGTCTAGTCTTAAAAAAAAACAAAAAAAAACAAGATTAGCTTTTTAGGATTCCCTTGATACAGTACTTTTATGGCAGTTTATATATGATAATACTTGTAATCATTACCTGCTCCATAAATGCCATGAAAAGAGCCTTTTTGTCTGTCTATAACCTGCTTAATAATGAGTTCATGCCATGTGGACATTTGAGTATTTAAGGATGTAAAGTCCTTGAAGCTTGCAGCCTTAATATATTCTGTGACAAAATATTGTCACTATATACTCTACAGAAACACTAATGTTACCACATAATAGAGAGCTCTGGTCTGTAACATCTTTATTTTTAATATTAAGTCCAACAACCGCAACTTAACTGCATTGCTGTGCTTTTGAGGAACAATAATTTGTTTTTTTTAATAGTTTATTACTGCTGATTGTCTCCATGCTGCTTCTTTTCGAGGCCTTTTTTTTAATATTTTTTTGTCTTGTGCAGATGAGTAATGTTGCAGCCTTAGACACTTCAAATAATTAGCGGATACCTCTGTGACACAATGACCAGGGTACTACCAGGGTCATCTGACCCACGTTAAACTCTTTTGTCAATTCAAACCAAACCAGTCAATATGGATTAATCCCTCATTGTGACAAGAGTTACAACCTGGGCAACAACCCTGGATCAATGCATACTAATTACCTACAGGTCCTGAAGCATTGTTGATTTTGTAAAAGAAATGGCTAACTGTCCAAAAATAAGTGTGATAAAGCCATTGCTCTATTAAAAAGAAACAAATGGATTTCCCAGAAATATTTAATTATATTTTATGCAGTTAATATATATATTTTATATATATTTAAGAAAGAAATGGGATAAAATCTTTCTGTTTTTACCTAAAATAGACAATCAAAAGGACATAACGGCATTAAAATGCATCTAGACCAGGCACAGTGAGGCTCATATGAACCCAGCAACAACCCTTTAATGAAATGGCTTTATTAAATTAGACATATTCAGACGGTGAATGCTACAGTCAACTCTGCAGCGACATTATTGCTCCAATATAATGTAAGAGACTGTCGGAGTGTGCATGCTTTAATACCGAGAAGTCTCTGGAATGGACTGATATTGATGTTCTCATTTGGCTTGTTGAGATGTTTTTCTGAGGACTTGTTATTGGCCACATTCATAATAGACTGATCATCCATATATTCCATTTTTTAGTACAGCAAAGCAATCATTTCTTTACCACAACATTGTGATGACTCATTTATGAGATAACTTGGCAAAAACAGCAAGATTTTTGAAGAAACAACATTCCTTCCCCACTCCACACTGTATATGGTTAATAATTCATACTAACATTTAAAAAGTGGAAATTGAAATTACACTCTATTTGCACAAGTGAATGGAGCAGGGTGGTGCACCACAAATATCAGAAGATATGAGTGGCTATTTGTTGATCTAGCTGGCAGTGAAGTCATTATTTTGAGTCTTAAAGGTACAGTGTGTAAGAGTTGGCAGCATCTAGTGGTGAGGTTGCAGATTGCAACCAGCAAAAGCCTCTGCCATGTGCAAAGTGTATAAGAGAACTACAGTGAAAAAGCAAATGGCCCTGTGCAAGTGTTTGTCTGTGGTCAAAATGTGATAGGGCTTGGATTTATTCTAACCTTACCCGTTTCAGGTCAAATTCTAGGGTTACCATCTTGCCAACTGTGAAATGTGGATAAATTAAGACTTCAGTCAAAACCCAAAAGAAAATATTTGCCTTGTGGGGAAATTCAGAAGTTGACTAATGAATGATTAAGTGAAAGATGTAAAGAAATACACTGAAAAGGGGAAAAAAAATGCTTACCATGGAAAAAGTACTAAGTTATAAATGGGGTCATGGGACAGACTTCAGGCTTCAAACATGTACAGTACATACTATTCAAAGAGCAAAATTAAGAACGGTTAAACAAACCACAGCACTTCTACTTGTGTTGTTCCACTGCTTATTCAGTGTCCTATTATTACGTGTACAGTTTAAATGCCCCTTCATTGTAACAGATTAGTTCATATTATTAAACATTATCAGGTATGTATACGTAGTATACTAAAATGGTTTAAAGGCCCTACTCACCTGTGGTCCAGGTCCACCCAGGCAGGTGTTTCCTCTTGTTGCCTGATTAAAAGCCTTCTCATTAGGATGACTCTTTGATTGCTAGCCAGTAAGTGGAAACACCTGTGTGGGTGTACAGAGCCTTTAACCGGAATACAACAGAGCTATGCTATCTTGAGAGGAGTGAGCTCCGGTAAACTGGAATAAAACTGGGCTTACTAGTCAATCATATGCTGGCTCCCTAAACTGGCACTCAGTTATTAAATCTTTGAGAAGCCTTGCTCTGATTCAGAATCATGTTAGTATTGTTGTCGCTTGAGGGAACGGGAACTAACTGCCTACTTTGGTAGCAGTTGTTGAGTTTAAAATTGCAACAGTTGAGATACATGATGATAACATTATGAAATAAAACACAACATGAAATGTGGAAAATATCATTATGCAATAATAATAGTACTACTACTACTACTAATAATAATAATTATTATTATTATTGAAAAAAATCATCTGGAATTTAGAAGTAATATTTTTACAATAAATTATTACTATAATTTATTTTAATTTAACAGCATATTGAGGTTCTGCAGGTCGTCTATGTGGCCACCTTGATTAATAATTCCACTGGTCAACTTTAAAAACTGCTGTTCATTGTGAGAATGTGCACCAGCAGCAGTGGAGGTTAGGGTTTACAGTGGCCGAGGCGATGCTGCTCTGGACAAAAGTCAGCCAGTGTGCTAGTACTGTCCTACAGAGGTCAAAAGGTTCACAATTGTATTGAAGCCAATGTGTTTGTATGAGTGTGGGTCCGTGTGGCAGTTTCTCTGTGTCAGTGTCCATGGAGCGTAAGCCAAATCTAGAATATCATTATGGTGCTTATATTCTGACTACATGAATACAGGCATGTATGACAATTTGTGCTGCATCTGAGTGGTTATCTAATGTTTGCACTACTTAATATGTGCAAGTAGTTCTGCAACATCTATGCATATTTACAAGCCAATTAGAGAAGTGCTGCTTTCAAAATGGAAGATGAAGGAATGTTTAAATTCTGAAAACAAAAAGTATGAGAAAGTGGTCCGACAGCTCTGTGGCAAAAACTCTGTACGCCATTCTGGTTCATTAAGTCTTTGCAGTTGCAAAAATCAGCTCATCATAGAGAAGCATTTGAAAACAAACATTAATGAGTTCCCTGTCACATGTAAATAAAATGTCTCCCTGTTGAGTTCACTTCTCTTCCATCAGCCTCATCCAGACTTTCACACAGAGGGTTTCTTTCAATTCAAAGCTGAAACATCATACTGCTGATTTCTGTCCAATTTTAAAACAAACAAATAATAAAATAAATACCTTCTCATCTGTACGATGATTTCTAATCCCTGTTGATTTAAAATCCATTCCACTTAAATTACACACTTAATCTACTAATGAAGGCCATTTAAAGCTGGAGAGCAAGAAAGTAAAATATTTTAAGTAATTTCCACTGTAACTACCAAATGTGGGAATGCTAAGGAGTGGGTAATATGAATATTAATAATCATAATAATGATAATAAAATAATTAATAATAATATACATTATGTTTTTACTGGACAATCCATCCATTTAATCCAGCAAATCAAATAATAATACAGCAGAGATACTACGAAGTATGGCAAAATATCTGAAGGTAGACAAATTTCTATCATCTGACAAGTATATAATCGCCCACCCTAACTCACGCCATCACTCTTTAAAGCTGTGGCATGCTCAGATTTTATTACCCATAGTAGCAGATACTCTTTCAGTTTAAAATACGAAAACCCCAGTGTCATGTCTCAGGTTTTTATAGAGAGTAATAAACGACCCGTTTTAAAGAAAATACATTCAGAACTGAAAGCTAGCGGAACTCAAACTAACCCAGAAGTGGTGCAGGACAATCGCTTTGAATAGTTTCTTCACAGTGATTCCACATCAGGAAAAATTAAAGCCATTTGTCCTTTTGAAAACAGTTAGCATGCTGTACTTTTGCAAAGTTACAATCACAAATTCAAGTACTTGATTATTTTTTTTTCTTTGACTGTATTTTAAAATAAATATAAAAAAAAATTAAGAATTGCTACATGGCATCAGTTACAGAATTGGCTTACACAATAGCTGCTGTGAAATGGATTGATTATTCACCAATTTCCAGTCATTCAAAAATTAAAAATAAAAACAAATGCAGCTCAGTGGAATGCATGAACACAGCTAGGATCATGATCATCTCTCATTCAAGCACACATGTTAAAACGCCGCAGACATCTCTACTTACAGTAGTTTAAATATTGAAAAAAAAAATCACCAGGCGTAAAAAATAAAATCAGCATTATTGTACAGTCAAACAGGATATCTGCTCCCACCCTGCAAGAACTTTCAAACAACAATCATACATCCACATCATTCAGCCAAGACAGGCACAGACATCCTTTTTTATCTCTCAGCTACAAAGAGCATAAAAAAGCTAAAAATTACAATTAACTTGCATAGCAGTGAAGCTCACAAAAGAAAGGGTGAAAGGTCAACAGATGCAAAGAGTTTTAAATCATGTTACAGCTGGGTGGGACTCAGTGTTTGGACATGAACAAAGAATATGTGCACCTTGTGTGGAATAGACAGATTAAAAGAAAACACAAAAATTGAGGTTGAATCACCTCTGTGCAGAGAGTATGGGCGCTCATTAAAGGAAAAGAGGTGAGTCAAGAAACTAAGAAGAGGTGTGGTGGTTTGAGGATGGGGTTAGTAAGTTTGTACAGTAATGCACGTGCTCCACGAGGGGGTGAAGGTGACCCTGAGGGTCAGATGAGTCTTAAAGTGAGCTCTGGTGAGACTGGGAGTTTTTGAGGTTCTTAATCTCCAGCTCCAGCTGTTTGACGCGCACATCCCTCTGGTTCAGGAGCTCCCTCAACCGTCGGATTTCCTCCTGCTGCTTGTGAAACTTCAGACGCAGCTGCGGACAAAACATTGGAATATATCAAAGGGTGTCAATGCTAGAGATGGGGGAGACAGGTATACTTGTTCACTGATTCAGTTTCAGTTTCATTTACTCACTAAAACCTCTCTAAACTGTCCAGCTGCCATAATACAGATAATGTTAATACATCGTACATCTAGAGCACCTTTAAAATTATAGTGTCCGCTTGTGCACATATATTTGGCTGTCTGAAGTGCCTACCGACCCCATACACTGCGAAAAAAGACAACCTTTGCAGGCTGTCAAGATCAGAAAACATGGGAAGAGGAGCCAAATTTGAATGGCTTATTGGAACATATAATTAGAATATACCCCCATCTCAGTAACTCTACCTAGAACTATGTTACAAAGGTGCACCATAGTATTGTATTTATTTAACTAGGCATTTTATTTTTCTAGCATATATGAAATTGGGGGATTACTTTTCACAAGTAAGATTTAACATTATATCATAAACCCCGCGAACCATGTGTCCTTAATCATAGCTACACATATGACAAAAAAACTGTGAAAATCAGTAGAATTTAGCAAGGTGTTTTTAATAAAATGCGCTGACAGTTCATTGGTCCTGTCAAACGGATTACACTGATCGGAGCTTATCACCACTCCAAGATGGCGGCCCCACCTTTAGGCAGTTAAGTTAGATGCTACATCTATAAATGTAGGATGTCTATGCGGTATATGACACAGATCAAAACAGGAAGTGAAGACGATTGCAATTAGAGTGGAAAACAAAAAAAACAAACAAACAAAAAGTGGTGATTTTGGTGAAAGTGGCCTCTACTCTGCTGAAGATAAAACAAGAATGGAATGATGAAATAGAGAGTCTCTTCTTTCATTTGAGCTATTCAGTGTTTTCAGAGTCATAGTACAAAATATTCTGTGCATCATGGAAGATGATTCAAAATGGCTAAAAATGCCCTGGCACAAGACACTTTCATTTTTACAAAAGGGCTGGCACTCAATGAGTTATAAGCAGGTCACAAATATATAGTGTTGTTTAAAAAAAAAGAAAAACTGATTTCTTAAAACTGCTGACTGCGAGGTTTTGTTTTAGCAAACATCACTCACAGGAGCAGATAGTTTAAAAAAAAAAAACTACGTATCCACGTTCATTGTCATGAATGAACATTTACATGCATATACGGCTTTTAGATGACAAAGGGCTCAAAACAATACTCAATAGAGACAGACTTTCTACTTAGTATTGTCTCTGGATAAAGAGGAGGATTAAATAAATGTTGGTTGTGGTATTTTCATGGGATTTATTGTCAATAACAAAAAATACAGAACATCAGCAGCCTTAATCTTTCTGAGCAGCAGCTGGTATGTGTTGGATTTTTTTAACCCCTGGTTTTGCCTCTCAGGTCATAGGCCTAAGCTGACTGGCGGTGCTTGTTTGCGTAGCGTGACAGGATTCAAAAACTACTCAGCCTCCTTTTCATGTTTATGTGGAAAATATGATTAAAAAATATTTACTAAATACTAAAAAATATTGCTGAAAGTGCAATTTTTACACCCATTTCCTTAAAAACTTAATTATTGTACAAACAGCAGCGTACCTCATTCTCCGTCCTGGGTGGAGAGCAAAGACCGAGGTCTTCTCCGTTACGGATGGGAGTCAGACTCCTGTCGCCCTCTGTATTACCGCAGTCCTCCTTGCCGTCTTTGGTTTCAAGTCGGTCCTGAATGTACGCCTGCTGCAGCATGCCTGGCCTGCTGAGGGACCTGAGAGCGTCCAGCGAGTTTCCCTGCTCCTTGCTAAGATCTGAGTACGACTCCTCTACTTGAGCCCCAGGCTTCAGAGACATCAACACTGGGCCTGATAAGAGAAAGAGCCGACAGGAAGATGAGCTGAACAACTGTGAACATTTAGTACCTGACAGCATAAATAATCCCTACCTTGACCAACTTCAACTTCAACATTTGCTGATATACTTTTATTTTAACTCTGTGAGTGCCATTGACGTAATACAACGTCAAAGTAGTTTTTTTTTTGCAGCTGGTCACTGATCACAGTCTGCTGCAGCCTGTGAGTAATTTCAGGGCTTCTGTGATTTGTAGCCGGGACATAAAGAGTTAACATGCAGGAAGTGGAAACGATCGAGATTAGAGAGGAAAACAATCAGATTCTGTACAAAAAGTGGTGATTTTGGTGAAAATGGCCTCTACTCTCCTCCACACAAAACAAGAACAGAACAAGGTAAAAACAACATTTTTTTTCATGATGAAATAGTGTGACTCTTCTTACATTTGAGCTTCTCTGTGTTTTAAGAAACAATTTAATGGCACACAATATTCTGTGGGTCTAGAAATATGACTGAAAAATGAGCAAAAACGCTGGCACAAGGCACTTTTGATTTTAAAAAAAGGCTGGTACTCAAAGAGTCAAATGCTATAGTAGAGGATCTTAGTACTTCTTCCACTATAAGGAATTGCCATTATTATATATATATATATATATATATATATATATATATATATATATATATATATATATATAAAATTAAATATGGTACTAGGAAGTAGCAAGGCCATATTACCTGACCTATGGTATGGCAAAAAGAATTAAAGTAGGGATAGTTACCTCTGTCAATGAGGTTATGTTTTTACCAGGGTTTGTTGGTTTGTTGGTTTGCAAAATAACTCAAAAAGTTGTAAAATGAAAGGTCACGCCATAGTAATGTATGGGAGATTTTGCATATTTCTCAACGCTCCAGTGTGTACAATTTTCAGCCAATCGTTACCTAATTTGGTATATAAACTAATATAGGAATCCAGAAGTCACAGATTCAGTTTGGTCAAGATCAGTAAAAGGTGAAGGTCACCAAGGTATTTTGGTCTTTTTAAAATTAAAATTCAAATGTGACAAAATATGAAATAGAGAAAAAATACACAAAAATTACATGATATTAATGTGAATACAATGTTAAATGTGGGTTCCAAGGTGCGTTAAAAGCAACACATTCACTCTTAGCATTGTGGGCTTGCAGGAGTATTTGCTCTCTCAGAATGCTGACTTGGCGGAGGTCTTTTCCAGTTATATTACATATTTTGGATGCATTTACCATCTCAATACCAAAGACATATTCTTGACAACATTGTGATCTTGATTCCATCTGCCAGAATTTATTTTTTAAAGGTATATCTGAGCTTTAATTAATTCTGACCTTTATCAATGCCACTGAGCCACTCCTCTGCAGTCAAAGCAGGCTTGTTACCAGCTGTCATTGGATAGATGTCTTCTTGGTATGACTCCGACTGGAAACACACAGACAGTACATTCAGACAAATGCACACCAAATTATAGTACGTATCATCGGCTACATATTAATGCATGTCTTTTATTTATATCCTCTGGTGTTTGTGGTTTGTGTGAGTCCATGTATTCTCACCCTGCGGGGTACGATCATGGAGAGCGGCTCAATGAGATTCTTGATTGTCACCAGTTTGTAGAACTTGAACACCTCACAGGAGCTCACATCCAGACCTCTCTTTGGCATCACACCTGAAGAAACACACACACACACACACACACACACACACACACAGGCTGTTAGAAACACTTTGTATGCAGCACTGCTGTGCTATAATCTACTTATGATACATTTTGTTATATTTTGGTGAGAGTTAAGTGTAATTACTCTACACTGAAAGTGTGCTGACTGATGAAAAAAGGTAGAAAAATAAGAACACAAAGAGAAAACGTGCATTACTGCATATTAGCTGTGCTGTAATTACATTATGGCTTGAAAAGATGCAAAAGTGTTTAAAAGCCTTCTCAGGCTCTGGACCATGTGCACTAAACAAATTATAGGCTTTTAAAAAGCCCACCTAAATGAAAATAAATGGACTGTTTTTGACCCTCCGAATGAATTTCAAGTTTGGAAAAAAAAAAAAAAATATTGTCACATGCACAACAATCACAGAGAAGTGTAAGACTTTCACAATAAAATTCTCTCCCTTCAACAACACACATCAAATCTGTATGAAAAGAAAACAACATGGAAGCAAAACAGTAAAAGAATCTAAGGAATAATATAGTGCAAAATAAAGGGATTTTTTTTAAAGATTCAGTTTAAACTGGACGTGTTTTTTTTTTTGTTTTTTTTTTTGCAATAGTATCTAGATTTAGAAAACTGTCTCACGAGTGAAAAATACCAATATTATAATTCCTGCACATGGAGCAGTGGGGTTTCTCTCTGTAGCAAAGAGCTGCTGCTGTTCAGTTCCATAAAAATATGAACTGGCAACATCTCGAACGAGGTTGTAACTTCTTCCATCCAACAATAACCTTGTCTTGGGTTTAAAGGTGCTAAATGCATGCATTTCTACTGCTTCCTCATGGCTCTCACCACGGCAATGGCTTAGCCAGCAGCTAACGATGTTAACTGTGCAGGCAACACTGCTGACAGAGCCAACAGAGTATACCTGAGGAGGGACCATAATGGATATTGTCTAGTCTAAAACATGAGTGCATGTCTGTCTATATGTCACTTCACATGATTTATGACTTCACCTTGATCAGCCAGTTTGGCTAGTCAAATACTGCAGGCTTATTTGCACAGCAGCTTTGCTTACAGGTGCAGGAGAATGAGCTCAGCAAGAAGGCAAGCAGACAGCCACACTTTACATTCATTCAAGTAAGTTTATAGTTAAATGAGACATGCGGCATACTGGAGTTTGACTGACTAAGATTTAGTACCAGTATGTGTGTTTGCGTTTGTGTTTCTTACCCATTCCTTTCTGAGGTAGGTTTGAGCGGTAGTCCGTTAGGTAGTGGATATACGGTTTCTCCGAGCTGATCTCATAGTACCTGATATTTCCATCACCCTGACAGAGACAAGACAAGTCTTTATAACAAAAGAAGATTCAATTTGTTGTGTGAACACTTTCTGGTTGAGACCCACCTTCCCAGCAAGGTAGATCATGTGTGTGTCAGGGTCATAGAAAGGAAACAGGACTCCTGAAGAACCATCCAGGTTCTCTTGTAACAAAGGCACTGACAGGTCGTCCTGCAAACACACACCGAGATCTAAAACAAACACTTACACACCAGTAACATGGACACCATTACCTAATATCAAAACATAGTCATTTATATCCACTGCTACATAAGAAGCACTATCCAGCACTGAATTAAAAGCAGAGCCCTCAATCCTTAATCCCTGTTTTGGCTATAATCTTCCACCCACGATGCACTCTCCCTCTCTCTCACACCAACACACACTGCAGCTTGTCCACTAGATGGCAGAGTGGTGTTTGTTAGAGGATGCTGACTTCATATTGAGCCAGTGTCTTAGTTCTGGAAAGAGCCAGTATTACATGTTTTTGTTTGTTTTTCCTTCTAGAGTAAATATAAAATAAAGTATTTGATTCACATTTCTCATGTTGGGAGCAAAAGAGATGAACCAATGAGTTGCTGGATACCATTTCTGAATGTGTGAATATTTCCTCACCTTTTCATCTTAATATTTCTTTTGTATACATCTTTCAATGCTCAACTGTCGCTTTTAAATTTTATCCTCAATATTTCATAATCAGAAACTTTATTAATGTAGATCAGGGAAAAGAGACACATAGCCTCCAAACATGGTGCTGGTCATTACTTCATTTGGATTATTATTAATTCTCTACTATTGTTATTGTTGTTATTTATGGATCTTTGCTTTTACTATTTTGTTGTTGCTATTTTTGATTTTCTTTTGCATCTTGCGAAGATTGTATTCACCCCATCTGTTTATCACAATTTCTTTTTCAATTTTCTTTTATGAAGCATTTCTAGTTGGCCGTAGTGTCAGGATGGGTTGTGCCATACTTTTACCATCAGAGAACTCACTGTAGTTCACTCACTGAGTTGCAAAGATTAATCAGCTAATTAATTCAGTCGTCCAACCACTTTTCAAGTAATTGCCAAACACTTGCTGGTAATCTAAGAGTAAATTAAACATATTTTTGGGGCGTTTTGTTTTGTCTTTGATCCACTTTCTGGATTTGCAAAGTCACCTGATAAGTGAGTTTGTGGACCTTTGAGATGATTTTGTCACAAAATACTTCCTGTGATATCACCTCCTCTCACCTGATCCCACAGAGCAATCTGACGGTCGTTCCAACGTGAGGTGCCAGATGTGAACAGCATCTTCATGTTGCCCAGGAACACCACCTTGCTGGCTTTATGCGTCTTGCAGTTGGCTTCCTGCAAACATAACATGCATCAAACTGAGCTCCAAGTTGACCAAACAGTTGATATATATATAGTTGTTAAGGTGATATAAAAAGGTATACACTAATAATAACAGCATTGTGACGTAATGTTCCTTATGTGTCCACATGAGCTTGTTTGGCCGGCCGAGGTAGTGAGAGCGGACTGATAAAAAGTGTGAGTCACTGGCTGGTGACCCAGGGGTCTGTGGAGTTATGCTGCAGCCCTGCTCTGACCAGAGGTGTCAGTTTTGGCTGTGTGGTGCTGGATGAGTACCTGAGCAGGAAATGAGTACAAACTCCCACTAACGCAGTATTGGCTGGCATGATGTTGTAGATAACAACTAAAGCTCATGTTTTTCAGGTTGTAATGATATTCACTGAAAAATATCTTAATTTTTCAAAAGGAACCGAATTTTCACACAGATATGTATCCAAAATTTTTGTTTTTGCAGCCCAACATTGAGTTTTTTCAAGCGTCACCTGCAGTAGGTTTCCTGAACGTGGCTCCATGAGTCGGACCCTCCTGTCCTTGCAGGTGGTGGCGAAGAGGCTGCCATCAGTGTTAAAAGACATGGAGAGGACAACGTCTGTGTGGTGGCTGATTGTCCGTACAGGGTTCTTTATCACCTGTTCTGGACAGTCCAAGTTCCAGATCATCACCTGGAGGTGTAAATTACACACACAAAATCAGCAACCAACCAGCAGTTAGGAAATAACAAGCTCAAAGTGTATGCATGTACTGTAAAATATTTTAAACTAAAATAGTTTAATTGTAAAAGTCTCTGTAAAACATAACCTTTATTTAACCTGGTTTGCCCATCAGATAACTTTTACAGGAGAGACCTGGCAAAGAAGAGCAGCAACATAGAGTTTTATTCAGGGTTACTATGCTTTGCACTTCAAGATCAGTCTGTAGATTGTCCCAAGCAGTAAGTGCAGGAAATCTAAAACCTTTCCCAATTCAGTTCTGACTTTGGGAGCAGAGATAGAGGGTATAATTTCCATAATTATAATCTAAAAATATAAGATACAGCAAGTGGGAATTTCACCAACAATAGTTGTGCAAATAAAAACATACCAGTGACTGAGGCAGCGTGTACATAAAGAAGGCCAATTCTCTTTTCAGTACAAAGCACAAAAGTGAGTATGATATCCACAGTTTGTAATGAATCTCAAAACAGATGATACCTACTCCCCATCATGTGAAGACCGTGAGCATAGATGTGTTATATGTCTAGATGTGTTATGTACAATCATCATAATCAATAAAAAAAAGTAGACTCCACATATTTCCATATCACACCAAAAGAAAAACAAAACATACTGAATATACGTTAAAAAACAAGTGCTCATCAATTAAAATGTATTTAAAAGTAGATACCAACTTGACCAACATTTCTAGTTGGTTCTGACTTGACTTCATTCAGTTCATGAGAAGCCACTTTCGTACGTATGAAGTGATGTCTGATCACATCCAAAGGCAAACATGTTTACAGCTGTTTGCACAGATAAAGGTGCTTAATATTCTTCATTTAATGAGACGACATACTTGTGAAAAAGGCTGGGATTTCTGCTCACGGCGAAACCAGAGAAAATGATCTGAATTCTTGCAATAACATATGAGGTGCTTGTGAAGCTGTGTACAAATATCATAGTGGGGAATTGGGCAGCTATGAACAGCTGTGACCGTTTGTCTACTTTATTACATAATTACTTACAGTATATGTCACAGCTTGCTTTAGTGTGTGTGTGTGTGTGTGTGTGTGTGTGTTACCTTGTAGTCATAAGCTGTACTGAAGAGGATGTTGTTAGCAGTCGGGTGCCACTCAATGAGGCCCACTCTGCGGCTGTGACCTTGAAGCTCTTTCCACGGTACTGTGAGGTTTTTCAGCACACCATGAGGAGGGATTTCCCACACTTTCACCTGCAGACACACAAGCAAAAACACAATGGTGGAGTGGAGTTAAGTACACACAAGTACTGTACTTCAATGCAAATTTGAGGTACTTGTACTTTACTTTCTACATCTACTCTACTACATGTCAGAGGGAAATATACTTTTCATTTCACTATAATTACACCACAGTTTTATTTACTCGTGAGAAAATTAAGATTTTTAAGATTAAGATATGTGTATACAAAATGAAGAGTTTTTTTTTTTTTAAGAAATTAATCTGTTTAACCAAGTAGAGCTGAATGATTAGTCGGTTATGCAGTAAGTAGACAAAAATAATAAGAATTATAAAAAAAAAATCTAGAAAAAAAATGAATCATACAAAAACATTCACATTTTCCTTTTAATTTTTTACAGCATTTTTAATTTGTACAGTGTAACTGTTGGTCTGTTTCTTGAGTAAATGATTTTAATACATGGTCCATTTCTTCAAACACAAATAAAAAAGAAAACCAATCACTGCACTCGATACTAGGGTTAGCCACTACAGAAATAATCCAGGGTCAACTGAATACAGACAGTAAATTACAGACTATAAAAACAACAGGAAGAGTTGACTCTTCCTTTCTCTTTCTGTGTACAGGGGTTTGTTCTTGGCCAGGTCAGAGCTGAGGAATGTGTGGAATAACTTCTTCTTGAAGGCTAAATAGCGAGGCAATAAAATTATCTCCCTGTTGCTACATGCTCATAATGCAGCAAAATGATAACACACATGAACCATTTTGAAAATGTACTTTATGTGTGCACACACCGTGCTGTCCTCGGAGCAGGAGGCGATGCAGTAGTCGCTGAAGGGATTCCATTTGATGTCTAACACATTGCCTCTGTGGCCCGATACTCTGGGGTGGTGAGGATCCACTTTACCTGTCTGATACACAAACACACAAAAATAAAAAAGTGAAATGATAGAAAACATTAACTGATGTGTATTACTGTGTCGAAGGAATAGCTCGACATGAGAAATAAATCTGCTTTCTTGCCGAGGAGATTTACCACTTTCATGTCCGTATGGTAAATAAACAGTGAGTAAGCTCAGCATTAGGACTGGATAACACGAAACTGCTAGCCTGGCTTTCACCTCTGCACCTCTGAAGCTCATTAAAGTCCCTTTCACACAGGCAAACACAACCCTGAACTCAACTATTACTCAAAGGAGCAGAACTCAAATGTCCAAATCATTCAGACAGAACATTAAATGACTTTTTACCCTGCTATCTCCCTAGTACAAAGTCTTTTTAAACACTGTTGGACTAAATAAATTATAAAAAGTGATGCATCAAAACCTCAGATATCATAGTTTGCCTACATGACTCACAATGCAACTCAATCACTACCAATGTAGATGAAGATTCAGATGAGTAATGCTCATCGTGGCTAATATAGCCTCGAGATGAACGCCTCACAGCAGAGATGATGAGCTACTGATGTCTGGTAAACTCTCTTTTTCAGACAAGGCGGTTGCGTCCGAAATCCCACACTATATACTACATACTCAATATGTGTACTATCATTCAGCAACTTTTCAGCAAATAAATGTAGTTTGCATCTTTTCGGACGCACTGCTTACTGCGGAAGTGACGCACTTCCTGAGAGACTCTTGCCAGTTGGATTGGAGACGCGTAACCGTGGTAACCGTGTCAATCTCACCTCTACCGGCAATCAGCGATATTAATACATCTAGTAATACACCCTTGATGTGATATTAACCGTCACTTTCCGTTGTGTTGTTGTTGTCGTCATCACTGCTGCATTGCATTGTGGGACATTTATGCTAGTGTCCAGTGCTTGCATACTGTAATATTTACCAGAAATAGTATGCACCTCATGTATTATTTGGGTTCATACTAGGGTTTCGGACATACTAAAAAATCTCACATACTGTTTTATCATACTCAATAGCATGTTAGTATGGATTTTCGGATGCAGCCAGCCGGAGGCTTCAGTCTGTCTGCAGCTTCCTCAGTAGCCTCAGAAGGGTTTATACCACTGTACAGTAGTATTTCCCAAGACCTAAAAATCACTGATAAATTTGATGGAGTTTGGCTTTAATATAAAAATACTGATTAGAGTGGCTTTAAAGACAGAAATCAAGATGAAGTCTTGAAACAAGGCTGATCTGTGCAGGTTAGCACAAGCATCCCAGCTTTCAAGCAGTCAAACTCTTCTTGGCATTAACATGAAACTGCTCAAACTGATTGAGACAGGACTGATCCTGTTACAAGTCTACCTGCAGATTTTCTGCCTCAACAAGACGGCTGTGCTGTTTGTACAAACAGAACCTTCCATATATTGACAAACATCCCTGCAGGCTAGATGACTGCATAGGTAAGGTGTGTTTGGAAAGTGATGGCAATGATGTCACCTTTATCTGTGATTTCCAGCAAACCTGTACATGCACAGGTAAGTACGACACAGTACCCGTTCTTAATGTGTTAAGTCTCTCACCACAGAACAATAGCTTATCTGTGAATGCACACACACACAAACAGGAGGTAAAGGGTGGCAGAGAGAGGGATTTCACCTCCTTAAGATGGTAAAAGAAGGGGAGGAGGTAGTCAAAAGATGAGTTATGTCATTCCTAAAATTTTACGCATTTGGTGATGGTGATAATTCACCGAGACAATTTAAAAGATGAAGACAGGCGAGGCGAGGGAGAAAGGAGGGAGAGGTGTTCAACTTGATGAACTGCTCAGACCGGAGATATAACCGGAGATGTAAATTTATTGAGAAAGTCTGGTTCAGTTTATTCCAGAGGTCACTCTTGTTACTGATAACATCTCTGGATATGATAACGTGCATAAATAAGGTCTGGGAGAGCGTTTGATTAATCTCATTTCAGGTGAGGTTGTTGAGGGAGATAAGACAGATGAGACATAATGAGGAGAGAAAAAAAAAGAACGCATGCAATATTCAGGTTTAAGTGGATGAGCTGCCAAAGGCATCTCTTCCTGGTAGGAAGAGATGCCTTTGGCTCCACTGCTGCCACCCTATTTATAATCTGAGCAGAGCTGTCTTTTCCAGGTGTGCTGTAGTATGAGCAGGAGCACATGATAGCAAGAAGCTTTTTGGGGACATTTTATGTATGAGGTTGTGGACAGTATGCAAAGTTACTTGTTTGCAATGCCACATTATGTAAATAATGAAGTTCTCACCTGAGGGGAAAAAAAAAAATCAACATAAAGCACTCCAGCAGAACAACACAAACCACTACAACATCCTCTACCACACCACCTTAAAAAAGTAGAATTTGAACTGGAAACAGAAAAACCCACCAAACAAAACAATTTACTCGTCATTAACCCTTTATAAGAAGAGCTGAGGATATAAGATACAGTAAAAGGATGAAACCGGTTAACAGGCAGGTACATGACACTCCCAGACCTTTTTCCCCTTTGTTATTTGCTTATTTGCATATTTCTTTCAATATTTATAACTTTTTCTCTTTTGTTTACAATCTTAGATATATATACAGTATGTTTTATACAGTACAGTGTACAGTATGTTTATTTTTAAGTATGCATAACTTGACCCCCCCAATAAAAAAGTGGGATTTGTGGCAGAGCTGTTGTATTGGATTGCGTCAGATTGTAAATATCTAATATCCATTATCAGCATCCTGAGTGCACATGCCATTTTAAACAGCTGACATCAAGTGCCATGAGATGGAGATACTCACATGATGGATGGACAGGACCAGGAAGGCTCCTCCTCCAGCACACTCAGTGATGACTGCCAGGAAACGTGGGTTGACGGCACAGAAGTTGTTGTCCTGGACGCTGCATGTGATTGGCACGCCATCGTAGCAGCTCTCCTTGGTGGCAGCCTTACCAAACACATGGCGGAACTTGGAGCTGCGGTACTGAGGACGCCATGTCATCTGAGAGGGGAGGGGAGGGGAGAGGAGAGGTCAAGGAGAATCATCTCTCACAGTTATGCTGACAAGGCGTTTTATAGATGATGGTTCTCCTCTTCTTTTCTCTGAAGAGTATACATGTGATTGATTTTGCAAAACATGAGCAACCAAGACATGAAACTGGTTCCCTCCCTAAAAAAAAAAGACACACTGCTCTGTAAGTAAGATGGAGAGTCATGATAATAAAGGCTTTTATACAGTTTTAGTGCTTAGATTTTGAGGTGGAATCAGTTTTTATTCAAGCATCAGGAGAATCTGATTTGTTACATTCCTTCAACATCAAATCAACTCTTCCTCCTTTATAATATTTATATAATATTTATTGAAGTGCTGTTGTTGTTTGAATGAGGTTACCATAGCTACAAAACAAAAACAATATACAGTTTAAATTGGTTGAGCATTAATGGATCAGTATTAATAGAATAGATATAAGTTCAAGTTTTCACCAGGGGTTGTTTGTTTGTTCAAGTGACAATGCCTTCGTTAGCACCGTTGAGTGAACCTTATCAGCCACCTTACACATTCATTTCTTCGTTTTTCTTTAGTTGAAATTGATTTTCAAAAAGGCTATTTACATTTTACTGCTGGATTTTGTATTTCCTATTTAATATCTTAATGCAGTATGTAAAGGACAAAGCTTCAGTCAATTTTAGCATCTAACCCTGTCACAAAGCAATGAGAATATGAAGAAAAACATGAACAAAAAGCTTTTGAAAGGCTGGCAGTTGCTGGTAAATAACACATCATTTCATCATTTCGGTCACATGGTTCGATGTATTAAAAATGCATGCTGTAACAGAATGATTCGATAATTATTTGGGTTGTATTTTAGGTCAATTTGTGTCTGTGAGCATCCAAGGAACAAAATAACAAGACGATGTGAGGAAGACTCTCTCTTTATGTCTGCATTTCAAAGCTTCCTCAAAATTTACATTTCTAAAAATAAATTAGAGGACTGCTTATGCTACAGCATCAAATCCACACAGAGACATTTTGAGTGTATGAGAGTGAAATCGACTAAGCTGGCATCAAAATGTTTTGAGTGTGAAACCCACTTTACGGTTTAAAAAGAGGATGTATGCTTTTTGTATGAGTTTATTGTTTATTCTTGTTCCTGATTAGATCCTTTGTGTTGAAAATGACAAATTAGATTTGTGTTCCAGACTTTTAATGTCAGTATTACTGTAATTTTCAGCTTTTTAAATTTTATATGAAATCAATTTTTAGGACAGGACTCAATTATACTACAGTAAATAATTAGGGAGAAGAAAAGCCAAATCCTGAGTCTCTTTTTCGCCACTTTCCTCACGCCAGTCGATGCATATGTCATTATTGTGAGAGATAAGTGGCTCTGGGCTGCTGGGACGAGGCCTGGCCAGCCGGCATGTCTGCTCTGCTACTCTGTCTGTCTCCCTGCCTGCCTGCTGCATGGTCATTACTTATGAATTAGGGGTGGAGGATGCTGATGGACAAGATGTTAACGCAAAAAAATGGACCCAAACAATAACACAGAGAGAGCGATAAAGTAAAGGAATAATAGAAATAGGACAAAGCAAGACTGTTGTCCCAAAAAAAAATCCCACCTAGAAACAACTCCTGTAGTTAAAAACTTTTTTTTATGTGGACTGCCTGCTGGCCTTTCAGATGATGGCTAAATAAATACCACCAGGATGCAAACAGAGTGACATCACAGTGAGCGAAGTAAAAATATCAGCATTTGGTTGGAGAGAAGCAGGTATGGCTGCAGCACTGCTGTCTGGAGAAGCTGAACGTAGAATGAATCTGACAGACGGAGAAAATCTGGTTAAAGAAAATAAACAAAGAAGGAGAATCTCAGAGTCCCAGAAATGCTCGTGTGGAGAGCGTGACTCCATGTCTCAGTTTACTCTTCCCTCTCTCACCCTCTACCCTGAGGCCATCGCAGGGATCCTCCTGGAATGTTTCCTACCTGAACCTGTCTGCCTCTACGACACACACATCCACATCACCATCTTGGCAGCTGAACCTGCAGTATTCACTCACTTTAAGTTATATGCAAAAAAAACTAGACTGCTAGCCAGTGACCAGTCCAGCCATGTCATCAAAACCAAGGCACAATATTAATGCTGTGAATATTGTATATAGGACCTTTAGGTAAGTGATTCTCATTTTGTAAACTCAAACTTTTTATAATGTTGCAGTGCATAACTACCCAAAATACATTCCTGATTCCCGTTTGTACCTTTAAAAGAAATGCCACCTGCTGTGCGCCATAATAACAAAACCAATATGTCAAGAATGAACTTCCTCATAGGACCCTGTAAATAAAGCGCCACCCGTAAAAGCATAAGGGAATCAATCAGTGGCATTGCTGAGAGAAACAAAGCACAAACTGCTTTAAATATCTAAAATTAACCAACATTTTGAATATATCAGTCAGTCTGTGCAATGACGAGAACATCTGGGGTGATATAATCTGCATTCATGTATTGCTGAAGCTTACAAGAGCTGAGGAAGAAGCTTCCAGGACAGAAGGCTAAGACATCTTGTCACATCTAAAGCAGGTTGTAATCAGGCCAGTAGCAGCTTCTCCTCCGCTGTGTCTTGCAGCAGGTACACAGCAGGGCTGCATGGTGGGCGGCCTGTCTCACAGATCTGATGACGAAAACACCATTCGTGCTATTTTTATACCAGCTTCTTGCTGATCAAAAGACAGGCATGTTTCACTGACAGCTGAAAATGGTTTTATTCACAAGGCTTCTGTGACAGGCTTTATGTTCGGTGAAAGAAAAATGCAGTCATTTTTGTCAGAGGGAAATTTATTTTGGTCTGTGACCAGTGAGTCACAGCAGAAACTGCAATAACGGGGCTATAAAAACAGTCATAAAACTAAACTGAAAACACAGATATGACTTCTGCCACAGTTCTTGTGTGGGTCTGTACGTGTATACAGACGTGCAACACATTTATTTGTCACCTACAGGCCGTCTTTTATGCACCTTATAACTCATAAATGTACACGAGCAGCCTGCCACTCCTCTCTTTGGCTTGCCAAGGCTTGGTGCTGGAGGAGGGGGAGTTCAAAGTTTACTTACTGGTGTCAAGATATCGGTTACTTAAGCAGCACTGAGCCTAAAGCTATGAGGGCAAAGACAATCTGGACTCAAACACGCTCAACAATTCACTATCAATACCTCCAACCCACTGTCTGCAGGGACTTTTGGCCATCTCCTGTCCTAACAATGACGACCTCACAACCTTCGAACCTAATCCAAAAACACATAACTTATAAAACCAAGTACCCACCAGCCCCAGCTTCTCAATCTGTAGATGTAATGTTTTGTAAACGCTCCAAGTGAAACTGAAGACGGGGGAATGTACAGGTGTGAACACATGTCATGCCAGTACATTAACAGTGTGTGTGTGTGTAAGTGTGTACACATATCCATTGTGTGAGACACACTTCCCTCGGTTTAGACTGTCTGCTATCACACAGACGACAGCTTTCAACCTCTGTATTGTAATAGGATAACAGCCACACTGGTAATCCAATAGTTGCTTCATTTGCTACAAAGCACTGAGTATGAAAGGATAAGACAGGCTCTGTGTGAGTGTCACTCTGTGAGTGTGTCACTCACTTTACATGCAGCACATGAGCTGTACAGCTGATCTGGAAAACAATCTGCGTATATGCACATTTCTCCCTACATTCATACGGTCACACCCAAACATAACAACAGATATTAATTTCCATTTTGTCAAAAGCATGCCAGTGCATTAGTCCAATACATTAACATACATTGTCTGTAATGTTTCAAAGCATGTTTGGAAGCTCTGGCATCCACTATTGCACATTCAGATGTTCAGATTAGCTCATAATAGTCCTTTATTGTAGGAGGCAGTTTTACAAGTGAACAGACAGAAGTGATTTAATGATTAACGTGTACAGGAGTCTGGGCAGGGTGTGCACAATATCAATCAAACCACTGGGAAAGAAACTTTGGGATTTACATTTAAAATATTGACAGAAAGTGGATGGATTTGGTGAACAAATGAGTTCCTGATCATCTGTGAATCTGTACATTACTGTCAATATTTAGCAAATTTTTCTTTCAGCCTATTCCAAGGACAAAATAAGACTGAAAATACCAACACGAATAATGTAAATAAGATGGCAGTCTGGGTAATGTAGGCACCAGGTTTTGGAAGTCTGGTAGAACTGATTTTTTTTTAGTTTGGATCATCATTTCTATTAATATATAACACTGTGCTAATAAAAATTATTATTATTTGAGATCTGGGAGCAAAGTGGCTTCTACTACTAAAAAGTCCTATTATAGAGAAACCCAAAAAGTCAGACAATCAACAGTTTGACAACAATTTATCTAAAAATTCCTCATAGCACAAACTATGTCAGGTATGAGGAGTCAAAGCTGAACCAGAGAGCAGTTTTTTGGTATCAGTTTGGTACAAACCATATTTAGATTTTTTCAATGCCTTTGATGGGAATTTTATGTTTAAAGGTCAAATTGATAACGCTTTCATGTAGACAAATGATATCTAATATTCCTACTTCAAAAAAGACCTCGGAGCAAATAGTTAAACAACATCAATATCATAGTTATCATGTGTTGTGTTTGCAATCAAGTTGTCACTTAGTGTGGAAAAAAAGGATAAATGGCTTGAGTTTCACGATGGTGTGTCCACTCGTCTGCAGGATAACTGAATATTTACTGTGGTCTTAGCTGAATTTTCCAAAGATTGTCAAAATGAGAAAAACGACTGCTTCAAAACCCAAGAAGCTACAATAGCATTTTAGGATTAGTGACGTTTGCATCCAGTTACCTAAATTTATAGTTCTCGAAAACAATATATAACTAGAAAAGCACTCAGAGAGCGCAGACCTTCGCCACGGCAGCAACTTTTTCTTTATTTAAAGTTACCCCTACCGCCAAGGAGGTTATGTTTTCACCAGGGGTTGTTTGTTTGTTGGTTTGCAAAGTAAGTGGCCTAACTTAATACTGATTAATTTTTGGTGGTGATCGGATCCAATTCAACAGCACCACCAAAAATTAATCAGTTTTAAGTTAGGCCACTTCTGACCAACCCTGAAAATTTTGCCAAACCAACAAACAAATAAACAATTCCCAGTGAAAACATAACCTCCTCGGCGGAGGTAATGAAGATGTACATCAGAAGGGGTGTAGAAATGGCTGGCCATCTATGGAGACTGATGGAAAGACAAACACACCTAATATGTGCCTCCAGCTACATGTTGCAAAATGACTTTTACTCCACCACAAAAGATTCCTCCCTTGACATCACCTTCTGAGTCATTTCACTCAACCATAGTATATGCAGGTTGAGCAACAAACTGGCAACCACTTGTTGTGAAGTGAATGCAATGAAACCAGCGAGAGAGAACGTGACATCTGGTGGCTGAACGTTACTAGGAATTGTACCTTTAACCCTTTTTTTAACACAACTGAACATGTCTCATGTTTCTCAATGCTTCAGTGTTAAATAAAGAACTTTGTTAGAAATGTTTTATGATGTCATTTTCACTGTTGTGGAACGGCTTTAGTTTCATATTGACGTTTGTTTTTTAACAAAAAATAGAAAATAGTTCCATGCCTATGGAAGCAAATGACTGGCTGTGCTGGTCCAAGTTTCAGCAATACAATAATTAAACTAAATAGGAGAGTGAATCAAGTCTGCTGTCAAATAAATGTGCCGTAATGGGAATTTTTTTTTCCCAAATATGCACGAATTTGAGATAGAAAGCTGGTTTGAAGAGAAGATTTTTGTTCCATCTTGTTCAAGGCTGTTTTCATCCACATGCACACTGAATCCTCAGGGGAAAATGCACAGAGACACACATACACACACTCAGATGTTTGTGGACAACGGTCTGAAGAGGAAAAGATCAATAACAGAACTGCAGAGTGATCTGAGAGAGCATGTATATGAAAGACATCTAGAGAGACAACAAGGAAAAGGAAAAAGTCCAGCAGCACTTACCCTGTCGAGTGAGTCGACGCTGGCACAAGAAGGAGCAGCAGGTCCTCAACTGAGTGAGAAAAAGTTATGTCTCTGTGTGGCGAGCCACAAAAGAAGAAACACCCCCAAAAATCACTTGTCTTGCTTTACGTCAGGGATGAACACTGCTTTTCCCTCTAAACACACACACACATGCATACAAACAGCCTGTCCCAGATAGTACTACAGTGTGGTCCTGACCAAGCCTCCTCTTTGATGTTAACAGTCCACAGACAGTCGGAGGAGACGGTGGGTGTGTGCGTGCAGCATGAAGCCGAGTGCGTGTGTGAACAAGCAGGAGTGGAGTGCGCAGGAGTGTGTGTTCACTCCCTGAGAGGGAGGTGACTACAAGGAGAGAGAGAGAGAGAGAGAGAGAGAGAGAGAGAGAGCAGCAGGTAATCTCTCTCTCTCTCTCTGAACGCCGCTCCCTCTCGGCACTCCTCCACATCGTTTGCTCCATCATTTCTGCCTCGATCTTTAAGGAGAGGACGGAAGAAAAAGAGATAAAGACTCTTCCTCTTCTTCACTTCTGTCTCACAATAATAAGCTGACCTACTTATAAGACGTGTCTTCTGAATGTAATGTATGTCTGTTAGCTACAACTTTAGTAAAAAATGTAAAATTCTAGAAAGTAATGGAAGTATGATGACCTTGCTCGAGAGCATCGACATAAAAACATAGAGGAGAAATATCTCCCTGAGCATAGGGTGAAGTCACTTTCCCTCTGTGTGTGTTGAAATCCAAGCTTTTTCTTGCTTTATTGACATGGTCGGGTCAACAACGGTTGCACATGCCTTCAAGTATATATTTGTGCATGTGAGCTGGTGGCCACTACTCTGATCTACTTTCATACGCCGGTTACAGCTGATAAAGCCATCCAAATCTCCCAGACTGATAAAAGCCTGTGTGTTTTGAACTCAATATTTCCAATTTGTAATGGAGTAAACTGACCATCATGTGCAGAATTGGTGCCTCTTTAAAATATAGCAACTATGAAATCCCAACATCCAGACATGCCAATAACAAAATCAAAGTTGGGACACATTATTACTTTGAATTGTTAACTATTAGCAGTTTTCTAGATGTTAAACTCCTGACTTACTGCATCATTTCATTCACACGTTACACTGTAAGAGCAAAGGTCAGATTCCAAAGTTATGACATCTAGCAGTCCTTCTAAACCATCTGTCTTCTGTGAAGTTCAATCTAACGCTTCATAGACTGAAGAGTCAAAGAGTAAATGAAAAAATGGACTCAGATTAAATTGGATTGTTTGACAGAATGCCGGATCAGCCATTCATAGGGCTTCAGCGGTGGTTATCACTCCCTGTCAAACTGAAACATTACATAATGGCACATTAGCATCAGAGGCTAGGAGAAGCTAACAGGTCAATAAGAGGGCGGGCTGAAAAAAGCTGGCCTTCACGCGGTCAAATGGGGGTGTAGCCGAGGGGCTGATCAATCGTCGTTATTGCACAAATGTGCATGCCTGCATGCCAGTTTAAAAGTATTCAGATCGTCAGTATTTTGTTCATCTGTTCCTGTAATGATTAGATGTTAGTGAGGTACACATATTTATGGTTAAGTCCTTTAATTGTTGTGTTTCTAATCCCTCTAATTGTTATGTTTCCAATGTAAATGTCCTTTTTTTTTTTTTACCATTCTCAGCTTTATACTTAATTTGCAGTTGTTTATGTTCGTTTTTTTCTTTAACTTCCGTTTTAAGAAATAAAAACCCTGCATTAAAGTTGTACTTTACTTATTGTTGTTCAGGATTTTGACTACATATTTACATGTAAAATATCAACATTCAAAGTAAAGAAATAATTTCTGAATAAGTAATTGTTCAAGAAGAATAACTGTGTTTCATCAGCACTTTCTCTTTGTGTGGTATGGTAATTCTTTGACTCAGATTGGATATTTAAGCAAAGAAGCAGCTGTGAAATCCTTATGCAGCATCTAGGAGAGAACATAACGTTGAATCTGCTGATTAATTAATGATCATATTTCATAAGATTTTAAGAAACATCTACGTTAAAACATGTATGTTGCAGCTCAAAACTGTACTTTGTGCTTGGGAAAATGTACTTGCCACACAACCACATACACTGCTGATAAAGCTGGCAACAAACACATCTCCCCCAAATACACAACAAAGTCCAACGGTCACACACTGTCACACAGATAAGACAAAAACGCACAAACTGGTAACAATGTGGAAAATGGTTGGCTCAATGCACAGCTAACCAGGCCTGCAACAGTTCTTTTCACTGTCAATTACTTTCTTGATTAATCAATTAGTTGCAGCTGAAATGATGAAAGATGTCCTCCTTAATTCTTTTGTTTGGGTCACAACTCAAAGTTTTCTGTCACAGTGGATTAAAAAAAAAGAAAATATTTAAAGGAACACGCCACCGTTGTTCTAACCTGAAATAATATAATGTTCCCTGATCTTAGAAGAGTTGATACATACCTCTCTCGTCTTTGTGTGCACGCAATCGCTCTGGTGCGCGGCACTATTTTGTTAGCATTTAGCATAGCCCAGTACTTTCACTGGGGTCCAAACGGGTGAAGTTAGAAGCGCCCAAGCACTTCCACGTTTTCCCTATTTAAATAAGGCTATGAGAGTAGTTATATTACGCAAGTATGGTTGCACAAAATAAAACATGGTGATTTTCTAAGCGGATAAAAAGGACTACAATGTATGAAGGAATTAGCACTTCGGCTCTGATGTCGGCGTAGTCATAGACACGTATAGGAGCGCAGTAATATAATAATAATAAACAGCGCCAACGTCACAGTGCTCCAAAGTGTAATTCCAACATACATTATAGTTCTCCTTTTTATCCGCTTAGGAAATCACCAAGTTTTATTTGTGCAACCATACCTGGTCACGCACCAGAGCGTTTGAGTGCATGCGCAAAGACGAGAGAGGGATGTATCAACTAGTCTAAGATCAGGGAAGATTATATTTCAGTATAGAACTATGGTGGCGTGTTCCTTTAAGAAGCTGGAATCAGATCATTTAGATCTAGAACACTGGAAATAAGCTTTGTATGATCTGATAAAACATGACACACACACACACACACACACACCAGTGTGCCAAAGGTGTGTCCAACATATCAAACAGACAGACGGTGCAGCAACGAGACCATACTTCTGCCCCTCTATCCAGCAGACAGTCAGCTTTGATTTATGAACACTTTGCTGGCAAAGCTCCACTTGTTGTCACACACTGTTTCTGTCATTCGGCTCTTGGCTCAGGAATAAACCTTGGTGTTTCTAGTCTGTGTGTGTGTGTGTGTGTGTGTGTGTTGCCGATTACCAATAAGGGCAGGGCATGAGTCCTAACAGCTTGTGACTGGAACCACAGAGGCTTCCTCTCTAATAACAGATCACACAGTTGCAGACTAATAGCTAGCTGCGGTGAGAAAATAGGCCAGAGGCTTTGACACCACAGAGACACAATGACCTTCGCTTCCTCACTTAGTCGTTCCTGATTAGCCGTCTGACTCTGTTTTGACTGTAAAACACCTGGTTCCAGTGCCAAGTGTAAGCCTACGTTGTCAATTTGGGGCCTAAACTGCTGGAGTAAGGCTTTAGGCTTTTTGCACTTGAGTGTTTTTTTTTTTTTAATGGGATTTAAATAGTCAAGTGTTTGCACCCACTGAGCAAATAGTGCAGTCCCATTCAAGTATATACTCAACTGAACAGGTGCAGTCAATACATGAATAAGTTTTTTGGTGCTATTGACGTCCAGTGTACACACAAACCTCCATTAAAAACAGATTAACTTACATGTGTCATTCAGAAAGTGTATAGATGTCTAAACGACTGCTTAGGACAACACTGTCTAGAAATAAAATCTTTTACATGACATCATGCAGCTCTAGCATGTGAGTACTGAGCACAGGAGAAAAGCAACGTCAAGCTTTTTCATTGCATCTTTTATTTGCATGTTGTTTTGTGCTCTGGTTTGGCTGCTTTACTGTGCAAATGAGGAGCCTTGAAAATACAGAGTCTACGAGTCCATTTCATGCTCTATGTGCAGTTTAAGAGTTTTGTGTCTCGCGCTTTGTGCATCAGAAAGTAATGGAAAATATAAATGAAATAAGTGGTTCACCCTCTCAATCATGTTATATATTCCCTCTGTTTAGAGGGAAACAAATGATAAAAGGTGAGTGAACTTTTTCAGCCTCCAAAAACATTTTTTTTTATATTTACTTTAGCCATAAACAAGACATTCCCATAGGTCATTTGACCTCCAAACACCAGTTCCAATACATATATTGATGATGCGAAATAGAATTACATGTACAGCACTCTCACTACTACTACACTACTGCAACAAAAAATGTTTAATATGTGTATAAAGCAAGTGCCAGCTGTGAGAACAAGCTTACATAAAGAACCACAGCAACAAAATGAAAATACAACATTTCAGATCATAATCTTCTCCTGTGTCTCAACAGGTTAAGGTGTGGTTAAAGTACACATCTTTTTCTTTATCTTTGCCAGCTTACGATTGTTTTCCAGGGGCTGAATCAAAAAGAAAAATCTGACCACGTCAGGTCAGAGTGATGACTGACTAGGTTGTGATGAAGAATGTGATGGAAATCAGCAAACAGGAAGCGATGTGGGTATTTGATAAAATGATCAAAAGTCATTTCAAAACTATGTTAAAGATGTCTGTGGTTCCAAATCAAGAGCCATATTTCATCAGAAAGACGACTAAAAGTACACTGTGTGATGTTGAGCTCACCAGCTTGAGTGAGTCACAGGTTAGCATGTCTGTGCAGCGCACCTCGCTCCTTCATAGCTGATTCACTCCCAATATATGAAAAAAAAACACAGCTGTTCCCATTCAGCCAACTCACAGCCGCACTCACCTGCTTACATCAACTTTGGCAGCAAACGACGGCTTCTACAGCCAGTAGTTCCTGAATTCACATCAAAAGGAATGCATTTTACTCAGATTTAAAGCGTGAGGCTTGTATATAATTTCTGCTGAATATGTACTTCAATGATTGAAAAACAAAAAAAATTATATATATTCTTTCAGACACAGTGAAGTCTGGCATCCACAATTACAACTACAACAAACATCGGCAGGGTTTGATGAGCTGGAAACCAAATCAACTCCTTTACTGGCTTATGGTAAGAGAGTCCAGGCTCGAAACGTGCAGGATGGAGGGCCTACACACAACACAAATGATCAAATCACAGATGGAGAGAGAGCTCCAAATAAACTTAAACCTCAGGCAGCATTTTAAGTACTTCCCCTTTGATGATTCATTTGCTAAATAGAATTAGAAGTAAAATTGCACTTTATTTAACAAGTCCATTAGTTTTCTGAGTGTGTTGTAATAAGAAAGCACATAAAAAATGTCTCAACTGAAGGTGGCACTGTCCTATTAGGAAATAGCAGGCTATTTAAATTTAAAAAAGGAAATTCTGACTCATCGTGGCAAGAGAGTGTCTCAGGTCGTGGCCTCCAGAGGGTTTCTCTTATCTAGTATTAATTACAACTAAGCCGCTCTGCAGACAGCCAGTGGCCTCTGCAGCGAGAGCTCCTGACACAATTAGAAAAATATTCAGCATCAAAGAGAAGAAGACAGAAGGAGAAAAAAACAGCACAAAATGTTTGATGTTCTAAAATTAGCTGAAGAAGCACTGCCTCTGGATTTGACATGGTAGGGGGAATTAACTATTTGTGATAAATATTAGATGACAAATAGGCTGAGGAATGATCAATTATTCTGCAAAGGGGCCGAGCTTGTTCCTTAGGGCAGACCAAACATGTCACTTAAAATTAAAACAGCCTCATCAGCCAAGGCCATCCTTCCATCCATCCTAACCATAGTAACTGTAGTCAAGGTGAGTTTCACTTTCTGTGACTCAAGGGGATTAGCTTGCCTTTATATAGACACAGCCTCTCTCTATAAACAATACACAGATGGCGTAGTGCAGCAGTGAACGTCCCGCCATCAGGCTCAGGGAGGCCGCTGCTAATGAGATCACCCACACGAGCTAACTGCATTAACGTGTAGTGATACTCGGCACACAGAATGTGCAGCTTGCTGGCCTGTGATTTGACCGTGACATCTCACGCCAAGGAATATACCCTCTATGAGAATATGTGAAGGAGTGTCCAATCACAGCAAAGAGCAAACAAAACTTGATTAAAACTAGTATTTGCACTTTCAGTTGACTTCAACATGTAGATTAGTTGCTGAGATATTTCACTCTGCACCAGTGGTGGATTGAAATTGATATCGCTATTTTACAAATGATGAGCTGCGTTTACGCTCTTCATAAGTTTGGGGATGGAGAACATTTAAACTGCAGGTTGAAGCATTTACTCTGTTGCGCTTGTTGATATATATCTAATAAACAAATGTACACCGTGCACATACATTTGCTAGGACAGCATTTTTCATGAGGTACAACCATTAGGGCTACTTTAGAGCTCTAAGATCAATATGGTGAACAAACACACACATGCACACACACCGGTCTACTGCTCTTCATGAATAATGAATCAGACTCTGCTGACCCATCTGCCTCTCGATTAAGACCCTCGGACTACAGAAAACAACAGTGCTGCTTAAATAAATACATCCTGTAGCTGCTGATGTATTTCACCAGGAGAGAGAAAAATCAATAAGAACCATGATGAAATAAAAGCTGAGAGACACAACCTGAGGGGTCACAAGATGATTAACATGTTAGGAAACATGGCTACATTTCTTTGTGAAATCCAGGCAGATAGACAAATATCTGAGAAGGTGAGAAATCACTTATTCACACATCAGTGTTCATGGATCATAAAAATATGTCAATTTTTAATTGGAGCTGGAGTGGTTGGCAAACACGACCTGGACATATTTTAAGATAGTTATTAAAGATGACAAAATTTCTCCCCAACTCAAAGATATCCAGTTTACTGCCATATAGGAGTAAAGAGACAATAAATATGAATATTTAAGAAGCTGGATTTGGAAAATGTTGACTTTATACTCAAACCAATTATCAAAAAATCTGCTGCAAAATCATAAAGGGACTGTACTGCATGTTACTTGGTATTATTTTCTATTGGCATACAAATGTAAAATGTAATTTGATATTTTTCCAGGGTATCAGTAATTTTCCTATCCTGGTAGCTGGAATTGACGACTACAACTTGAGAAGTGGGTTAAATATCTTACAGCTGACAGTTTTTAAAAGATTGCCAGGTATTTATTTTTCTGAATGCAAACCCTAAGGAGGTTAAGACCGGCAGCGTCACATTACGGACAGTTCACTCCTTCTCCTAATTGGGCGCTGAGCTTTCATCTCTCCTGTGGCCTTCAGTGTCACGTCCCTGCACTCTGTAAAACTTGTAGGAGAGCTTGGTGAGCTCAACGTTGCACAAAGCCACAGACACACTATTTTTTTTTAAGTAATCCCCTCCATGTTTGACCCACGTGGGAGCAGATAATCCTCAAACAGTCAGACAGCTGTCATGTCAGAAACGTGCAGGACAACTTGCCACAGCTGATCAGAGTGACGGTGATGTAGCTGTAAAAAGAAGACTGGAGGCACAAACAAAGCTAAGCTACTGGTTAAAAAGTCATTATGCTTTGTGGAAAAGACACAGCCCTCCAGTGACAAGGGGTCAGCTGTTGGTCTTTAGTCGGCCTCTGTGTGACAATAACAGTGAGAGGTTGTGCAGTCACGTGTGGACACTCTGGTTACATAAGGGCATTTTAGGACTTCCTAAATCATTGTCAGGATGAGGACAGTAATCATCCTTAACATCCAGCAGCAGATTGTTTCCTAAAGCCTCCTTCACTCAAATATGGAAGTTTGATTGTTACCTCGAAGGCATCACATGAATGTAAAAAATATCCATCATCACTGTAATTTCAAAGATTAGAGCTGACAACAAAGTGTCAGATGATAGATCCACTTCAAATGGAAACACCTGCATAATGATGATGATGTAGATCTGAATTGTATCTTGATGCAAAATAAAAGAGAAAAAAAAGAATCCATTAGTCCATTGAGTCAATTTTCAAATGTATGAAAACAGTGAAAAATTAATACTTTTATTCAAGTTTTAAACTGTCAGACAAATTTCTTAATTTTATTAATTAATCAAAGCAAGACTTGGCAGAATGTGCAGCCATAAAGCAGGTGGTGGTGGTGGTGGTGGAGTCCTGGGGGCTTTGTTCTGGAGGTATAGTCATGTATGAGGCTTCATTTAGAGGCACCATCAGGCTCTCCACCTCCACCACCTGGAGGCATAACGTGCGGTTTGACTCTGACAGTGAAGCGACAGAGGACATGTGAGGTGATCTCATTCAGCTTTAGGCCGTTTCCAGCTCCTTACTATATCTGTGACATAATCCAGCATCGTAGAAAAACATGACACACACGATTCTGTACGCTTTTACTTTGCTGTCATTGTCACCATCCTAGTTTAGCATGCTAGCAGCTGAGCCGTGGTGCTAGCGGCCCTAAAAACGTCCAGTTTTCTCCGGTTCCAGCTTCTCAACCTTAAATATAATGTAAAAATATCATATTTTTATCTAAGAATACTGAAACATTGACTTGGCTCAGACATGATATATTGATTACATGATATTATCATATTGTGTTAATGATTCTGCACACACAACAGTGTGGAGTAACACCTGATCAGTCAAAGCACCACAAACCTGACACACAATCAACAGTTCAAACACTGCACTACACTAAACATTACACTACACTATATGGGCATTTGGTGCAGTTAATATATAATGTGAATAACTAGAGAAAAATGGGCATCACAATTTTCCAGAAGACTAGATGAAATCTTTAAATGTCTTGTTTGTTCTGACCAACAGCAAACAATCTCACCTACTGTCCCATTAAGAAGCTTTTCTGGAGCCTTTGATTATTTCCCATGATCCTCATCACTGAGCCCAGAGGTCAAGGAAATCAAATTTCCTTTTCTATCGAGCACTATAAGAGCTTCTCATTCATGAGGGCCCAAAAGCCCAAAATGCAAGCTTTCAATAAAGATCACATGATGTGATCGAAATGTCCAGATCAGCTGTTTAATGGACACAAACATAATCAACCAATCAACCAATCTGTTATCTGTTTCAGCTCTACTACATCATATTCTGCTCATTTTCCCATGACACTAAAAACACTACACCTGTAGAGTAAATAGCAACAGGCATCTGAGGTAACAAGGCACAGTGTTTGTCCAGAATACAGGTTCTGTTATTTGGTGATTACTTTATTGCACAACAGCAGCGTGGCAGAGACATACAGGCCAACAAGGCCCTCAGTCTCAAGGGCATATTTGCTTAAAAGCACGCCTTCATTTCATAGCAGTAATTACAGCCGGCAGGACTTTGATACCTCTAACTGTTTGTGTACCATCTCAGAAACCTGAACTCAACTCTGGTTACCGTTCTGACGCGGGTGAAATGAGTACAAGATGAACAGTGAGTAACATAACCACACAGCAAACAGCACAAGTCAGAAAAAAAAGTGGAAGAATCTCAGATATGTGATGTTTTACCACCGACAGTCCCTGATAACATGCCAGAGATAAAAGGCTGCATTTTATGGCCCAGTATGAAAGTGCAGAACAGATTTCACTAGAGACAGTGTTAAACAGAAGAGAGTACAGAGCCTCCAATACACCACAAAACCCTCAAATCCTCATTAAAGAAGAAGACATTTTTTTTTTTCACCCCAGTTAAAATCCTGGTGGGATTAATTTCTGGCTGCAGGAGTTTCAAATGGAGATGTGATGTAAACTAATTGGAGTCGTGCTCACTTTGGCAGGAGTTTGCCGTGAGATAGATGACAGAGCTGGCAGGACACCTCTTCACACAACTCATGTTGTCACATTGACACGCAGGTTGCTTAGCTTAGCATCGTTAAAAGGCTGCATATTTGCATCACACCGTAAACAAACAACTCATACAAAGAGTCACTGACCAGGGGAATATATTATTTAACCAAAACAAACGATAGAATGTACAGTAATATCTAGACATGATGACCTTTGACCCTTCAGAGAGTCAGATAAAAAAAAAACTGATACCACGTCCATGTCCCTGTATGAAATATGAAGCTAGAGCCATATCTCCATACAAAAACACCCTGTGGAAGTGATGCCACACCAGAGAAGCCAGTTGGTAATCATCAGTACTTAATATCGCCCACTGTTTCCACATGTGGAGGCCATTAGACTCAGGTCATTAAACACGGCGCTCACAAACTGCTTTTTCTTTTGTCTTAAATTTGTTTACGTTCCATCCAGACAAAAGTGAGTAAAAACAATGGATCCAAACCATCTGGTGATCTGGTGGACCGACAGAATGAAGCCACCCACGGAGCCAAAATAATAGATCTGACTTATAAATAATGATGTGTTTGGTACAGTATATGCTACATACAGCTGAAGATTCAGATTCAGATTACTTGCTGTGTCCAAGAAATAATTAAAAACCCACAAACAATGAATGTGCACTGATGTACAGTACAGTGGCCTAAAAAATTGATCACTTAGTCATTAAATTACTTTCAATAAATCAACTCATGGTTTCAGCTCTCCATAGGAATGCTGTGTATTTGTATGAACGGTCAACATTTTTACACAGTTCATGGTGTACCCCTAAATGTATTTTATTAAGTGGTTTCTGAAGTGAGATGTAGAGAAGGGACACTTGAAGACTGATTCATGTAAGAGCTGCAATATTTTATCATTTAATCAATTTATAAATTTACAGAAAATTCATCACAAAATATTCATATTTTTCCTTGCCAGATATGACTATAAACCATATAAAACGAGACATTTTAAGATTTGTCCTTGGAAATTATTGATCCATTCTAAATATTATTTGTATAGTTAAACTGATCAGTCCATTAATGGAGAAAATAATCCCTGATTTGTTATCAAAAACCTCACATTTCAATAAACTTGAAACCAGCATTTAACCCTATAATCTTCAATCAAATCATGAACACATCAGCTCATCAATACTGCTATGACCATGACTGTATCTCTAAAAACAATCTGAATATTGATTTATACAGTTTATTACTGAGTGAGATGTGAGAAAGCCTCAGGTGCCTTCCAAACAAAAGTATAGTTAGACATTTTTATTTAGAGCTAAATCCAGTCATTGAAAAATCAATTCATCCAACAGCTGAGAAATAATCAGCCCTTAAATTCTACAAATTTTCAGTCAAAGTTTCAGTCATTTCCTTCTTAAAAGTGAGTATTTGCAACTTTTTTTTGTCTCATATGGTAGTAAAATAAATATATGTGGGTTTTGTAGTGTTATTCTAATATAACAAGATATACTTGTCATGTCAGTGAGTAAAAAAAAATATATTTAGAGAGAGATTCAGTAGAAACAGGCGTCCACTTGAGTATGGGGTCATGAAATAACACTGCAGCATGGTGTGTCTGTTAAGACACTGGACTGAAAACACACACACACACACACACACACAGGGAGCGTGGCGGACTTGTGTTTGTCGTGGCCGGTCAGAGGAGGCTGTGGAGCCGCATGGCTGCAGGAAGAGCCTGGAATAAAACTGAAACACCCAGAGCAGTGCAACAATAAAAACAGGCGTGCAGCATGGCAAAGTAGTGAGGAAACTCACCTTTGAGACGGTCATATGGTGCGGGAGGCGTCGGCAGGTGGTGGTAGTTTTCCCTGGAGAGGACTGGCTGGAGAGCAGCGGCTTCTGGCGGAGACGAGTCACGTTACAGCACCGGTGGTTGGTGCATGCTGGTCAGTGATCAGTCATGGTGCCCGACCCGACCTTAAGAGTCCCCAAAATACATATATTAAAAAAAGACATACACTCACTGATAGAAGAAAAGCATGTCCCTCCTGAACACACAGTCACCGTTAAAAAAGAGCCGGATGAGGAGGAGAGATGCGAGCTGTGGATGCGACGAGGGAGGAGGAAGAGGAGGGAGGAGGAAGAGGAGGGAGGGGCGAGGCAAACCACGTTAAAAAAAAAAAAAAAAAAAATATCATAAGGTTCAAGAAATTGATTTCCCAAAATACATCAGCAGCACAGATCCCCCTCTCATTGAACATAAAATAAAAATAATTAAAATAAAGTCAGTTTCTTGTATTTCTATGAAAATTGTAAGAAAGATTCATTACCTCACTAAATACATATACATATTGTGTATTTTTAGCTGTTTCACTTTTTACCAGAAAAAATAATCTGTTTCTACAGTTTACAGTTTTGGATAACTGTCTTTACCTTCTTTCTTCTTTCCATACGGGATGTGATAAAGCCTCCAAACAAACTGTTGGAGAAGCCTTTTTGATCAATTTCTACTCAGACTACATCTTAATGTCTGTCTTGTAATACAGAATATCAGTTAGTTTTTTTGTGTATTAATGCAACTATGTTCTGGATATAATTTCTATTTTTGTATATCAGAGCAAAACCAAACTATATGTTTGTGAATCTATATCTTCCAGCACACTATTGTTTGCAGTGCAGCTGCTGTATGTGAACTGTGTTTGAATGCATCATGGTTCTCAGGTCCCTGCAGCAGGTGTAACTGCTGTCAAGATAAACTCACAGTGGTGTTTTGCATAAATAGATTTTCTGGAGGGTGGAGACTTAACTGATGGTGTATCTGTACTCTACAGATGATGTGATTGTCTTTGTGTGTTTGACTTCTTTCATTGTGGAGGTCAAAATCTGCAGCACCACATAAGGATTGAAGGCACAACCTCAGGTCTTCAGACCAGTGTTGTTAACATCCTGATCTATCTGATGTGACTCTTTGACCACTGTTTCATAGAGCTGTTGTTTAGCTCGTCACTTCACACCGTTACTGAGTTCAGTTTTTCATGTTGAGTGATTGATGATTTTGTATGAATGATTTGTTTGGAGTGAAAATCAGGACAATAGAAAAGTATTAATAACTGCAATTTTTAAGTAAACTTAGTTTTGAAAGAGTTTTCTGGTCAAACACTTGATGTGAAACATTATTTTTGTTATTTTATATTTACTTTATAGATTAAAAGACAGTCAAAACTCATTTTTTTCAGTCTGTGGAAGTTGTGTTGAGTTTCAGATGTCCTTGCTAATAAAAATAATAATAAACCTTTCTGTATAAAGAACATTTCTTAAAAGTGTGAAATACAGGAGTGGATGTTTTAAATCAAATTGAACTGAATGTCTTTGGCTTTTGAACTGACGAAACATTTAACCTTGAACTTTGAGAAACTGGGATGAAGAGTATTCTGACATTTTATAGACAAAACCATTAATCTAGAAAGTAACAGAAAGATGAATCCGTAATAATATAACATACATAGTATTGTGGTTTTTTTAAGTTCAACTTTTCTTAAGAACATATTATGTTATTCATTTTCATTGTATGCCATACTTTGACCTTTCTGTGAAAGAAATAGTGCACAACATTTTGCAGACATTTTTATTAGTATTACATTTTTATCTTGTTTGATTGCATGCTAAACTTTTACTATTTGTCATACTATATTATCATTTTGTATAATATACTAGACTGTGATTTTTGGTTTCTTTTAATCATATTTGCTCAAAATGACCGTCTTCAGCTTTCATTCTCTTAATATTGTATAGAATATCTGAATCTGTTGAAATTAGTTGAGTGTTCTTTAAGTATACCAAAACATTATAATATTAAACTTGATGTCTATAATTAACAAAGTCTGCTATTAATTCTGTCATAGAATAGAATTACAATATAGACCTTTTTTTGCGTCTTTAAAAAGGCTCCGAATCTAGTCAGACTATCACAAACCTTTAAAAATATCCTAATTTGTCAATTTGAATGACGTTTGTCGCCCCCCAGTGGTGAAATACAGTCATCACAGGAGGACTCATAACAGCAGGGCCCACCAGGAGGAACTTAAGAGCTGCAACAAAGATACTGCAGTCAGCCATTTTAATTAAAACACACACACACACACACACACAATAATCTGTAAACAAGATAGTATTAGTATTCTATGTGTTAAGTATTAGTTATTTTACTACTAATTGACTGATAATAATAATGCCTGCAGACTTGCATGAAGGGCACAATTCAGTCTAAAATCATGGCTTTATCATGTATCATATGTTTGAATTAACATAGATAAACACTGAAATTTTAGTAGTTTAATATTCCTTTGGAAGTTTAATCACAGAAAGTCCTATGCTTGACAAATTCCTTGCTAAATTTGGGCACTGCCTCATACAGTAACCTGGGAAATAATACATTTAAAATAAATTTATATAAAAGGTGTAAAACCCTGCCCGGACTCCTGGCTGAGGGAGTGGAGATCCAGCAGTGTGCATCGGTGTCTTTAAATCTGGTGAACAAGATGTTTTTTTCTACATGAGAAGACAGCTTTCGTCACTTTTATTCATGGTTTACCCAAAACTAGTGCACCACTGTGTGTAATTAGTCCCCTCGTCCCTCTGAGGCTCAGTGGTTGAACTGCTCAAACAAGTTGTCTGACAAATGTAAATGTCTTCACATGTGCATGAACAACATGAGGTTTCTTTCTTTCTTATAATAAATAGAGCTATAAACTTAACATTTTCCAGTGTCACTAATGGTCCCTTTATGGTCAATTGTGATGTGGTTGAAAAAAATCTGTGGCCTTCTGTAATTTTGAGAGAGAACAGATTAAATCCAACAATTCTGCCTGAAGATTCACTGTCAGTCACACATAGAGCTGCACATCAAAATGTGTCTGATGCGGTCTAACGTTTAAACAACCACAAACCCGCCCGGTCTAAATCTGTCCTGTTTCCTGTCGTTTCTTGTGCATTGGTGTTTCACAAATGTACAGAAATGCCTCCAGATGCATTTGAAAGGCTTATTTTGTCATCCATTCCTATATTGAGACAAAAAAAAATACTGAAAAAATAAATACGAGGTCTCGTGGATTTAGTAAAATTTAATTTATCTACAATTATCCCTCCATTCAGGCATACAGACTGATAAATTCTTTATTCATTTCATTGCGGCTCATAAACTGATAAGTTACACAGTATATCATACAGAAGCTGGATGCCAGTACTGGACAAAAAGTTGCAAAAATATCTTTTTTGTCTTTACATGTTTTCTGTCAGTGTTTTGCAGCATATTGTAGAGCAGATGGATGTCATCAGAGTGACACGATGGAACAGCTCAACTGAGTGTTGAGCTGCTGTAATACACTGAACTTGAACTGTCTGGGGTGGGAAAATAATTCAGGATGCAGGACAGCGACACATCACAGGTGATCCGTTTATGATAAAATGAGAATAATACCAAATCTGCTTACAGTTGCTTTTTTGCTACATTTAAATCCTCTTCTCTATACTTTCCAGATGCCTTGTGTCAACATTAACCTAGCACTTATTCCTGTGATTACAAACTATATGATAATATATTAAGATAAACACAAGACTGGTAAAAGTAGCAGAGATGAATGCACTGACATGGATCAAATTTTTTCACTGTCACTGAAAACTTGAAAAATGTCCCAAATATATAACATGAACATGTGATGTGACAGGAAGGTAAAGAAACATGAAGATAGTATGACAGCTGGAGAGAAACTGCATCATTAGTCCTATTCTTCAGTTTCTCAGGTGTGTTTCTGTAAATTTTTCTTGTTGGCAGACAAACGTTCCCATCTTTTTTTTTTTCTTTTCTTTCCTTTAGTCCTCATCTTCATCCTCCTCATAATCGTCGTCCGTTTGGTCCCTGCCGTCGAGATCGTCTTCATCATCCACCTGTAAGCACAGTGTCACAGTCTAACTAAAGCAAACACACATAAGACCGCTGAGTGGGAGGGGCACAAAGCAATGCCTCAGAAGCTGTGAAGCTTTCGACTCCCGACATCTCTGGCAGCAAAAACTACCGCTGCACACATAACAACACGTTTGGTTCAGTTAAAACAATCGCAAGTCTGTTTGCCTGTTGAGTACAGTTTGTTTGAGCTGGTGTGAAAGCTGCCGATCAAAACCAAACAACCTGATAAAGTGAACCTCAGACTCTGCTTTCACACCACAAACACACTATACCAAACAAACTGGGTTTTATGATAGAAGATACAGGATTTTGCATGATTTATAAAGTGGAACTACACTGCCTGGCCAAAATAAAAGTCGCCACCCAAAAAAAAAAAAAAGGTCACACACTCCAATATTTCGTTGGACCACCTTTAGCTTTGATTACGGCATGCATTCCCTGGTGCATTGTTTTGATAAGCTTCTTTTCCATCCAGTGTTGCATTCATTTTTCACCAAGATCTTGCACTGATGATGGTAGAGTCTGACCGCTGCACAAAGCCTTCTCCAGCACATCCCAAAGATTCTCAATGGGGTTAAGGTCTGGACTCTGTGGCGGCCTATCCATGTGTAAAAATGACGTGTCATGCTCCCTGAACCACTCTTTCACTATTTAAGCCCAATGAATCCTGGCACTGTCATCTTGGAATATGCCCGTGCCATCAGGGAAGAAAAAAATGCATTGATGGAATAACCTGGTCATTCAGTATATTCAGGCAGTCAGCTGACCTCATTCTTTGAGCACATACTGTTGCTGAACCTGCAGTAATTATCCAATAAGAGGCTCATACCTGTTTGCTTAGTTAAATCCAGGTGGCGACTTTTTTTTTGGCCAGGCGGTGTATTACTAAATACAACAATCCATCTTGCAATGAATCTGTATGAATCAGGGCATCATGCATCACCTCATGTGTGACACAGGTGTGTCTGTGCGCTCCCCGGCATTCACACCTATCATCTCTACCTGCCACACACAGACTGGATCAAGCCTCTTCTCAACCGAACACAAGGACCTTCATCATCTCTGTAGCTTTGAGTAGATATACATTCCCACAAGCATAATTCCAGCTTTAGGCAACTTCCTGAATCCTGTAACAGCACTAGTTTTGGTGTGTGACTGTATCAAAGCACACACATCTGCACTGAAACTAGTAAGTCAATTTTAAAATGATTGTCTTTCATGGCTCATACTGCAACAGCCTTGCACATCAATCCTAATGTGTTTCAATAATATAACTCTAAGAAAACGGTGCTTTTTAAAGCAGTAATTCCAGGTTAATTCAAATGTTATTCATACTTCAGTAAAAAACAATAATACAGATTGTCTACCGTCTCTCCCAGGTCTTTGAGTTTCTGTTTGAGGCTGTGGATCTTCTGATCCTGGTCTGCCAGCAGCATCAGCAGGTCGTCCTGCTCCTTCTTGGACTCTTGCACGTCAGTTTGCAGCTTTGCTTTCTCCGTCTGCAGGATGGCCACGGTGCTGGTGGCTGAAGCTAGCTGCTGCTCCAGCTCCGCCCGGCTCTTCGACAAGCTCTTTGCCTCCTCCTAAGACCACAGAAGGAGAGGGGGAGGACAGAGGAGGAATAAATGGAGGTAAAAGGTGGAGATGTTGAAAACAATGATCCACAAATACATGGCAACATAGGAAAATAAATATCTGATGTACAGATAAATAATTTCAAAGAAGTCAGAGCCAACTGGTTTATAAATAATAGAAGTAACTCAGGGTGAAGTCATGCAGACATTTTGTTCAACAGTTATTCTACACACCTTGAGTTTCTCTGTCTCTGTCGTCTGTGCTGCCAGTCTGCTTTCCACTTCTGCTAACTTGGCAGCATCTAATGAGCCGTCACTGCCGGGTACTGCATCTGATGACTGAGCGAAACCAGCCGGAGGTTGAGTCATTTCGTAGGTGTTAAGAATAATGTGACACATTTGGCAGAAAATGCCATGTCTGCGTGATATTTACCGCAGCAGCTTCAGCTCTTCTGAGCAGCTCCTGTCTCTCTGTCTTCATCTGGTTGATTTCTGTTGACTGGGACTGGACCTGACTCCTCAGAGCCTCCAACTCCTGCAGCAAACAAAGTCAAACACCACTTGCAAAAATACATGTAACAATAAGGAATAATGGGTATGAGGTTGAGTGACAGAAGGTGAAAAATTAATAACAGGTTTGTTGACAAGAGAAACCTTCACACATTTAGGCAGTGGAAAATAAATGTCAGTTTCATGCTCTTAAAGGGGAAATGGGAAGTGTTTTAGTGATGAATCCCACCTTGAGCAGATCTGTGTTGTCTGATCCTCTTTCTGATCCTTCTGCCGTCTCAGACTTCTACAGTCACACACAGCGGAAAACAGAACTGATCAGTGATGCTCTATCAAGTCATTTTCACCGTGACAAGTTAAAGAGCTAAAGGTGACAATTAAAGGTTGTCTGTCACACCAGCAGCCCAAAACTAAGAGATGTTAGATTTACAATGACTAAAAAAAAAAACAAAGGCAGCAAATCATGAAATTGAAGAAGCCAAAAGTCATGAATGATAACATGAATGATAAATCCATTAATTACCATGGGAAATCCAAAATAGAGGCATATCTTAATCTTTTGACTCAGCATTGATGACACAGGATTGAATGTTCAAATGCTGACTACATCGTTGATCCTGAATCCATATATCGATCATCCATGAATGTTTTGTGGATCAACTAATTGATTAATCAACCAACTGTTGCAGCTTTAATTCATTCCATCTTATAAACACACCAACTTCTAGTCTCCAGGAAACTGTTCCCAGTCACATATAGCTGGACATTGTGTTGTAAGAATGTATTTGTTGTTTTAAGTAGTTTAGGTTCAGCTGACAGCTGTAGTTAGTGTCTGTCACTGTAATGCTGTTTGTTACCACGACAGTGAAAGTGTGGTTTGAAGTTCAGTGTATGTCATAATTAATTCAAAGTCTACCTGCTGTTTGTTTGTAACATATGTAACCTGACCAGAGAACACCAAACACTGTTTCTCTGATGATTTCAACAGTGACCACTGTTGCAGTTTGGGAAACAAACCCCAGGGAGTCTGCATATAGACATTTACTAACCAGGGTGTTGATGAGTGCCTCTTTTTCACCGAGTTGTGTCTCAAGGAGTGTGCGCTGCTTCCGGAGCTCCTCCATCTCCTCTCTGAGCTGTGTGAGCTCCTCCGTCTGCAGCCCGTTCACCTGTGAGTCTCCTTGGCTGTTCACCTGAGCCAGGCTGTCTTTACCTGAAGTCATGAACACACACTCAGTTAAAAATGATGATGTTACTCCACTACTGATTTGTGTGGCATATATAGAAAAAAATAAAATAATAAAAATAATAATACCGGACAAGCAATACTGGACTTTTTTAGGTAACTTTAGTTTACTTTATTTCAGGTTACATTGCTGATTTAGATAATTAACATACTGTCTGATCAATCAGCCTAGCTCTCCTACAGTAAATTATCACATGATGGGGAGAGTTTCTCATAGTTTTTAAAGGAAAGCCTGTTTAAAGTCTAGGTTTTACTTTACATACATTTTGTGATAACATTTACTATCTAAACTTCTTTAGCTAAGGTGTCACGGGCTCAGCTACATTCAGCATTACGAGAGAAACAAGGAAACCACAAGAGCTGTCAGACAGTCTTTAAAAAAAAGTCCAGTTTATCCACATTTTCCTCAATACTTATTTGGAGGAAATATCAACATCCTAATAGTACTTCCTGGTCTGAGCTATTGTATTTATTGTAACTGTGCATAAAGCATTACATAACACTGAATGATGAACAGATGAACCATTCTAGTTCACTTTCATTTTCACTTGGAATGAGTAAATTAAATAAGTGTTGTAGGAATAGTTACTCATTAACAGCTGGTGCTAGAACTTAGGAAGCTGTCCACAGTTATAAATATGCTTACCGGCATCTCTAAAGCTCATTAATTAACGTGTGTTGTACATGCCCAAAAAGAAATACATGACAAAAACAAAATTCAGGGGAACTTCAGGATGCACAGATCTCTGAACTAACAAAGGTTTATAAATCCACTTGGCACTTCTGTGCAATGTATCAATCCTCAGCGAGGATGACTGTCAGATCTTTACAAACAGCACAGGTTTTAATTCTCTGTTTCTATTCAGGTATTACAGCACTAAACTGAGCAATCTTACAGAGATGAAAATACTCAATGAAGTCACTATACCTTCCCATATTTTGCCAAGGAATTCATACACAACTCTTATAAAACCACAAACTGTCATTTTAACATTGGGTTTGTGAAAGAAAGCAAATAAAGTATAATTGTAACTACTCACAGTAAAACTGTATCTTGTGATGTCACTGCCTATCACTGTCGATCCATATCTTAGTAATAAAACAGTAAAACTTAATCATCAACATTTGAAAACCAGACCAGATCGCAAGGAGACATTTCATTTTGTGTTTGTTGTTCATTCAACTAATAGAGAGAGAGCACTTCTTACTAAAGGACACAAAACAGCTGTTATTAGCCAACCGATCACGTGAACCCACCTAATTTTAGCTTGAGGATGTTGTACTGATCCTTGTGCTGCTGGATCTGGGACAGCTGCTGTGTGACTGTCGTCTGCAACTGTTCGCTCTGAGACGTCAGGGATGCCACCTGCTCCTTCAGCTGCTGGATCTGAGCGTCCTGAGGACCGCACACACAAAATAAAACAGTCAACATCTAATAGAAATAATATAATACACAGTATTTTGATGGTTTGATGCTATTCTCCTGTCATAGCCACCTTTTATCTTTTATATTTGTTATGTTTTTATTAGTTTGCAGTCAGTCTCTGGAGTACCATATCAGTGAGATAATTGTACATGATGTAAATGTCTTTCATTTACTTATTAATCCATTATTATGGATTTCATAAAAAGGCATATAGGAGTACATGTTTTTGATTTTGACCTTGTTTTCCATATCGTCTGGATTCCCTGGATTATTGTTATTTATAAATGGTGGTATGAACACAAAAGTTCAGCATGTATATTCTGTTTTTTCCCCAAATGAATAAAAAGCTTAAAAAAAATATACACATAAATGAAAACCAAACCACATGAAAAACAGGTGTGTTGTTTACCTGTTCTCTGATCAGCTCTTTATACTGAGTTACAATGTTGTCATGTTGTTCTAATGTCTTCTTCACCTCTTCCTCCTTCTTCTCCTCCTCACTGGATTTGTGAACTGCTTTGGTGATAACACCTGTTTAGATTAACAGGAGAAAGAACTGTGAAACACCGTCTAACTGTGTGACTGCTATCATTAACATCACTGGAGGTGGACAGTTGCCTCTGACTGACCCTCCAGCTCTTTGACCAGCTTAGTGAACTCGTGGTCGAACAGCATCTGCTCCGGCGATGGGAAGACCGGCTGTGGCTTTTGAGCTGCCCGAGAGTACAGCTCATGTTTGGTGATGAAGCCCAGTTTCTCTACAAAGTTTTCCTTCCCAATCCGCTTCTCGATGAGCTGCTTTAGCTTCTCTCTGAGGAGGAAAGAGACAACATGGCAGCTCTTAAACAGGACTCAGCTTTAATAAGGTAAAAAATAATATTATTGCAAATATAAATAACAACAGCACATCATATTATTACTGTTAATAATATTCTTTCTATGGCACATTACTTTTAATATCGAAGCTATTAGGTGCATTACAAGATAAAAATGACAAAAAAACATGATGTCAAAAACTATTTAAAGCAGTTTTATAACATTAAGCAAATAAGCAGCGTATGAGTAAGAATAAGAAAAAAAACTACAATAGACAATAAAATAAAAGCTGAAGGAATGTGTGATATTAATGGCTTTTAGTAATATAATGATTTTTTTAAGCAACTTTAACAAATACAAGTGAAAATTAAGGCCATAAATCAGAACAGCAGACTATTTATAATTTTAGAATTTATATAATTTATGATTATCTGTTTATTGTACACGGAGAAACTGTTCTAGTTATAAAGCTTCAGTCAGCCCAGATTCAGCACCCAAAAACCACAATATGTGGTACAACATAAAGTGAACTTGGGCTTCAAACTAATACGACTACAGCAGTTCATGTCAACACGTTATGAAGGTATTTTCCAGTTGTGTGTGAGCCAACACTTACTTGGTGTAGTTTTCCAGCGAGTTGTCGTTGTAATAGATGCAGATGCCGAGCAGCAGAGCACACAGACCCTGTACCAGCCTTTCATCCTCTCCCAAGTTCTCTGAGATCTGAGCTGTCAGCTGCACGAGTCACAGAGTCAAGGATACATTCAACACCAGTCACTTTCTTTTAAACCACACGGTGGAATACGATAATACAGTATAAAATACATAGCCACTCATTTGAATGAGGATTTAACCAAATTCCTCAAAAGCTATTCAGTAGAAATTAAAATATAAAACCCATCTGGCAGACCTGAATCTTGAGTAACAGTTTTTCAGTTTGCTAACAAAACTGTAGCTAAACACAGTCATTGCAATAAAACTGGTGGATGGCTTGCAAGCTGCTTCAAGGATACAAAAGGAATGTTTTCCTGATTGTGTAGAAAGTGAGTGACAGCGATGGGACAGTTGTTGATCCATGTACACAGTAGCATGAGGAGGCCCACCCTGGTCTGCACTTTACTGCCCTACAGAGAAAGAAGAAAAAGAAAGACAAAAAAAGTCAGCATGGAGTTCTTGAATGACTGAATGAAGTGTTATAACAAATAATAATAATGTACAGAATTCTAGAGATGTTAAAACATTTAGACAATGAAGAATCAGATGTTAAATGTGGGAAGTTATGAACATTAAAACACATGATCATAACCAGGATCAGAATGGCAAGTAATATTTCAATTACATTTAAGTCCAGATTGAGACAGTAGTTAAGCAGCAGTTGTTTATTCAAAAGAGCGAGTTATAATTTGAAGTCCAACAAATTTATTGCCAATGTATACTAAATTCAAAAAAGGGGAAAAAACAAAAAGGAGAATTATGATGATAAAATGGGAATAAAAATGCTTGAATAAGAACTGGAGTCAAAACAAGCATTACTTTTGTTGGTACATTTCTAACAATAAGTCCAATTTTCTTCCCATTCTGATATGAGGGTTGTGCATCTGCTTTTGATTTCCAATCATCAGAAATAAGGAAATGGTTAAATAAACCCATCAACACTAAATTAGGACCACTTCAATCACATCATTCATAGTAGTTAGTAAGGTTATTACAAACAATCAACAAAGAAGTATTAATATAATCAGTATATCCAAACTGTACCCAAACCTGTATTAAAAAAATAAAGTCTATAAAGTCTAAAAGCCATAAACTCTACCTCCAGTCATTAGACACTCTACAACTTTCAATTAGTTTGTAGTTCGTAATTTTAAATCTGCAAGAGGCTGATGACTTTCAATACAAGTATTATGAAATTATAATTGAAAATCTTTATTCTTTAAGACATGCAAAACCAACTAAATGTGCTTTTTAGGAACAAAAAGAGAACAGTTGTAATAATAATTATAATAATAATAATAAAGAGGTGATATCAAAATTATCAAGTATTGAAAACAGCTTTGAGAAACAGGTAAGAGAGGTTTCAGATCTGCAGCAGATCTCAACCTTACAAAGGTCAGACAGTAAGTACACTTCAAATAAGTTACGTCAATCAGCTGAAGAAAAAGAAAGGAATATAAGATAATGAAAATCAAAACAAACTGGAGCGCTGTGCAGAGGCGAGTATAATCTGTGAACTCTACACTGGAGGTTCAAGGTGCTCAGGTGCTCAAAATGGAGATCTATTGCCTCCACATGGCTCTCAACGTGGTGAAGGCTAAGCTGACAGCTAGCAGCTAACGATGCTAACAATGCAAACAATGGCTACAGACTGGAAGGTGGATGCTACACTCGTTATCAACTGTAACAATCGTATGATAGCAGTACAGAAAGGTGACCATGAGCTAGCCAGGGAAGCAAGCTCACATGCACTAACATGCACCAAAAGCATGTCCGACTGGACCGGCGATGTCAACAAAGCTTGTATTACAACATACACACAGGGAGAGCAACTTAACTCTGCTCAGGTAGACATAGCTCCTCCATATTTTCATATAGCAAATAATTGTTTGCTGCTGACTTAATGGTTTGGATATCATAAAGAGCACCTTTGAAGCTGTTGATAAACTGGTGCATTAACTATTAATGCACTCCAAACTGTCTGAAAGGCACCTCTTTCATGTGGTAAAATGCTAAAAATCGAGTATGGAGAGCGTATGTATGGAGTATGGAGTGTGTGTGTGTGTGTGTGTGTGGAACAACTTATCAGTATTACAAACTACAAAAACTTACGAAATCACCTTTCCAGACTTAATCTCCAGATGTGACGTGATGCAAAAATGAAGAGGAAAACAAAAAGAGAGCAAAATGACTACAACTATCAATTGAACAACACATCATGAAGAAAAAGTATACTTCATTAACACCCGAAGGAAATATACAGTGCTATCTGTTGTGCGGGTGATAACTACAACTACCCACCACCTGGTACAAAAAATCAAAGACTCAAGTAAGAACAATAAAGCTCTGAAAGCCATCATTAAAATGAGTTTTACCACCAACACATTAACTCTCAAAGCTAACTGACCACATCATCTGATAGGGGCGGCAGTAACAAGAAAGTACTGCAATGATCCAACCGGTCTTTCCCTGGATCAGAAAGCAACCTGTTCAGCTGTCTGTACCACCTCTGCTGCCTCCTTTCAGCATAAAGGAGCAGGAGTTATATTCCAGGATCTTCACCCTGTTGCCACTCTCATTCTTCTGTCTTTGTTCCAAGTTAAAGACCTCAGGTGAGGGCTTAAGCTTCAGGATCACCTTCTTTATTACTAAAACAGCCCAGTAAAAAGATGCACTTCTCCTGAAGCCAAAGCAACTCTAACATTACCACTCCATGTTCTGCAATTACTCCAGCTGAATAATTTCATCATCTTTATTCCCCACAGAACCGGTATATTTTATAACCACCTGAATCCACGGTGAAAATGAAATAACCCTTGTACGTTTTAGACTATAACAATGTCCAGCACCTGTACTGCACATTTGTAAGCAGGTAGATGTAAGAAAGAGACTCAGACAGGAAAAGGCCGAAATGTTGTTGCTGCTGCACACTTCCTGAACACACAGATAAGGGTTTGCAGTACAGCGAATGAACCAAGGTCACAGCTCGAAGCAGGTGTTAGGTGACAAAACCACAAAATATAATTGCTACATCCCTTTTCTCTGACCCTGTCTTGTGTACTTCCCCACTAGAGAATACAGTGAGAGCAACTAGAGCTTCCAAACCCATGGGGACGAGTACACCCGTGTGTGGGAGAATGGGATCATAGCCATAAGTTAGGGACAAAAGAGGGTCAGTAAAGAGTTAAAGGGAAGCAAGATCCCCCAAATATGTGGGCCTACAAGACCTCTACTACAAACGCCAAGCCAAAAATATCCAGCATAGGTGACACCCAAGCACTCACAACACAAACACAGACACGTTACTTACCCGGCGGACGATCTTATCTCCCTGCAAAACCACAATAATGTGACACTGTTCTAGTCACTGTTGTTAACACTTGAGTATTAACCTTGTATTTGCCAAATGACCTTCTTACCCTGACACACATGACCTAGCTTAGATGCTAGACTGAAGGAGATGCTAAGTGCCACTGTGATGTTTAAGTGTCCTACCTGGGAGAGGATGTTGGTGCACTGCTGCAGCAGGGAGACAGGAGGCTTCCCCAGGCTGGTAGCTAGCTGGACCCTCAGCAGCTGCTCCTTCTGGGTGAGGTTATCCTGCAGGGCGTGAGCCAAAGCCACAGCCGCACACCAGTTGGACAGGGAGTCTGCTGAGAAGAGACCTCCGCACAGCAGCTGTCCCGCTGAGATGGAATTGGCTGGAAAAAAAGTCAGTAAATACATAAATAAAGCTGAAAGAATAACAATTCATCCATCTCTGTGTGTGGTGATGAGCATTGCACAAATTCTATTAAACAGAGACGCTTACACATGCTCACTACTTCCCATGCATCCATCCACTAAACAGTACTATTCAAAACACTTCTGCACAAACTAGCTCACTGAGTGAGTCAGAAATGTTTAGAATAGTATCGTTTTGGCAAAGATGTGTGTGTTTGGGAAGCACTGAGCATACAAGTGGATAAAGAACACTGGGGTTATACTGCAAAGGTTGTGTGAAAGTTGGTAAACAGATGTTTTGATATTGTTTTGCTGGTGTAAAACACAATAGACGTTTCCCAAGGAATGTCAGAAAAACAGTTTTCTTCAAGAATTCAAGGCAACAGGGTGAATAAGTAAGCCAAGGTCAATTTGTTGGTGAATTATTCCTTTAACAAGCAAAATGAAAATTACCTGTAATTAATGTACTGCACCTCAAAAGTTTAATAAAATAATTACAAAATTAAAATGATGGATTCACTGGACTTTTCAGTGCCATGACAATTTATTTGACAAAATATTTTTCCACACTCACAAGTGCTACTATTTTCTGTGGTATTTGGATTTCCCTACATGAATATATTCTATATCAGCCGTCAGCATTTAAAACGTAATGACTACAAAGGGCAAATATAAACAAAAGCTAATGTCCATAATCACAACAATTATATTTTATTTGTTGTGAAGACGTGCTGAAAGTTGGAAAGGGAAGCTTAAAGAATATCTGACCTTTAGTACTAATCAAACTTTTCATTGCTCTAAAAAGATTCAGACTGCTCCCTCTTAGTCGATTAGTTCTTTTTAAAGCTTTTTTTTCATGAATGACTTGATTTCCAAGACAGTTATGAGCACTTCTCTGGTGATTCTTTGAGGATGAACTCAGTTTCACAGATCTGTGTTGAACGAGTGACACTAAGAATTTCTAAGGACGAGAAATGACACTACTGTAATACACTGTATGCCACAACTGTAGAAAGCTGTTAAAACAGGATGGCTTTAAGACACTGCCTACTCGAGTACTGTTTGTAGAAGAAAAATATATGATGAAATATCAGAGCAAATCTGAAGATTACAGGAAAACTACTGATAATGCCACTTCTCAACTCTGTGTGACTGACCATCAATGGTGGAGGGTAGCAGTGTAGCCACAATCTCCCCTTGTCCTTTCTGGTTTTTGTACAGGAAACACTGGAAACAGTAGAGGACTGCACAGCGCAGCACAAACGGTTGCCTTTCATTCACCATGGACATGAGCAGCACCACGATGGCTGGTCTGTGGACAGATCAAAGATCACAAAGATCAGACACAGTGAGTTTCTATGAGTTAGCTATCAGACATGGGAGATTTAAGGTTTTGGTTCATTGGTTGTGTCTTACCTCGGTGGGTTTGAAGGAGCGTTGACAGATGCAAAGTAGTCCTGGTTGACCTGTGAGCCTCTGATGACCTCTGATACCGTGTTAATGGTCTGAAAGAAAACATCAACGGCTTAAATGCAGTATGTCTCAAAAAGAGTCAAGCTATTCTCTGTACTGGGTAGTAGGTTCTATCATTACCTCAGTGAGGATGTCAGCAGGCACACCGGTGGCCATGAGGATGGTGCACAGCTGCTGCAGCAGACCACACTGGTACATGGACTTCTGACAGCTGGCTGTAGCTCCAGGAGAGTTCACTGGAGACACCATGACTCGCACCAACTGGGAACAGAACATTTCATGTAAATAAAAATCAACCCTTTGTTCAATAAGACAACAGAGCACATAAAGCAACACATCAACATGACTATTCTGTGTTACCTGCAGCATGAGGTGGAGGTTGGTGACCTTCTGTGCTGACCAGCCAGAGTTATCATCACCAACTTCAAACCAGGGCTTCATTCTCTGAATGTAGGAGCCCTCCTTGAAAAAGTTCTGATTGGAGCTGTTGTTCTTCAGCAGGTTGAGCAGCAGCAGCAAACAGTCCTCCACCACAATACCTGTACAAAGAGAAAATGTACATCAAGACATGTCTCACAAGCAAAACAATCATTTCAGTATTTAACTTACGGAATATGCAACAGGCTAGATTGTATGTGATTATTTTTTTTTTTAAAGACAAATCCTTTCACCTCCATCGCTGCTGCCCTCTTCAGTGATGATGTCTAGAAGACGTTCAAATGCATTTTCAAATGCCACGATTTTCTGAATGGCAGCGTTGCTTTTAGTGAGCTGCTGGAGCAACAGCAGTCCCTGTTGGAGACAAAAACGAGTGCTGTTTAACACTTGGTGGGTGTTCAGACCAAGGTCAACCTTGTGTTAAAACACCACAGGCCTGCATATTGTTTGAGGACCTGCTTAGAAAAAAAATATGACCCAGGAGGTCCAGTCTGATTCACAAATTGTGAACTTTGAAGGTGTCTTAGATGCCAATGCCAAAACACTGCACACCGGTGTATAAAAGTCATCACGATTGCATTTATTTAATCTTTTCTTGTGTCAATAATAAAGTACTCACATCATTGCGGATCACTTCTCTAGAGTCTGCCAATAGGTCCATCAATCTGGAAACACCTGCAGATGAAAAGAATAAATAAATAATAAATAATGGTTGAAGTGGAGAAACCCTTCTTGACAAATTTACTCATCTTTTTGTAAAATGCCGGCATTACATAACACGTTTGATCAGGAGTGGAGAGGATAAACTCACCCATTGGGCTCACCAGAATGATACCCTGAACCTGGACACCCTGGTTCTTCAGGAGGGCAGTCAATAGCTTCACTCCAGGCCAACGTACATGGAAGTCAAACTCCTAAAAGGTGACATCAAAGTATAAATATATTAGGCAGTTTCATTATACGAGCATCTTGTTGCTGGAGCAGAAACAGTTCAGTACCTCCAACAAAGTGAGAAGCAGAGTCACATGTTCAGGGTCCTGAATGAACTGGTCTGTGAATTGGGCACCGAGGTCATCTGCCTGCTTCTGGGTGGTCTCATCTGTGAAGAAGAATGAAAGCTGAAATTAGCGATGTAATGTGATAAATACTACAGCAGGAGTCTGGTGAGAGAACCAGTTGGTTTGTTCATAGCAGTCAGCCCGAGTTAAACAGCTATAATCATTTCTTGGATCTTCTAAAAATTTCCTCCCAGAGTTTGTATCTCTGGTAGTTTTCTGTTAATGAATAATGACGTCATCATGAATATGTGAAGCCATTCAAGAAAGGGGCACCACAAGAGGGTGAGCTCAGTGGGGTCATATATACAGAGGAAAAAACATTTAATGTGCACTTTAGTTTGACAAGCTGGTTGGCACCATCACTTACTGCACTGAGAGGACATGTAAACCCACCTATTAACCTCATCATAAATTAAAATGTACTTTAACAGTGTCTAAGAATGCAGGAAGTTTTTTATCCATGTTTTGACATATTAATCTCAAAGATTTATGTTTCCTATAAGGGCACTGGAAAATTAAATTAAAAGCTGCAATAACCAATATCTTGATATTATTTTGGTTAACTGGCCAGCATCTTGACAGTTCTGGTCTCACTGTTCTCATCAGCAGGCTGATATTTTCAGTGAAAAAAACTTACCTGCTCAGCACCAAAGAATAGACAGAACAAACTGGTCACTTGCTAGTGAGCCTAGCGGAGCATTTAGCAGCTAAAGAAGAAGATCGTTGAGACCAGAAATAGAGATGAATAGAGAGTATTGGACGTATTTTTGCCAGTGCCCAGAAACACAAGGTCAAATTTTGATCCCAGCGTGCTGGATGTATCAATAAGCAACTATTTGCTAATATGTTTCATAACAAAAAAATCAATTAATGGGGGTTGGAATAGGTCTTTGAAGAAGGCGTGTATCTACACATCTCCAAATAAAAAGCTGGATAACACTACAGGAAGGAGAGGAAATGTGTTATGTGGGTAAATGCTGGGAAAAAAACAACAGAATCAAACAAAACTAAACGAAAATTTCACCACAACAGTGCAAAAACATCCAGGTATTAACATGTGACAGAAACAAAGACAGAGGTTCAGGGATGTGATGTATTAGTGAAGCACTCATGCTACCACCCAAACACCTTCCAGTCACTTTTCCAGAGTCAACTGATTTTTAGTTAGTTAGTTTTAAAGAGCAGCACTTCAGCTACAGCAGGGATAGCTTGGTTTCAGTACTGACCAGGCATGTAAGCATTTTTATGCTTCCCTGAGGCAGGGATAGGGGTTACTGCATCTGCAAGGGCGGGGAAGAGGAAGTTTAAAGCCTCACCCACAGGCTAGCATTCATTTCAACCACTCTGAAGAATCAGCTGACTGATATATGCCATGATGACAACCAAAAACAGCTTTGAAATTTACCATACGTTACATCATTTAAACCTGCAGCAGGTGTAAAAAAAAATCTATTATCTATTTTTTTACCCCCACAACCCAACCAAGAACAACATATGATTTGTAAGTGCTGCTGTTGGGGAGGGGGCATCATGCACAGTCAAAGAGGTTTACCTTCTGATTCATCTGTAGATTTAAAACATGGAAGAGAAAAGAGAGATGAGAATCTTTACATAAAGCAGTCATTATCAGTATACAGTAGCGGAATGAATTCAGTTATCATCTTCAAATGTTTCAGAGGTTTCTAATAACTTTGGGAGGGTTCAATACCTTGCTCTTCCTCCTCATCGTTGCAGATGATGTTGTACAGTGTGTCCAAAGCATAACCAAGGATTTCAGAGTCAGACCTGTTCAAGCAGGAAGCAGCAGAGTATTAAAAACACAGATTTCATTGTTAATTTCGGTCAAACAAAACCTTTTTTAGGATAACAGGGCCAGACTAAACATTAATACTGCATCAACATACCTGTCAGTTTGCAGTATGTTAATCAAGTGATCCATCGCTTGTGTGCCAACTTCCATGCGATATTTCTATTAAAAAAAAAACACACACACAGGAATTTTATTCGTATAGTGTTGTATACTTAAAAAAAAAAAATCTATATATTAATACTATATAATAAATAATACATATTAATACAAAAAATAAACAGAAAAATACAAAGGTATAACAAATATATATATATATATATATATATATATATATATATATATATATATATATACACACACACACACACACATATATATATATATATATATATATATATATATATAAAACAAAGCTATAAAACAGGTGACCTAAACCCACTGTTGTTATCTTTAAAAATAAAGAGATTTCAATAAATGTGCCCAAAGAACAAAAATTACAATTACAGTATTATTACTGGACAAACAACTGTACTGTATATCTTATAAAATACAGGAAGCCTGCACACCCCTGTCTGTGTTCTCATCAGCACTATGTTAATGTGCAACCCTGTACCTCCTAAACCCTTTATTCATGCCTGATAAACCCTTTAGTCATGGGTGATGTGGCAGCCAGTGACAATACTGTCCATGAGCAGAACTGAAAGGAGCCTTTGTCAACGATAAGTTTATTTAAATCAGCAAAATTTGAGTTTAATAAATGGCAGTATGATGGAAAACAGAGAAAATAGACACGCAAAATGTCCCAACGTTATTTCAGGGTGACAGGAATTTAATTCCACTGCTATTTCCTACTTTGCTGACAACTACTCTTGTAAATTAAAAAAAAAAGGTTAATACACTAAACACCTACTGAATGAAAAAATGCTAGAAGCATCACAAATGCAGCTTAACACAAAGCCCATCATACACCAAGTTGCTAGTTTATAATTTCTACCCAGACAAAAAGATAATGCAGTCAAATACAACACACCTGAAATAAATCTAATCTTTGAAAAGGTTATAATGTTCAGTTGCTTTTCATAGAGGTGAGTTGAGAGGTGCTTCTAGTAAAGTCAAGTGTCCACCCCTCATTTACATCAGTGATGATAAGATTAAATATTAAAAATATTCTCAGTAAAACCAAACACAATTCAGCAAAACCACAGACAAACACTGAACATTATCATCATTATGATGGTAAGATTTATGGCTGAGTGTTGCATTAGACTGCAATAAATTACCTTGGTGTACCTAATGAGCTCGTGACTGTGTGTATTTCTACTGTTTCCAATAATTGTATCTTGAGGCTCAGTCTGTACCTTAGAGAGGGACTTAAGAGCCCGGACAGCATCTCTGCGGTCTTCTAGGAGCGTTGAAGAGGCTACCCGGTCACACAGTTTCTGGATCTGTCAAAAGAGGAATTATTAGTGAAGATATTTGCATTTCAGCATTTTTATAGTTGGGGCAATTTACAGATCAGTGGCCGTGATGTTCCCTTATACTTCGTACAGGGTATTATGACAAACGTAGATGGTAATGAGGGTCCATGAGATGACTGACAGAAAACATTCTGTTTCAGATATATGCATATTTTTGAAAACTTTTGACTAATGTCTGTAAATTATTGCAAACATTACTTGGGCAACATGATCACAACCAGAAGAGATATTGAGTGACATATACATTGTTTCAATTTAGGAAGGCAAAAAGGTTGGGAAACACTGGTCTAGAGGCAAGAATGTTCTTGGGAAAAGGGCAATAAAGACATGATTTACTCGACTCAAAACAATATTTTCATGCATATTTACTATTTATATGCCAGTTAATAGGAAAGACAGCACTGTTATGAAAATGTTGCACAGTTTCCTCATGATGCATTCTACAGGGAAGCCAAACAAGAATGTCTACAATGATCTGACTGTGTGGCTCTTATACTCCTGCAATAATCATGCACCTCATGTGCTGCTGTACAAGATATTGACTGTTTCATGAGATTAATACCCTGTTATGATTCAATACCTACAGTTATTTTAAAACCTTGCATGAAAACTTAATATTTTGGACATTGAACACAAGCACCTTGAAGATGTCACCTTGGGTGATGATGAGATGGCTTTGATTATTTTATGGGCTAAGCGATCAATTGAGACAATCAGCAATCGATAGTGTAATTTTAGTAAAACGTGTATATATTTAGCTTCGTACTGTTGAAATTTATTTGAAAAGCAAACACAATGGACACAGCTGACACTCTTCATTGTCCTTTGTTGTTTTCATTTCATTCATTACAGCTGTACGTAAACAGCTGCTGTGTCAAACAGCCCTGCAACTGAATGACAGATATCAGCTACGTTCGCTAATTAGCTTTATGACTAGCTCGTTGTCTTGATTTAGGGAGGCCACGGCCTGTCACGCGTCATTCTGAGTGTTATTTCAGAGTAAACAAGTAACATTCAGTGTACAAGCACACGTTTTATCGCTGACAGGCGTGTACTCTCAGTTTGTCGCCTGCACAGTGATGGAAATGTTAGCTAGCTGCGGCTAACTAGCCGGGCTGGTTTCCTACCGTCTCCGCTCCGGACGGCTGCGGCCCGGCTGCCTGCCCACCCATCACTCCTCTGAAGAAGTTCATCTTTACAGACGTCCTCTCGGTGCCGTATTTAAATCGTCTCTCTTGTGAAAGAACCGTCAGACTCCCCTTCAATGGTCCGTGCAATAACTACGTGAACAGAAAAGGAAAAATGTACACAATGCTGATTTTTCCCCACTCTGTGTACACTGTCCGATCAACCCCGGAACACAAATGCCAGTCACTGCGCATGCGCGCAGACGTGGCGATACGTGGCTGATCAGAAGACAATCATAGTTCACTTATTTAAAGGGCAAGAAAAAGTCATTAATTGCACACAGTGTGATCATATAGCAACACAAAGACCAGTTTCATCCACTTCATCACTATGAGAAAGATGATCCAGAAACACTTATAGAAGAACAATGCATACTAATATAAATGTAATCTGAAAGTACAGGTGTTTTATCAGCAACATGCACTTAAATATCCAGAAGTACTCTGTCAGGACTATTTTAGTGCACATTATATATATATATATATATATATATATATATATATATATATATATATATATATATATATATATATATATATATATATATATATATATATATATATATATATATATATATATACCCAAAGTATTTACTATTTTATTTCATTGGGCATTTAAAGCAGTTAGTCTCTGAAATATTTGTTAAGGCTTCCAGTTTTATACATTTATGACAAAACATGCAGCAATAAAAGTTTGGAAAGCATCCATGGTGTCCATCTAGACACTGACAGAGCTGTATAAGGCTAAAGATAGAAACCCTCATGAAACATCAACAAATTATATGCAAATATGTGTGCAAAATAAGACGGGTATAGTTCTGTGATATTTTCCCCACATTTACATACATTGCATGCATTAAAATAGTGATATTTGTCTCCAAGTTGTCTCAATGTCATGCTGTATTGCCAGGAATTCTGGAAGAGAGTTTGCTTAAACTTATTGTAACTTCAGTTTATTTTTCCATTTTATTATTCTTTTAAAAATGTCCAAGGTTAACTTTTATGTCCAAATGAAGGGGATAAATTAGACTCATGACCTCAGTGTTTCTATAATTTTTGCAATCCTACGAAATAACGACATTAACAGATACAATCACTTGTCTTTTCTTCAGGAAAGAGCAAACAAGATATGATGTGAATTCATTGCTCAACGCCACAGTTTGAGATCTCCTCATGGTTGAACCGAGTGAACAAGGTCAAATCACATTGCTTCTTTTCCCAGGGTCTTTCATGAAACAAACTGATGTGCTCAGGCAAGAAATGAGAACCCTGCATGTCAGATTATTCATGTATCTAATGATCTTTTGAACACTCATGTGATGTAAGGAAATACCTTCATTTGCAAACCTGATTTTTATGTTTATTGCTGTAGCCCTCTCCTTCATTGACTTTGTTGGTGCTTTAGTGTGTATCTGGACATGTTACCACCACCTGTAGAGAAGTAAAATATGAAAGAACACTCCAGCAATTTAGTATTGCATTTTTATCACACTTATAAGAGAAAACAAAAACATCTGATCTTGATTTGTGGTCCTTAGTATGAGTCAAGCTATGCAAATTTTTAACCGTTGCGTCCAAGCTTTTACAAACTACAGAAGACTTGACATGACAGTAGAACTGAACAGGACACGTAAACTGATCTTAATGTGTCAATGTCACCTGAGCCCCTTTAATCATAAATATCATCACATTATAATCAAAACCATCTCTTGAAGTGCAACACATTTGCGGTATGAACAATCTTTTAAGTTTTCTCTGCAGCCGACAAGGAGCTCATTCACAACAAAACCTGCCAAGTTTGATTAATTATCTGATCATTTATTTTTTATGGAGGAACCTATAAACATGACACACGGTATGAGTGGTGCTGATATCAGTAGTTTATTGTATGTTAAGTCCAACACATTCAAAATAGAAAGGAAAAAGAACAAAAGAAAAAAAAGATTCTCCACCTGCAACACGCTTGTACTAGCAACAAGGGTAAACAACAGTAAAATTAAGATGGCAGCCAACTGTTTACCACACCTGCTAAAGCCAAGAAGGTACTTCTATTTCCATTCAAAAAGGACTGGAATGATTCACAATGAGGTTCCACTCTACTGCATTTTCAACCACAGAAAAATGAATTTATAGCTTTTCTCTTTTGAGGATCCTTTAAATGGGTGGGTCACTGAAAACCTCAGTGAAAAAGAATAACTATCGAACTGTAAATTTATATCCTCAAACAAGTTACCACCACTGTGATGTAAAAAAGCACAAGCTGGTCTGAAAGCATGACGACTCTTCTTCATCACGTTCTTCATTGCTGTAAAAAGTATGATTGCAGTCAAATGCTCAAGTTAAGCAATTACTTGACAAATAAACATTCGGGGTAGAGGCACCCATCAGACACTGTCTGCGAGAAACACTCAAGGACTAAAGAGCTGTAATTTTTCCTGTCATATTAGGGTCAAAGCTGGCGGTAACAAATTAAAGAGTCTTCTCTATTGAGAAGTGATCTCAACTAAAGGGGGAGTAGTTGAACTTTACTGTGAAAAACTACATAAAATATGCCACGTCTGTACATCAAATCTTGTTTCAACTGCAAGAGAGCAAATATTACCTCATGCAGAAAACAAGACGAGCACTAATAACTCTTTTTCAGTGCCAGATGAGAAATTTGGAGAGTCTGTGTTCCAAATTACAGATTGTCCTAGAAATGTTGAAAACAGTGCAATACCACCAGACAAGGAAGACCGAATTCGTGTATTTGTCCAGAAAAATGCTACATGGATTTCACTTCCCATTTCAGTGCAAGATAACAAAATAAAAAAAGACCATGTTTGTCATGTTTTCCTTTCCAGCTGAAACCAAAAGGTCCTCCCTCCCTACAGATTGGTAAAAAGAAAAAACACCAAGCAACGAGAGACAAAGAGACGACTACCATGGCGTTCAGATTAGACTTGCCTTGAATGGAAAAAACATTAATAGAAAAAAATAAGTACAATGAATAATCAGCATTATGAAAATACAAATGCATACACGGCTAGAAAAGTGAGCAGAATTATTTGCTAGCTGAGTCTATAGGCTGTAACTATGGCCAGCCCACCCACACTGATCATTACAAAATTGTTGCTGAGAAGAGAACAGTCTGACTACTTTTGAGTCCAGGGATGAACCCGAGTGCTACCATGAATGGCAAAAACTATGGTCAGACTGAAAATAAGGATCGACAAAATCTGAAGCACAATGGGAGACAGTCGCTCTTTCCAAACTGCATACCTTAAATTCACTGAAATCACAGTTGATGACTTGTCAAACCAAGGAGCAAGCTTTTCACTGCCACCATCTTTCATGCACCTTTTTTAGGGTGTGGGGGTGGATTTTGGGGGTGTGTGTGTTGTTCTTCAGATGCACCTCTTTACCTTTTAACAACAAAACTGGAGGCACCTATCGTATCTTAAAAAAAAATAAAATAAAATCCAGACAGACAATACAAAACAAATGTACAAAACTCACAGCAGATCACTTTAGGTAGTAAAACAGTATGGAAAAATGAAATATGCACCTGAAAATAAAATTAAAACTTGAATACTGCAATTTCTTCCTCTCTATCTGCACCCAAAAACAATAGTTCAAAATGAGCAGCTCCATATCAGATGGCGGAAAGCCTCAAACCGCTTCAGTAAGACTGGAAATGGTGAAATAGAAGGCACCATTCATGCTTTTATCAAGTCGAGAGAGAGAGAAATGAAAATATACACAGCAAACGAAACATACAGTAAACTGATTTTCTGCTGTACATTTATTCTGTTACTCTGCACTTAAGAGTGGAAGGGAGGGAAGAGGGAGGGAAGGTGTCATCCATCCCAGTTTCACGGTCTAGCTGGCAGGGAAAAACATGAAGAAAATCAAACTTGGAATCAAAAAAAAAAAAAAAAAAAAAAAAAAAAGAACAGAGCGAGCCACCTTCATTACCACCACTCCTCTATTGTTCAGCTGTTTTTCGCGTATCCTTTGTCCCGCCACTCATTTGGTGAAAGTCCAGGTTTTTTTTTTTTTTTTTTTTTTATTTAATTTATAAATGAGGAAAAATATAACATAGATTTTCTGATCAACTTGTCCATCCAGCAGTAACTGAAGCGTAGTTTTGGGTCAAAAGTGTGAAAAGTACATTGGTCACAGCGGACAGGCTGTGAGCGAGGCCTGCCCCAGAAAGTCGTATCGCTTCGAGACAAAACAGGTCTCTCCAGCTGCGTTCCGAGCATGGATGTCAATGTAATACGACAAAAGTACCCATTAGTGCATATTGATGAGTGCATTTTGCAATTTTTAAGCAGTGGTCTCTCAAAAAGGAAAAAAGTAAAAGGCAAGCTTTTCCCCTGGAACTGCACATATTTTGCATCTCACTCTTTTCCAACAGTAACGGGCAGAAAACTACCATATAAAATGTGCAATAGAGGGATTTCGTGAAGCAGCGCCTCAGTTAAGTCAAGGCATATAATCTCTTTTCCAAATGATGGGCTGTATTATCGTAGTTAAGTCTCATCAGTCCCTCCTAATGTGGCAGATTGCTCCTGGTTGGTTCGCCTTTTTTCCCCACAAATTTACAAATTAAAGTCTGTGAATTCTTGAGATACCCGAAAAGGATGCTCAGCTCACAACTTATAAGCGAATATTTTTTGTTTGCTTATTTTGTTTTGTCTATTTCACAAACAAAGGTTGACAGGCTGTGTCACATTCCAAAGCAAAGAGGGAACAAAAAATAAAATAAACAAAAACAAAAAAAAAAAACCCAAATATATATGTTTATACATGAAGATTTGTTTTCGTTAACGAGAACGGTTGAAGATGAAGAACATGGTACTACTTCCACACTGCAGGTGGTGCTCTTCTCAGCGGCGCTGAGTTGTGAAGCGGCCTTCTCCCTGGCCACCAGAGCCTCTTCCAGAGCCCATGCCAGGTTTGGGGGCCAAGCCGCCTCGAGGTGGTGGTCCCCTCCCTTCACGTTCTCGCATCATTCCACTTCCCACGATGCCTCTTGAACCTCCGGGGCCCCGGTCGTTGCGCCTCATGTCCCGACGCTCCTCTCCTCCGCCACGAGTCTCTCGTTCACGCACTGCCCTTGTTTTCTTCTCTTCCACATTCAGACGCACCTCACCTCGAAACATGATGGGCTGCAGGGAGAAAAGCACGGTCACTACAGGAGAAGCAAGCATGGACTACTTCACCAATCTATTTCAAAACCCACATCATCTACTGGTTCGCACATCCAAGTTTGACCTGACAAGTTCTGCATCCCTGCCATGAAACAATTTCATCTTCAAGGCCAACTTTAGCCCTCATTGGAAAGAAAAATAATAATAATAATAAAAAGCAGCCACAAATTAAAAAAAAAATGCAGTCACTCCATTTCTTTGGGGGGGAATGCAACGGAATGTCATAGGGAACACCAAATCTGTGGTGGATTACCTTCTTATACGAGCAAAGTATTTCTTAACCTCAAGATTGCTGCAACAAAAGAAGTGTGGTTATTTGCATATCAAAATACCTGGGTGTTTCGTATTTTATATAAAAAGACAAGTTTTAGCTTAATATGTGAGACCAGAGGAGTTAAACAAAAACAAAATGCAGGGGTATCTAACAGAAGTTGATCTAGGCGCAACATTTGCCAGAGCACAATACAGTCATCACTGTGTTAACAATTGAGTAAGTGCAAAACAAACCAAAAAAAACATTCCCATTTCAGTTATTTTCCAGGTGTGTAGTAGAATTGTGCCAACTTCAGAGAAGCAGTGATAGCTTTCCAGATTTGATGCTACAGTTATATAGAGTAGAATTACTTTATTGATCCCAAATCACGAAATTATTTAACATAAGTCTAAACACAGCCTCGGATATCCATTACTGATATGACAATGTGAAATAAACACTACAAATGTGGAAGGATGGCTTTAGGTATTTCCTGTGTGAGTTTATCGATACTGTGTCAATTTGCAGACTAGTTGAAGAAATGTGCATCACCAAACCACCACCAAATGAATGTGGGTAATGAAATTTCAATACATGCCCCTTCTACCTTGGCCCCCAGGATTCTTTGCACAGGCTCAGAGTCATCAAAGACCACAAATCCAAAGTTGGGCAGTTTCCCACCAACGCCCTTGGTGTTGATCCGAAGCTCCACAACATTTCCATATGCTGTAAAAAACACAAAATAGCGTAATTTCACCACACCCACACCCCCCACACATACATGGAAAATGTACAGACAAAATGATTTAGACAAAGCTTTTTTGAGGAGACGTACTCATGAAGAACTCTTTGAGCTCGCTCTCGTCAATGTCGTGTGGGAGGTTGCCAACAAATAGCTGGTGACTGTCTGGGTACCGGACAATCCGCCTGCTGTCCATGTCCCCAGATTCAGAATCTCCCCGGCCACCTGCAGGTCAAAACAACAACAAAACATGAGACCAGCTGCATCAAAATCCAAGACCATGAATCCCATACCATGTGTCAGATAAAAATGACTATATAGTATATGTAAATAAATAATCCAGAAAGAGTGATAGAATACTTTAGATGTAACTTAAAAAGGTTGTGTTTACCTTTGTTAACAAAACTCAAGTGTGGTTTCCCCGTTTGTGACTCTGAAGACGCAACACCATCTAACAGTGAAAAAAATGTGAAGGCCGTAAGAATAAACCAAAGCAAAATAATGATAGACCCCCTAATCTGGAGAAAGAGCATTGGCATTACCTGGCCTAGGACCCCGCGGATTGAAGGCCGGTCTGTCACGTGTGCGCTGGTCTCTCGGTCGAAGAGGTGCTGTCTGTGTCTCAGTCTTGGCTTCAATTCTGGGCTGCGTGAGAGGGAAAAAAAAAAAAAAAAAAAAAAAAAAAGGACTAAATAAAGCACACATCCCCTTCATCATTGCTTTTACATGATGCTCTACAGAATCAGTTTAAGTCACTTCATCTGAGCTGGTTATGGGTCTTGGTCTGTATGTGATGTAGCGGATAAGCAACTGTTTGATTCAGACAACAATGGTGGCTCATAGTGACGAATTATGCATCAACATTGATTTCAACTTTTGTTGAATCTATCCCATATTCATTCTTTGAAAGATGAACAGACAATGATTTAAGGCATTTATTGGTGGCAAGGATGTTTTTGCTCTTCTCCTGACCAGGATTGGCAAGAGCTTGATTTATCAAATAGTTCCAAAGGTGGTTAAGGAAATGCGATGAGTGCAGGACCCCATCGTTATTATCATCTCCCCGCTGATTGCTCTAGTGGAAGATCAGATCCGAGAAGCTGAAAAACTGTAACCTGACTCTCGCCAGGTGAATGTCATGCCGCCTAGCTCCACAGACGACACTGACTATTTACTGACATTGCTGCGCTGTTTTCTCTGCTGCTAATATCCAAGATGTCGGCTGTTCTGTTTTGTTTTTCCCTGCATCGCTCTCGGTGTCGCTTTTCGCATCACAGGTTGGTTTCGATGTGAGTGGTTGTAGTAGCACGTCATAAAAGATGATGGACAAGTGGTTTATCCAATCACATGCAAGGATTTTTGAAAAGGCCCCACCTTATGAAATACATCTCCAATGGAGCTAACTCAGATGAATGTGTGGAGCTAGGTGGAACTACATTCAGCTGGCGCAGTCAGGTTATGTTTGTGTCCAAAGCCAGTCTAAACTGCTGTACAAATCTTCCACTAAAACTCTTTCCACAGAAGTCTTGAAAATCATGAGGTGGGCTACAAAATGCTCTAAAAAAGTCCTGGCAACCATTTTTAGAAACCCTGTTAGCCATCACCTATTTTCAATGTCATGTGTGATTGGAATAAACACTGTGGTAGACTCTTATATACTGACCCATTTACAATGTGATCTGACAACTTATTTTATTAGATAAGTTCTCAATAGCTGGTTACCTGAGAGCTCGGAGCTTTAACAACATGGGGTGGGATTCCCGAGGAGGCGACTGTGCCGCTAGGAGGCAGGTTTTTACTGGTGACCGAGGCCCACGAAAAAGTCTGTGAGGGGTGCATTAATACACTGTTAATAGATATGACCATTCAACACCTTATTAGAAATTTATCAGCCCGTGAGTATGTATGTATGTATACACACACACACACACACACACACACACACACACACACACACACATAGTTCGATATAAAAAATAAACACTTGGGCTGGGGGAAAAAAAAAAAAAAAAAAAAATCTCCCTTACGTTGTCATAATCATTCCAAAAATAAACTAGCCTCAACAGAATAGGGAAGAGGAAGTTTGGTTTGTGTCTTCTGTGGTGTACACTCCATGACCCAAACTGTCTGAATAATCTATTAATGTTTACTATTCACACATATTAAAAAGAAATTCTGGGAGACAGCATGTATGTGTAAAAATAGTTGACAGAACACATCCTGGGTCAGTCAGGAGCGCTGAATTGAATTAAAAAAAAAAAAAAAAAAGTAGCTTTGATGATCACAGGATCGTGTTGTCTGAAATCGTGATTTCGATCAGAAAATAATAAATCGTTCAGCAATACACAACAATCCAGTAAACTCAGACTATCGTGACCATCAATAATTTTTGCCAAGGAAACCAATGGGAAGTAAATCACATAGAGACACATCAGTCTTACCTTGGGAGGCTCCTGGGTGTTTGGTGGGGACTCCACAGGGACCGGTGATGGTGCTTTCTCTTCCATCTCTTCCAGAACCTTCTCATCTACTTCAGGCTTTATCTCCTCCACTTTGGGTTCTGGTTCAGGTTCAGACTCGGGCTCCGGAGCTGGCTCCTCCATGGGCTCCTCTACTCCATTACTACAGAGAATAAATCAACATGCAGTCAATGCCACAGATGACCAAAAAGGATATCCTTCATGCAAAATCCTTTTTTTAATACATATTATTGAGATATGATGATGCTTCAGCATACGTGACAGGGTGAGGTTCATAATAGGTGGTGCTGTTAGGACTTTCTTGAAGTGGCTCAGGGGATGGCTGCCTCTCTTCTGGCTCCTCTTCAACTTCCTCCTCTGATTCTAAATAAGGGAAAGCAAAACATTTTGGGAATGACTTGTATGAGCACCGTTGCATTTAACCATGAAATCATGACCTAAAAATTTGGTGTGTTTGGGGTATTTGTTCTTACCTTCATCAAGCTCAGCTTCAGAGTCTCCAAAAACCTCATCCTCATAACGAAAAATGTCATTGTGGACGTAGAACTTGTTTGCCACTGAACCCTAAAGGAAACAAGTCATGTTAACAGTGTCCACTATAAAAAAAAAAACAAAGCAAACAACATTTTGGGTACACTGGTAATTCAAACAACCCAAATATGAGTCATTTAATTATTGCAACAGTTACTGATTACTAGTTACCACCAAAATTACTTGATCTTCAGATGTAATTTGTTACTGTTGTCTTTAGTAAACATCAATGTCAGTTAATAGTACTGAAAAGCACAGAGTAACTCACCTCTGGAGCAAGGACAAAGGTTTGCATAAACTTCCTCATGGGCTGACCACTGTTGGACAGTTCTCCGAGGACTTGCACCACCACTCCATCACTCAGTGTGGCATGGGCATCCACGTGCCTGATCTTTGTATGACACTCACTGAACTGCAGGGACATGACCTTCTTGTGGATTTCCTAAGAGATGCAGAAACAGATGGATAAACAAAAATTAAAGTAATTAAATAGGCGCTGTCATGCCAAATAAAACTGATTCCCCATTTATGTCAAGAATTCGGCAATTAGCAAAGATCTGAGATCAGCCAGTGTTGTTTACTTTCGCATTTACTATATATTAGCTCAACCTTGAAAGCAGGAGGGTGATGGTGCATATTTTTATCAGACTAACCCGAACAGACACACAGATATATGGAAATATCAAGTGATTGGAATAGTTTTATATAATTTGACAATCATGTCTGCAGTGTTTCAGTTGACAGTCAAACCCAGACACCTACTTCAGTATTTTCAATATGTTCGTCTTCATTATTAGACCATATCACCTACCGCTTGCCCATAAACCGCTTCCGCCAGCTTCCCACTTGGGTCGAGTCCTCCATGAACGTAGGAAGAATTCCTCCCATAAAACCTAATATACCAACAATATGACTGTTAAAGTGCATCTTCAACACCTACAAATTTTGTATTTTCCACATCACATTTTAGTAATTACCTGTGCAGGAAATCTGGCGCCTTGTTTAAGAGTGTGTAATACTGCCTCACAAACTCCCGCCCTACAAGCAGGGGACTTGGCTTCTCCATCACCATTTCTTTGGTAAACAATATTAAGTGCTGAAACAGAAGATGTACAAGGAATTAATTAGAATAGCATGCATTTTTCAATTTATTAAGCACAGTATGAATGAAAGTAAAATTCCCTATTATCAAAATAACCTTATTTATTCTTTGTTTTAATTATTGATTTTATATTTGAAGGGTGCTGATTGACCTTTATGGCCATTTGGAGGCTGTAGCGTATGGTACTGGTGAACTGTATTACACTAAGAGGTTTCTAATCTTTATCCAAATATCTTCATACTTTGATTCAACATGACCTGCTACTACAGCCTATAAATGTCATAAGGTTGAAGCAACACTTTCCCAAACCAGCCTAAATAAAACCTTTAACAGTGACAGAGGTTTGATCTGTTACAAGAGTTTTGGATTTAGAGTAATCGGCATACACAAGATAATGACAAGGAAAATGCATCTTACAGTTAGTTAGACCACTATATGACTTATCTGAGGTCAGGCCAATTTAAGGAATCCCATATAACTACTTGAGTTTATTATAATTGTTGTACACCACATTGGTGTGTTTGAATAGGAAGTACAGGAAGTACCAAAGGTGAATCACTTCTATTTTGAACAGAACAGTGTTTCACTCTCTTTGTCTCATTAGGCCCACATCTGACCCACATCAATCCTATAGCAGTATCAAGACAGCTGACTGCTTAGCTAGCTGGCTAACATACAACTGCGCCATCACGTTCCTCCAATGAGACAAAGAGGGGAAACCGGCTGTACATAAAAAAGGGAAGCGATTGACCCAGGCGTTCAAGACTGGCAGCGGAAAAAAAACGAACTTAGCAGCAATCATATCGTGCTATTAAAAAGTACATATTACATAGATGTGCTATACACATGTGTGCATCCATCTATAGATAAGTGGCCTGCCATATGAGTTGGGCCTTTCATGTCGATGCTAACAATATTTTGCTATTTCTCACATTGGTCGCATGTTCATTAGCAATTTGACAGAACAGATTCTAAATTTGAATTGTAAGTTACTGTGTTAGAAATTGTGCGGTCATACTGTCAGCTCGGTAAAGGTTATCTAGAATTTAAAAACAACGGAAAGAATACAGACCCTAGACTACCGGCCTCTTGGCTGTCATCTTAAACGGCTAACGGTAGCCCAGCAAACAGAAAAGCACCGAGCTTGCGGCACTGCTAGTTAGCTAGCTAACATTAGCTTAGGCTAACTTGTGGCGTCGTCGTTTTTCTATCAGCCGGCTGTCACTTTTACAACATGCAGGAGCAACGCATTTCAACGGCACACGCAGACAATCTTTAAACACAGAAAACAGACGCATAACAATATCTTAATGTGCTGTATTAACATTTTCTCGTACACAACTTGCACGTTATTTGCGAGCGGGGAAAATCATCAAGCCGACACAACGTTGGGCTCGGTGAAAGCTTTGTAACAGAGCACCAATATTGTATCTCCATATTAGGCGCTGGAATTGACATCGACTAATATTTTTTTTTAATCAGCGGCCTCATAATCGATGCAACCCATAAGTAAGATCAAGTTTACTTAAACTAAAATAAATTACCTCCAACTTACACTGAGCGTCGAACCATCGTCAATGAAACTAGTTGAGTACTATGCTAGCTCAAAGAAAACATAGAAAGCTATATTTGAGCAATTTCATTGACACTCGTCATTTTCAACTAAATAGCTAACGTGGACCGTTTTTACAGCAGCAACAATCCTATTTGGCAACTTTGAAGGATTACTGCCCGTCTAGTCGCCGGTCGCGGTTTTGACTAGACAATGCAGCTAACGTTAGCTAATACAACTCATGTTAGCTTGTCAACCCTGTCGTAGCTTAGCTTGGAGAATGGCTTACTTACCTTATGAAAGAGCTATCTATGTAGACAGAATTATTTGTAATAAATATCTACGAGTGAACGACTATGAAACGGTTCTGAAATATCTCAGGTGTAACAGTGATATTTCCCTAGTACCACTGCCTAACAGTTTATGATCTCTGCTGTACCAGAGATTGAAAATTTAAAGTGATAGGTTCTATTTATTGTTTTACCCCTGCAATCTGGGGAAGGGAACCCCCATCACAAAGATTCAGCCAATGGACTCTTTACACTGGGCAACATAAATTATGACGCCATACAAGTAACCCCGCCCCCAACTTTCTACTAATGCTGTTCTCAAAATGTTGGACTGTAGTTACATTGATCATCACATTCGTGCTACTTCCATGAGAGGTGTGTTTTTCCCTCATTTTTATTCATAACTACTAGACTATTCTCAGTAATTCCCCCTGCATGCTTTCACTGAACCTGTTTACTGTCAATAGACAAAATAGACTCAATCAAATTAGACAATTATAGTAGGTACACAAATAAGCAACAACACAGTGAGAGAGAATGAACAAAAAGGCCACACAGCACACACAAAGCTATTTACAAAATGCCACAAAGACTTGGTGTGATATGCTGGAAGTTGACAGTATGGGATGTATAAGGAGAACAGGATATGTCAAATATGGTGACCAATAGTTTAGCTGAACTGCAATTGTTTTTTAAATGTGGTGAGTAGTGAATATTAGACAGACATCCTAATTTGAATTTTTCTTACATCAAGATTCAAAAGTTGGCCTACAGGTTATAAAGGCCTCTGAGTCAAACTTGTACAAAAAAACTTGATTAAATGGGATTATAATGTAAGAGAAGCATTTATACCTATCTCATTTTTAATGAGTCTTTCTGTACCCTTTCATTTTTAACCAGTCATTTCTGTTATTTTGTCTTTTTGTTATAATTTTGAAAACTACATAAATACATGTTATGTGATTATGATTTTGAAATAAAAAAGTGAGCTTAATAACTGAAAAAACAACACATTAATCTTTAATTATTCTTAGGTGTCCTGCTCATACAGGTTTGTGTATGTGCAATTTAATTTGCGGCTTTTAATTGTATACATTTGAAAATGGCCTGGGCGGCACGGTAGTGTAGTGGTGTAGTGGTTAGCACTGTTGCCTCACAGCAAGAAGGTACCGGGTTTAAATCCCGGCCCAGGGCCTTTCTGTGTGGAGTTTGCATGTTCTCCCCATGTCTGCATGGGTTCTCTCTGGGTACTCCATACATGGGGATTAGGTTAATTGGTTAAATTAAATTGCCCATAGGTGTGAGTGGGTGTCTGTCTCTATGTTGCCCTGTGATGAGGCGTACCCTGCCTTCCGCCCTAAGACAGCTGGGATAGGCTCCAGCTCCCCCACGACCCTATGTGAGGATAAGCAGTAGAAAATGGATGGATGGATGGATGAAAATGGCCAATTCAGTGGGCATCTCCTCCTATGGTTTCTTTTGAATTATACTTATGAATGTAACTTGACTCATCCTAAAGTGTTAAATGTTAATAGTTACATGATAACCAGATGATATCACCAGGGTCTCAGATTGAGTTTAACAATTTTAACAGAGAGCGTGTTTTATGAACTTAAGGTGTGGGATATGAGAGAAGTGGGCATATAGGAGACAGTGGGTACTGTGAAAGTAAACTGTAGGATCCATTTTTTTTTTTGCTTGACCCACATGCTCACCACTCTCTCTATTTACATACTGCATTAACATGCATTTTTCCCTTATATAGGATAACTTGTCCAGATAGAGATTACATTTTAATAGCAGTTGTAAATGGGGCTAGCTGTGGAGCACAACCTGATGCAACAATACATTATTTTCTATGCAGTCAGTTTTGTTTCAAACAGGAATTGTGCTTTCATGCAAACATTCAACAACAGGGATGGATAATTCCTGATGTCTTCCCACTGGTGGCTGAGCTTCCACAAGCCTGGATACTGAGTGCCACCAAGTGGTCAAACAAGCTTTGTGTCTGTAACAGACAATTCATGTGCCATGATCTTTGTGAGGAAGTGAGAAAAGGTTTTATCACAGCATTTGATAAAATTAAAGATTTAATTCAGCTTCTGTATTTTGCTTCTCTGATGAAAATATAGAGTCAAATATATTTGAAAATACATAATCTATCAATTAAATGTGGACTGCTTTGTGTTTTCTATGAACAAGGTTGTTTAACAGTTAATCATTTAAATAATGCCTGTACATTTTATTCAAAAAGAAAATGCTTTGCATTCCCAAAATTTTATGTTTGTTATGTAAGGACACCTGGTACACCAAGCTAGCCCCATGCAACTGTGGTTTTGTCCTCAAACTGTTGCAACGTTTTAAAAAGGTGCTCAATGTTTTTTTTTTTTTTACAACAGAATTTCAATTATTAGTATTAAAAAAAACTTTATTATATAAATAGAAATATAAAGCACCTGGGTCTTGGTTTTGGATCAGATGAAGGTAGGCCTCTTGTCAATTGAGTGTCTTGTTGTCCTGGCAACCGCTGACCCAAACATAAGAGATTATGTAATGCTAGCGTCTGTCTCCATCGAAATGCTGTATTAAACAATTAAAAAGTAAAAACAAGCAAAAACAACAACAACAACAACAATATCTTGCCATAAAGGATTAAAAAAATTTTTTTTTTGAAAAAAGCTTTCAAAGAACTTTACTTTGAAGTAATCCTACATGATCTCAACGAATCATCAAAAACATAGATGTAGATTATTTAAATATAATACAAATAGACCGAAATAAGGTGTGAGTAAAGAATAAAGAAAAAATGTTTTCCATTAAAGTGTTTTCCATCCTTTACCGAGGCGCCATGACTTCTAATGTAATCTGAGTCCCGGACAAATGAGAGTGAGACTTTTTAGGGGAACAGATGAAGAACAAGATGGCTGTCCTGGGGCAAGAAAAGTACCTTTCTTCTCCCACACAAACACGACATTTTAATGCGGACACCAGTGTCATGTAAATAGATAATTCGGTAACAACTTTAATAGCTTATTAGGTAACAACTTTAAACGCTTTAAAGGCATCGCTTTTCCACGGAGGACATCGTTTTTGAGACGGAACTGAAGATCAGGATTTTTTTTCTTCACGGTTTGTTGAGAGTGAAAAGTAACTTACTAAGGCTGGCTATGAGGCTCATGATACCGTTATTTAAATATCTCAGCTGTGATCAGATATTTGCCCAAATTTCCCGAAATTAACAAATATCTGCTTTGCTTTTTTAACTGCTAAGTATCAGTGAAGCAGATGCCGGAGCTCGCTTCAGAGGTTTTTACATAAGGGTTAACTTTTTTTCCTATGCGCCGCACTAGCTAGATAAAAACTAGCTAACTGGACCATGAGTTCATCTCGAGTCAGACCGCAGCAGCTCCCGCAGAGCCAGACTGGCAGACTGCCGCCCAGACTGGACTCAGGAGAAGGGATAGAGATGGAGAACATCCAGCATCAAGACCTGGGTCTTGGAGGAGTAATAGGCACCCCATCCCCTCCGTCGAGACAAGCATGGAGTCGGGATAACCCAGGTTTTGAGCCTGAGGATGAAATTATGGAAGCTGACTGGCCTCCAGCGAGTCCCGGGAGGAGGTCTGTGTCCACGGCCTCCAGCAGCAGCTGCAGCAGCGGCCTGGGCAGCTACACCGGGGCGGGCAGCAGCACCCACATCCCACGAGGAGGACTCTACCCGACCCCGACTGTGGATGCCCGGCAGCACGACAGACACGACCACCGCAGCTGTATGAAGCAGATACTCCAAAAGATCAGAAGTTAGTCACTCACTATATGCTGTGCACAGTTCTTCCATAATTAAATATAAAATAATCAAAAGCTTGAATCATTACATGCACCAGTCATAATAATTAATCCAAAAATATTATCACAATAAAGAGACAATTTAAGTGCAATCAACTGTGGGGAAAATTGTTTAAGCTCTTTGATTTATGTGACTTAAAATGATATTTCTTTTCTTACACTCTCTTTGCATTCACATTTTCTTAAGTTTATGGTCTAATATTTGGAAAACATTTACTTCTGCTTAGTCTAGCTGAGTGTAAGTGAGAAAATATTGTAAGTTTTACTGCAGTATTTATGCAGTCATGTCTGCCTGTATACTGAGCATATGCTGGTGTCCTGCTGTGTTTTCTTTGCAGTCCTGTGGGGCACAGAGCTGATGGAGGACAGTGACAGCAGCCGAGAGAGATACCTCAGGAACATACTGAGGGAAATGGTTACGTACGTCACGTTCCTCATCACGATTTGTATCTGTAAGTAAACATTAAAAACCCTATAAATGATTTATGCACAGGTCAGCCAAAAAATGCCAAGATTTTTAGATCACTAAGCATCCATGGCATCATTTCCTGTTAGTTTAATACAGTAAATTATACTGAGTCCTTCTGTAGTAACTGAAAAAAGTATACTATAACAACTAATAACATATAGTCTACAGACATTGGACTCTAGGACCTATGGTGTTAATATAGCTTTAAATGGTCACATGGTTTAAGGAACACACCCAATATATGTGCCTGTTCTTGGTGACATATCTATAAAGTGTGTGTGCACTAAAAGTGAGTCCTGCACTGAGCTGACTCGGCAGTTGGTCCAAGCATTTTCTTTTCCAAACTCACAGCGTATGCTTAATGGTTTTGGCAGCTGAAAATCTCTGACACTCGTCAGAGGTTTAGATTCCAACAACAGCACAAATTTGATGGAAACGTCTTGGGATGGTAAAAAAAATTAATGGAAACCCCAAATTTAAAATATGTGAGATGGGAAAACTTGTGGTAAAGCTTCGCTACCCTCTTTTTGCTGCGATGAAAAAAGGCCAAAATGTGGTTAAGGGTGGATCAGGAAATGATTTCCTGGCAGACCAGATTGAGGCATATTCTGCCAGACTGAGCTTGACTATAAAATACTGTTTCCAGAGCTGCTCCTTGATGAATACTGAATGGTATAGAGAACAGTGGGCTGTAGGTGAAACAACTAATTAAAGTTTCAAATCTTTGCGTTGTCTTACTAGATGTAAAGGGCACATTTATGTACACAAAAAACATTCACTCTGTTATTTATCTTGTCACACTGCAGTGAAACAATGTGTTGATATGCAGCTAATGCTACAGAAATATCACTTTAGTAATGATTATGCCATGATGTGATTTGTTCTGCAGTGACATATGGGATGGTGAGCGCCAATATGTACTACTATACTAAAGTCATGTCTCAGCTTTTCTTGGACACACCACTTTCTGCTGGGGACCCTTCCTCTTTCAGAAGCCTCTCAACCATGGAGGATTTCTGGAAGGTAAAATGCAAAATTCGTCTGTTTTAGCACTGTGTCACACCTTGTGAAAACGAGCCTCTGCACAGGTAGGTGGTATGTAAAAGAGTAGTTGGACGTTTTGGAAAATGCACATATTAGCTTTCTTAGATGAGAATATGGCTAACACTGTCATATCATTCTTTTAAATGTAATGCTTCAACCTGCAGCTGGTTAGCTTAGCTCAACATAGAGACTGGAAGTGTCTGCTCAGAGGCACCACCATCCAATTATTGAGCTTTAGAGGTGCTAGAGGCTGGATTTTCTATTCTCCATGTTTTCAGTTTATGCTAAGCTATGTATATATCCTGAGCTCTATCTGTGTATTTAGCTTGTAGACATAAGAGTCAAACCAAACTCCTCATGCAACTTGCAGCAAGACAGTGAATAAGTGCTGTACCTGTAACACTTTCACACATAAGTTTTGATTATACCAAAAGCGTTTTGTTACATACAACACATGAAGCTCAGCTATGTACGATAGACATCCATCCGTGCATTTTCTACGGCTTATCCTCACTGGAGCCTATCCCAGCTGTCTCAGGGTGAAAGGCAGGATACACCCTGAAGTCTCCAGTTCTTCACAGGACACATAGAGACAGACAACGACTCACACTCACACCTATGGGCAATTTAAATCAGCCAATCAACCTAATCCCCATGCACAAACTTCCAATGTGTAGAAAAGATGATGATACCAGGTATTTTGGTCACAATAATTAACCTTCAGGGTATGTCTACTGCCTGAATGTCTCTTTCTGGCCTTGTCATCCTTACGTCCTACACTTCTAGTTCACAGAGGGACCTTTCCTCAATGGCATGTACTGGGAGGTGTGGTACAACAACAAGAGCCTGCCAGAAAATCAGAGTCTCATCTATTATGAGAACCTCCTCCTTGGGGTACCGCGGCTTCGGCAGGTCAAAGTTCGCAATGAGTCCTGCTTCATCCACGAAGATCTGAAAGGCGAGGTCCAGGACTGCTACAACATGTACACCCCATCCAATGAGGACACAACCTCTTTTGGGCCCAAGAATGGAACTGCGTAAGTCAATGAATTTCACCTGTTAGCATTCAATTACATTATATTATCATTTTTCAAGGAGGCTCAAGCAGTATCATATGTATTATAAATCTCTTCTTTTAGGTGGGTGTATACTGCAGAGAGTGACATGAATGGGAGCAGTTACTGGGGGCAGATATCTGCATATGGAGGTGGAGGATACTACCAAGACCTGTCCCGTACCAAAGAGGAGTCAGCAGTCCAACTACAGTTTCTCAAAGAGCAGCTGTGGCTGGACCGAGGCACCAGAGCTGTGTTTCTCGACTTCTCTGTCTACAACGGGAACATCAACCTCTTCTGCATTGCCAGGTATGACTCATCAATCTCAACATAATCAAGTGTGGTAGCTGGAAAAAACTCATAGTAGGTATCTTCCTAGCTCCTCATTACCAATAAATCTGTTGCTATTTTTCAGTTAATCCCAATAAAGGCATAAAGAGCTACTTCTGTCTGACAGACATCTTTAAATCCAAAACTATTCACTTATTGACATCAATCAATGATTATTAAAGTTGCTCAGTCAATGAAAACAATTATTCATAACATGTATTCAACTACAATTCAATTATAATATGTTACATTACGACAGAAAAATGAATACTTCACCCTTGCTATTTTGTTGTCAGAATCATACCTGAACTCTCTCCATGCTTGATGCATTGATCAGGTTGCTGGTGGAGTTCCCTGCCACCGGCGGGGTGGTGACCTCCTGGCAGTTCCAAACAGTGCGTCTGGTACGTTATGTGTCCAGCTGGGACTACTTTGTGGGTCTGTGTGAGGTGGTCTTCTGCCTATTCATCCTCTACTACGTGGTGGAGGAAGTTCTGGAGATCCGCATCCACCGGCTGCATTACTTCAAGAGCCTATGGAACTGTCTAGATGTCCTCATTGTCGTGGTGTGTATCAAAGTGGATCATTAAAGTAATTTAATAATAATTTGAACAAGATTGCCTGAAGATGTTGCTTCCTTCCTGTGTCCCTTTTTTTCAGCTGAGCATTGTTGCCATTATCATGAACATCACCAGAACTGCCATGGTTGGCAACCGTCTGAAAGGTCTGTTGGAAAACCACACTGCTCACCCTGATTTTGAGCCGCTGGCCACCCTGCAGGTCCAGTTCAACAACGTGGCTGCAGTCATCGTCTTTTTTTCCTGGGTCAAGGTAAAAACCTCCTTCCATTGGTTCATTATCAGTCATAAAAACCTGAATACTTAACTGCATTCTTATCTTCTTACCCTCTTGCAGCTTTTTAAGTTCATCAACTTCAATAAGACCATGAGCCAACTGTCCGGCACCATGTCTCGCTGTGCCAAGGACCTTGTGGGTTTTGCCATCATGTTCTTCATCATCTTCCTAGCATACGCTCAGCTAGCCTACCTGGTGTTTGGAACCCAAGTTAACGATTTCAGCACTTTCCAAGCCAGCATGTATGCACTTCAAAGTATAGTCCACACTTGTAAAAAACACCTGCAATAACTGACATAACCCGTTGTTTACTGATGTTGTTTCTGTTTGTGCAGATTTACTCAGTTCCGTATCGTTTTGGGAGACTTTGAGTTCTCAGAAATAGAGGAGGCCAATCCAGTGCTCGGACCAATCTACTTTACAACCTTTGTCTTCTTCATTTTCTTCGTTCTCATGGTGTGTAGTAATCTGTTGTGTTGGAATTTGTCCATGTTTACATTCATGCAGTCCATCACTAACACACAAGTCATCCTCTCTGTGTAGAACATGTTCCTGGCCATCATCAATGACACATACTCTGAGGTGAAGGCCGACATGTCCCAGCAGAGGTCTGAGATGGAAATGACTGATCTCATTAAGAAGGTATTGGACTTCATGTGTCATTCTTTTTGACCAGGCAGATTAAATCCTTTAAATCAACAGTAGTAGCCACGGCAACATTGACAAAAGAGCTCCAGAAGCTACTGCAGTTATTGCAATTTTCGGGTCTGGCTATATCCACTTACAGATACAGATATTGGAAAAATGATATTATAAAACAAAAAAGAATAATAGAAAAAGTAAGGGTTTCCCCTAGGAAGTTTGGTTGTTTTCCTGAGGCTTGATGCATTTAATAAGAGGGAAATAATTTCTTGCTTCATGTAACACACCAGAATGCTACCAAACGGTGCTTCAGTTGGAGCAAGTAGAATCTGATCCTGAGAACATGTGTGCTAATTTACTTTTACAGAAGTGCATTTTGTGCATTACTTAAAACTATAAGTGATTTGTGAAGGTAAATCCAAATATAAGTTTAAGTATTCTCTCTCAGGGTTGCAACAAAGCTTTGATGAAGTTGAGACTGAAGAAGACGGCAGTGGACGACATCTCTGACAGTTTGCGTCAGGCAGGGGGCAAGCTGAACTTGGATGAACTCCGTCAGGATCTTAAAGGGTGACGAAAGCCTCAAATAGCATTCAAATCTATTGATATTAGGAGTTTTGAATAAAACATTCGTATGTTGTGCGTTCTGAGTGTGTTTGGTTTGTTTGTATGCTCAGAAAGGGCCACACAGACGCAGAGATTCAGGCCATCTTTGCCAAGTACGATCACGACGGTGACCAGGAGCTCACGGAGCACGAGCACCAGCAAATGAGAGACGACCTGGAGAAAGAGAGAGTGAGTGATGATGCTGACAGGATGTATGTGGTAGTTTAAACTCACCTGAACAACACCTGCAGATGTTCAGTGTGTCTCTGCTCACTCGCCAGGAGGACTTGGATCTAGAACGCAATTCGCTGGCGAGACCCAACAGTGGGCGGACCTTTCCTCGCACCCAGGACGACTCGGAGGAAGATGATGACGAGGATAGTGGTCACAGCTCTCGACGCCGTGGCAGCAGCTCAGGGGGTGTCTCCTATGAAGAGTTTCAAGTGTACGGAGCTTTTATTATTTTTATCAAAATACAAATGTAAGGCAGACGTGATCCTCAGTTTACTAATACTAGACTTACCAATATTTCAGTTCAAAAGTCTGATAGCAATATATCAGTTGATATTCTTTTCTTCTACATAAAAAAATATTCTTCAAATGTACTCTACTCATAATTTCTTGATTCTCATTAGCAATAATATTGGCTCCCCTTCATGAAGATTTAATAATTGTGACTGCAGCATTATGACACAGTTTGTGATTACGGTAATACAATTACTGGAGCTCACAGTTGTGTTTTCCAGGCTGGTGAGACGCGTGGATAGGATGGAGCACTCGATCGGCAGCATTGTGTCCAAAATTGACGCAGTGATCGTGAAACTGGAAACCATGGAGAGAGCTAAACTCAAAAGGAGAGATGTGCTGGGCAGGCTGCTGGATGGAGTCATGGAGGTGAGATACAGCGTGGGCAAACTCAGCCCGTAGTGCAGCAAATATCAATAAACAACTAATTACAAGCTTGCAAGATCAATGCGAGGTGATGTCAGTGGTTACGGCTTGTTTATGCTGCCCCCAGGTGGCCAAATAAGTATCTTAAATTACTGGGTTATAGTCGGCTTTCTGATATGATCTCACCTCTTCAGTGTAACACAAGAAACAGTTTCTGTAATCAAGTAAAAAAAAAGCAGATTTCCTCAGAGAAATTCCACTGCTGATTTCTACAATTAATACGAGGTAATCGAGAGATGTTATGTCAGATACCTGCTTTAACTGGTTGACCTGTATCTGTCACCTGTCAGGATGAGCGTCTGGGGCGGGACACAGACGTCCACAGGGAGCAGATGGAGAGGCTGGTGAGGGAGGAGCTGGAGCGCTGGGAGTCTGATGACATGGTGTCACAGGTCAGCCACCCACAGCCGGCCACACCCGTCGGCCCCCGGCCTCGTCCATCCTCCTCCCTGTCCACCGACGGCCTCGAGACAAGCACAAACGGGAGCAGTCATGTGTGAGGACTTGGCCTGGTGAAGAATAGTCCACTCTGGCAAGACACTCCAACGGCAATCTCCCTGCAGCCGTACAAGTAACCAATATACCATTTCTTGATATATTACCAAGGAGGTGACAAAATCAAACGCACATCACCTCAAATACTTAATTGCACTGAAAGTGAGGTTCTCCTGTGAGACATCTGAAATAGTCACTAAAGCTATTATCAAGTATCATTTTAACAGGACAATGAAAGGACAATGTGTTGAAGAAGGATTTACAGTAGTGTTACATGACAGCATATAATACAGCAGCCTGCAATCACACTCAGAATACACAGAATGCTCACCTGCTTTTGATTGCTGTATCCACACATCTTAACATTTACACAAATACCAAAAGATGGATTTCTGTTAATTATGCTGATTATTTTTGTTAAATTGTTTTAACACACAGTAGGTACAAGTGTGGCACATTCTGTCATATTTACTTAGCCTCTGTACATCGATTAAGCTTCAAATTAAATAGCTTATTATCATTTTATGATACATATTGTAACTTAAAACAAACTTCGATTTGGAGTGCATCTAGTGTTCATGGGAAACCCATGCATGTATTATTATTTTTCTCTGTGCCTTACTTTTTTAATCTGTTGCCAAATAAAAGTGTTGTTAAAATGTTTTTGTATGGCTCATTTTAAGTGAACTAGAGCATTATTTTCCTTTTTAAAGATTAGCATTTCTTATACAACATACTTTATACACAAAGGATGAGGTTGTTAATCTAAATTATGTAACAATTCATTTATGATTGTAAATGTACACCAGAAGAATCTGACCTGCTGATATACAAATACTGTATTAAATCAATAAGTATTATTTTTACGGATGGTGTTCCAATAATCTGCCATCTGAAATTATGAATAAATGCAGACAAATTATTATTTCAGTTACTGTATTTAGTGGCATTCAGTTTATCATAATTATTTTATAAACATGATTCTTTATACATGTTAAATGACATAAATAATAATAGATAAATATATTTGTGCATGTTCAGCTGATTACACAGACTGTGCACAGACTGAAATACTTCATGTTCTACTCGCAGCTAATTTGAATCGACTGATTTGAAGTGTATCAATAAACACTGTAATATTAATAAATTACAGTTATTTTCTGGAAAACTACCTTGGATATTATAAGAAATCACAGGCCTGTAAAATTAAGTGGTGCCAAGTGTTTTTTTCCATATGATCAGACAGAAAACCAATATTCACATTACATTCAACAGAATAAAACACAATGTTACATGAAAAGGTTTACATGTTCTCAAAAAACTGTATCATAGTAAAAAATAGAAATACATAAAAAAAAAACTTCTTTGGAACAACAGAAAAGCCTCACATATTTACTATATATATAATATAACTTTACAAAAGCTATAATTAAAATAATCAGCTAAAATCTAATGGAAATTATGCAGAAGCTGAATAATTGAGACTGCTAACTTACAAAAGCACTGATTTTAGTCTGATCTGAAATACAGCAAATGTAAATATTCATAAATAATAATCACATATAAAGTATATATGTGTGGATCTATTTTTGATTTTTAGATAGAACCAGGCTAGTTGTTTCTTCCTTCTTCCAGTCTTTATTGCTAAGCAAAGCTCCTGCCTCCTGGCTCTAGCTCCATACAGCTAACTGCAAATAAGAAACAATGACATGCTATTCCTTTAAATGTGAACTCAGTGAGCATCTACTGGCCTGGCTCCTGGGAAACAAAAACAGAACGCAGTATCACACACTTAAGTGAATTTCTTGATGTAGCGGAGTTTCAGATAGGTGATGATGAGGAATATGATCGTCATGACGGTCAGCGCCACGTGATTCTCCCACAGTCCCCAGGTGGTGTACTCTATTCCCAGGTAGTCCAGGTACTGCTCTCCTGTACATCTGAAATAACAACCCAGCTGGTCACTTACACTGTAACTATCAATATTCATAAATGTTTGTAGACTGGAATGATGCTTGTGATTGTCAGTGTCTACTTCCAACATGAGGCATGGTGGACTAGCTGGACAGGAAATGCCATAAGTTGTACGGTGGTATAAACCAGTGAGACACTCACAGAGCATGTACACAGCATGAAGGTCTACTCACATCAAGCCCACTGTGTTCACACTGCGGTTAGTCGCTGCAGCCGACATGTTGCCATTCCTGATCACAGCCTCGTCACACAACTTCAAACCCACAAACTCATTGATCTTCAAGGCCTGAACACAGACGGCAATCTTTTATTATGTTTATTATGCACCAAAACACTTGGCCATATGCCCAATTCTGAAAGAGCAATTTTTTTTAGTCTATAAAGAAGTGTATGCACGGCCACATATTCTATAATTATTTTTTAAAACAATATTGGTTAGCAGACAAAAATCTAAAGACTTCCCCTCAGGACTTACTGCAAGGCCATAGCGAGGAATGCTGAAGTATTTCAGCCAAGCGAGCCAGTCCATGATGCTGGGTAGGTTCACCAGGAGACCAGAGAAAATCTAAAAATACAACACAGACTGAAGCTTCTTTTTCTCAGCTGACAGCCAGAAAAGCTCATCTGTTGCTACATAGTCCTTGATTAATGTTATTAGCCTTTGATTTTCCTGCTGTCAGAAGCATCGGTCATTCTAACTTCCAAATAATTGTGCTTGAAACCCATTCATGTGAATCTCTGTCTCTCACCATCATGAAGACAAAGGTGATTGTCATGAAGATGTTGGCGAGAGCCACGACGCTCTGATCTGCTGAGATGGCCATGGTCATGGCTGTGGCTGTGTAGGCCACCAGAGTCACTGTCAGTGTGAAGATGAAAAAGGCTGCAGCTGTGGATTTGAGTCCTGAGGACACAAACACCGTTATTAGAGACTGACAGACTGAGCGACGTGCTTTTAAATTACAGCTCTTACCGATCATAAAGTAGACAATAACGCTGAGGATAACAGAGGTGATGGTGCGCAGAGTGATGTCAGACAGGATCTTAGAGAGCAAGTAGACAGACACTCTGTAGTAGCCACTGATGTACTCATGTCTGCAAGAAAACACAAGCAGAAATCCAATTCTAGCTTTACCCGCTTGTCTAAATGTATTTTGAAATATCCACACAGTCGTCAGAATGATGAATGATAGATTACATACAAGAACAGTTTCCTCTCGGTGATGAAGAGCTCAGCTGCAGACACGGTGCTGAAACACTGGTTGATAGTGATGAAGAAGAGGACGCCCATCCTGTTAGGTAGAAGAAGAGCCAAACAACATTTTTATCTCATATTCCACATGTACAATGACATGTGACAAGTCATTTAACAGTGTGAGTGACAGCTCGTCACACTTTGTTTTACCTGCCAGTCACTGATACACTCGTTCATCTTTGTATCATTTCAGATCCAGTCATTCCCTCCCTGTCAGGCAGCTGTTTCCATCTTCTGCCAGTCTTTCAGTCTTTGACCCAACCTGCCCTTCTGAACTTTTGTCAGTAGTAGTTTGATATTTTGTGCAATATGCTTATTTGCTCCATTGCAGGAGAAGGTTGTAGACATTTTCACCTCTGTGAAACGTGGATCTACAGTATTAGTGTTTGCACAAAGACTGGAAACAGCTAGCACAAGATACAACATCAATACGTTTTATCTGTCCAAACCATTTTAAAAAACGTAACTGGGCATTATGTGCGATACTTGTTGTTAAATTGCAGGAAACTCAATATTTTGTTAATAGTCCATCCATTATCTACCGCTTATCCTCATAGGGTCACGGGAGGACTGGAGCCTATCCCAGCTGTCTTAGGGCGGAAGGCAGGGTACACCCTGGACAAGTCTCCAGTTCATCACAGGACACATAGAGACAGACAACCATTCACAACCATTCACATTCACACCTACGGACAATTTAAATTAGCCAATTAACCTAATCCCCATGCATGTTTTTGGATGGTGGGAGGAAGCCGGAGTACTCGGAGAGAACCCACGCAGACACGGGGAGAACATGCAAACTCCACACAGAAAGGCCCTGGGCTGGGGATCGAACCCGGTACTTGCTGTGAGGCGACAGTGCTAACCACTACACCACCATGCCGCCCTTTGCTAATAGTCTTGCAGTGTGTAGATCTGAATCTTCTCCTGTGTGCCAAGCAAGTCAGAGAACCAACAACCCTCTCCAGAGCTGCTTGGTTTGTCCGTTCTGGACTAGTGAGGAAAGACATAAATACTCCACACCGTTCCTTTAAGTACAGGACATTCTTGACTCTAAAGAGAAAGTTGGCTGAAGATCAGTCAAACAGATTATGGCAGTAAATGTGGTCCAAAGGTTACTGACTTTGGCCCTGCACTCAATGAAAAGGAGGGAGGGCTGAATAACTTGAGACATTTAAGCCGCATACACTGATGTCTGCCATACTGCCTATGCATTGACCATGAATATAATGACATTAGGTCCTTATACTCCACTGAATCGTACACCGACAAAAAAAGAGAAGGAGACCATTGAGATTTCTGATGTGCTTCACTGAGCTTGTGAGTACCAGGTTGTGCCCAATAAAACATGGTAAGAGGATTAGCTGCTCTACGTTTTGACTGACGTAAAAACCCAAATAATTATTAGGAATCATGTTGCAACAACCAATATGACTGTAGCCATAAAATGAAAAAAAATTCAAATATTACTGAGACATCAGTCAGTTAATTGTATAGACTGTGAGCCTATACAATTAATATTGGAAAATGTTTCTTTCATAAAGCTTTAATCTTGGTTTACCTGTTGTTTTTGCTACATGATGGTTAAAGGTGAATGAAGGTGTTTTTGTTTGTTTTTCTGTTATAGATTTGTTATCTTTATTGAATGAAGTCATGAATCTAAGTTCCCTCTTTCAAAAAGTAAGGTAATATGTCGAAAAAAAATCCTGAAAGAAGCCACATTAAATTCTTGAAAATACTCAATCAGCCTATAAAATATGCACTAAGTGTTCGTTCCCCCTCGGTTGCTAAAAATTATCAGGAGGACATGTCCTCGCTGTTGTCTGTGGTAGCTGTGGCCCTCTGTGTTCAGTAAATATGTTATGATGGATGTTGAAAACTGAGGACACGAGTCTCTCACCTGTTCTGGATACCACTCTGATCATCTTTGACCCCGAAGAAAATAACTCCAACGATGAAGGCGAGGAAAATGTGGACTCCCAGCTGCAAGAACATGAGAGATATTAACAGTATGACTTGTTTGTAAAATGAGTATAGCAATGCAGGTTAAGAACAACTGCCCAAAGGCCATCTGCTTGTGGCCCTGATTAAGGTCACCATACAACACTTATGGAGTATGAAAACTGGACTGTGTTTTTCTTTGATTCTCATCCTATTTTAATGCTCTTGGTGTTGCATGATGACACTTATGAAGGTGAAGAAGTCAAAACACGTTTCACATGTTAAAGTCTTAAGTTTTGCTGAAGTTTTGACAACTTCCCTCCTCCATGCATGTTGTTAGTAGGTGAGGAGGTGCCAGAAATCCTCACTATACTTCTGTCTGTATACATTCAAAACTGAATGACAAAATGCTGGAGACTATAGACCATGAGGGCATTGAGTTGATCAAAGATCTCTTTTCTTATTCTTAAGTGCATTAATTCAATCCCACAGTTCTTCTAACTGTGGTTTGTCATGAGCTTTATTTGAATGAATAAAAATAAAATGTCAGAAAAGCCAGTTTATCAGGATGATCAGGGGTCAAGTGCTCCTCCTCCACACCGACCTATCCAAGACAACAACCAGAGCTGGTGGTGGGGGAGGATGACAGAAAAGAGTGAGAAAAGTGAAAGCGACACAAGTTTTAATCCTAACAATTTACAGATTATGACGGGACTAAGCGGTTCCCAGGGTGAAGGGATAAGCTAATAAGGTTGAGCCTTTTTCACCTCATTGCCCCACATGTGAAAGCGGGGCAGTGGAGTGATGGGTCATGATGCCATCATGTGATGAGTCCTGGCTGGACCAGGGCCAAGGGGCTTTGGCCTGATATGATATCAGTTCAGATCCTGGCCCAAAGAGACAAGAGTGGGGTCACAACAGTCACCAAAGCCGATTGCAGCACCCACGCCTTATGGAGCCTCTCTTGTAGGATTATGTTGACTTATTTAGGGCCAATTAGCTGTTAATAATTCTTAAAGTGAGGAGACTTCTGACGCCATGGAGTGACTAATGAGAGCGTTAAGTCGCGACCCCTACAAAGTGCTGTCTGTTGCTGACAAGTGTTTCAACAAAGTAAAAGTGATAGTGGCACAACACCATGTTTAAACCTTTGACCTGAAAACAAAAAAAACAAGACATAATTAGATATTTATCTGTCAGAGCTTAAGCTCTGGAACTTGGACCTGAGTCTCAACACAATAACAAAAATGATGACAAGTAAACAAACAGGATATGCATGGTTTTTGCCTTTTGGAGCATGAATTATTAAAACTTTAAAAGCAGTGCCATTGTTTAAATACATGCAGATGTAGCTGCTGCCACCAAGACAAATTCATAATACAAAGAAACTAGACTCTCACTTGACACTAAACAATACACAGAAAGTAGCTTAAAGTATTATTATTATTATAATTTGTATGTTACATGGCCAATCAAGCACTGTTACTAAAACACCAGCTCTTATTTTTACCATTGATGATGGGTTTTGTGTTTTCATTGAGGGTGTGATACCTGGGCTACAGATGTTTGTGGGTTCAACATGAGGTTCTGGAAGGTTCTCTTCAGAACCCAGCGTAGCTGGTGGAGGAAGGAGCTGTTGTAGGTGATGGTGCGGGATGTTGAACATGATATGCACTTCTTATCCTGGGCGATGCGGTCCAGCTCTGCTCTTGTGTCGCTGGAGTAGCTGCTATTCCTGTACTCAGCGACCAGGCGCTCCTCAATGCTCTGCCTGGAGCCGCCGAGCTCCTCGAAGTTCAAATCTGGCCGTGCACACATACTCTCCATTCAGTCATACTGGAAGAATATTTATGTCTGAGCAAAACATGTTGCTTGCTCTTCCACTTGCAAAAAACATTAGTATAATTAATGTTTCCTCGTGTTTCTTTTATATTATATATTAATTACAGCTGCCCCCACTTAGTTGATCAGTTGGTTGTTTTGGTCTCAGACAGTAAGGATTTTTTGTAGTCGGTAAGTCATTTATACACTGCCTGGCCCCAAAAAAAGTCACCACCAAAGAAAAAAAGTCACACACTAATATTTCGTTGGACCATCTTTTGCTTTGATTACGGCACACATTCGCTGTGGCATTGTTTTGATAATGTCATAAGATTTATTTCCATCCAGTGTTGCATTAATTTTTCACCAAGATCTTGCACTGATGATGGTAGAGTCTGATCGCTGCACAAAACCTTCTCCAGCACATCCCAAAGATTCTCAATGGGGTTAAAGTCTGGACTGTGGTGGCCAGTCCATGTGTAAAAATGACGTGTCATGCTCCCCGAACCACTCTTTCACAATTTAAGCCCAGTGAATCCTGGCACTGTCATCTTGGAATATGCCCGTGCCATCAGGGAAGAAAAAAATCCATTGATGGAATAACCTGGTCATTCAGTATATTCAGGTAGTCAGCTGACCTCATTCTTTGAGCACATACTGTTGCTGAACCTGCAGTAATTATCCAATAGGAGGCTCATACCTGTTTGCTTAGTTAAATCCAGGTGGCAACTTTTTTTTTGGCCGGGCAGTGTATTTTTATTTAATGCTGAATGCCTTATTTGTTATACGAATCTACACATCTTGGGTAAATACAGATTTAAAATTCTTCTTTTGTGTAATTTTTTTGTGTACAATTTTACAGTTGTGTTTATTGCATCAAATCAATGAATGTCAGTCAGCTAAGAATTTATTTGACCAATGACAGCCTTGCCTTTAAAACTTACCTTGTCTTGATATTAAAAACAATGATCACCAACAATAAAGTGGCATAAATGTTTTCCAAACTAGTGAATAAAGTCTGTTTTAAATTTATAAATACAAAAGGTAAAATTCACACTTCAGTCCGGGAACATTAAAGAAGTTTCAAGGAAGGATGAGGGGTAAAAAGCCCTATATTTTAACCTACACTTAAAACTATTTTTCTTAATAAATCCATACTATTATGAAGATGGAAATGTGTGGCTATTAGCTCATGTTGACAGCAGTGTTCATGGAGAAATTTATAAATAGTGTTACCTTCAGATTCGTGCCCTTTGGTTGTGGTTGTGGCGTCTCCATTAATAACATCCAGAAAGAAGTCAGCTGGGTTATTGTGGGGCTCACAGAGATAGCCTGGAACACAGATTACAATGTTTAACATGAAACATGTTTAATATCGATATGTGTCCAGTGTTTTATCCAGAGTGTTTTTTTCACTGTTTGATTTATTTACTGTCAAAGCTGTACGTCTACATTTATTTCCAAGTGGCATTAAAACATCTGGAGCAGTATTTTCAGTGTCATCTTCTGAAAAGAATAAGTTTCCATGTACTCACCAATGTTAGCGAAGTAGTCCAAAGCGTTCGGCGCTGGTCCGTGGTAAACCATTTTACCACCAACCAGCAGAGTGAGAGTGTCAAACAGTCTGTAGATGGAATATCGTGGTTGGTGGATCGACATAATTATGGTTCTTCCATGACTGGCCATTCTTAAAAAAAACATATAAAATGTATATATTAACAGTAAATACAATAAATATGCCTTATGATGCAAGATATTCATCAACTTTAAGTTTTACAGAAACAAAAAAGTCTTGCACGCCTCCTTACTATTTAATTTTGAGAATAGTATAATGGTGCAATATGTAAAGCGTGAAAAGCTTTCAACTGTATCAATTCATTAATTTTAATCAAACATTGTAAAAGTCACCTGTGTGTCTGTGACCTTATCTTTTATTTAGACAAAAAAAATCAAAATTTACTGACAACAGTGAACAAAATGAGTTAAAGGAGGGTAATAAGAAGTGAAAAGCTGACAAAAAATCACACCAATACCAATATTTGTAAATCGTGCACACCAGCAGGCTCTATGATGCCAAGTGTGGTTTATCTAAAAAGTTCAGCGTGATAAAACATTCAAAAACAATTGACAATTCAATAAAGAAAAAAATATAATGCAAGAACTTTTCTTGATCTAATTAACTTTTTTAAAAGCAGTTTTGAACCAATTTCTTGTATTAAAGGCGTATTCTCTTCTTTTCTTTCTGTTTCTTAATATAGTATTTTGATGATATAGATTCTGATAGATGGGATGATCCATCCATCCATCCATTTTCTACCACGTATCCTCATAGGGTTGTGGGGGGGCTGGAGCCTATCCCAGCTGTCTTAGGGTGAAAGGCAGGGTACACCCTGGACAAGTCTCCAGTTCATCACAGGACACATAGAGACAGACAACCACTCACACTCACATTCACACCTACGGACAATTTAAATTAGTCATATATATAGTCTTAGGGAACAGAAAAGCTTGAATATAATCCACAATAAAAGCAGGAAAATGGCCCAGAAGCTTCTGTTTTACCTTTTCAGCAACAGCAGGACAGAGTTGGCAGTGCTGGCGTCCAGTCCTGTGGTCGGTTCATCCAGAAAGAGAACTGAGGGATCAATAATGAGCTCCATGCCGATGTTTGTCCTCTTCCTCTCTCCTCCAGAGATTCCCCTTGTCATCTGTGTGCCCACCTGAGGAAAACACCCACAGGCAGTCTGCCATGTCTCTCACCTGCTGTCTTTAAGGTTAGATGAGTAGCTGGGGCAGGTGTTTATGTTTTACCTTGGAGTCAGCCACCTTGGTGAGACCGAGTTCTCTGATGAGGTGATTGACTCGAGCCTCCTTCTCACTCTGAGGCACAGAGCTGGGCAGCCGCAGTGCTGCTGAAAAGCGCAGATTCTCCCTCACAGTCAGCGTGCCCATGACCACGTCTTCCTAGGAGGAGAGGTCAAAGGTCATAGACAGGATAGTCATTGGTTTTGTAGTCCACATTTCCAGACAGCCTCAGTTATACTTCCTGTTGAACAGACATGAGCCAACGCAGAATCATGACGAGGAAACACTTAAATGCAGCTAATCATAACAGAGTTTAACTAAATAATACTAAAACAAACATATGATTATAAAAATAATATAAGAAATAAATGATAAAGTACTGATCATATTTTTTTTAAATAATTACAAATATTTATTTATATATATTAACAAGGGTTAAAAAATCATCAGCTCTCCTGAGCATTTTCTTTCTTTCAGCTCATTTTTGATTTTTCTTCTGGTTTGATTCGCTTTCATCAGAGTGCTTTCCAGGCAGCTGCAGTGAAAACTCTCTAATACACACAAAATACTCTACCTGCAACACCAGACAAAAGTTAGTGACATGCTGGTAATCATAGTGGAGCCATAGATTTGTCTTAAGAGTTGCTGGAGACCAAACCAGAGAGTGAAAAAAACAGTCCATGTAGGTTTAAGTAATCAAAATAAGTTAAATGCACCTGAACCACGTAGCCAGAGAGGCACTTGAAGTTTGGAGGCTGTGGTGCTTTATCAATGAGTACTTCTCCTGAGAGACCAGAAGGATCCTTTCTTGCAGCCAGAATATCCAAGAATCTTTAAACAATAAATAACATGATGAATACTAGAGCAAAATACAGGTCCCTGCTTTGAATGCATTTTTTTGAAGATTAGTGTGATACTCACGAAGATTTTCCACTTCCAGTTGGTCCAAGAATAGCGTTGAGGCCAGGTCTCATAATCCCACTGCAAGACAATAAACACATTCTGTCAACTGGTTCATTCAACATGGATAAAAGACAAGATCATCCATCCATTTTCTACCGCTTATCCTCTCATAGGGTCATAGGGGGGCTGGAGCCTATCCCAGCTGTCTTAGGGCGAGAGGCAGTGTACATCACAGGGCATGTAGAGACAGACATCTACGGTCAATTTAAATTAACCAATTAACCTAATCCCCATGCATGTTTTTGGATGATGGGAGGAAGCCAGAGTACCAAAGAGAACCCACGCAGACATGGGGAGAACATGCGAACTCCACACAGAAACGCCCCGGGCCGGGAATCGAACCCTGTATCTTCTTGCTGTGAGGCGACAGTGCAACAGGGCAACATACTGTCAGTCCAGTATGTCAGTATGTCAGTCCATATTTGCATTCATAATCCAATATTTTTACTTCAATGATTTGACCATACAAATGTAAGTAGTGACAAAAATAGTGGATTCATGTGATTCTTGGATACTTAAAACACTTTCCAGTTTCGTCATTGCTCTAAATTAATTGTCCTCTATCATCCCAAATAAATAAATAATGTTCAGGGAAGGCCTGTGCCGCTGAAAACAGCACCATTTTACTCTATGGTGTAAAGAATTCAAAAAGCAACTCCTTGGACTTCAGAGAGAACAGTTATACAAAAGCACCAGAAAGAATCAGTGATATAAAACAGAATTAAGAGACTTGAATAAAAGCCGGGCGGTGGATCACGTGACAGTGTTTAATTCGTTTCCCTGGCAGACTGTTCTTCAGTGCATCAGAGAGATTATATGCAAGAAACCATGCTTAATATCATATAATTAACACCGAGACGGGAAAAGGCCCAAGAACTTGTGTGAAATGATTTATTCTTCCCTGGGAAATGTCAGCTGTATTTAATACCATCACAAGAAAACCGCTGTAAGAGGCTGCTCACTATTGTTCTACTTTGGATAAGGACACAACAAGCCATATTTAATTGCAATAAAGAACCACCATGCCTCTTTTACCAAAATAAGAATGACCGCAATACATACACACAAACCATGTCAGACCACATCAATAATGTAATAGCTGACACCGTGAGCAAATGATTAGAGAATACTACAGCTGACCAATGTGCCACAGTTCAAAAGTCTCTTGATCTCTATGTACATCCGAGTTCCTGTGACAGTTCTGGGGACATACAAAACAAAAACAAAGAGGGTGTACAATTATTACTGACTTGAGATCAACCAGTATTTCTTTAGGAATGGTTTTCCTTTTGCAGAAGAAGCCGCTCTTCAGCTGAACTTTATACTGGATGTTGTGGAAGCTCACGGTGGAGCCACACGGCTTGTTCTGGTCCACGGCTGTGACGACCTTTGACCTGGCCGTCCCGTTGGCGCCGATATCCTCTATCATTGCAATGTTGATGTGACAGGCTCTCTCCATCATCCTGTGCAGCCAACAACCCTGTCAGATGACAGAGATCTGATCTGAATTATAGACATAATATAGTTAAGAAATATCCGGTTACACATGGCTGCTGTTTATTGACCCAAAGACTTGAATGTCTTACAGTTTCAACCCCAAACTGGAGCTTCTTCAGTATATTTCAAAGGCTATCAAACTATGATAGAGTGTAGGTACATATTCATACATTTCTCCTTAAAGGGAAAAATAAATGTATCTACCTTTGTAACAATAAAGACAGATACATCTGTGTTCATTATTAAAATAATAATCATTTCAAATGTATCTCAAAATCAGTAACACAACATGAATATAGCAGCTGTGTTAAGTCACTTAAAGGTATGACTGTACAATATTCCCTAACAGGTTTAGATGATGTGAAGTGAAATCCAGATGGAATAGCCTGTAACTAATGTTATATAAATAACATTTCACAATCACGTCAAAATCCTGTCATTAATATCAGAAAAAGTCAGTCTAGCACCTTTGTATATCCTCAGTAAATACAATACGCCTGTACTTAAAAATATTTTCTGTGAGGGACTCTATAAAATTTTGGTGTCAACTATGCAGAATATCTAATATGCAACATGGTTCTAATTTCACAGGACAAGGCTGTGGCCTTGTGTTTTCATCCTCTATATTATTTGATGAATGAAGCACATTTTAAAGTGGAGTGCTTCAGTGCCAATATGATGATTTTTAGAGTACCCTTTGTGGAACATTTGGTCTTACATGGCTATGATTTTTGTGTGAATTTAGGAACTTCTAAAGAAATACGTCTAGAAATGATCAATAAGTAAACTGCAACTGTAAGCCTGCTAGTTAACATTTATTCTAACCAAACTATACAAAAACTAATCATACAGCACAGTCTCACACTTAAACCATTAAAAAAAGGGCAAAAAACACTAGGGCTGCAACGAACAATCGTTTTCATTAATTAATTTCATTAACTGATGATTTGGTTGGTCAATAAAATGTCAGAAAACACAGAAAAATGTCATCAGTCCAGAAAATATATTCAGTTGAATATAACAAAGCAAATCAGAAATCTATTTGTGATGCTGAAAACAGCATTTTCTTTTTTGTAAGAAAAATTACTTTAAAATTGTTAACGTAATCAATTATCAAACTGGTTATTTTTTTATTATTATTATGTCATATTATATTTTAATATATATTTTCTTATTTTTCAGGCAATCGTTAGAATGATTTGTTGCCGCTCTAATTTAAAAAAAATTCTCCATCTATATATATTAGGGAAATTTCCTCTTGCTCAACCCTCAATCAGACAAACCAACTGAAATTCAAAACAAATAAATGTGTAAATAAACATGCTGCAGAAATCCTCTGAAAATGGTCACCACCATGATGTTCCTGCAAATTAATGAAAGGTTTTTAGCAGTGACTTACCAAGCTGAGAGACGGAGAGGAGGCTGCTGGTATGGAGATCCTGCTGCAGCCTTCAGGGCGCTCAGAGACTGTGCAGACTGACCAACATCAGCTCATGACAGCAGGGGACAGGTGCCTCACCATCCAGCCACACACTCTGCTGGGAGCCACTGAGCTGCACAGCGGTTTAACCCTTTATTCACCTGTGGTGACTGGAACCCTACATTAATGCACAGAATAATGAGTCCTGACTCAAGACACACCAGCAGAACCAACTGAAAGAATATGAAGGACAAACCTCTCAGATTATGACCCCTTCCCCCCTTCGACCAGCTACATTCCTGAGAAGCAAATAAAACCCAGAGACACAACTAAACTGTGAATAAAGGACAAAGAAACTAATGTTTCCATATAAATTGTGCTGTACTTTGATATAGGTACCGGGTTCGAATCCCGGGCCCGGGGCCTTTCTGTGTGGAGTTTGCATGTTCTCCCCGTGTCTGCGTGGGTTCTCTCCGGGTACTCCAGCTTCCTCCCACCATCCAAAAACATGCATGGGGATTAGGTTAATTGGCTAATTTAAATTGACCGTAGGTGTGAATGTGAGTGTGAGTGGTTGTCTGTTTCTATGTGCCCTGCGATGAGGTGGAGACTTGTCAAGGGTGTACCCTGCCTTCCGCCCTAAGACAGCTGGGATAGGCTCCAGCCCCCCGTGACCCTGTGAGGATAAGCGGTAGATGATGGATGGATGGAAACAAGGAAAATGATGGGAACCATCAGTAAAGAATATTAGTCACTGAACCAACATGCTTTCATTCACGAATGGGTCATCATTGCATTCCTTGCACTCATTTATTCATCCTTTATTTATTTTTTTGTTTAGGGCTTCATTGTGTAGTTTGTATTAATCTGATGATGTGATTTGTATGTGTATGAAATGTCTTAGTCCCTGGGTTTCCAGAGAGGGCGGGTGATGGACACACATGCACAAAAATATGATTATACTTTTATGCAAGATTAAAAAATGTCATAAAAAGTTGACACCTCCCATCTTGTGGTGTTTAACAATGAGAATGGGTGCTGTCAAAAAAAAAGAAGAAAAAAATAGTTTTAACTCATCATATCCTTGTTGAAAACTTGAACCGAATCCAGACGTGGACAGAAGGTGATCAAAATCCACCAAAAATCTACTTGTAAAACTTGCTTCGTTTTTTTTTTTTACATCTTATTCTCGGCTTCCCTGTGCTTTTATTGATCTAACAACCCTCTTTGACCTCTTTCTGCAGCGAGCAGTGTTGTAACATCTCACAAGTTTCACAATTTAGGGGTTACCTCCTAGACACGTCATGTTACCCAAGCCATGGTTAGTAGTGGTGGTGTATTGAGATGTGTTTCTAATAACATATCTCCTTCAAGTACATAAAAGAAAAAACTTAGCATCTTCTCCAGTATACATAACAATAAAAACAGAAGGAAAATGTGTTTAATTTACTCTAAGTGGATGCACTGAAGGATAAGTGGTAGAAAATGGATGGATGAATTTGTCAAATATGGGTCTGAATCCACTTGTAGTTTTTTCAGTGTAGTATTGTTACTTGAACTTAAGTAAAGCATCTGACATTTATGGGTATAAACGTTATAACGTTATAAATTATGTAACATTTATTGTATATTCCTGTAAGATGAAATGGACATGTGTTGACTTTTTTTTTTTGATCTTTAGTTTTTAATTCAAGTGCTACAAGCCATTCAGACCAAGAAAACAGTGAGTTGTTGTCACATTTAGGTCCCACATACAGATCCACGGATACAATGATTGTATTTCAAAGGCAGTGAAACACAATACAGTAAGTAAAAACTGAGCACACAGTGATGGATAGCCTTAAAGATAAGGAAGTTTGTAAGTATTAATTACAGAAACAAAGTCCTTACAATAATTCAAGATTTCATTCAATATATGAATGGCTGGGAAAAACACTATGTACAAAACATCTATACATTTTTTTTTTTAGGAAGAACCGATGGCAAAAACAAAATGTCACAAAAAGGAAAATGATGATAAATATTAAGTGTCTAGCTTTAACAAGCACAAAACAAAAGACCAACAGTCGTTCTGATGGCTGAAGTCTGCCTCACTGTCTGAAATGAATCCACTCACATGAAGTCAGCCAGGACAACTTCTACAGTTTAATTCCTGCTACACCCTGCAGGGTTTGATTGATATTTTGATATTTTAAATAGAGGGCATTTAAGCAAACATTCACATTGGCTCTTAGCTTGTTGACTCAGTGTTTCATTAAGTGCGTTGAGCTTTCATAAAGGGTGTAAATGAGGAATTACTGATTGTAAACCAGTTCCAATCAAAATGATACAGTTTTGCACGATGCAAACACCGTATCTTAAGTCTTGAACTTGTGATATGACACTTTCTTTAGACATGTTAAGTAAATGACAACGATCAGTTTTCCAGATGTACATAAATAGAATTATTTACAAAACAAAAACTGTACATTTCTGTACCCTGAACAAGTGCCCTTCTAAGTGCCCTTACAAGTCTTGTTTCAAACCAGTACAGATAAACACTTTTGCAAACTTGAGCAATGTGTGCACTGCAAGAAACACGACTATCTTGCCACTCAAATGCTGTTCTTATAAATAGCATTAAGCAACTCCATTCACATTCAGGGTTCACTTCTCCCAAACCATCTGGACTGTGCAATCATCAATGCTTTTGGTGCTTTAGTTGGTATTATTATAAGTACTAAGGAAACAATAAATGTGAAGCATTGATTACGAGGAAGCTCTTAGTAATGCAGATACATTTAGAAGAGCAATACTTGGATGCTCATGACTATGCTTATGTTCCACTTGCTTCGGAAGTTGTGACATTTCTAAAAGTCGTTCAATTAGATTTTGTATTTTCATACGAGGGTTCAGTTAATTCTGATCAATTAACAAATTAATACAGTTCAATTGTTTTTACCCATTCTGGTTTGTGCATACGTCCTGCCCTCAACACTGAGAAGTGGAAAGACTGTAAGCTCCAAACAACGGGTAAAATTATATCCATGTAAAGTTAACCATGAAAATAAAACAAATGCATATTTGGGGATTACAGCTAAATAGATTAAAAATACATATCTGAATGGCAGACAGCGATAGCTTCCATGTCATCTCTGTAGGGCTGTGAATGGCTTTAAAAACTTCTATTCATGTTTTTGAATGAAGCATCATTAAAAGGAGAAAATAGTCAATTTAAATAAAGTTATCGAATTATAGCTTCAACTTTCATGAATTTAACTGTCAGTTTCTGACACTGAGGAGTCTCTCTGTGCGACAGAGTGAAAGAGAGATGGTGGACTATAGCACACCATGAGTCTGTTATTAATAAATTACTCCCAACACTGCTGTCAACAGTTTATCTGAATCTTTATCTGAAGTCTGTGGGTCAGTCTATGCATCACTACGACACAGTCACCACTAGTTTAATTCTATAAGTAGCATAAAACTAATAATATTAGTATAGTCTGATTGTAATCAGCAACTGTGCAGAAATACTGAGTTCAATCCAATTGAATAGACATGCAAAAAATAATGGTGCAGCATTCAAATATTCATTTAGAATTTCAAAGTCAATGTTGTGATTAAAGCTTTGAACCATCCTGTCCAGCCCTGCCTGTCTGCCATTCAAACACTTGTCAGTTTTTAGCACCTACTGTATTAGGTCATTGGCTTGCTAGTTTATAAACCTTTTATAAAGAGGATGTTTTTCATTTAATGCACATCATGAATTCACTGCCCTTCACAGAGGCTCATAAATATCATGCTACTCTAAAGATGTTTTAATAACCTTAGGTATTATTGTTTTGGGCAAACCACACAGTTTATAATGTTTCCACAAGGGCACTATTGTTTGATTGTATTGCACAAATAAATTAGGTCCACAACATTTCCGTCAGCATCTTTGACTACGCCCACCGACCGCTGGACACCACACTTCTGCTGAAGGAGAAATTTGTGTCTGAGCTCTTGTGCTTTCCCCAAGCACCAAAGGGCACCACGATAATTGTGCTGTTGTCCTCTGAGCCGTACTGAAGAGCCTGAGAGAGAGGAGGACCATAACAATTAATCAAAACATGACATAATTATACACATAAAAGGTCTGCTTACAGACTATTTGCTGGCTGAAGTATGTAGACCTAGGATGACTTAATGCCCCACGACCACATTGTCCTGATCTCTATATCTACAGTACATCTGTCTGACTTCTACTTAAGTTGAGCTCATATTGTTAACGAGTGTGCAGTCAAGAGTGACTGACTGCATGTGCGACTGTGAGTATGAAGTTAACAGTAATGTTGTAGTTGTGTTTGACAGTTTGTCATTCAAGGTGGACCAGATGTTCTCATTTGAGTGAATGGCTCCTCTGACTTTTGGTTATAAATTGTGACATCTAGTGGTAAAATTCAGTACACTGGCCTGGTGTTTCAAACCATTCTGAATTCAGCATTCAGGTGGTTAAACTTTTTCCACACGCTGCCTTGATGTTTATCTAGCAAAACTTTTAAGTAATAATTACAAAATGTGCATCTATCACAAGTCAAAGGGAGCTGCTGATAAAATAGTTCCTTATGCTTTTAGTAAGGTATAAAACCAAAGCCATTCAAAACTCTCCTACACACACTGTGTGGTTTCACTTCAGCCATACTAAAAGCCACATATAAATGTCTTACCTGGTCAGATATTCTCTGAGCTGCCTCCTTGGGGTCGTGGCATTGGTTGATCACATTGCATATCTCCTGACTGTTCATAATGAAGTTAATGCCGTCTGTGGTCAGGGCCAGGAATGAGTCGTTGGCATGGTGCAACTGAGGAAAGTGCAAACAATATTTAGAAACATTTCTGACTGAAAATATTTCCCAACAAGCACACATATATATATATATATATATATATATATATATACACACACACACACACACACACACACACATATCCGGAAATTTTCATCAAAATACATCTGTAACTTTTTGAGTTATTTTGCAAACCAACAAATAAATAAACAAACCCTGGTGAAAACATTACCTCCTTGGCGGAGGTAATTATAGTGTCTTTATAGAAACATTTACAAGTTGAGGCAGATATGAAAATGTGCACTGGTGGTTATACAAAATATACCCAGATATTCTTTGTCATTTTACAGACAAGAGGGGCAGATTATTGAGTTGAATCAGTCACTGTAATAGCTCTTAAATGTTGGCACAAATTACTGAGGTGGACCAATGTGAAATAATCTAGCATTACAACAAAGTTCACGACACAACCTACCGATACTCTCATGGTTTCTGGCTCAGCAATGACCCCTGTGTTCTTCAGGTCAAAGTCTCCGATGCTGCGTGTCATGGCTAACCTGCCGTTAACATTTGATTGTCCCAGGCTATTCCAGGTGATAAAACCTCCACTTCTCTTTATCCTTGAGGCAGGTGCAGAGGGAGAGAGGTACACAAAGAAATAAATTAATACTTGCTTCCTAGCTCATCCTTAGGTGGATACTTCATGTCCTGCTTTTAACTGCTGGATGTTAACCTTCTCACAGATACAGAGTGTTGTTACTGTCATTAGAGAAAATGTATCCGTAGCAAAACTGTTTATTAAAATCCCTTTATCATTTATTCTGGTGCTGATGACAGTTCTGCTCAAGTTTAAACTGGGTTAAGTTATTCTGACCATCATTCTGTTTTTATAGCACTATCTCACTTTGACTAAACTGGCTGACTCTGGAATTACCAATAACATCTTTGTACCTCTCTTTCTCATCCTTCCTCTCAGGAGTGTGGTCAACAGTGAGTTTGAGGGCCTTGCCTTTGCGGCACAGCATGGCGCGGCTGTCACCCACACTGCCCACCACCAGCTCGATACCGTCCCTCAGCAGGGCTACAGTGGCCGTGGTTCCTGCGGTCATTCCGGGTACTAAAGAGACATGAAAAGAAACATCAGAGGTGGAACGTGCCATAAAAGGGTCCACACAAAAAGTCACTGTTCACATTGTTCACAACAACCACATGGTGTATCTCACACTCTCACATCCAGACATTAAAACATTAACACATGGGTGGGAAGTCATATACTGGACTTACAGCAAACTAGAAATTACACAGTAACCAATAGAGGAGGCAGTCACACATGCAGGTCGCACTGCTTCAGCACAGAGTTGAGGTCCAGAGCAAATTTAACAGCAGAGTTAAGTTTAAGGCTTAAACTACAAATGATCGCTGTTAACTGACACAACACCAGTACTGATCTTAACAGTCAAAAACAACACACACTCATCTAAAATCTTAAAATACTTTCTGAGAGGATAATTTCATGTTTTTCATGCATCTATGTAGAGTTACAAATTAATGTTACTCGATAATGGTAAGTTGTAACAGTTCTTATTAAACAGTTGGATGTCACTTTAACATTGAAATCCACAACATTGTTCCAGCCAACTTAATGTGTTATGTGAATTTTTAACAACACATAAACTGTAAACTTCAGTTCCTTAAGGGATGATAAATTTGATCAAACACCATCAGAAGTTAAGACAAATGAGATATTTAATTAATCTCAAATTTTAAACATGTTGCATCTCATGGACTAGTTCTGTCACTGACAACATATATCTCATACAACTTGTCAAACTGAAGCACTGTCTCACAAGAAGCTTTGCATACACTTGGTGAGAGAAGACAAGAAAAGGAAGAGAGAAAGAGCAGAGTGAGAGAAAGATAGGGAACCTTCCAGTAGTCCAGGATTTAGGACCCGCTGGACTCTCCTTCAATATCTAGCCTCTCGTCATCCACATTGGTGCCAAGGGCCTCCAGCTCTTAGCTGGGTCAGCAGCTGCCGTAGATAACATGCACACACACAGGCATATTGGGACATTTCACACAGCGTGGCTGATGTATGGCCACATTACAGGTATACTAGCTTGTAAATCAACAGCTAACCTTCATCAGACATAATGCTGTTTGAGAAAAGTCAAGCTAATTTGAAATTATTCTATATGACAAGGGCAAACATGTTGACCTCATGATTTACAGAGAACAATTCATTTGTTTGAATGGCGCTCATACAACCCCTAATTCAATTTCAATGCTTGTGCTAAACAATATCATTTGCAGATAACAAAATATCAACAGAGGTGACAAATTAAAGGAAAACAGCAACATGAAGTGTCTTTGTAATGTGTTGGAGCACTACACCACTTTAGAACAGCTTCAGTGCTTGTTTGCAGGCTCTGGTCTTGGAGTCATTTCTTTCAGAGATATTCTCTCATTTTTTTTTTGTTTGGAACACACCGTCCAACATGCCAATCCACAATCTCACACTGGTGTTAAACTGGGTTCAGATCTGGTGACTGTTAAAACCACAGCTTATGATTCACATAATTTTTATACTCATCAAAATTCACCATTCAGTGCCCACCTTGTGTTCTCTTATGGAGAGATCCACATTTGTTATGTTCATCCACACCATAGACTGTATATAAAGAAGGATGACATCATAGCTGACTGCAGGGCTGGTCATAAAGCCCATCCATGTTAACGGATAGCACTAAGTGAAACTGAAAAGTCTGGCCCAATTTATGCATCAAACAAAAAAGATGGTTTCTGTGATTCTAGGTAGGTCTCACCAAGCAGGTGTATGTTCAAGTGTTCAATTTTCTTTCTCAAGTTTGGTTTCAATAAGTTATTTGATGGTATAAAAAGGTGTAATTGATAGCTACTGAGACAGGAGTTACAGTCATGGCAGCTCCTGTGTCTGGGATATTTTGGTTTCACTTTTGTACAGTGGGAGGAAGTGAAGACATGCCATCTATCTGTATTTACAGTCTATGAGCCACACATGTACTCAGGTTTTTCCTTTAATTTGTTGCCTTTCTGTACAAGTAGATGAGTAGTGAAGCAGTGAAGCACTAGCGTTGACTCTACTTGTAGCTGGGTTATTGTTCCATCAGTTATTAAGTAACTTGGGTATAAAGGACAGACCTCTAACCAAAAGTGCTTGGATCATGTCACTTGGGAAATCCATTTTGAAGAGAGAAGAAAAAAGTGTCATTACATAAATGCATGTGTGTATATTTATACACAGTATATCTATGTAGATGTACCATGAAAGAACCTACCATTGGGAGAGAAGTGCATGTGCCTCGCAAGGGCTTTGTCTACTTCGAGGAAGGCCTTCGATAAAACGACTTCCAGATTGGACTCCTCCGCCACACGGTCCCTGAAACAACCAAATGACCACAATGATCAGAACATTAGCTCCAAAAAAAAACATGTAAGCTTTTTTGCCATCATCTATAAATTTCAGACATTTGTATTGTTAATCAGCTTATTAATTTGCTGCGACAATAACTGGTATAGATATATGATGACAGAATATTTGACAAATTCCTTACTTGATGAATTTCTCCATGTATTTTTCACAAAAGTCAGCTGCTTCTGGTCCGCCATGCCCATCAAACACAGCAAAGTAGAGGATGTCATCAGTCATCTGAAAGACCTGGTAGCGGTCTTCATTCTCCTTGCGCTGACCGATGAGCGAGGCACAGCCTACCTTGGACAAGCTGACTTTGGGAATCGGCTTGCCGTATCGAATGCTGGAAGGCAGCAGAATGGGCTCATCAATACGATTGTCCCAGATGCCAAATGAATCCCAAGTAGTGGGGCGGCCACTGCTGTCTGCATCAAAGCGAGTGTTGCTATGCCGTTGTCCTGATGGACTGTAAAGATGCCTCTTGTAGATTGTGAACTGGAGGTGGCTGTCCTGCTGGAGCATGAGTGGGACTAGGGCCATATGTAAAAGACCACTACGTCCCACACGAGGACCACTGCACCTTGCCAGACGTGCGAGGCAGGCTGCTGACATCACCCTGACAGCACAAACACCGGAGACGCGCTGGATGCAGACGTAAAGAGATCTGCTGTTTAAACAATGAAGGAAAGTCAGTTCATTAGACAGGATGCAGAATTTCAATGAGCCTTTTTTAATTCAAATTTTTTGTGTGAGCCCTAATACATACATATATACATATACATACACACACAAATGCACACACACAAATATATGTATACATAAATTCACAGAGAAATGTAATGTATTTGTATTGTAAATGTAGCACTACAACGGGATAAATTTTAACGTTTAACATTACACGAATGACGCAACTCGAGACGGTCTTAAGTGCTTACAGTAACAGTACACCAACACCCCGAGTGCCACATTAGGTATAGACCGTGTTTCACCAATACATCAAAAATAATAAATAACATTACAACGTGACTGGCCATATGTGTGAAAAAATGGACAAATTATACAATTCGGAGCTTTTCGTTTCAACAGCGTTAGCCCTGACTAGCTAACAGGCTACATAATAACAGCTATCTTTAGCTGAATAGCTAGCTAGGTGGTTAGCATTAGCTAGAAGTTCGCAGTTTGTCCAACACTATCGAAACCATTCCCTTGACTTTTCAGTGGTGTGTTGACTAAAATCATACCTTTGTTGTTTTAGGTCTATTAATTCGCCTTAGTCGTCGTTAGTTAGTCGAAAATAACCCGCTAATACCAAAATTAAAACGGCAGTCCTCCTTTCGTGCCGCTATTTGGATCTCCAATGTTATCAAACACGGTTTAGGATGTGACCGCGCCAATCAGTAGCCTAGAAAGGTTTACGCCTACTTTTACGCCCCATACACAAGACAGATGATTGGTTTGACGCAACGATCAGTGACAGCCGTATGCACCAATCAGTAATCGTCAACTTAACCCTCCCGCAGCCACTAAGAGGAAAGTTTGACTTGTTGCTTTACAAATATCAGAATTACTATAATACAAATACTATATAGGCACCACTTTACAATAGCTGCTATCAAATTAAAACATGTGATGCAACAACATATAAAAGTTTGCACAGGAACTATATGTCAAACCACAGATCACAGAATATGATGGGTCACATAATTTGATGCAACACCCGCACTTCCTGTTCGGCGGGCCAATCGCAGCGGTCCTGTCCGTAACGCTCAATGACGTCGGCAGCCGTGGCGCTTCCTCCTCGTTTGTTTTCTGAGCTGAACCGAAACCAGACGCCCAATTTCAGAATGCATCTGTACAGGTAAATAACATTTTTATGATTTGGGATAAACCTGCTGTATTACAATACTGCTTTACTTACAATTTAGACATCGGTTAATCAGTGGATTTCTGTGTTTGAACCGTTAACAGTGTCTGACAGTCAGCGTTGCTGTAGCTTGCTAAGGTTAAATGGCTAACTGGTAACCACGAACTATATCACAGCTTAACAGCTTGTGTGGGTCATCAACCCGCCTGCTTTGGTTCCGTTATTTTCCTGTTGAACCAGCTAATGTCAGTGGAGATGAGCAACGATGCCTGCACGTCACATTGTGTTCATAATGTCTACAACGCAGGCCACTCCTCTTCAATTTACAGCGATCAGCCTGAACCATTTAATTGATTATTCACTAAAACACAGCTTGCTAGCGGGATTACAATGGTTGATAATAATAATAATAGCCCACAGCCAATAAACCTGAATTCAAACAGTCCAAGCTGTGAGCTACAATAGGATTCATTCATGATTAATTTCATGTTTACTAACTAGCTACTACACTCCTCTTTGCAGGCTGCAGACTGCTGTTGTATTGCATTATCCTACTAATAAAGGTGATTAAGGTTATTTGTTCTATGCTTTACAAAAATAAAATAATATCAACATTTATTCAGATACCTAGAAACTTACTAATATAATGAGAGAAGTCCATCATTGCTGAAGACATCTTCAAACTCTTGATTGACTAAAATTAATTAATTAATCATAGTCAAAATTATTTGTTGCAAACCCAATTATAACTTCCATCCACCCATCCATCCATCATCTACCGCTTATCCTCACAGTGTCGCGGGGGGGCTGGAGCCTATCCCAGCTGTCTTAGGGCGGAAGGCAGGGTACACCCTGGACAAGTCACCACCTCATCGCAGGACACATAGAGACAGACAAACACTCACACTCACATTCACACCTACGGGCAATTTAAAGTAGCCAATTAACCTAATCCCCATGCATGTTTTTGGATGGTGGGAGGAAGCCGGAGTACCCGGAGAGAACCCACGCAGACACGGGGAGAACATGCAAACTCCACACAGAGAGGCCCCGGGCTAGGAGTCGAACCCGGTACCTTCTTGCTGTGAGGCGACAGTGCTAACCACTACACCACCGTGCTGCCCCCAATTATAACTTGTTTTTAAAAATATTATATGGCTTATGACAAGGCTTTTGTATGTGACATTCATTTTTATTCAATTGCTGGTACATGCATGTGGGACTCAGATGGACATAAAAGTGGTGAAGTTGAGGACAGCAGAATAGCTGTGTTTGTCAGTGGTATGTTAGGTAATCTTTGCTTGGTTCTAATGAATCTGAAGTTATGTTTTATACCCATTTGTTTATTCCCAGTTATGGCTAACTTAGTAACATGCACATACTGCATATGGACTGACAGTAAGGTGGCACTGCTTGGAGCTGCTTAAGCTGGGATTACAGACAGGGTTTATTTAAACAAGCTGTCCTGTTCTTCTGTCATACTACTTACATCATTCTCACACACAGCCATACATGCACCTATGCACCTATAGTGTATTCTAAAAAGAAAAACCACCAGCACAGTGATCAGCATGTGTTCCTAATGAAGAAAGATGACACAGCTACCCTGTTTTCTGTTTCCTCCAGGGTTGGACTTTACATGAAGAGGAGAAAGTGGGGCTGCTCTGAAGTCTGAACATTTTCTTGCTCCATCTGGCAGTCACTTTCTCTGCCTCTTCAGATTGGTGCTCGTCCAGTCTCTCCACTAGCCAACATGCTGTGTTGGGGAAATGGAAAGGATGGACAGTTGGGTATTGGCATTGAAAGGAACCCCACGTTTGAGCCGAGAATCTGTCACGTGTTCAACGGCAGGGGACTGAAAGAGGTTGCCTGTGGAGGGCAACACTCAATGTTCCTGCTGCATGATGGTAGTGTGTACACATGTGGTTCTAACAGCTGTGGCCAGCTGGGCCATGACAAACCAGGGACCTCCCCTGGTAAGCTTTCAGTGTGAACAGCAGATTCACTGACCTTCGATTAATCATTACAAGCTGTTATCTGTTGCCCTGGTGCACTGCTTTCAGGAGGTGTGAGTGGAAAGTTACCAAGCTGGTGTGACAATGTGGGTGAACATGACATACTGAGTTTACAAAGGCTGTTTGTGTTGTAACTGGGCTCTAAGGATTACAACCTCCTGTCGGTCAATCCACCATATTGGCTCAGAGTGAAAGATGTTGACAGCTACTGGATGGATTGCCATAAAATTTCGAACAGATGTTGATGTCTGTACATGAAGTCAACATTTAATTTTGATCAAAACTTTCTTTTTTGATGTGGTTAACTTAGAAGTTCAGCCTCATACTGCTGCTAGCTTGGCTGTATTTGCTTCGTCTTGTTTCTGTACAGCAGTCATTGTTAGAGATGACAAGTTTTCAAATCTGAAATTTGTAGGTTACTACTAAATATAAATATGAAAAACAAATTAAACTAAAAGAGATATTCAGTTCGTAGCAGTTGGACTTGTTGTGGAAAGAGTTACACGCTTCTGTGAGAATATCTCATGATGCCGTGGCTCCAACATCATGATTTTCCAGACGACCAAATCTTTGTGTAAAACTGAAGAATGTTTCCTGAAATGCAGTAGAATGTCTTTTGCACAAGTTTTTCTTGTTTTACAGTTACTGCAAATCACATGACGTGGATGACTCTTACATAGCATGGCCAAAAATGCATCAATTTCACAAGCATCATTTCACTTTTATGTAGTTGTAATATACATGAAATTTATATATGACATTGAAATGCAGAGGGTCAGATACACACACAAGTGCCTCTATAACTGATAACTGATTCTTGCATACTTTAAAAACCTTGTTGACTTGTGTGTAATGTGGAAGCTGCCCAGATGATATCCCACATGTTGTACAATCATTTGTAATGTTTTAGGCCTACGTCAGGTTTAGTTACTTGAATATATTTATTAAGTTATTACACCTACAAAATGTAGGTTGCTGGTCATATGTTTTCAAATCACACTGTAGTATAAGCTCAATTGAAACCACAGTATCCAATTTGTCACATATTTGTAATTTTGCAATTGTAGCATTTCCAACCCAGTTTATCTGCTATGGTAAATCAGGTGTACAGCAGAAAACCACACATAACAGGAAACTAATATACCGACAGTATGCACAGTTTTTGATGATACACCATGTCCTGCATTTCTCTATCTTCTTTGGTGTGACACTCCAATACTGCATTGGAGACAAGCCCATATTAACAGTGCACATTGCACAGATGACTCAATTTTCTGTATGTATATTATCACGTTCTAGCACCTGGATCTCAGGCGTTATTATGTGACTACATGCTTGTTTTCAAATGCTCTCCATTTCTACAGATCCTAAATCAAACTTGAAATATCATTGGGATTGTGTAGCTAGAAAGGAAAGCTAGTATGGCAGTCCTCTCTGATACATACCGTACTTCTGATGTCTGATGCTCTCCCTCCTCCTCTCCACAGAGCTTGTAGGAGCTCTGGATACTCAGACGATAACTATGGTGTCAAGTGGTCGGGCCCATTCAGTGGCGGTGAATGAGCAGGGTCAAGTGTTTGCATGGGGAGCCGGTGAAGGTGGTCAGCTTGGTCTGGGGATTGCAGAGGCGGCTGTTCGAATCCCAAGGTGACTGTGTAGCACACTGTGGAGTAAATCAAGCTTTTAGACTGACGGGAAAAAAAAAACACTGCAAGAATGTGAAATAGCAATAGGGGGTTTATATACAAGTAATACATGTAATTTGTAAAATAAATTACAACATTTCACATCAATTAAAAACAGACTAATTTAAGGCTTACCCCCAGCAGGGCAGTCTCTGCACTTGAGCCGTGTTTCCATGGCAACATTTAATGGCATCTCCCGGAAAACTGATAAAAAGAGGAGAGCATGAGTTTTACTGCCACTTCTAAATTTGTAGAGTGAGCAGCCTGAGACATGTTTTCATAGTTTTATTAACATTTTTTTTTCTAGGTTGGTCAAAAGGCTGTGTGACCACCGGATCGCTCAAGTAATATGTGGGAATCAACACTGCATTGCACTTTCTAGAGGTGTGAAAGAAACTCTCTTCCTAGCACAACAGCACTGGTTATGTCTGTACTTCTGTATCCATTTACCGTTTGGAAGTAAATGTAGGGCATTATATAGTATTTGGGACAAAGCAAATGTCTCTTTTTGGTATCTTAACCTTTATTTCACAATAACGCTGAGAAAGAAAGAGAGAACTAGGTAGACCCACATTACTAAACAGGTGTGACTGTACTGACAGTAACTGGTTTAGTACTTTGTATCTCTGTCCTTGTCCATCTCAGATGGCCAGTTGTTCACATGGGGTCAGAACACCAGCGGTCAGCTCGGCCTCGGGAAAGGAGAATCCAGCAAGCTCTTCCCTCATCCCCTCAAGTCTCTGGCGGGTATTCCTTTGGCACAGATAACCGCCGGTGGAGACCACAGCTTTGCTCTCTCCTTGTCTGGTGCTGTGTTTGGTTGGGGCAAGAACAGAGCTGGACAACTGGGTCTCAACGATAAACAAGGTAATAATCAGCTGGATAGAAAGGAGCAAGACACTGCTGTTAAAAAGAGATACAATGAATTATTATTATTAAATGTATATATACTTTAGGTATACATACTGTAGATCTAACATTGCACATAGCATTTAGGGTGTTGTTTTGACTGACTAGAGACTTGAATATGCTTCATAGAAGTGTTCATATATCAGAAATATAGACACAGAAGTAAAACATGCCTCATGGACACAATGCTAGATTCAAATGCAGAAGTTGTAGTGTTCCCCTAAGTTGTCCCACAGTGTCGAACAGTGTGACCTTGCTTGCTTGTTTATGTTCTCTTCGTCAGACCGTGCTGTCCCATGCCACATCAAATTTTTGAGATCTCAAAAAGTTGTCCATATCAGCTGTGGAGATGAACACACTGCAGCCCTCACAAAGGTACAGACACATGGATAAATACATAACAATAATATATAGATAAACCCCTAGTGTTTTTCAGTTAAAAGATCCACATAATATAGGAGTATCTTGCCTCCAAATGTTAACATTGGGAGATCAATTATAGTATTCTTACTATATGACCCGCTACTTGTTGCATGTGACCTTTATTCCACAGATACAATATAAATCTTATACCTGCCAGACTGCTAACTCTAAATAACCTTAATCCACCTTGATAGAAGGTCCTGGAGAAAAACAATATTTGACTTTGAGTAACTGCATTATCATGCCAAGAATCTCTGTCGCAAACAACAACAAAATGATTACTACTGTATTGTGTCTCTGGCAGGATGGCGGCTTGTTTACATTTGGTGAAGGCTCATGGGGTCAGCTGGGTCATGGCTCCACCAATAACGAACTTTTACCCAGACGAGTGCTTGAGCTCATGGGCACTGAGGTGTCCCAGATCACCTGTGGCAGGTACTGTCTCTGTTTAAACCATTTTAATTGGTTCACTTGTAAGTCTGATGCAAGATTCAATTGCAGATATTTTGTGAAGCAGAAAGGTGTTGATTGAGCTCTACATACAGTATATTTGCTGTTACTGGTTACGTATTGTTCTGCATTAACTTAAAGTAGGGCTGTGGAAATTAGTTAACGTGATTAATCAGTGTTAACATGTAAACTTCCCCAACGGTGACTCTACATGGAAAAACTGCCTGAAATGCATTGCCGGAGACGTGAGATGGACCAAAAGGAAAAGCATCATAAACGCAGTGCTTATTAGAGCTAATCTGGTGTTGCTCTGATTTTAGAAGCTTCTATATATGTATTAGGGCTGTCAAAATGGCAACGCATTTTGGGCAAGTTCAGTCCAGGTGGAGTTACAGTTGCGCTAACTGGTGTGTTAACGTGGATTAATCACGTTACCGCGTCAACTTCTACAGCCCTCCTTTAAAGGTATTTCACAATTGTAAATCTGGCACCATTAATCTTGCTTTTTTTCCTTTTGTCAGGCACCACACGTTGGCGTTCGTGCCTTCCTCTGCTGTGGTGTATGCGTTTGGTTGTAACAGTCATGGCCAGCTGGGCACAGGAATACTGGGGGATGCCAAAAGCCCATTTCCTATCAAGGCCAATTTTTTAAGTGGAAATTTTCACAAAACAGGTACACAGAAGACACTTTACAGTATATACAGTATAAACATGGCTGCAATGGCTGACTTGATGAGAGGATGAAAGACGGAATTTGCTGAATAAATAATAAATAAAGTGCTATATAAGTCATAAGAACAGCTACTCCACAAACAATGAAACAGTTGCTATAAAATCTACTGTCTATAAAATATTGTCCAGCTAATGTGTTGTTTCTTTTTCTTTTCTTTATTAGAATCAGAACAATTTACAGTAACCAAAATCATCTGTGGAGGAGACCATAGTTTCTTACTTTACTCTAATGAACAGGTATGTGACTTAAAGTTTCAGTGACTCCTTTCTCTGGAGTTTCTTACCTGAATTATTATTGTTATATTTGCATCATTCTACTTCAGATCTGTCTCTTAGGTAGTCCACATTTTAGCCCTGTTGATCACTGTCACAGTTATTTAATCACAGAATTCAAAGAGTAATTATGAAAATACCACAATTTTTGCAGCATTGCAATTTAACATCATGTTTGGTATTTTACTCCAAACATACTGTATTACCTAAAGGTGTAAAATATGTCATGAAGTTTAACAGTGATAATGATGATAATGAGACATCTTTGATCTATGTATCTTTAATATTCATCTACCCTTCATCCACCATCAGCACTTAACTTTAATGTGATCATCATTACAAAAAGTGATGATTAAAACTATTTAAAAATGCACAGCTTAATAAAAAAAAGACTCCCAAATGACCTCTTTTGTTTATGCTTTCTACTGTATATGATGAGTTTCAGTGTTTCACCACAGGGTGGCATTAATTTCTAAGCTCCGAGCAGTTCTTGTCAAGGAGCTGCACTGTCTAGAGAGCAATTGTCTGCTACAAAAAAAAAAACATCTAAATTGCCAAGAATGTGCTCTGATAAAGACATAAGACACCTACGTTCAATATTTAGACTTCAGGCGTGGCCTATTTATTTTATCTCCATGGAAGAAGCAGACACAAACCAGACTGAGGCCCAAAAGTCTGTGTTGCAATGTGGAAGTATCGGTGTTGTTATCTTGTGTCTCTGTAGAGTTTGGTCCCCCCTGAAGACTTCAGAGTGATTAATGTCAGCAAATCAATTTCTCCAATCAATTATGAAAGAATAAATTCATGGAGGTTAAAGCTGATGTACAGCCCAGATTCTAGCGTCACAAAGTAAGTCCAATAACTTATTGTGCTGTATATAAAAATGTTCATCATCTATGTGTTTATGATTATTATTAGTGGTTTTACTTGGATACATTTTCACACATGCAGCGTTTTGTTCATTTTATGTAATGGTCTCTGTACTCTGTTTTATATTTTTGCGTGCAGTGACATTTTAATTCAGCTCTCCTCTACGGCTTGTTGGAACGCCAGCTTCCTGGACCAAACGTACGTAAACACCATGTTTACATAAGTAACTAAGTACTCAAGTATTTTGAGGTACTTCTATTTTACTTTTCAGATTAACATTTTTTTTAATTTGTGTCAGTTTGCACTCTTCCTCTACATTATAGTGAGAAACTTCACCTTGACTACTTTTCAGGTTGAGATACACAAAAGATAATCTTATCAAATACATTTGGCTTTTTACTCCTTAAAAAAACATCGTCAAGTTAGGGCCCCTAGTTATGTTTCAAATGTCCATAAGTCTGAGATAGTTTCATTTAAATGATTGTTTGATGCCCAGTTTGTTCAATACGGTATTTAATAAATCACTTACATGTACACTGATGAATCCATGTTAACAATCTATTATGCAATGCATAACAATGAGTAGAGAATGGGTACTTACTTTTGATACTTTCAGTACTTTTACTTAAATAGAGGTTTAAAATGACAACAAGTAAACAAGAGTACCCAGAAATGACTGAGGAAACTGACCTTAAAGGATAAGTCATAAAATACAGACCTGAAGTACAAACTGAACAAATTGAGATGTTATATGATGCTTAACAGCACAACACCGATGCACTGAAGCTCAGGACTGTGGATGAAACCAGAATATCTGTTTTGCAGTGTCACTGGCTGAATAATGTATTGCAAAACTGGAATAGGCATGTAAAGCATACATAAAAATGCTTTCATCAGGTCTATCTGTACCAGGTCTGTACTGCTGTCAAAAACAGCAGAGAATCTTTGGATTGGTCAGACTCATATGCGGGCTAGACTCATGGGAACTGATCCAGCAGGGACCTCACAGGGTCCACATCATGCTACGTTACTTTATCCACCAAAACATGCTGATCGTCAAGGCTGGGAAAGATGTTATCTTTCTGGTCACTGACTGATTTCTCTGACCACCAGTGTGTGTGTGAAGGAGTGTTGGCTCTTTAGTACAGAACTCATCAGCAGATACTTATCGTGTCAAACTCTGAAGGTCATCAGGGTGGAAAACAGAGGTCAACCAAAAAACTACTTCGTACTGTACTATCTGCTGAAACTCACCGGGTATTAATAGTCACTAAACCACTGTGACATGCAGTCATCAAAAGTGACATTTACTCAACCACTGTAGTTAAATACAATTTTGAGGTACTTAAACATGATTTATTTTTTTTATTTTATGCAACTTTATACTTCTTCTCCATTACAATTCAGAGTCAGATATGTTTTACACCAATACATTAATTTTAAATATTTAGTCACTAGCTACTTCAGTACATTTACTACCGATCCCGTTTTAGATTATAGCTAACCATTTAGTAAACAACACTGTTTTAAATTTGAATGGGTGTTTTCCACTGTTCCACCACCAGACAGCCGTCTGTTTTTTTTTTTTGTGTATATAGAAGAAGACTTAATTTGTTAATTCCCCTTTATTCTCCTAAATGGGGAAATTACAGTTTTCACTCTGTTATTATTTGTCAGTTGCACATCACACACAAGTTATGAAACACACATGCACATGCATTAGAGGAGAGGTGTCAGAGTGAGGGGGCTGCCCCGTATCCAGGTGCCCCGAGCAGTTGGGGGTTCAGTGCCTTGCCCCAAAATATAGTGTACATCCCAGAGAACATTAAGTCTAAAATCATTACACCAAAGTTTCAAGAATGATTTTCATACCTCTTGGAAATTAATGAAAACTAATGGCTGCCTGGAACTATAAAACTGTAGTTTGGCATCTGAAACTTGTTCCTCATAACTTCCATTGTCTCTGTGTTACAACTGGGGCCTAGAATGACTCATCTGGTTCTCAGAATAAAGTGGATCAGTGCTCATACTTTCTGCATCAGTGATTTCTGTTTGGCAAATAGTTTCCACAAGATCACATCTGATGTATTTGTGTTATGACTTAAAAAAAAAAAAACCTGTGCTATAAAGGCTTACACTGTAAATAGTTGCTGTCTTTCATGCTGAGGGATTTTGTTGGCTTTATGCATCTTTATTAGCTTGTTCTCTCTATCCTCTCGGCTCTCCTGGGTCGATGGGGAGATCTGCTCAGGGATTGACTTAAATCCATTCACGCTGTCTGTTCACCCGGGCATTTAACGTCATGGCTTTGCCCAAAGTCCCTGAATCTGATCTCTGACCTATTTATTTTTATCCTGTTAGTGATCACTGAGACATCATTGATATTTGATGTGTAATCCTGTGTTTGTTTGCTTTCTCAGTGATGATACCCACTTTAAAACCAACCCGAAGATCCCAGGCATCGATCTCAACTCTGTCAGAAAGCTTTTTGAGACGCTCAGCACACCGGCTTTCTCTGGAATTCTGGAGCAGGTATTGATAAAACATCTATTTAAAAATATATATATATATATACATGCTTCTCTCATGCCATGACTCAAATTTGTTAATAAGTAAGTAGCTTCCTGTTTGGCTTTATGTCACCATAATAAAGCAACTTATTGGATACCGAACCTCTGGTAAGAAGAAAACATCCATATGTGAATATTGAGCTTCTTTTGAAAGTACATGAAGTTCTGCAGCTGATTAACGGTCCAAACTGCCGTCATAACCTCTAACATTAGCTCAGTAATGATAGGTTTGGGGTCCATGATGCACCTCAACCCAACATGAATTACAATCTGTGTGGAGACCGAGGCCACATTCCAAAACCACTAAAAGCCTCTCCCAAAATTTAGTGACTGATCTTTTTGATCCAGGCAGTTTTGGAATTGAAAGATATCCCATAAATGTTTGGTTTATTTATAAATACTCAAACATATCATAATACAGTACATTTAAAATACTTTTCTCTGTATAACAGTAAATATTGTTCTTATATGTGTGTGTAATTAAAAGTACAAATATACACATCTGGTATATGTGTCTAACTTTCTATTTAGGCCACCAAGAGTTTTGAGAGTCTGTTGATCCCTCAGCTGCCACGCTCTCCTCCTGATGTTGAAGCCATGAGGATATACCTCATCTTGTCTGAGTACCCGGCCCTCCTGGACTCCAAGAACTACATCCGCCTCACTATCCCCCTGGCAATGGCCATCATCCGACTAGACGCCAACCCCAGCAAAGTATTGGGTATCATACTTGCACACACACTTTTCTTTCCTCAATACCTCAACAGTATATATGAGTCATTTGAAACTGTCTCTGTTAGTTGACATTGCAGAACATCATGTCATGTCACCACATGGTACCATGTGTCTATTCAGTGGGCTACCACCGGTTTTGAAATGTAAAGCCGATGTCTTAAACTTACTCTCTAATAGTCAGCAGATATAGAGAAAATGAGCCTACTTCTCACTTGATTTACTGCAGTAAACATGAGTTTCTATGGTCTTCTTCAATATAGCATTATGCTCATTAAGTGAATTTTGGTCCCATTTAGAGTCAAATAGACCATAAAGCAGGGGATGCTTCAGGACGTGGCATTGTCTGGTCTGGGAGTTGTCTTCCACAGTGTTTGTTATAACATTTTGGTCACCTAAAAGAGTGTACATAGAGCTCTTCTTAGCTCCACCATTTTGGGTCACTTCTGGTTTACAAAAAATGCCAACCTCAATACCTCAAAACTGCAGTCCAAAAAAAACCATTGGGTGATGTCACAATAACTACAATCCATGTACTGAGCTGAAAATACAGAATCCAAATAGCATGTTGACCCTGCTACAGCGTTTCACATTTACTACCCACGTACAGCCACTCATAGCCACTCAACATATTTACTCCTAAAATGTTCAAAAACAGATCACTGGAGAAACTCTTCTAGTAACTGTAGTAAAATATTGTGCTTTTTTTTGGAGTGCTTGCTCTGTAATTTAATTCAGCTTTTTCTCTGTCCCTGCAGATAACTGGTGGTGTTGTGTGGACGGCAATGTGTTCACCAGAATGGTCGACATGTACAAGAGCATTGTTGTATTCATGTTAACGGGAGGAAAGACGCTGCTCGTACCAATGTTCTACGAGAACTATTTTGTCGCCACTCTGAGGCTGCTGGAGAAACTCCACAAGGTATTCACACAGCTCACCTGCTGCTGCTGTAAACGAGTGACCAATTCAGCATTGAACAATACAATACAGTCTGAGGAGGAAAAATATTCTCCCTGGTGTGGTGGCTGTTGAGATAATCTATAGACTACTATATTGAGACAGGTGTTTGTTAATTCCATGTTTCCAGGTAAACTTAAAGGCCCAACATGTGGAGTACAACCGCTTTTATATCCCTGACATCACCAGCCTGGTGGACATCCAGGAAGACTACCTCAAATGGTTTCTGAGTAAAGCTGACATTGTGAGTACTGACATACCCCAACAAAGTTTCACTTCCTTGTTACTTAACATCTGCTGAAGCCACACACACACACACACACACTCTCTTAACTCATGTTATTCTCAGTGTCTGCAGACAGTGAGGCATTTAATCCAGAACTGCTTGTGGGTTTATCACTTCTTACTGTTCAATAAGTGTCTAAGTACACAGACAATAACTAAACTATAACTATTATATTAACGTTTCTGCTCTAGACTTTTTTTTTTTTTTTTACTTCAAATCAGGTCAACTGACTTTACTTTCTCTCATTTTGTTTTTTAGAAACAATCATCCTCCCCGTCACAGGTAACTGATTTAAAGACTGAACATGAACATCTAAAAAGACATATTAGATTTGTTTTTGTAATGCTCTTAGTTCAGGAAGAAATATAATTCCTCATTTTCCTTTCAGAGTGATTTTCCCTCAGTGAACCTATGTGCCTACCCATTCATTCTGAACGCTCAAGCCAAGACAACCATGCTGCAAACAGATGCTGAATTGCAAATGCAGGTACCTGCTGTCGATGTGACATGGTGGATTCATAGCATTAGATCACAGAGGTTTCATTTGATTGGTTCTCATTAAATGTTTATTATTATCCATTTGGATCTCTTTTCTTGCCTTTTCTCACCTCAACCTATGTTCCAGATGGCAGTAAGTGGTGCAAACCTACACAACGTCTTTATGCTGCTCACTCTGGAACCCCACCTTGCTAGGAATCCTTACTTGGTGCTCCATGTGCGCAGAAACCATTTAGTAAGTGACACTCTACGAGAGCTCACCATGTACTCTGATGTGGACCTCAAGAAACCACTCAAGGTGAGAGCTATGCCGAAGCTTGTTAAGGTCTATGTCATTCTGTAATTTTGATAAAAGAAAACAAACATTTAGTGATATCCTCCTCCTTCCTTCTGTTTCTACAGGTGATCTTTGATGGAGAGGAGGCTGTCGATGCAGGTGGAGTAACTAAAGAGTTCTTCCTGCTGCTGTTAAAGGAGCTGATGGATCCTGTTTATGGGATGTTCACTCATTACAAAGAGTCCAACCTGCTGTGGTTCTCAGACAAAGTAAGTTAAAGTGGTATTAATTATGTAAAAGGACTTACGTATGTTTTGTAAGTTAATAAAATGAATGACGTCTTAGTGTTGTGAAGCAGAGGGGATGATCAGATAGTATCGGTATAGCACTTCATTTGTTAACTCTTAGACTGATACACAAAGGCAATAGTAAAGTAATTTTCCTCTGTGTTTGCAGTGTTTCGTTGAGGAGAACTGGTTTCACCTGATCGGGATCATCTGTGGTCTGGCCATCTACAACTCCACAGTGGTGGACCTCCACTTCCCCCTGGTCCTCTACAAGAAGCTGCTCGATGTGTCGCCAACACTGGAGGACTTCAAGGAGCTCTCACCAACAGAGGCCAGGTAAGCTGTCGTCTGAGCTGTCAAGGAGAGGGGTTGTTTTTCCTTTGACAATACATCTTGCTTTTGCATTTAATGAAATGATATACAGTTACAGTTAGAGAGCATGCAGGAAAACAAGAAAATACAAACAATATAAAATTCTGTTTATCATTGAATTTTACACATTATCTGGATTAACTAAACAGTGCAAAACATTTAAGCAACAATCCCAAATCCTGTTGTGCTCAAAAACACACACATAAAGGTTTTTTTAAAGAGCAGTTAAATTTCACTGGCACTGGGAAATTCCTCTTTATTGAGTGTGGAGCAGGAAGGGTCAGCATTTCCTTTGCGCCTGACTATTGATGTTGAGATAAGTCCTTTAAACACCACACAACTAGCTGCACAGACTGTAGCATTGTTACGAGACATGACGGCATCTTAAAGGACACAATATCTAATTTATTTATGTGCTACGCTTTATTTTGACTGTCTTAAAGGTTTGAGCAGTTCACACTCGCTCTGACAGGACAGAGATAAGCCATTGTTTAAATAATTGTCTTTTCAAGTAAAATACTGTTAATAATAATGTTTCCTGTATTTGGTGGTAAATATGCAGCATATTGTTAAGACTAACACAACACTCCTCCTGAGTTATTTCCTGCTGTATTATTAGCTAATATGTTATAATTAATCTAACATTATTTATTATTATTTAATCCATACCATGTAGGTATGGATTATGGATAGGTTAACATATTTAAATGTGCAGGCCAGTGTAATAAATATCTGATAAGGTAGAAAAGCAGATTATTAGCAGACCGATTATTATTATATCAGTAATTGTGTGTTAATAGTGTTGTTCCTTCCAGACATCCACTGCCTCTGTTCCTTCTTCTGCAGGAGTCTACAACAACTTCTAGACTATGAAGGAAGTGACGTGGAGGAGACATTTCTTCTCAACTTTGCCGTAAGTTAAACATTTCACCTGTTTCACTTTCATGACTTGTGTCATCAAATCCCAAAAAAAGGCCAAAACAACAAGGTGTGTGGGGCTGTCTCTTAATACTTCACTGAACCTGTCTGTGGCCGTCAGAAAAGCCCTTTGGTTTCTACTGAAGATGTAAATATTTTTAAAGGTTACAAATTTATTTGTTTCATTTTGAAAGTATATTTATTGGGAACTATTCAGTTGCAGATTAATACACAGAGTTTACAGCAGCAGGATGGTGTGTGTGGTAGTTTTGAATGATACCAAATACAAATGCTAAATGATTCTTAACTCAAATAAATTATCCTTGCCGAGTGATTGTCTCAAATTTTTGTTACCATTCTGTGTTACAAAATAAGATATCATTCACATCATATTATGAGAAGTCATTGTGTAAAAAAAAACAAAAACTAAGACATCTAAGACCTTTATTTACTTGCTTACCATATCAATGTTTTTTAGTGATGGACTAAATGTTTTGGGACTATTCAGCAGTTAGCTAGGTTTGGTTTGTCCTTCAAATCGAGACATGTTATTAAACATATACTTTAATTATCATCTGCTTAGTATCGAGGCTCCTGTTCTCAAGCTTCAAACAGCTTATCAGGGTGTCCTATTTCACATATCTCCATAATGTCTGATGAATGTACTTGTATCTTTACTTTGTTGTAAATAAACTGAAAGTGAACCGAAGCTATTTGTTGTGCCCACATCTCAGATCACCAGAGAGAACTATGGCATGACAGAAGTCAAGGAGCTCGTTCCTGGAGGAGAGAGTATCAGCGTGGACAAAAACAACAGGTGAGGCAGAGCGACAGATCATTTTATCTTTAGAAGAATAAATTCATCAACTTCTCCACTCGATGTCCCATTTTAAAGGACCTTGTTTCATTTATATTTTAATGCGCTACACTCTGTTCTTTCTGAAAGACAAACAGTTTTTTTTTTAAATATATTGTTTTGCCAGCATTGAGATTGTCACGTTGCTAACACAGCTGGCAGCTCATGTCTCATTGTTCCAAATGAAGGTCATGTTCTGTGTTCAAAACAGAGTATTTTAAAGTGTGATTTTCTGTGCCGTCACCGCCCTGTTTCTTTAGCTCGTCCTTGTGCCGGCAGCATACAGTCTCTCTGGAGAGTTGTGAGGCGGGCGGTGTCAACACGTCTGGCTACTGGTGCTGAACAGGTGGCCAGAGAGCGAGAGTGACCGAGTGTCACTGTGATGGCTTTTCTTATTATTAAAATTCCACATCAGTAAACACCTCACCAAGATTCTTTCAACATAATGTACCAATGATAAATATTTAATCAAAAAATTTCCTAACAGTATCTGTGTGAGGAAAGTATCCACAAAGGAAAGTATCCACAGTATCCACGTATCCGTGTCCACTTACCAACACCTCACTAATGCTTCAAATTAGTCAAACTGGAAATACCATCCTTTTAACGGCTGCAAAATTAGATATGATTTTAAATGTTTCAATGATTTATTCATAATTCTGAACGTATTTTTCTATAGTTTGGCTTCCTGAATATTTGAAATAAACCTTGCTGGTGTTAAACAATCTTTAGCTCCACAACATGTATTTGTATGCGTGGAAGAGATGTTTGATATAATGTCCCTGAGCAACTTCTGCATTAAGACGCCATTGAGATATAAACAAACGAGGGGGAAGAATTCCTGTGAGCCAGAAAAAAATGGCTGAAATAGTGATGCAGTTAGTCATAAAACACACATACAGGTACAGACATGGAGGAGGAATCAGGTTTTATAGTCATACCTTGAATAAAACAATAAAGTCTTTCCTCACACACTGATTTGTGAGGGCAGCTGCAGAACAGATGAATGAATATGAATGTTTATGTAACGTATGTGTGTGTCAGGAAGGAGTTTGTGGAGGCCTACCTGCGCTACGTGTTCACTGACTCGGTGAGCGAGCAGTACTCGGCCTTCTCCTCTGGCTTCCTGAAGGTGTGTGGTGGGGAGGTCCTGTCGCTGTTCCAGCCCTCTGAGCTGATGGCCATGGTGGTCGGCAACAACAACTATAACTGGGAGGAGATGGAGAAGGTCAGTGTGTGGTTTGCAATGCTGTACATGTAATGTTTAAAGAACTATGAGTCAATCTTCTGCAGCAGAAATTACTAATTTCCTGTTCCTGGTCAGTGGATAAATATAAATGGTGGTTGTGTGTGATGATCACAGTTCGTTGAACAGAGCTGGTAATTCGACTTTTACATCATCAACATCTGGCATATTAATCATAGTGCTCACTGCTAAAAAGGGAGTATACAGTATAACACTAACACTTTTTTTTTTAAACCTTTTTAATGTGCTTACATTTTCCTACTGTTTAAGGCAACTTTTGTGCAAGAATCTCCTTCGGGATAAATAAAGCTTCATCTTATTTTACAGTGGTGAGTGTTAAGTGTTAAGTGGCCATGATGTTGCTGGCTTCAAAAGAGCAAATACACACATTACATATTCGCCAAATTTCACAACAAAAGAAAGTGTCTCCACCACAGCAGCAGAGAACATATAAACACTTTCAGTACCAGTGTTAGTAGCCTATCTGTGTTAACAAACAATACATTTCTGAGACTGTAACGCAGCGACATTGCTATTTTACCCATACAACACATAATGTTTCAGTCAAAACATTAACGGCGCTGGTCACCACGTCTCTTATGTTGAAATTTGTCAAAAAGAGCTTCCGGCGTGACCCAAGCTAGCAAGCTAGCTGCCGCCAGGCTAACGCTGCCAGCTTGCGGCTACCTTAAATTTCATGGTTAAAATGTCTCTTGACACAGTTGTATTACTGTCCGTGGGTATATTCTTTCTAATGTAGAAGACATATGCACACAAATATACAGGATATTACAAGCACTGTGCCTACCGGTAAGAAGAGATATAAAGAAATGAAGTGGACACCATGATGCTGCCTTCAGGTGCAAAGTTAAAACGAGCTGCGGTTCACCGGAAGACCGAACTGTCAAAAGAAAATAGACCGTAGAAGATACAGAAACAAATGTTAAATAAAGTAATTTAGCAGTAGTATTTTTCTTTCTGCTACATTCAGTGTACATTTTAATATCCACAACATGACATCATACAGAAATTCACTGGGAAGATTTGTTCAGCAGCTGCAGGTTTTAAGACCATTTTAAGAACAGCTGAGGCTGACAGGAGTGTCACTAGAGTTGCAGGTGTTCTGTCATAAAAATGAGAACACTTATGACAAGAACACAGTCAGCCTAATAAGTAATTATACAGTGGATGTTGCTGATATTTATTTTGTAGGTTGTAATCTGAACAAAGATGGGATATCTTAGCTTGTTTTTCACATTTTTACCAGTGTTCAGAGATTATAACAGCATCAGCAGGAAAATCTAGACAGAAATGAGATTTGTGTGCAATTTTATGCTGTAGGAGGAGATGCATGCATGTCACTGAGGAATTACTTTGACTGATTGATGTTGTGTAAAAGTTACCACAGCAGAGGAAATGTATTATGTCATTACAAAATAGGGGAAAGTTTTTCAAAACCACATCTTTCCTCTTTGCAGAATGCTGTTTACAAAGGGGAATATTCAGCCACTCATCCAACAGTCAGGTTGTTCTGGGAGGTTTTCCATGAGTTCCCTCTGGAGAAGAAGAAGCAGTTCTTATGTAAGCACCTAATTGCCTCATTGCTCAGTGTGCATGACAGTTTGTCTCTCACCCTCAAACATCTTGTAGACACTCTTATAATGATAATGTGCTGTTTGTTTGTGCATGACGGTATACTGTCTGCACACCCTCTGCATTGCTAAAGGTTGAACATGTTTATGGTAATTTCAAGAGCTTTAGTTGTAGAGGATTTATTGTAAAACCACAGGGAAGGTCAGTGGCAGCAGGCAGAGGCAAAAGGTGAAGGGGTGATGGTTGAAGACATACTGACAAGTGCCATATAAATGCAGGCAGTGCTATTTATGCAAGCACATGTGAGAGAAAGGACCATTTTCAGACATATAAAATTTCAAAATGGCCCCTTTGTATTTCGTGATCCACGGGTTGTTAATGTTGTAGCTAACAGGAAGTAAATCTAGACCAAAGCTGTTCCTTAGCAACAGAACGACAATTAAAAGGTCAGTAGTAGATTTTAAATCTGTCTCCTCATTCTAAATCTGTCTTCTGTGCCTCTTGCCTTCAGTGTTCCTGACCGGCAGCGACCGTATCCCCATCCATGGCATGGAGAGCCTGCGTATTGTCATCCAGTCCACCACAGCAGAGGAGCATTACCTGCCTGTGGCCCACACCTGCTACAACCTGCTGGACATGCCCCGCTACCAGACCAAAGAGATCCTGCGCTGCCGTCTCACTCGGGCTGTGGAGCAGTACGAGGGCTTCAGCCTGGTCTGACCAGGGGGAAACCTGCAGCGGTTTAATGCACTTTTACAGCAATACAAGCCCCATGTCAATGTCAACAGAGTGTAATGGGGGACTAAGGGTCACAGGAAGGTCACTCTCTTCATATGCTTTCACAAGATTGTTAAACATTTTGAATTTAAAGGTCTATGTAAATGCAGAGAATTCATGTTTTTATTGCTTTATTGCAAAGTTTCTCAACCTTTTAGGACCATTTTAGAATATATTTTAAATGCTAGTGTAGTGTGGATATTATTTCAAATATATTTGAAATATATCACAGTCGTGAAATAAAAATGACACACCGAAATTCACATGACAACCTATGATCATAGACATTTTGTTAAAAAAAAGTCTAAAGCCAGAGGAGGTTGGGAAACTTATTTTTGGAGTTTGTGGTTTTATTTTTGTCTGATTTTTTTTTTATTTTGCACAACTGTATTTTATATTCAATTCCTTATATTCTATTTTTCAGCTTTTAAATAATTATGTTATTATTTTGAGACAATATATCTGCTTTTTGTTACTTTTAATTTTAATAAATAGAGTGGCTATTTTTTGACAAAATATATAGTATGTATGTATGTATGTAAGTAGCACTTTGAATATAATATTTACCCTTGACACTGAGGGGAGTGTATGTCCCGCTGATCCTTTTGATTAGTGAGAGAGCATTAAGCAGGCAGAAAATGCTGGATGAAACCTGAATATTATTTACAATCCCTTGTTTCTTTTGAGCTGTGGATCCCAGAGCAGCTGACTTTGTCTTGAACCTGCATTCAACAGTGTTGCCTTCTACAGCAAAACCTACATGAACAGCCAATTTTTAAAGTTGTTTTTTTTTTTTTTTTATAGTGGTTGTCATCCGTGTGCATGTTCTCGAGTGAAAGCAAAAACTTGATTCAACACATTTTTAAAAAAACACATTTTAGGAATGATGCTTATTAGTCCTCTGGCAAAGAGTTAGCTGAGAAGGTGGATAGCATTTTCTACAGCTAGTGCTAAACACTATCAGGCAGCAACTAGCAGCTGGTTAGCTTAGCTTAGCATAAAGGAGGCTGGAGACACCATACAGCTGACCTGGCCATGTCCATAGACGTCCAAACGCCTGTCATTTATTTATTATAATTTTGCATTGGTGCATGCATCAGTTTTGTACCTGCTAGGCAGAACCAGAGCAGCAGTTACCCTGATTTTACGGTCTTTTTGCAAGGCTAAGCTAACTGGATGCTAGCTGTAGCTTCTTGTTTAGCTAACAGAGCTAAGTCAATGTTGATGCTCAACCAGAAATGTATGTCTGAATATATCCTTTAATACTAGTATATATAATCAGTAAAATTAACAAGTGTAATTAGTTTGCAACAGATAATAAAATTATGAAAATTGTGGCAGGATTAAACAATATTTAACAGTGTGGACAGAAGGCCTATTAAATACTTTCGATATAGTCATTTGATAAACTATCTATCATATTACTTGTTCCAAAACTTGCCCTGATACTGTATTTATTCCTACAGTCAAACCTCTTTATCCAAACTGAGGTTTAATTTTGTTGTGAATTGGTGTGACGTTTGTGAAATGGTCTTGCATATACATATATTTTTTTATATATTTCATACTACAGTGGTGTCAAAGTGACTTATGACAGGAAATGACTTGTCCTGACTGACAGGTCACTCTAACAAATCCTCTTAGCAATAACAAGGTGAAACAGCCCAGTAATTCTTCTAAAGGTCTTAAAGACTGGACTCTTCTGAGATGTTTTCATAAGACAGTAGTTCATCTTCTTACTTTGCTCCATACTGCATGTACACATGTTCAGTCAGTATTCATCTAATTAAAGCTCATTTCTCCCGCAGACTTTAGTCCTATGCAAAGGTTTGTGCAGCCCTTGACTTTTATGCACCTTATAATGTGATGCAGAAAATGTGATTTTTTTTTTTTTTGCATATTTGTCTGAAATCGACACAAAGCTCTGTTTCAGCAAACTTTTTGAATAAAAAGGACAGTGTTCCATGATTGCATTATTGGACAGACCTTTGTCTAACAAAAATCTAGCTCAGTAGCTCAAAATATTTACTTATTTTCTGTTCCAGTGAGCTGTTTTTCCCTGAACAAATTAAAAAAACAACATTATGATTTTATACTTTTTACTGCTTCTATATCTTAACAACAGATAAGCACTACAAAGCTGGAACAGTTAGTTGTTTAATCGATCCATAGAAAATAATTGTTTAAATATTTTTAAGGATTTGCAGCCTTCAGGGCTTCCTGCTTTTCTGTCTTATATAATAGTAAACTGCACTCTCTGCCATTTTCACTATTTTCTGACATTTTATAAACCAAACTATATGTTGTTTAATCAAAAATAACTGGCAGATTAATAAAGACCATAAATAATAGTTGTTTGCAGCCCTGAAATGATGCTATACACATTTCTTTTCAACTTAATCAAAGAGAATCCACACAGCTCAAAAACTCAGTAAAAATATGATTTCATTAATATTATATACAAAATACAAATACAATTTATGTACTAAAATGTACACACTCAAAATTCATTAAGCCTTGCCAGTGTTTACATTCAATAAAAACGAAATTCACACTGATAAATCATCCATTTTGGAGAAAGAAAGGAAAAATGTACTCGCTCACAGAAATGTAAACATACACAAATGATCCGTATTTACAAAAGAACCAAACAAGCTCTGCAAAGGATGAGAAGGAAACGCATTCGCTGCCATTACTGTCCTCCAGAGTCGCCTCACAAACATTTGTCAACATATATCAGTGTGAGCAAAAACACATCAGTGATTTCAAGACAAGAAATAGCTTATTTGACAGGAAGTAAATGGGGGGGAGCACGTTAATGCATAAAAGTGAAACAACAACAGTGAAATGCTTAAGTAGGTACGAGTGATCAAAAAAATACGCTTTTTTTTAAGCGAGTATGAGATATTTCGGTTTGCAGTTTGTACTCTGACTCACTGTCTTTGGGTTGTATTGAAATTTAAAAAAACGTATTTTAGTGAGCGAATACTCAACATAACTTCTAGACAAGAAACAAAACATTATATGATCGTGAGAAATGAAATAGAGAAAGCTATTCATTTAGTGAATACTGTTAAACTGATTGAAGTTATACAAATAGTAATGTCTCCCTTACAAAAATACACATAATCTTGATCGCAAAAATCCTTCTTTTAAAAATAGCAATAATTTTGTATCTATTATTTTACTTACAAGATTTTTCTTTTAAGACTTCAACAGTAAAGTGTGAGAAAAATAACATCTCTGATAAAAACATTCAAAAGTAGAGAAATAAATTATGAGCAATAAAAGTGTGATTTGGGTTATTTGTGTGCGTCTCCAAAAACGTCCTCTTATGAAGCGTGAGGTTTTTGGGAACTCCTCGGGTGAAGCAGGTGACTTTGTGTCGCTCTCTGCAGGCTTCTGAGGAAAAACCCAGCTGAGCTCGTCAGAGCGGATTAACAGGCAAAGTTTCCTCCGAGCCAGAGAAATAAGTGGCACAGACGGCAGCGAGAAGAAAAATCTGATCTTTTCTCCAACAAAGTGAGATGTGAGCGGTTGTATCTCTGAAGTCCTTTTCGAGTCGTTTATTTTTGTCTCAGATTAATTTAGTCGAGTCTCTTTTGCTGATGAGGACTTCCAGCAGGCGCAGTTTGGCTTTGACATGCTTGTACTCCTGGTACTCGGCTGCCAACGGGGAGCGGTCCTCCTTCTGCACATTTCTATGAGAACAAGATAACAAGATAACAAACGTTAAGAAACAGAGAGGGTTCAGCAGTGAAAAACTTCTTAAGTGATGTCTGCTCATTCTGCATTTCTCTCTCTCCTCGTAGTATTTTCTTTTACCTTCCATTCTGTCGAAAGAACTGCTCCTCAAACTCTTTCAGGTTCTTACGGAGTCTTTTCTTCTCCTCTCGGGTCTCTTGGAGTTGCTCCACAAGTTCCTGCCTGTAGGAAAAAATATCTCTCATTACAATATTTAAATGTTTTATTTTGCAATGGAGGAAAATGTACTCACATACACACTTAAAAAGTACCAGTACTTGAATGTGAAAGTACCTGATTACAGGAAAAATCCTGCATTCCAAAAAAAAAGTATTTTCAGCTAAATGTACTTCAAATATTAAAACTAAAAATATGCCCTGTGAGAGATTATATTATATTATCATTATTATATTATGTATTATTATATATTATTAATTTAGACATAATCAGACTGTCACTACTGATGCAACAGGTCAATAGTGTTAATGTGAGTTGCTTGAGGTGTATCTAATTTAACTCTTTGAGTGCCATTGATGCATATGTACTTCAAAGGGTGCTCTCACACACCCTGAGAGTAATTTTGGGGCTTCTGGGATACGTAGTCAGAACATAAAGCGATGCTAAGCCACAGAGATCGAAGCAGGAAGTGGAGACGTCGGGATCAGAGAGCAAAACAAAAAAGGTGGTCTTGTTGGTGAAACTGGCCTCTACTCTAATGAAGATAAAACAAGAATGGAACAGGGTGCAAACATTTTTTCCATGATAAAACAGAGTCTCTTCGTTCATTTGAGCTATTCGGTGTTTCCAAAGATATAGTACAAAATATTCTGTGGGTCATGTAAGCTGACTAAAAATGGCCAAAAAGGCTGGCACCAGGCGCTTTCACTCAATGAGTTAAAGTACTTTATATATAGATTGAGTTACAAGATTTGCTGCTGAAACGTACTTGCTACGTACAGTGCTTGTGCCACCACTGTTGTTATGTGAAACCAGTCTTGTTGCCAGTTACTTACGTGGTGGCGGAGTGCAGGTTGGACAGCCTCATGTCCGTCATGTTCTTAGAGGGTGACAGTTCGTCGACAGGTGAAATGAAACCATCCCCGTCCTCCTCCATGTGGTCCAGGAAGCCGAGCACGCTGAGGTCGGGCCGGACAGTCACGGTAAACTGAGGCTTTGAGTCGCCGTCGTCCTCTGATCCATCCTCTTCCTCCTGCAGAAACATAAAGAAGTTAAACAGAGGACTCAGGATGAGAACGCCACATCGTGCTGTGGCATCGAAGCTGTAGGCCGACTTCCAGTCTCAAACGCTGCCGTGCATGAGGGTCGTGCAGTGTTAGTCACCAACGTTCACCAGCACAATGCACCTCCATGGTCCTCGTTTTTGTGATTCATGTTTTTACTCATTAGTGCGTGTGGATGGAGTTAATGAAGGCAGTCAACTAAAAGCCACCGACATGTCCTGGAGCAACTGTAGCTGGCAAAATACACAATGATTTAGTTCTTGATTACAGATTCTCCTCAAACACATCAAAAAGAATCATTCTGCTTTATTACAACGTAGGTCTTATTTTAGTAGCTTTAACCATCATTTATTTAGCCTATAAGAATATCAGACTAATCCTAATCAGATCATTTAAATCTATTTCAAACTGGATGTCATTTAGCAGATGGCTATTACAACAATGCGCAGGTGTCATCCCAGCAGGAAGCTCACTGGTTATTGTGACAATACACACAAGTACTCACTGAGGAACGAGTACTCCTGGTTGGGAATCTGTGATCTAAACTACTGTATTTGGTTCATAATATTGTTTAATAAACCCTCATTGCAGAGAAATCATTAATCTGTGATGAAGCTTTTGGTAAAAGGATAATTTGAATTTATCCTTTTAACCAGTGTTTTAGATCTCAGCAACCAACCTAGTAAGTACAACAATATAATTACTATTAAACACAACCAAACTGTAAAACATAAGACCCAAGTTGTAACAAACTGGAAGCAGCCTTTAAAACACAACATATACTGCTCAAAAATCACAGAGCGGTTCAAACATCAGATCCAGGCAGCTAATGATTTAATATCTCTACGGGAGCTGGAGGCAGGAAACAGGCAACCGTCCAATCAACAGACAGCAATCAGGGTCACTGTAAGGGTGGATGGTAGTTAAATGAGAGGAGGTGGGGGCGGGGCAGGGCGGCTGGCTACTGATTATTCAAGCGGCTGCAGCTCTTCACCTTGATATCATCGAAGAAGAGAGCGGTTTCGCCCTCGATAATGGGCTGAAGGAGGGGACCTCTGCGCTTGCTGGAGGGAGAGCCCTGTGGTGACGTTAAGAAGGAGGCGTTAACCACGCTGGTGTTTATAGCAAGGCCACACTGCCTCCATGTTTTCATCAAACTCAGTGCCTAAACTTTTATCAACAGACGTATTCCATCTTTTTTACATTGTAACACTACCTTATTTTCCACAGGAGGTAACAAACTATGCTGTGAATGTGGGCCAAGACTGGGGCTGGTTCACAGCCGGAGTGGCAATTAGCTGCTTATTTTATGGTAACCCAAGTGTGTACGAAACACTATACACAGTAAAATAAAAACAAATAAATTAAAGACCATAAACTTTTAAAGGTGCAATTGAATTTGGTGCTTATTACTGGGTTAAAAAACTGACCAGGGGATAATAAAAATGCTGCATTACAACTCTGGCGGCGATTCCAATTTGCATGATGAGGATTAAAGGTAGTGTATTATATAATAGATATATACTATCTTACATAATAAAAAGGTTATCAAATAGTTGAGAACACAAATAAATGAAAAACGGAAGCACATCCACTAATTTCTTATCTATAATTCAGCACAAAACAAGCTCTCATTGTTAAGTTGCCTATTTCTACACTTTCCGACCGTCGTGCATTCAGCTGTTCATGATGCGCACTTCCTGTGAACTCAATCTGCCACCTATGAGCTGCTTTACGACCGGAGGATTCACCGAGCTGCCAAAGCTGGACTTAGAAAGATGGATAACATGTCTGTGGCACGACCGCCACTGGTTCCCACAGCAGGCACTAAAGCCAACATGATCTGGGATTAAGTGTCTGCAGACGCTCTGACAACGTGGTGATTTTTGCAGCAGGGCAAATGGGCAGCTGTGGAGGAAAAAGAGATAGAGAGGCGGTTCAAATGTGATACTTACAATGACAGGGATGGTGGAGGCTCTGCACAGGATCTGCTTCACCAGGCGATATCTGTCGTACAGCGGCTTCATGATTTGCCTCTCGCTCTTGGTCACCTGAAGTAGCAGAAAGGACACAAAGACACCTTGTTAGCACAGTATTAGCTTGTTTCTGTCCTCCTTTGACTTACTAGCTGCAACATTAACAGAACAGAGAATGACAAATAACCCAGCCACACAACAACTCTTCAGTGCGAGAAGGCTGTTAACCACAAAGCACTGAAGAGCACAATGTGAGGAGGTGACAGACAGGTCAGCTGCACTTCCTGATATAAAACAATAAAAGCAGGGATTAGATGGTACAATTATTGCAATTGGATTTGGGTCTGACATCAAACAAAATGTGTAGGCTCCTTTACGGCTCAGTTTTTTCAGCATGTATTTGAATCTCCTATGATGACAAAAAAAAAATCTGTTTTCTAATAGAATAAATAAATGCAAATTAAAATATTAAGGAACAAAACAATCTATCCAGACACAGTATAGAAGCTAATCAGGAGCACACGCTCTGGAGCATGAGACATTATTCACCCTTGACTTGCAATGTGGGTCACAAAGAAGTGGCAGACAACTAGTTTGGACCAGCCTGGCTGGCTGGAGATCTGATTACAGTTCGGCTTGGTCTTTTGAGGAAGCTGGACGTGTCCGTGTGTTTATTTGAAAGAGGACTTACTGGTCGGCCGTGTATGCTCTCGTAGTAAAGGAGGGCTTTCTGCAGGGCAACTTTCTCTGCTCCGATCTGTTCCCGTGTCATATCCTGTGAGCGGGGGACAGGAAGTGAAACATCAAAACATTTCACTCTGCTTTAAAATTTATGTGGCTTATCTTACATGGAACATCCATTTCCATGTCCATGCCTTATTTATTCGTCCTTGTTGAGTGCGATCATGGTCTTACCTTGATGTCCTCAGGGCGGTTCACCTCCTCCCTCTTCTCCTGCAGCTTCTTTAAAATTGTCTCCAGGCTGCTTTCCACCGGCGGCTTCGGCACTTTCTCCTGCTGCGGTTTCTTCTCCAGCTGAGAGCCAAAGCTTTTAGGCAGTGTGTTGCTGCGCTGGCGTGTCAGAGGTGGCAGGTCCTCTTCAGACTTCATAAGCTTGTTTTCTGATGAGGAGGAAAACACATAAGAGCTTTGTCAATGTGAATTCTATCTCACCACAGACGTTCTAGTGCTTTTCATTTCTGTGATGTACCTTTTAGCTCTTTACGAAGCTTGGCCAGTTCATTAACCCATCTCAACACCTCTGGGTTTTCAGCTTTATCACTGTGGGAGGGCTGGATAAAAAAAAGAAAGTGATAGAATAGATGAGACCAGATTCTTCTTTCACAATGATGCAGCAGCAACAGCTGTAATTGGAATGATCTGCACCAACATAAACCTCAGTCAGAGATCTGGGTGGGATTATTTGCCTCTTTGAGTCTTCTATTTTCTATCAATAATCAGTTTAAATGAGTCTCTACTGAAAAGATAGACCGTCAATAACTTGGTTTTATGGTTTGTGAAAATGTGTGGCAAATGTTCTCCTTGTTATTACTTGACTTACCCTGTACTTCCGCTCCTCTTCAAACCTCTCCTCAAATTTGTGGATCTTCTTCCTCAGCACATGGATCCTCTTTGTGAGCTGAGCTGATGTCAACTCTTCTTTCTCATCGTCGCAGGAGCCAAGGGACGAACTCCGTCTGCGACTGGAGAAACACAATAATGTTGTTAATTTCACTGACAGCTCCTTCCTACCGGTCTCTACAAAAACAAAAACAAACATCAAGTGTTCACCTGACAAATGAGTGTGCGTTCGGTGGTGAGGGAGGTACTTCAGTGTCATCCAGGTACTGCTGGCACTGTCCATAGGCGTAGAAGCGAGGGGACAGCATCGGGTCGCTGTCCTCCTCCAGAAGCTGACGGATAAGACGCCCACCGGCGTGAGGGGACAGACGTGCCTCCTCGCGGTCCATGCTTTCTCTCTGCAGCGGCGAGAACGCTGGGACCGGTTCTAAATAAAACAAAAACAAAACACACCTTGTGTTAAAACGTGCTTCTCCAATGTCAAAGACGATGTAGACACAAGATATTTGACACAACACAAACAAAGGACAGGTTAACCGAGGATGCATGCTGGCCAAACACAAAGCTTTCCAACAACAACAGTATATTCACCATGTTAGCTCTGTCGCTACACAATAACATGATAAAACATGTTCTAACAGCGATTTATGAACTCTATATCAGCATCAAATCTGCAAATTGACTCAGAATTCCTTCATATCCTTTTAAAAGAGTTATAAAGAACTCTCCAAAATGCTCATAGATGAGCTACAGTTTTTGCTATTATTGATTAAAATGTAGATTATTTTCTCAATTACTATTTTGCTCTATAAAATGTGAGTTAAAAAAAAGAGTTACAAACCCAAAGTTATTGATCAGAACTTAATGTCTTTATAGTGTGGTAAGGTAACTTATCTCCTTGCTAACATCATTTAGATCCTCTCTGGACACGATGCTGCTCTCTCTCAACCATCACAGATGTTGTTTTGAAAACACAGACACACGCTCTCTCTCTCTCTCTCTCTTTCTCTCTCTCTCTCTCCCTCCCTCCCTATTCATCTCCTGGTAACAGCCTCCACTCTGGTAATAATTAGGTCTGCAGATACCCCTGGACAATCCCCAGGCTATTAATACTGCCTGGCTCACTGTGGGATAATGTCAGGGCGTGATCCCTGTTGAGAGGTACAGTGGTGAGTTTGTCTTTTAATTTACACTCCAAGTCAGTCCAAACACAGAAAGACTAGACAGAGAAATGTCAGAGTTCACTGTTTTAATAAGAATGGAAAACTCTATGGAAACTAAGTGAAAACATGAAAGTCAGCAGGAATGATAACGCAGATTTCATGGAAAAGGTGTAACATCAGGTGTTAGGAGACCATAGGAATATACAGAGGAGCTGTTACACAGGGAGATGAGATGGAGGGAGAGAAAACAAGCTCTGAGGGAAACCAACCGTCAGTGAAAACATTCAAAGTGTCAGAAAACACACATGGAAATGTGCACGCCCAGTCTAAAAGTGCTCATACATATTTTTCTTAGCTGGGCCGTATGAGAAGCAACTGAGCTCAAATTCCAGCTCTGGTCCTGTGGGCCCTCCTGTACTTTGAGGTACGTGCGGTTTATCAAGTAGCAACCCTCTGGCATGTTAGGACTTGCTCACAGCGGCAGGTGAAACCCTCAATCACACCAAATGTCTTCCTTTGGGATCTATTATCTAGCTCAGGGTGCAGAGCAGTGTAGCTGGCCAGTGAGGCTCCATTTGAGATTAATCCTTTAAATCAACTGTTCGCTGATGGGTTAGGATTAACTAGAGCAATGAAACAAAAAACAAGCCAGTTTGCCATTTCACTAAAGGTTGCTGCATGTGTGAGAAGCTTGCCACAATGTTCCAGATCATTCAAGCATGTTGCCATGCAGTGGAGAAGGTCATTCAGACAGCTTTTCCTTTCTTCTCTCTCTCTGTCTGCTGTGTTATTTGCAGCAAAGCAAGCCAGTGCTGACAGTGATGTAACATATCACTTACCATCACAACAACTTGGATGAAAAATGGTTTTGAAATCAAGGAAAGGTGTGTTAAAGAATGGAGAATCTAGAGGAACAAACGAAGAAAAGAGGGAAGGCTAGAGGTAAAGCAAAAGATAAAGGAATGAAAGCATGTCTCCTCCAGCTGAAATGTTCCTGCTAATGTCTTTCCACCACTGCTGGCAGGCAGACAAGGACAGAGCAGTGGTAAATATCAGGTCACCATGACAGGCGTTGGCACAAAGTGTACTGGAACAAAAGTCTCACACTACTGCTGAACGCATTCATCCACCCGCAAGCCCGCTTGTACAGTATTACACCTTCTGCACTAACTGTACTATCATTATAAAGCTTCATTAACTGCTTATTCAGCTTTGCTCATTTAGCCAGAACATAAATCCTCTTTGGCTCCCCTTCATGAAGAATAAAAGTGCCAGCGGCATAGAAAAAAAACCTCACACTCAAGTTCAACTTTGCACAATATATTTTACACAACTGCAGTTTGTACAATGGCAAGCCCTGCTAGTACTCATGCTTCATGGGCCTGTGTGCCATCTCATGCACCTAAAGGAGTTACTGTGCATCTGAATGACCTGTCACAGCCAATCATGCAGGCTCCCTGTGGTGTCATCCCTGCTATGCACTCTGTTATGTATTCAGGACACAATGTACAGGATGGAGAGGCAAAAAGAAAAAAAACACTACAGGCAACTGATCTACTTCAAAATGTCTTCAGAATTTCAGTGTTAGAAACGCCATCTGGATTGTAAATTTGCTGAACAAAGTGTACAAAGCAGCCCTCTGCTCGATCCTCCCTCGAGCAAATTGCATTTTTAATTACAAGAACACATAATGACATCCAACCTTTATACAGACAAACAATTGTTTGTCTTCACAACAACAACAACAACGACTCACAGACCTCTGTTGTTTGTCACATTTGGCCACTAGAGAGCTCCACAAAACAACACAACCATCTCACTAACGCTCAAAACACGAGGCTGTTGAAGTTGACAGACATAGTGCAGGGAATAATTTTTGCTCTCACTGTCCCATCAAAGAGGAAACAGTGGTGGTGTGAGTGAAGGTGAATGTTTGCAGCTGATAGATGTCAAAGCATGTGGTAGCATGCCCCTCCATTGTATGTAACCGTAGGAATGAACCTGTTGGATATCATTCCACTGAACAGCTATATCCTTAGCTTTCACTGCTCAACGCAGACGCCCATCTCTGCTGTGTGATGCAACACTGGACAAAACAATCACTTTCTACTGTACATGCAATGCCATTGTGCATGATTTCCTTTCTGCAAAAATTATTGCATAAGACATCAATAACAAACTGAACTGAAATGCTTGGGACTACATCTGCAAACGCTGCGTTAGAAATGACTCTTGAAAGGTCAGCATAGTTTAAAAAGTCTGACATACTTCGGCAGATGCACTGACGCTGTGCGAAATTGACGTTGAATGCAAAATCACCATCACGGTTCCTGGAGTGACGGAGCAAACATTAATGAGATGTTTCAATCCGGAAATTTCAACCAGGATCAATACAGTATCTGAATGCAAGCCAAGTTTCTACAACCTGTCAACTGGCACACTGTTATCACCACCCTACCTCCCATTTAATGATTGATTTCTGACTGAGAATCAAAACAGCAGCATGCTCTGGAAACAATTCAAGGCCAGAATCTGGAAAGTAACGGATACATCCTGGTAAAAACACAAAAAACAGACATTGTTTGCTCTTTAAATGAAACCACAGGAGGAGCTCTGAACTTGACTACACCTTCACATTGTCTCTTGCTTCAAGATTCAGTTTGGGCTATTTCAACAGCAACAAAGCAACAATCTGTCTGCAGTGCTGCCTTATCTTGAGCACATCTCCAGAGTGTGTTGTTCTGCCAGATACAGGTTGTTAGAGAACTTAAGAGGATATTTAACAATTAAATCCAGCAGGAGAAGCAGAAGGAGATGCATGAGGAGGAGGAGGAGGAGGAGGGAGCGGAGGAGGAAAGGGAGCAGAGGGTGTGCAGCTGCTACACAGTCACCCATGTGCAGAGCTGGGTGGAAGGCAGAGGGTGGTTTGTTGGGGCATGTTTGCGTTAAAAAGGTGTGTGTTCCAGATATATTACTATTGGAGTGCTGCATGTAAGAAGAAAAAAAAGCAAGCTCAGCATGAAAAACAACAGTTGGATGGCCTGTAGCTTTACCTCCCCAGTTGTTTTCCTCAGTGAGTGCTGTCAGGTCCAGTCGGGGCACGTCCTCTCTGCTCTGGTCAGGGTCCGAGTTTCGCACCTCGCCGCCGCCGACCCTCCCCGTGTCACAAGTGACGGGCGACTCCTGGATCTTCATTCTTAACGTCTGCACAACCATGAGAGAAAGGAAAGTGCGCTCAACAACGACGGCCAGCCCTTGAACACACTCTTTAAGTTGAGCCACACACTCCCACAGACTGGCCCTGCCCTGACAGAGAGGGCCGGTCCTCGCTCTCCATTGGCTGCCTCTGCTGCCAAAACATCCACCCATCTGTGTCTGGCTGTGTGAGAGAGAGAGCTGGAGTGTAGCTCCGCCTCTCTTTCTCCCCCACAGGAATCCCTCTCTCCCCCTCCCTTCCTCTCTTATTTTCTCTCTCTACAGTAGTCCTCCTTGCTCCCTCCCTTGCCTGACATGCATATATTCCCCACCCTAGCTCTACTCTGGACTTGTTTGTCTCACAGCAGCACGAGCAGAGGGGAGGGGTGGAAGGGTGTTCGAGAGAAGGAGTAAGAGGGGGAGGGAAGTGAGGACAAAAAAAAGCACACGTAGGCTGACTGGGTGACTTTTTTTCTTTCTCTGCAGACAAACATAAAGCTCAAAGCAGAGGTATTACATACAACACACCTCCTCCAGAATTTCATGACTTTCTCTATTTCCTCCCACCGTTCACCCATCATCCCCCAGCTTCTCCACTCCCTCCTTCTATGTCAAACTCTCTCAAACTCCTTTACTACTTTGCTTATCATTGATCAAAGCTGTTGAATAAAATGCAACACACTCAGCGGGTCGTATTTAAAACGTGTCCATGGATCACTTAGCACTAAACCCATGGGGTCCCGTTTCCTCTGTCTGGGCGTGGGACCAGGCTATTTTTAGAGAAAAACAGATCAAGACACACTGCTACTAGACCACATAAATGCCACAGATGGCTAACAGGAAGGGGTGCTCTTGGATCTGTTAGAGCAGCCCTTGTTTTGTTTTTGTTTTGTTGTTGTTGGCAGGTTCATGGGAGATTACGTTGCAACAACATAATTAGTCTCAGGTGTGTGTGTGTGTGTGTGTTCTTGTGCTGAAGTGAAGCCAAAAACAGGGAGTTATCACATCTCCTCAGCTGTTGGGGGGGGCATTAGTGCCTGGAGAACGTGCAGACTGTGATCAACTCATTTCCCGTCAGTAGCTCTTACCGTCACCATTTTCAAATCACTCCCCCCTCCATGAATGAGTACATGCTGCACCAGCCCTCTCAATAAACAGTCAACATCCAGGTATCACAGATAAACACACAAATATATTCCTCTAAAAAACATCCAGAGCAGTTATACTTTTGTGGTGAAACTACTGTTTCCACTACAACAAAATAATTTACTAAGTGTGTTTCAGGTTTCCTTTTTGTGCCAATTAGCACTTTTTTTTAAATTAATCAAAAACAATTCATCATCTTAAGTGTTACGTATGCAGATTAGGTATTTAGGACCGATCATTACACCCCGGTTCATAAACATAACCCTTAACAGTCCACTCTAAAGCTCCGCTCTTACATTAAATAGAAAGTATCTGATGAAAGAAAAACTAGTTCATTAGCCACTGCTTTGTTCTAAACTCATTGCTTGTTAATTAGTGTAGCTTAAGTACCTTCTTGTTATTTGTTACCATCAAAGTATGAACTCATTAGGCATCGAAACAGAAGAGTCTACAGGGTGAATGTTACATAAAGTCTCAGAGGTAAGCGGTGATAACACTCTGCAATAATATCACCTGCCCCACTTCAAAGTAGGGCTGTCCTGCACCAAAGACACATCTTTAAGACTGAGCTTCCCCACAAAGACTCACACAGAAGCATCGCTTTAAACCACTAAAACCAAAACAACCTATTGATGAACTTATCGACGAGGAGGGTTCAGTCCTAAAATAAAGTTCTCCAGGAAGCTGCACTTTTACTGTCACATCCCTTTATAGGCAAATGACTCACTAAAGGAAGCTTGATAAACGACTTGCATCTTTAAGAGCTGATGATTGGTTTATCCTGTTTGTTTTAACTGACTGATCAATATCTGAATATCAGTGGCATCAGTGTGGACAGTGCTATGTAAAAACCAATGTTCTGAGGAGGACTAACACTGTGGATTAACAGGAACACAGATGTTACAGCTCAGCATGATCCTGCTGCTGTTTAAACATCACATGTGCACATGCACACGCGCGCACACACACACACACACACACACACACACACACACACACACACACACACACACACACGATTACATCACCATGAGAGGTCCAGCTGGTGCACAAGGAGGGCTGAGACAGAGCTACTGAATGTGTCTGAATGTGTGTGTTGGGGGGGGTTAAGTTGTATTTTGGGGGCTTACACACACAGTGTACAAACAAACACACAGAGGAATTTAAGGGGCATTTTGCTGAGTTGGCACACCGACAAGCATATAACCTTGGACACACAAATCACACACACAAAATGTGAAGGATTTGGCCTGACATAAGCTTCCTGTCTGATAGCTTTCTTTTCATTTTGCTCTCTGCACTATCCACGTGTCTCTCCAGACACGCTCATTTCAAAACAGATGCGCTAACAAAAATAAAATCTACTTTAATGTGTGTTGGCATATAACTGACATGTCAGTGTTGCTGATCCGCACATGTGAGCTTAAAACCTCTGCAGCTGTCACCTCCAGCTATTGTTTTTTTATGTTGTGTGTACAACATGTTCTGACACAGGAGCCATGTGTGTTACAATGGGGGCTAAAGCTACAGCAAGACACACACTGACACACTGAGATGCACAATACAACAACACAGTGAGAAAACAGTGGTTTGTGTGTTTCAGAACTAAACACGGGTGAAACAGAGGAAATGTTAAATGTTTAACTCAGAATACATCATTCATTATCGAGTAAACTGATTATTGATTTTTTTAAATAATTGATCAATCTCCCTAGTTTAGCCTTGTAATTTCTGCAAGATGACAGACACACTCTTTGTGTGAATTAACAGCAGATAAACACTAAGGTAAAGTATTTGTAAGTATTTTTTCACACTACTATTGCAACAACACATCATCAGTTAGAAAAAACTAACCTGTCTCACGACGGTCTAAACTCAGCTCACGTTCCCTATTATTGGGTGAACAATCCAACGCTTGGAGGTGAATTGTGCTTCACAGTGATAGTAAGAGCCCCCATCGAAGGATCAAAAAGCGACGTTGCTATGAATGCTTGGCTGCCACAGGCCAGTTATCCTGTGGTAACTTTTCTGACACCTCCTGCTTAAAACCCAAAAAGTCAGAAGGATCGTGAGAACCGCTTCCATGGTTTAAATTCACACTGAAAATCAAGATCAATTCTGCTCCAGATGAGGACGTCACCATGCACACAGACGCAGTCTATTAATTAATGAAGCTAACTGCAGCTCAGAGGAGGACAAAGAGGGGAACAACCATGTCCTTATGATAAGCCAGACGTCAGTGACCAGCTGAGAGGCCGTTGGACTGGTCTCCTCTCAGAACGGCGCCACGCCGGCTCCAGATGGCCGCTCAGTAGCGGTAGCGGTGGTGGCAGAGCTGCAGCCTGAGCTGCCACTAAAACCCATCTGGGCTGCTTAGAAAGACACTCACCATATTGGTACGGCACTGCATGACTCTGTTCAGTAGTGCTGGTCAAAATTAACTGAAGATGAGCAGTCTTTCTGCTCACACTGACAGCAACTCTAAACATCAAATAGTGCAATGTTCCACAGTGTTTCAAACAGCAGGCCAAGGAGCTACTGTATGTTTGTATAAGAACAATGGTGGGAAAATCCCTTTATGCAATAACTCCAAAATCTCCCTTTTCTGTGGAAGTGTTTCAAAGTGCAGATGAGTAAGAGAGCAACATGGGCTTTCCCACGTCTTTCTGTTTATCAATGCAAGGGAGTATTATATTTCATTTTTTCCCCTTTGTTGTGATTTTTTTTAAATCCATGTTTCTTTTACATCCTGTCTTAATGCACCTTTTTAAGTTTGAACCATTTGGTTTTGTACAAGTGTAGATATGATACTTTTTTTGTAAGAGTATAAACACATTTCTCTATAGAAAAAGCTCAAACCACTCAAATGTTTAAGTTGGCAAGATGACAGCAGAGCTTTCAAAAATTAAATAAAAATTATCATTTAAATCAGGAACTGTTTTAAACAAAGCAAGCATTTGACATGTTCAGAACTTGTCAGTTAGTTAGTGCTGCAGAAACATTTCAGTCAAATTGGTACCAAAAACATATTGTGATTCAATATCCAGTGCTTCTCTTTCTTACATGTCTCTGAGACTCTATTTCCTGTAAGTATTATTCTCTATTCTCCATTTCCTCAGTGGCAGATACATGGGCAGAGCAAGTTCACCATGTAAGAACAAGAAGGAGGAGAACTGAAACAAACAACCTAGCAGACAGGGCGATGCACACAGGAGAGGGTTCACATACCTGTGGCGAAGACGGACGGCCATCTTTTCTTGAAATGTCATTCCTGAAAAATCCGACAGAAAAACCACTTCAGCAAAAGAAGCTCTGACTAATCAAAGATATACATGACATATACAAGATACATATGACAAGACAGTTTATACATGCACTTATGTATATCTCTGCTGCCTGTCTTTATCAGATAAAGTCTACACTATAAACATCGCAGATCCCTGGTGATAACAGCTAGAGCTGCATGTGGCAGTAGCTTATCGATGTAAAACAAACATTCAGGTAACGAGAGCTACAACTTCTTTATAGGAAAAGGTAAAAGTGGTGAGACAAGGTTTTAACTCCTCAAAGTAAATCAAAGTTTTGAAGAACTTACCCTTTGTGAAATGTCTCCATGTGGCTGGACTGGAGTGTCTCATCAACACATTCCTTGAACTGGAAAAAGACATTTCAAACATTAACTATCGACATGATTTTATGACCAACATGAGCTTGCAAAGGACTTAGCAAGCTGGCACACCGATATGTAAAGATCATTTATAATTTTTTAATGAAACGAGGAACCACGATTGCTTCTGTGAAAGTGAAACCCTCAAAATCACTCTAAATGAAAGTCAAAACACCACAGAATGTAACTAGAAAAGCATTCACAGAGCACAAGGAGGTTGTGTTTTCACTGGGGCCTGTTTATGTTTGAAAGTTGGTTTGTCGGATTGCGAAAGTAACTGAAAAAGTTATGGATGGTTTTTGACGGTTTTTGATGGATTGGCCGGAAGTGGCTTAACTTAAACCCGATTAAATTTTGGTGGTGCCATCAAATCGGAAGATTAATCAGTTTTAAGTTAGGCCACTTCAGTTATTTTGCAAACCAACAAACCAACATCCATCCATTATCTACCGCTTATCCTCATAGGGTCGCAGGGGGGCTGGGGGCAGAAGGCAGGGTACACCCTGGACAAGTCGCCACCTCATCGCAGGGCACATAGAGACAAACAACCATTCACACTCACATTCACACCTACGGTCAATTTAAATTAGCCAATTAACCTAATCCCCATGCATGTTTTTGGATGGTGGGAGGAAGCTGGAGTACCCGGAGAGAACCCACGCAGACATGCAAACTCCACACAGAAAGGCCCCGGGATTCGAACCCGGTACCTTCTTGCTGTGAGGCGACAGTGCTAACCACTACACCACCGTGCCGCCCACAAACCAACATACAAACAAATAAACAAACTCCGGTGAAAACAACCTCTTTGGCGGAATTAAATTATCAAAAAGTGTTACATAGAACAAAAACTACTGTATAAATTACATCAAACTGTATTGCTGCTGAATGACCAGCAGCAGAAATAATACCCAGGATACTTTCAGAGCTCTTAATTCCTCTCAGTAGCTCAGTGACATAAAAATACATTAGCTCACATTCACAGATGCTCCTGTTCACATGGACAGAGACACAGACCCTCGCTAACATCAAACCTCTGTCGTCAGCCACTCAGCACCGGCCAATCAAAACTGTGCCAGCTATCACATATGGTCCAGAAGTGTGCCAAGGCATCCAGTGTCTGTACTGTTACATAAAGTGTTGGCAGGAGCATTCGGTAAGTGTGTAAACTGAATTAATCTAATTCCATCTGTTGGTCAGCTGAACTTTACATTAGCACACATTATTGATGAGTGAAGTGTGAATAATAATGCAACTTGTTTTCATGCAGCAGAAGTGAAAGGAGAGTCTGTGGAGACTGGGTCGTGTTACTGAAGGTTCACACCATGTCCTCATCATGACTTTGACTGCTTTCACACACACCTTGTCTTGTCTGGCAGATGAGAGACACCTGAGCAAGTATTTTATCAACTGATCACATTGGACAGCAGGAGGTTCTAACTAAGGATTATTATTATTCATTATACTTATATTATTATTAATATTATATTGTCACGTAATGCCATTTTTTTTTCAAATATTTTTAATTTAAAATTATATAATCACCTGGGAATAATTTGTATTTTTTGCTTGAAAATTGAAACTGAATTGAATTATTCTACACATTGATTAAATTTTAATCAAACTAATAGTTTCAGTTCTAGCATGAATTGATACAACTGATATAAAGTAAAAACAAGAAATCAAAAAGCGTGTTTTTTTTTTTGTTTTTTTTTACAAATTATGTCTTTTGACAAAAGAAGCTTAAACATGATTATTGTTTTCTAAAAAGCCATACAATTTGCATAATTAATATACTGGGCAAATTTGGGTAAAACTGGCACTTTTTTTTTTTTTTTTTTTACACACTTTGATCAAAGAAATCCTTGCAATTTTATATCCCAAAATTGATATGAATGACAAATTTGTGCAAATTCAATTCAGAAACAAAGACAAAGGTCTATTTTTTTAAGTTGAAAAAATCAATATATGTTTGGTAGATCCTGTACTTTCATAAACCTGGAGACATGACTAAAGAAAAGGTTTGGGACCCACCACCATAAACAATCCTGCTCAGTGATAACGTAACAGTGCCTGAAATGTCTGATATATAAGATGCGCTAGGAAAAAAAATTCTCATGGCTTCAGTATGGAAATTGGAGACAACATCTTCAAAACAAGTAAAATAAACTATTTAAGTAACATTCTACATTACAGAAGTATTTTACTGTAGGTAAGTTTTTTCCCCTCTACATTACACCGATCAAGCATAACATTATGACCATGTAAGTGAATAACACTAATTATCTCTTCATTGTGGCACCTGGACCTGGGATATACAGTATAAGGCACCAAAATCATCACTGTGGTGTTGAGTACATGCATGACAACAGTTGACAAGGTACTCTCTGGAGCATCATCTTCTGTGGAGGATAAAAGCTACAGCTAATTCCACACTCATAAGTGGTTCTCACATTTGCACTGCTTCTGGACAAAGTGGTTTCCAATTAAAGTGACATTTTCCACATTACAAGCCGCTGAACAATGAGAAAGGCAGGGAACCATTAGGCGGCTGAATCTCGGTTCCTGTCATTTTCAAACTTGCTGTCCGCATTTAGTGATTCTTGTTATCTCCAGTTAACAATTATCCACAGTGAGTCAGAAATAATCGAGGCTGTGTTGTAAACCGTTGATACTGTTTAGGGTTGTTGGTGTGTAAAACTGGCAGCGATTTTAGAATTCACATCAATCTAAAGGAGCCACGATGTTACTAGAAATGACAGAAAGAGATGTGCTTTCTTAAAGTTATCAACAGACCTGTCACAGTGAGAGAAATAATTAAAATGACAGAGAAAGAGAGATGCAGCCAAGACGGTGAAAAAATCCAAAAGACAGAAAGAGATGAAAGGCGTGATGACTCACTGCGTGGGCGTCCTGGTTCTCTGTGAGCTGCACTAGCGTCGGGCTGTGTTTCCACTTCCTGGGTTTGGGGGTTTGCTCAGTGTGACCACTCTGGCCTCCCTGTGAGTCCACACTACTGCCGGTGTCCTCCCCAACGCTGCCCGAACTGCTCCCACCGCTTGATGGGATGTTCTCTTTGTTGGTGTCTGCTCGGATGGACGCGGCTCTGCGTTCAGACAGAAGAAAAGATGGTGAGGAAATCTGCCTTCCATCTCTCTCTCTCTCTCTCTCTCTCTGTTGCACACATTGGTCTGTCTTTATCAGCTTGACTTTGGGTGAAATGCTTCAGGAAACTAAATGCCAAGGTCATCCTGATAACTCATAACTTATTTACATGTGCTGTTTAGCTTTAGAGCTAATTCTATTTACATTTTCTGCTGTCTTTGGATTGATGTCTTCGTCTAATCCATGTCTCACTCCATCAACAAGGATTAGCTTCTCACTGAGATGACTCCAGTTGTCCCTTACTAAAAACACCAACTGGAAGTAATAGCATTGCAGTGAGTCACTGTGGTCAGGCTTTAGAGATGAAAGGCATTGCTCTGACCTTGAGTGCTCAGTAATGCTAAAATGCTATGGAATATTAACTTAATATACATATTATTATTATTGTTATTGGCTTGGAGGTCTGATGTGTTTTCCACGTGATTCTATATATCTTGGGATGTTCTCCTGAACTCAATCTATCCATCCATTCAGTATCCGTCAGCATTTATCCTATTCAGGGTCACTGGGGGCAGAAGCCAATCCCAGCTGACATTAGGCGATGGGTACACCCTGGACAGATCACCAGACTATCACATGGCCAACACATGGAGACAGACAAACTTATTTAGAGTCACCAGTTAACCTAACCTGCATGTCACATTACCACGGGATGAACATGCAAACTCCATATTAAGAGTCCAAGGAGGGTTCAAACCTGCACCTCTGTGCTGTGATGCAACAGTGCAGAAGTCAGTCTAATGATAAATAAATTAGCTATTTTTGATTGTTGTCAACAATTTAAAATACTCACAGACTACCTTATTCTGTACGTGTGTGTATATCTATAATATATTATTTTCTATTTTTTTTTTTATTTATCTAGTGATGTGGAAATCACGCAGTGACTAAAAAATAATGTCAATGCTGTATATTTGGCTCCAATAAAAAGTTTGTGAAAAAATTATCCTGTATCCAGAAAAAAGTAGGAATAAGGAAAATGTCCCAAATTTGACTTTTACTTAAATAAAAAAACTTAAATTATTCCCACTGCCCTGGCAGATTAATAAAAATAAGACTTTAATTTTAGACAAAAATGGATTGATGAGAACAAGATATTTGCAGTGTACCTCAGAGTTGCTACTTAAGACAAACTTCCACTAATCTCATGCTGGCACCATCAACTACCAATGACATAGTGATAACAGACCTGTTTCTTTCTTTGTGTCTCAGCCCCTCCTCCTGATGCTCTCTCTGCTGTCGGCGTCTCTGTCGGGCAGTTGGCGTCGCCTTTGGAGATGGTGGACGCAGGGTTAACTCGCAGTCCGCTGAACTTTGATCCCCTACAAGATTCACGTTGAAGATGTGCTGCTCCACCGCTGAACGAATCGTCCTGTCCAGGAGACTTAAGAGAATGAATTATTAGTCCACTGACAGTTTCAGAAATTACCGAGATATTTTTTAATAAACTATGACGACTGTAAAGTCAACTTACTTTACCACATCTGGTTTGCAGTGGACAGGGGAGAGGTGGTTACTGAAAGAAAAACAAGAGGTGGAGAAGTTTAAAGCTGCAGAAACAGGTGGTCACAACAGGTCACTGAGCAACGCTGAAAACCCCCCCTAGGTGATCAAGGCATCTAGTGTGCATGAGTGTTAACTTGAGCTGTGCTCAGAGCATAAGTAGGTCCTCTGAGAGCAAAGTGGCTGGCCTCTATGACTACAGACAAGTATTACAGTAGAGTATACAGTCAGTACCTCTGACTGATCTTTGGTGTTCATAGCTCTCCCTCTCTCCTTTTCACAGAGCACACACAATAAGTGATTACATGTGCAGTCAAGGATTTATATTATATATTTCAATAAATTTATATCTAGATATAGAGATACAGCTTTGTTTTATTACAGTCAGACAGCAGTGACAGTGTTAAACAAGTGGTAACAGTATGGTTTATGGTTTAAGGCCTTGGTTCTGTCCATATTCAAAGCTAAAACAGTACAAAGTGCTGGACAGTAAATCTGAGCACCCCATCATTTTAATTAAGATGAAACAATAACTTTGCTGATGTGATTACTGCACCAATCTTCCCATCCAGCATTCACCAACTGAAAGACGTCATGTCTGCCTTTCCTGGCATACAGCATTTATAACATGTATAGGGGTGACCTGAAGAAATCTTCCATAAACAGTGGTGTTGATAGTAATAGCACAGTTTTGCAGACTGATACAAGATGATGGCACACTGTGAAGGTGACTGTGGAGAACCTGTGTTAAATGGCATGGACATCCAACCGTGTGATAAACAGATGATCCTTTTTATGAGCGTAACAAATTCAAATCATAAACATGGGGCTGTAAATACCTGGTGCTTTTTTATTGGCAGTTTTAACATCTGTGGTGATGACTAGAAAGTTCATTTCATTTACTCAACCAGTTGGAACATAAAGAGGACAGACAGGAGAGTGAAAGTTAGGTCAGCTAGGGCTAAAAGGTCAAACAGCAGACTAAACCACTCGTTTATCTCTGGCCACAGCAGGAAAAATGTTAGCCCACTACCTAATAATAGACTTGGCACTCAACGCAGCAGGTCAAAGCAACGGAGAACGTTTTAATAGCTTACTAATGTTTCCTTAACCTTAGCCCTTAATGCCTGCACATGTCAGAGGCATGAATTCATCAAGTGCAGTAGACACATTTAGCCCTGAAATATGACAGAAGTTTGAATCTGTCCAAAACATTTGCGGACCGTCCTCCATGCTGCAATCTGCTCTTGATATAAAAGTAAGCATGTCAACCATGTAATATGGAATATGTGCCAGGGAAAGATGATTATCAGAAATGTACCATGCCCTATGTTGCAATTTTAGCACTGACACTGTGGCTGATAAAGGCAGTGTTTCCCAGTGTCTTTTGGTTTGTGATCCATTAAAACAAAGCATTGTCTACTTGTGACTCCTCATCCTGGTATTTACTTATTCAGACTGTTTAATCCATTCTTTAATATCTTATGTATAATGTCAACCAGAACACTGTAAGGAAACTAGATTTGCGGGTAAAAGTTCTCAGAAATGAAGAGTGAAGTCTTACTACAAAAACACCTTACATGGTGTTCTGGACTGGAGATAATGCGCATGACCTCCAGAAATGCACCAACTCAATTCAAGGACAAATCTACTGTCCATTTTGGTCTGCAATATGACATCAGCTTCCTTATATATCTGCTTATGCTGCGTTTAGGACGTTAATGATATCAACAGCTGAGCACAACTGCCTGTCATTAAATATCTCGAAGCTATCATTGTCCCAAAAAGGCTATGGGTTGGCACAGTCCAGACAATATAAGGCTATTTGGTAAATCACCAAAGTTAGTGACATCACTGACTGGAAAAAGGTTTACACCACAGACTTAGTTTTAACTAAAGATGCAACAAGTGTGAAACCACTCTGGCATGAGACCGTATCGTTGCCCGGTGGGCAATAATGACAGTCTGAGTCATGAACCACAGGCAAAAGAGGGATGAGTCACTGCACCAGACACATAAACAGAAAATAACCCCCAGAATATGAGCCAGCAAATCCTTTCTTAAACACTTACCTTCTAAAAATATAAACTCCAACAGCAGTCAAACGCTTGATGAGATAAGATAAGAAATCTATAATTCATTAGTGAATTGTTCAGATAATTTATTTAAAGAGTGGATTAACTCATTGAGTGCCAGCCCTTTTTTAAAAACAAAAGTGCCTTGTTCCAGTGTTTTTGTCCGTTTTGAGTCATATTTCAAGACCCACAGAACATTTTGTACTATGTGTTTGAAAACACAGAATAGCTCAAATGAAAGAAGAGACTCTATATTTAATCATGGAAAAAAAACACTTGTTTTTGTTCCATTCTTGTTTTATCAGAGGTAGAGTAGAGGCCAGTTTCACCAAAATCACCACTTTGTCCGGATTCTGTTTTGCTCTCTGATCATGATCGTCTCCACTTCCTGTCTTTCCTTTTATATATATCATATATATATATATATGATATATATCATATATATATATATATATATACATATGATATATATCATATATATATATATATATATATATATATATATATATATATATATATATATATATATATGTGTCTTTTCGTTTATGGCACTCAAGCATTCTAGTTTTATAGACGGTAAATATAAATATACGCACTTTGGCACTCAAAGAGTTAATAACTGCTGTCTTCAAACCTGTGAGAAATAGCAGCAAAGGAGGATTACTCTCATTAATATTTACCGGTGTAAATATTACCAGGGACTTCTTTTACCTATGTGTTATAATCTTCAATTACCTACAAGATCAGAAAACAGGAATAGGAACACAGGGTCAAGGTGGATCATTTTTGAATAGTGGCAATTTCAAATGTGTCAGTTTAGTGGCATCCATTAACATCAAGTTCTGATCTTGGTTTGTTACAGTGGAGTTATTTAAATTGACACTTAAATCTTGTTGAGATGAATTCTGATAAACTCACTGCACAGCAAACTCACAATAGCTGGACAGGAAGTAGTCTAGCATAAAGTCCCTGTAAACCCACAATATTCTCAAGCCCCTATGCTTAATTAAGCATCTTCTGGCAGCATCTTTATATTTAATAAGAGCTGGTATTAATCTCCTCATCCAACTCTCTGCAATAAAATGAATCAGAAATATATTTAATCTGATCAACCTCTTTGACAGACTCAGCAGCTGTGTTTTGTTTTCAGTTTGATGATGTGTGGTTAAGACTGGACTATTGTGTCACGTCTGTAATGAAAGGACAAGGCTAGCAGTTTAATTGTATTATTTTGTTTCACAGACTGTGATTTTAAAAAGCCAGCAGTGCAAGTCTTTGTTTTACAAGCGCTTAAAGTTGGCTTCACATAATTGCTTCATTGAGGACCTTAACTAAGAAAACAGCTACATAAATAATAGTCAGAAGAAAATAATGTGTTTGGGTTTAAAGTCAAGTGTCTTTAAGATGCAAAAAGCAAGGAAGAAACAACTCCAAAGCCTCTAAAGCAGAAGCTTATAACAGTTAAATCCCCCGCACTGTGTACCCAGGGGCCATTCAGGTAATCCAGTATTACACCACAGTCAGATATTAGCCAGGACCTTTTGAGTCTCTCTCAACACACAAGAAAATGATGTTGATCTATGATCCATTTAGACTGAGGTTAAGCTGCCATGTGGCAGCCTGAGAGAGTGTATGTGAAGGAATGCAAGTAGACCTCAGCAGAGACTGAAAGTGTGTATGGTGCGTATGTGACAAAACACAAGTAGGCCATAGTTAGTCACTGTTGAACGTGAGCAAGAGAAGTGGAGGGCAGACAGAGATATGTAAAAGGAGAGAGAAAGTGTCGACAGATATATAATCTTAATCACTCAGATGACATAGACTGAAGCTGCATCTGAGAACTAAGGACTATTCTGCCCAGCCAACAGTCCAAAACTAACAGAATTATTATTACTGTACTGGAATTGTACAGCCATGGTCCCCAGATGAGACAGCTCAGTGACTTTACATACATGCACAGTAGCCATATACATATTAAGCATAATTACACATGTCATATATATGTATATAACACATACATAGAGATTATTGTTATGATATTGTAGAGTATACTACACATTACTGACTCTATGACTGACGACATGTTTAAAAGTTGGATTATTGAACTATTTGGACCCTTTGACCTTCCGTCATGGATCAAATTATTTGTAGTTTATTACATTTAATCTGGAAGCACATCAGCTCTAAGGTCATATATACTCCAGTTTAAAATGTGCTAAACACTTAGCAACTAAGTGAAGAAGCCAGCATTGACACATACACCACAGTGAACATACACTGAAGGCTAAATGGAAAATGATGACAGTAGGGCCGTTGATGATTAACATGTCATTATCATGCAGGTGTTGCTGGACTATAGTGACCGGTTTTCACTGGCATGTGTAAAGTTTTCTGCGTTGTACTCATGTATTGTCATGTCATGCACTTGTGATGCGTGTACTTTTACTTTTTTTACTTGGGCACTAATGAAACAAAATATATTACAAATAACTCTCTTTTTGATTAACCTTAACTCAAAATACTAGATATTGTCCATCGTAAAACCCAAATATAAAATGAAAAATAATTGAAACGATAAGCAATATAGTTGCCAGCTTAAGCTTCAGTTGTGGTTTGTCCTGTTCAGTGTCAGAGGTGTCTCTTGATGGGATGGTTTGTCTGAAACGTGTTGTGGTTGCCTCTGCCCACAAAAACCAAAGCAGTGGTGAGCAAACTGCATGTGCACACTGCCCTGCTTTCGCTCTATGACTGGTGGTTCCATTGTTTCTGATGATAATGCACTAAGGCAGCACATAGCCACTTCCCCCACTCCTCTGACTCAAAACAACAACCTATCATCCAGCTCTGTCAGCTTTCTAACATACAGCAAGAAGGCCTACCTCATGTAGAAAGGAGATATCGGCCTATCTTCTTCTTGGGAGCTGAAACGTGGAAACAAACACACATAATTAGCTTGCAGGATATAGCTATGAGGTTCTATGGCATAAAAAATGATGCATTCCCCCCTACACTGCATGTCACTGAGGCACAAAATAGGAGCATAAGGCTTTTGTCTACAGAATAATAGCCACACAGTGCAACAGATCAGCGCCTTTGTGGAACTTGTCTCTGGTAATTATTATGAACCAAAAGAGAAATGAGTGCTGCTCTAGAATATAGGCTGATTGTTGCCACTGGATGTACGCCAGCGACACATGATGAAATTATGCAACAATGAGAGGAACTAAGTGTTGGCACTGAAAGTTTAGGTTGCTTAACATTTTCATATCCTGGCACTTACAAGCTGGAAATTTCATAATCGGCTAGTCTTGTTTGCCTAAGCAGAGCTGAATACAGTTTTATCTTCTCCAAAGTCAAAGCAGGAAAAAAACACTGCAGGAAAAACTGAACAGTAACCTTGTAACACATAAGTGTTAAAGCAAGGCTGTCATTATACTGTACGCTACATTTGTGCCTTTTACAGCTGGATAGATAGACAGATAAAAATAAAGCATGGCTTAAGGACACCTGAACAGGGGCATTATTAATGTTAAAGTCAGAATGTCCAAAGTGAAAAAAAATATAATAATAATAAAATACACACATACAGGAGTGAGGAATTTTAAACCAAATTCATGCTTTTATACACAAATTTCAGCAGGAACACTGGAATAATATGAGAAGTCAGAAATCAATCAAGAATAGCACAGAACAACTATTGCATTTTCATTTTTTCTGTTCAGGAATACAAATATTTTTCTGCTTTTTTTATAAAACAGTAAATTTGAAAATTCATGCATACCAACAAAAACTATATTTAAAATTAAATAATCATTTTGATAAAAGAGCTGGTTCATACTAGCGAATCAACCATTCCAGAAACATAAATAATAATTTGGTAATCCGCAATACTGGGTGGTGGTCTAATAAATTAGTTAAGCATTGTATATACTAAATTTCTCCTGCAAAAGACAATGTGTCTATTTGTCATTTTAAACCCCTACAGGGAACACATGACCTGAAACATGAATCCTAACAATGATCTCAACTTACAAATATGCAACAGAAAGGATTTTGACAAAAGTTCACATTAAAAAATGTGACACAAGTACAACATTTTTTGACATTTCAACAGTGTGTTTATCATTAGTGAATGACAGAACATTTCACTCATCAATAGGGCTGAGTAGGAGATTTGCCAATAAGTCCAATGACTGATGACTATCCATCCATTTTCTACCGCTTATCCTCACATAGGGTCGCGGGGGGGCTGGAGCCTATCCAGGCTGTCTTAGGGTGAAAGGCAGGGTACACCCTGGACAATTCTTCAGTTCATCACAGGACACATAGAGACAGACAACCACTCACACTCACATTCACACCTACGGACAATTTAAACTGGCCAATTAACCTAATCCCCATGCATGTTTTTGGATGGTGGGAGGAAGCCTGAGTACCCGGAGAGAACCCACGCAGAAACGGGGAGAACATGCAAACTCCACACAGAACAGCCCGGGGCCGGGAATCGAACCCGGTACCTTCTTGCTGTGAGGCGACAGTGCTAACTACTACACCACTGATAACTATTTTAGGCAAAAATGTAAAAATCTATGTCCAATATTCTGACCACTGACTAACAGTAATAAGTAATAAAATACAATATAATAGAATTTTTTTTTTATCCCCAATTAGGGAAAATTCACCAGCCACAGCAACATAGGCAATAGACAGTAATGAAAACACAATAAACAACAGCAATGAAATAATACAATAAGTAACAGTAAGAGGAAGAAGTATTTACAAAACACACCCTAGACGCAAACATTCTTCCTGGTCTGAGCTCTAAGACTATCAAGGACGATTAATTTTCATGTTTGTCCCTACTATAATCCAGTTGTGTGTACTTTCAGCAGCACCTACGCAATATTGTTGACATCTAATAGAGCAGCTAGAACTTTGTGTTTTGCTGGGTTTGTTTGATGTCTTAAAGTTGAGTCTCAGATGTTCTGAAACACAGAAGAAAGAGCTCAGACCAGGGAGAATGTTTGCTTCTCGGGTGTGTTTTGGTACATGACGTGCTGTCATGTGGTTTATTGTAAGGGGGCAGGTGTGTCGAAGGGAGGAGGGGAAACCACTTTCGCCATTCAGGCAGCATCTCAACAAGTTCAAAACAGAGGATTTAGGTTTCAAGTCAGACAGGAATCAAAATGGGCCAAAGTTCGTTGAACTTCCGAAGTACTTCTCAAATAACATAATGTACAGGAAACGTGCATATGTTCCTCCAGCCTTATTCTGAACGCAGGTGTGGCTTCACTGCAAACACCTCCACATTTTTCCATGGTCTCTGACGTGAATACCTTTTCTCCTCACATCCTTGTTCTCAACTGGTGTTACACGGTAACAAGTGTATTAAAATAATATGTGCCGTCACTGCCGACGTGAATTGCAAAAGCGGAAATCCCGCTTACCCACTACCTTACTGAGAGGATAAGGGAAAGCTTTTAGGGGCACTTTGAAAAGGTCTGATCCCTCTAGGGCGAACGGAAAACTACCAATGACAAGTTGGTCATTCTGGACACAACAAACAAACAACAAAAAACAACAAACAAAAAACAAAAAATGAGTAGACTCTAGTCTTTGGCTTAGCGGATGCTGGTTGAATAATCCTCCAGTCATTTTTGGCAGTCTCTCTCCTTCCCTCCTGCCTCACCATTTCCAAAGTTCTTGTATAACAGATAATAACAGCATTTACAGTATAATTAAAGCTCTTATTAAATGTTACATGTGAGTAACATAACAGATTCATGTGTCCCCATATGTCTCAGGTCCTCTGATCAGCCTCCAGTCCATCCAGGACCCTCAAACCATCAGCTTTTAGATGGGTGCTGGACATTCTTAAAATACCTCATAGCAACAACTATGTGGTGGTAAAGACCCAAAGTATTTGTTGGATAAGCCTGGCTAAGCTATGCTCGGTATATGCTCATTCTGCCAGAGAAAATGGTGCTAAAGCAATTAGCAAAACACAGCCACCGTGCTTCAGCCTTTAAACTAGATCTGCAGCATCCACGTAACGAATTCCAGCTGAAATATGATCAGCTCCCACATGCATCTTATTTTGTGTCAAGTCACTATGTCACAACCATTACCTTTGCTGCAACCTATTGATGTTAAAAACACTATATTTGATTCTCAGAGTTCACAAACTTGTTGTCAACTCACATAGAGAAAAGAGGAGCATCACTACAATGTTAGCAGTGACTATAATAATTCCAAATTCTTGTTCTTGTAGATGTTTGGGTAGTGTCTAACAATCATCTTCATGTTAATTAATCAATTTCCTTTTTTGGAAATACGGTTTCCTTATTTTAGAAGCTAGAACAAGTGAATTTTTAGATTTAGTCTTGAAAATATGGTTAGAAGTATCAAAATAGCTGTTTCATTTACTGTCTGTCAACTAATCGAGTAATAGCAAAAAATACAAAGTCATGCTTTCCCCTCACTATCACTCACAGGTATCTGACTTTCTTTCAGGTCCGTCACTAAACTTGACCCAAACTTAGTGTCTAGAACGTTGTCTTTGAGGAGGCTTCAGCTCTCCTGAATAGTGGAAAGTGTCAGGCACGAGAAGAAGCCTCTCCAATCTGTGAATATCTTCAAGAATAAAATAGGAAATCTGGTTTGCTTTATACTTTCAGATATCATGTAACCTGGTTGACTGAGACTCCCCAAAGACCTAAAATCCAAACCAAAATCTAAAATCGTACAATTAATGGCAAGTGTCCTTTATGACGATGTGGAAAAATGCACTGCTTTTAAAAAAAAGCAGGAAAACCAGTTTGATCTAGCCAGCAGGTTCCTGCTCTGTAAATGTGTGCTGTCAGGCTTTCAGGGTGATGGATGAGACTTCCTGAAAGGCAGCCAACAATTCAGTTGTACCCACAGGGAACCTGCACTCACACCAAACTGCAAGGTTCCTCACTCCCACCTTTTCCAATGAGCTTCTACGAAACCCAAAGATTACATCACAAGATTTAGTGAACCATGGCAACTCCACACAAAAGCCAGTATGCATCCCCTATGTGCAACTACGCAATGCTGAGGTCTGAATAAGATCACAAGGCGATGCTATGTTGGCTCACGTGACCCGTGTGGCGAATGAGGCTGGTGTCATATTTCAGGTGCAGGTGAGAGCACTACAGATGGTGGTGGCATACAGATTAACATATATCTGGTATAGACACTGGATGATTGAATTTGATAAAGTGGATGCATGTTATGAAACATGGTCAGATAAAACTCATGCTCTGATCTGAGAGTGCATCAGTGAAAACATGGATGCATAGGGGGATCTAAAAGTGGATCTATAAATAAGAATCTCTAAGAATGCTGAACATTGCCTGAGTGGGAGGGACGGGAATAGTTCCTGGAAAGAAGAGTGCATGTGTCCAATCTTATACACGTCATCAAATTGCTTCTTTACCACCAACAAGGTGTGAACATACTTCCTAAATTTTGGATTTTGGATAATCATATTTAAATAAAAATCAGGAATTTCAAATGTAAATTCTTGAATAAAGTTCGTTTCAAATATTTGTCGATGTGGATGTGTTTTATTCAGTTGTGGTCCAGGTGCCACACTATGCTGACGCAGATTTGTCTGACACATAATTATGGAAAGTGAGAGCAAGCTGACAAGTAGGCACGAGAGCGGCTACAGATATAAAAACACAGATGACTACACTTACGGAAAATTATCTTATCTATGCTATGGCTTTAAGTGTCAAAATCATAGCTGCTTACAATCAAAACTATTCTTTAAACTCAATCCATTTTTCAACCTATTCACAAACCTATTCATGTTTTGTCTATGAACATACAATAGTTCCGGTGTCTTTAATCATAAAATCTATTCTTTTTATTAAAGATGGTAGTCTTTTTGCAAATTGCAGGTGTCTATTGGTAAATACCAGAGAGTTCACAGTGCTGACACACTTTACTGGGGTCCCCTGTCATGCTGTTTGTACATCAGTCACCCAATGCGACCTGACAAGAAGGATTTTACAGTGTGGGGAAATTCACCAGGAGATTTACTGGTATCCTGATAAGGTGCTGAAAGCTGCTGCCACCTTAGGAGTATTATATTTGCCACTTTATGTAGACAGCAACATCTGGTCCATTAAGAGGGGATGGTTGGCCTTGTAGATTTGACACATTTTAGGTTAATTATCTTGGGGCTATTTGAGGTTGACTTGATATTTGGTGGTTAATTTAAACCTGTAAACCTGTATAATACTACTTGAATTTGTATTAACTGATTTAATTTCAGTAATTATTACTGCCAATAAAAGGAAGAAGTAATACATGTGTGATGATAAAACATACATTCCAAAAACTCTAATGTGCAACTTATATTTTAATATTCATATTTTTATTTAAATGTCTATAACTGGGTCCAGTGAGATCTGTAAGTCGGTATGCAGGTACGTGTGAGAACACACCACTGTGTGTGTCACACCAAACTTGTATGTGTTAATGGATCTAGTGCTGACACAGTTTTAAACTCTGATTAATGTCATGCTAAAGGTCAGTGGTGTGTACGCCAAGCTGTGGTAGAAGCCAAAACAGCGTCATCATTTCTCATCCTAGTGCTTCAACATCACACACTCCTTTCGCAACACATTATATCTTGTTGTTTTTTTCCACTGAGAAATCCTCCATCACAGTGGATAAACTGGATTTGGAGTGTCTGAGAGCAAATTTTTAACTGAATCGAATTGAGATTTTCAGCCACACAGTGCAGGTGTGAAGGTTAATGCTAGCCTGAACCCCTGGTCAAAGCATCAAGAGCCCCAACAACAGACACAACTGTAGCCTTGCTATTCCAGGACTGAGGACACACGACACCAGGGGGTTCCTGTTTCAGCTTCTTATAATAGGCTTGTTTGCATGCCAGTGGTACATTGCCACGAGGTCTTGGGCTTTAGATCCCTGTTCGCTGACAGCACATCAGCTACGCAAACATTAGCCATAACCTATTTACCATGGCTAGCACCCTCCCCAGTTTTCTACATTGGAAACTGACACAGCAAAGTGAAAACAGAAATTGCTTAATTGTTTAATGTTATGCATGATGCAGTAAAGTTTTATTTTGTGTTATATGACCTTGAGTTATATTTTACAGCAGTCATAAAGCATCGTGCTTACAGATAAGACTATGATCCTGGTGAGAGATGAAATCTGCAGGAGTGACTGACTATATTTCACAGAGTAAGTGAATTCTGTTTTTGGTACATGACTGATCTGCATAATGTTTAATTGCATGCAGTTCTCAACATAGGGTTACAACAAGTAAAATAATTTCCTTAAAGTTATCATCCCAATTCTGCAAATTGTAAGACATGAATTTGTATTTGTCATTTTCTCAGACATGGGTGCATGCTCTTTGACCTGACACTGACCTGCTGATGGCCTCCATGCTGCCAGAGGCACTGACATTGAGGTGGCTGAGCGGCGAGGCAGCGTCTGAGGTGTGATGGTGAGTGGTCTCCATCGTCTCTGGACTGGGGCTCCTCAGCTCTGAGGTCAGGGGCACAATTATTGGTATGGAGTGGGACCTTGCATGGGGCAACCCAGCAGAGCGGCTCGGCTGAGGGATGACTTGAATCGTGCTGTCACTCTTCCCTTTCTTCACCTATTTTACACAGAGAGAGAGAGACAGAGAGAAAGATGCCAACACCAGGATCGTCTCATGACAGGAAATATGACACAACATGACAGGTAAATGATACACACTGCAAACATTTCTGTACAATCAAGCTTCTCACAGACTGAGAAACACACTATAGCTTTCAGCCTTTGCTCAACTTAACATAAAACATACATTTGCGGTTCTGCAAAGAGCAATGAAGGAACCACAAAAGAGGTAAGAAAAAGGTTAGCTTGTTAAACTGTAAGGTTAAACTGATGTTTGTCTTACCGTGCTGACCCTGAGCGGGTATAAACAGCGTGAGCCACCGACGGTAGTGTAGGAGAAGAACCTTAATCTAATTACAGCAACACTGGGAGTACCGTTCTGCATTTTTCAACCAAGAACGCTTTCTCTTAGTATATATGAAAATGACTCGTACGGCTGCTAATGAACATTGGTGCCAAATAGCCGGCTGGCTGTGGAAAAGAGTATAAAATGGGGCTGACACCATTATTGATAAAGGTCAAAAACACCCACTGCTAAAAATACTTGGCTCTCGATAATTGTCTGTTGGTTTAATTAAAAGCTGTCCTTTTTTTTCTTTACACCAATTTCCATTTCCATTTGAACTTAATGGCTTGTTCTGAAATCTATGGATGCTGCCTCCATTTAGCCATTGGTGCACATAATGGGTGACTCTTTGGGAACATAATTAGCTTTTTCAGCTAGACCTGGTATTGACTTTGCCCCTCAGGACTTTGTAATTGATTTGACTAAATTTGTCATTCACAGAAAACCAATGAGAGGAAAAGCTGCTGCCGTCTTTCAAGCGATACACAGGTATCTGCTGTCGTACCACCTAATACAAAGCTGCTTTTCTTTCTTCAGGCTGTGAGACCCCTCGACTCATCTTCATTTTCACCATTGTTTTTTTTTTTTTTCTTGTATAGCATAGAAGGGCAACAAATCAACTAGAAATGTTCCAAATAAAACAACTACAGTATTCATATAGCAGCAAACAACTATTTGCTATTTAAAGATATATTTTACAGTATGTAGTGGCTCAGCTGTCACTATGTTGAAAGCTGTGTGCAGGCAATAGATATGCTCTGAAATCTCTTGACATGGGAGAGAAAAGTGGAAAAGGAATATGAACATTGTGAGAGATGTCATGGCGCTGATGTTCTAGTTGGTTTACGTTGTTCCAGTGTTTTATCTGCTGTTGAGTTAAACAGCAGATTTGAGCCCATTATATAGGTTATAATATTCCTCACTAGACACTCCACAAAATTACATTTTGACATACCATACATATTAATGACTAAACACTGAAGAGTGTGATTTCATACATTCATGGAAACTCCAACTCCGTCACACTGCATCTCATAGTCAGTCAACTCTGACTATGCAGAAAAAAGAGCTGAAATTGACCGACAAGTGAAAGCTATATAGGCCAGATGGCAAAGAACCCTGGCAGACCAAAATGAGGATACAACCTAGTTTCGAAATCATGGATTAACCAGTAATGTCAAAGTTTGTAAAATCTCAAAAGACTGCAAAGAAAGCAAAATAAAATATTGTTTTTTCTTTTAAATAATCTGCTGAAAAGGCAGTTACATGTGCTGCTGTTGACTACATCTCTTCATTGGGTGACAGGAAATTTCTCAGATGTTTTTGAAAGTGTCTTTGCAATATGATCCATACCTGTTCTTGCTTGCACAGCCACATCAACTACTTTCATTAGACTTCACCAGACTAGCCAGAAGGGTGGCTGTTTGTACAAGCAGTTTTGCTCAGAGAGAAAAATGAAACAAAAAATATTAAATTGTCTTTTGCTGTCCTACCACAGCAACACAAGGCTTGCTTTCCATACTCAACAACAAGAAGAAATCAGTAATACTCTGCAAGCAATAAACGTGAGTCCAAAGCTCATATGCGAACATAAACATCTCTATGTGTTTCTATCATAAATCAAATAGTGAAACATGCTTAGTGCTCTAATTAAACTGGGTGTGTTTGTTGGCCTGGGGCTGACAAATACTGTATAACTAATGGACTTATTTCACATTCGCCTTGCAGTAACAGTGCCAGACATATCGTGATATATAGTGGTAGTGATGTGTAAGCTTTGAACATACCAAAACATTTGACTGTAACTTTAGTAGTAGCAAGCATGGAGGTCATATCTATGTTGGCCTTGACAGTGAAACCACTGGTGTCAGCTTCAACTCTAGGAACCAGCAGTTGAATGTTAAATTGTTTCAAAAGGAAAAGCTTGGCGTCGCCTATGGCGATATGTGGTAATTACAGCGAGGTATGTTTCTGGATCTCACTTCAAAGACACCCAGGTGGAGATGAGCTGCTGTCTTAGCTCCACCTACGCTACTAACTATGCGCTGTGTTCTTCTGGTGATATTTGTCCTGGGAAATGTCACAGTATAATCCTGCAAATGCAAGGGCTTCATCAGTGGGCCTTTTGCGCCCCATTGTGTGACTTTTTTGAGATTATTACTATAACTGTTAAATATGTATTCTTTTAACTTTTACTATGTCTATGTTCACCAGATTGAATACTGTGCTGCACTTCCTATGAGTTCTTAATGTTAAGCTTTCAGTGGTCTTCCATGCATAAAGCACAATATAATTCATGTTATTTGACAGCAGTCCATACTTCTGTGAATCCAGTTTCCTTGTTGCTGTACAAACAATTTTTTACAATACATTGGTTCTAAATCTTGTTTGTCTTATCCATTTCTGATTTGCAATCACTATCACTGAATTCTGTGATCAACAGTTTGCAGATCAACAGTTTCCTCCAAAACGCCAGAATCTCACAGTTCAACATAAACACTCCACATGTGTCCCAGTTTTGCTTCCTGGTTCAGCCTACTCTTTCAATGGAACTGCATTGCTAGGCAACAGCTTGGGTTCATGCCTACCACCTGTCAGCTGGTGTCACTCACTTAGACTGCAACAGGAAATAAACTGGGACACATTTGGCATGTTTGTGTTTACGACTGTAGAATGGTCACTAGAAAACTCAAAGACAATCTGACGTCATCACCCTTTAATGGAAGTGTGTTTAGCTCGCTGCATAGTGGTGCACCTACAAGCACATTGAGGGTAGAGGAGCAAACATTACCCTCTTGACTTAAAGACTGAAGTACCTTCACCAGTTCTGCTAAAAGCACTACATTTGTCATTTTGTACTAGAGGGAGTAAACATCCTTCATCAGCAGTTGTTTAACCCTCCTGAGCTAATCTTGCTGTCAGTCAGCATGTCTTTTATCTCTACAGCAACACTGCTCTTGATATTTGGACCGCATTTATGATATCAGATCTGAGCTAAACTGAATCAGAAACAACCATGGCAGATCTGTCTTGGCTGCTAAAGCCAACATCCCATAAATAAATGATTTATTTATTTATGTACATACATACATGCATACAAATTCTGCATCTATGTGCAATCCAATAAACCAACTTGATGGATATGAATATTTTTTGCTAATTATAGTTCTCATATTGACCTTGATTAAAAAAATAATCAAATGAATGACCAAATGCAGCTTTTGCAGCAGGGCTCATTTGTACCAATACGACAACACAGCAAAGCAAACAGAAAAGCAAATCATAGTGCATGCTTGTCCCTCGCTGCAAATGAGTGTGTCGTTGTTTCCTGCAGCAGATTGCCTTTATCAAATCACATCATGTGACCGAGCAGCGAGGCCACATGCATCAGAGACTGTCTGAGAGCTGACCTCAGGCTAATCAGCACCAAGGCAATGTAGCAGATAAGAAAGCAAGGAATATTTATTGGAAAGGGTGAGAAATACACTGAAGTAAACCACTGGGCCAAACCCCTTAAACAATAACAATTAATCAGTACTGATGGGAGCAAAGTCTTACCTCCTGTACTTTCTTTTTCCTCTGCCGTGCCTTTGGAGGGTTTGATTTGTTCACAACTTCTGCATTTTGTGGTGTCTTTTTTCGTCCAGCCTTGGGAAATGTATGGAGAGAAAATTCAAAATACAGACATTGAGATTTAAAATGCATAGAAACATTGTTGTTGGATGTCATATAATGGTAATCGTGAATTAATATTATAATAAAATATATATACATGCAAGTACTTATTCCACATTTTTCTGTGACATGCTACAGTAAATACGACACAAAAAATATCCTGAGAAGAAATAATGATGTATCCGTAACATTAGTTGTATATTATTACACTGAGTGACCCGGTTGTCATTGTGGGCAGTACACACAAGTCAGCCGACACTGATAACATCTTATAAGCTCACTCACAGGAAAAACCTAGAGTTAACAGACACGCAGTAATGGCTTTTGTGTTGGAAAACAGCTTTTCCAAAACATGCCCATGCTATGTTAATCACGTCACACAGATCACATGGTTGGTGTTAAAAAGGGAAAATGCAAAGGAATTTGAAGGGGTCATGCAAGTTTGATCTGGAAAATGTCCCCATAAACAGTTGCACTGCGCTTCCACAACAGGTACACTGAGGAGAATTAACATATAAAGAAAGATGCACACATGCAGGCGTGCTGCAGTAAAGCTCATCACACACCTTCAGTCTGGGAGCTGGTGTTGGTGTGTTCACAGTGAGGTGGCTGGATGAATTATTTGTGTCTGCATCTGTTACCTGCACCTCCTGAAAGCAGAAAAAATCATGTCTTAATGTACATACATTATACTGCAATGATAAAAGGAGCAAAAGAGCATGCTTAACAGAGGCCACAAAGCACTACTGCAGTTCTTATAGTGCGACTGTAGCTTCATCATACATACACATACATCATACATACACTTACATCATACCGTAACTATGAAATATATTTTTACAACCAGGGAGCATTGTATAAAACTCCGGGGTATGTGTTCCACTTTTGTCTTTCTTCTTCTGCGACCCTGAACAACAAGGATCACAATAGATTTTAACAACTTCCAGTATCACATAAACACCTCCATGCACATCAGCACTTGGTGACTGGAGGAAAAGATTGCACCGGGTGCATTCAGAAGGCATTAACATGGAGGTCAACAGGCGAGGGGCCTCAGCACACAGTGCATGTCTGTGCATATGTATATGTGCATGTTTGCATGTAAGACAAGCTCATTCTGACTGAAGGGTTTCCCATAGGTCAGCAGGGTTTCATGTGGCTGTACCACAACACAGCACAGACATCTGGAAATGTTATCACCAAAAACACTATATCTGTACTATATTGATATTATTTAATCACTCCCTACTAGAAATTTGATCTGGAATCAGGTTGCATGTGCTCGCTATGTTTTCTTTGAGTGCCAAAGATGTGTATGTATGTCTTTTAAAATAGAATGCAGCAGGGACAAAAGAGCACTCTCACACAGCCTGTGAGTAATATTGGGGCTTCTGTAGTCGGGACATAAAGAGACAGTCTACGCCACATAGATCAAAGCAGGAAGTGGAGATGATTGAGATTAGAGAGTAAAACAAATGGAATACGAACAAAAAGTGGTGATTTTGGTGAAAGTGGCATCTACTCTACCTCTGATAAAACAAGAATGGAACAAGGTAAAAACAAACAATTTCTTTCATGATGAAATAGAAAGTCTCCTCTTTCATTGGAGACATTCAGTGTTTTCAGAGTCATAATACAAAATATTCTGTGCATTATAAAAGATGACTCAAAATGGTCAAAAACGCTGGCACAATGCACTTTCATTTTTGAAAAAGGCCTGGCACTCAATGAGTTAATTATTAGCACTTTCAGCATTTTATTTTTCATAGTAAGCACAGTGTCACATGGGAACCAGACACTGGGATTGAAGATGTTAGAAATAGTAAGAGAGGTACCCTGAGAGATGAGAAGAGAGGTCAAAGACAGGGTGGGCTGAATCCCACCAGCAGCCGATGGCCCATGTCACATTTCATGTCAATAACAAAGTCATCAATCAACTGGCAGACCTTCGCTATAGACTGTGGTGAAGGGTGTCTTTCCATGGTTTTGCAGTTCAGCTCATGAACAGTTAGCTGATTTCACCTTCTTCACTGGACTGTAACACACTGTAATTTAGTGTGAAAATATTTAATATGTCACACTAAGATGCTCAATGTGTCTCTCTTAGCGCCATCACAGTATAAAGCACATGACTTTGATTTGTTTATGTTCACATGAGGTCTCCCTGGGTGAAATATTTAAGAGTTTGATATTTTTACAGGACTCCAAATACCATCAAAGACACTAATATCATGCTGATATTTTTTTCAAGGGATTAGGGGTGTTCAGGAACATTGGTTCTTAGGCTAATTCCAGTATTTTTTCTCTCCTGTAAAGTCTACATAAGAAAAAAAAATATTTCCAAAAATAATCACATTTTGTGTGAAGGGTCACTGTCCAGAATAAAATGTTTTTTCTTGGCTTGTGAAAATATAATATATAAAATAAAATATAATATATAATATATACAAAGAGATGGTGCAGCCAGGAAAACCAACAGACCAGATAAAATACAGCTAATCAATAAAGACATCAGCCATCGAAGCAGTAAATATAAATCAACAACCAGAGACTAAAAAACAGCCACCCGTGGAGGAGACGTTTGCACAAGGCTGTGATATAAGATCAATAGTTAAATCACTTTTAACTTGATATTATGAAAGCTTGTATTCCTCCAAGTGGATGGAGAAAGGTGAGGACAGCCCAGAGATGAACTCACACTGTTTAAAGTGCACAGGCACAACATGTGACTCACAGTTGGTTGTCTTACCAGCTGCACATTATACTGACCATCAGCACAGATCTATTTCATATCAACATGAGCATCTGGTGATATGAGTATACAACACCTTGACAATAATAGGGGTTGACAGCTCCTCTGTGCAGCCGTCTCCATCTCTGACGGTTTCAAATATATTGCTGTAGTTCTGGATGAGCTGTGCCATGATCTTGTTGCAGATATTTTGGTCCTTCATTGCTTCAAACCCAGGAGCCACACTGGAAAATAGAGACAAGAAATGGTTAAAAAAGCAAATATAAAAAAATAATTCTTTAAATATGACAGCAGTAGTAAAATATAAAGTTGATTAAGTATTTTTTTTACTTTGCAGCATTCATCTAGTTTGGGAGATATTTTTATACTATAATTAAAAGTTAAGTCATCAGTTAGTCGACTTGATTAGCGAAGAAGAATTTAGCCGCCCTGCTGAGTATGATGTCTGATGCTACTGAACAGCTGTGAGATACATGCTGGGCTGTCGATCTAATTACATAACCTAAACAAACACAGACAAACACACACACACCCTAAAGAGGACAGCTTGTACAGTGTGAAACAGTATCCAGTAATACAGCTTCTTCTCCTCCATTCCTTCCAGTAAGGCCTGATCCAGTTTATTATGCCATCAGTAACCAGTCTGAAGAGCAGCAGCTTCATGTCAAAATGATCGAGTATGACCTGAAATTCACTGCCCAGTAAGCCCATCATAAATAGATCAGTGAGAACAGAGAAACTTAGTTCAGCAGCTGCATGGAGGCATGTGAAGCCACTGATGTCATGATGATCATTTATTTACAAACATGACTGTAACTGTTGAGAACCTAATGTCAGGAACAGTTTCTTTAAAGTTATTTACAAAATTGTTCACGAAACTCAATTGTTCTTCGACCTATAGCGTGTGACCTGATCATTCTAGTGTATAAATAAAATAGCTAATGCAATGGCTTAAATACTGACAAAATGTAAAGAAGTATTAAATAGACTTTTAAAATGTCGCGTAAGTATCACGAGCAGCCTTTTACACAACATTTTATCTTCACTAAATGACCTACAGCACCATCTACTGTCCAAATATTTGGACAGAGACCTGTATAGAGAGAATTTACAGCAATAAGTACTCCAAGACTCATTTGTATTTTTACATTTGCCTATTTTTTCATTGATTAACCTACATAGATTTCCACTGATATTGGCTGCAACTGTGAAGTACAGTTTCTCCTATTATAGAAAAATGACAAGACTAGAAAATACAGTACAAGACATCTAGTCTTAAAATAAAAATGGACAAAATACTTCTTGTTTTCAATTTTGACAAAGTTCACAAAAACAACTGAAATATTTGTCGCAAAAACTTAACTTATAGTTTATTATACTCAAAAACAGCATGTCCTGCATTTTTAAAGAGTGTAATCATTCTGCCCATCTCACAGCTCTGATATGACACCAATGTTTAATATCTGACTTAATAAACTAATATAGGTGGGAAAGACGACTAGTTCCCCTTTTAGCCAGGGCGGTCTGCATGCCTGTTTCTTTCCAGACAAAGTTGAGTTGTTTTACTGTTATTTAAAGACAGCAACATGATTTGTAAAGGTCAGAGTGAAAAACCTTCAGGAATGTCAGTTATGTTCTTCAAGGATATGAACATGCTAAAGTAGGACTCTTGATGAATATGATTAGCTTAGTAAAGGCAAGCCGCCTCCTATGCCCTTGACTATGAATCATTCTAACTATTGTAAGGCCCAATTGGAAACTAGGCAGCAATTTCCGATGAAAACATAACATATTATTGGGTAGGATACTTGCTATGATGACTGTACTCCAGTGAATATTGGACTCCATAATCTTATCATATCATAGATAATATGCCAATATTGTGTTTACATAGTGTTTACACACAAAAAACAAGTAATGTAGGCTAATTGGCTTAAAGGTCCCATATTATACACTTTTTTTCTGCAATTTTATATAGGTCTCAGGCATCCAACAGTATTATATTCAAAGTGTATTACCCTAAACTCAGCCCTGGGCCTGAATTCCAGCCAGTTAAAAGTCGCTGCATTAAGCTCCGTGAGAACAGGCTGTTTCTGTGTCTGTACCTTTAAATTTTCCTGAGCCGTGTCTGACCACGCCCCCCCCCCCTCTGGAGAGAGTAAGTGTCTCTCTCTCTCACCTTACCACGTGCTTAGGTTAACTTATAAATGTGTACCTGCACTAGCAAAAGAGGCTAACGATACTCTGCACTGCACGGACAGCACCGATAACAGCAGTCAAAGTGACCCAAATTACAAATAAGTGTAATGCTAGCTTCAAATGAGCCTTGTGCTCACAGAGCTTATGTTGACTGTCTCCTGATATTATTTACTCAAGGACCACCAGAACTTCCCAAAGTTTTGCATGTGTGCGCCCATCATTTCACGGAGGACTGCTTTGTAAACATGGGCCCATACAAATTATGCTTGGCTACACAGCTGGACACAACTACTGTGTAGCTCTACTTAGCCTGATAGCCTATAAACAGCCCCGGTGATAACCTCCGGACCTGCCGTAGCTGCAGTGCTAATTGAGCTCCGGACCTCCTGTAGCTTTGTCAGGTTTGTTTGTGAAATTTAGCGAGGAGAAAGCGGCCACTCGGTAACTTTAGAGGAGGGTTCATACCTGGGGGGCGGCTCAAAGGCAGTGTCCTCTACTGGAGGGAGGGGCAAAACAATTGTTGATGTCAACAATTGAGCAATGTTCAATTCGCCTATTTCAGCACACATTGGCTAAGAAGAGGAGCAAGCAGGGGAAGGAGGTGACAGACTTTTTTCACTCCTGGGGCCTCATTCACAGGCTACGGGGACACATACTACTATTAGAACACCTTTATAAAGTGAATTTTGCATAATAGGTGACCTTTAAATAAACTGTTGAAAAGTACATATGTTGTTTTGTGATACATTACATGACTGCTGGAGTGATGGTGAGAGGTCCGTATGTAAGGTTCAACTTACTGGAAGACACTGGGTCCAAACACAGTCGCGAGGTTGAGGGCAGTCATACGGTTTTCTTTGTGGTTGCACTCCACAAGGGTGAGGAAGTGGCACAGGTAGCGGAGGAGGCTATGATGGACGTCTGGAAGCTGCTGGAGCAGGTCTCTCATATCTGACCAAGGGACATCATCACACTCTACAGACACACATGACATGAGAACAGGTCAAAGGTTGGGATCCTGCAATTTTTTTTAATTTTTTTACAGTCACTGGAGTTTCCAGTTCAGAAAAACTAAAACTTCTGGCTGAGCAGGAAAGTTATTACATGCTAAAAGCAGCCATTAGTAAACATTGGTTGTCGCAAGTCTTTTTGCCCAAAATCAAATGACCAAGAATCAAATGATCAGCAACACAAACCAACCATTTATTTTGTAGCATAAAAACATAAAAAATAATGAAATCCTAAGTTTAGTATAATAGTTTTACAGCCTAGTGGCCAGTTTGAGCCATTTGCTTTCTGTAATATCTAATCTTGAGTTGTGGTAACTATGTGAGCATTAGAGCAAAGAGCCTGAAAGTATGTTGATGCTATTCCAGACACATAATTGGGTCAGAGCAGGATAAACGGATATGGCTTCTGAGTGACGCCAACTTGCGTGTGCCTACGTGAGTGTGTGCATGTATATAAAGCAAATGTGTGTGCGTCTCTCCAAGTGAGTAAAACGTGATGGGGAGAATAACAACAACCATTCCTGCTGCTGATTGTGTGTAAATGCATGAGTGAATTGATCAGTGTATTACTCTCATCAACTGATCTGTCAATAACTGTTTAACTGGTAAATCATTTCAGATATTAAATGTCAGAAAAAAATAATAAATAATAATAATAATAATAATAATAATGACACCTATCCTAGAAAAAATAATAATAATGACACCTATCATCATGATTCCCCAGGCTAATTTATATGTAAACAATTTATTTGTATTTATTTATCATAAAATAAATTAAAAAATATATATATAAATCTTCACAGTCAACACACAATAACCAGAAAATGTTTGTGACTTTAACTGGATGGATGGATTGCTTAATGAAGGGTAGCACAGTGGTATAGTGGTTAGCACTGTCGCCTCACAGCAAGAAGGTACCGGGTTCGATTCCCGGCCCAGGGCCTTTCTGTGTGGAGTTTGCATGTTCTCCCCGTGTCTGTGTGGGTTTTCTCCAGGTACTCTGGCTTCCTCCCATCATCCAAAACATGCATGGGGATTAGGTTAATTGGCTAATTTAAACTGCCAGTAGGTGTGAACGTGAGTGTTCGTGGTTGTCTGTCTCTATGTGCCCTGTGATGAACTGGAGACACGTCCAGGGTGTACCCTGCCTTTCACCTTAAGACAGCTGGGATAGGCTCCAGCCCCCCTGCGACCCTATGTGTGAATCAGTCAATCTGCAACTTCTGCCTATCCATCCATGCATCATACATATTTGATTTTTCTTTTTTAATTTGCCAAATACTGGGAGGGAAGCCAACTCAATTTTACAAAGTAAAGCAAAATCATTTCACTCAGTAGTTATGGCCAAGTCTTGCACCAAAGGGCTGTTATATAACTCAGCATTTGGCCACAGGCTCTGAAAAATTGTCTGATATTTATGGGGTGTATGAGGTAAAAGTAAATACTGCAGCCAAAATGTGCTCTCTCCTTCCATTAATCAGATTAAACTCAGTGATGGAGGAGAGCAGGGAATGAGCAGAGACACTTCACCTGCCAAATCACTCACTTTACCTTTACCTTTCATCTCTCTTTCTCTATCTCTCACTCACACACACACACACACACACACACACAGCAGTGTCCTTTATATGCTCTCTGGTGCAGATGACTGCACTACTAGTAGTACATTTCAGCACCTAAAAATAACCTTGCTTAAATTATATATATATATATATATATATATATATATATATATATCTCATACAAGTTAGGAAAGTAAATAAGGATTATTCCAGAAAGGTATAACCAGGAGAAACTGACTTCTCTTACCTTGGTGGTGCTGTATCAGCGCCTGTTGGACTGCTGAGTCTACCAGACCTGTCGGCAGGTCCCTGAGGTACCGTTTGAGCAAACTGGCCACTGTACACGAGTCTGATTCAGAGAGAAGGTCCACATCCTCTCCGCTTTCCAGCCGCTGTTTCAGGGTCTCCACAGCACGCACATTCCCATTCACTCTGAACAGACCCTCCTGATGCAAGGCTGAAGGAAAATCAGAGAACCATTGTGAACCTCAACTGTCAGTTAAAGTTCACTCATCCCATTTTCTGTCAACTATTCAGTAAATGAGCTAGCTAAGGGTTAAAGTACATAACTGGCCTCCTAAAATTGGTCCTCTTTCCACAGAGGGCTACAGCAATTTTACTATCAGTCTTTGTTTTTAAGGATATTTGTTTGAGCAACCTCTGACAAATACCCATTACATTTTATTTAAATATTATTTTTCTCCAGCAGGCCACCCTTTGTACTCGTACGTAATGAATACATATTTAAAAAATAAAATCCTGAAATTTAATTAGCTTGACATTTGTACAGCACACATTATGATCCGAGTTAAATTTTTACATTTTTTTACCCTGACTTCATCTAATCCCATGTGTTTTCTTCAGCACGAAGAATGCATTTAATTTCCACTTAACGGTGAAAACGTTTCTTCTGCACTTCCATTAAGTCATTGTTGAGGGTGAAACTAATAGTTAATGTCGCACGTGGGTTTGTGTAAACCTCGGACTTGGGTATTTCAAAAATAATAATTAAGGTAAATTAACTTAAAATGATAGCGTCAACATAAGCTGTTTTGGACGCACAGGTGGCTAGCTAAATGTGTTGTTACTTGAGCTAAGCTAATGTTAGCCACAAACGGTTTTTCTTGCTAACATTACCTTCCTGTAGGCCACAGGTGAACACAAGACCTGCTAGCTTTCGCTAACGCTTATTGAACTGTGGAGAACATCAAGTCACAACCTTGTAAATGTGAAGGTAATACTGAATACATTCAGGCTGCCTTACCTTTACGTAGCTGTGGTGTTAAGTTATTAAGGTAACTTAATATTGCATCCTAGCTAGCTAACTGAACGTGATTGCCGTTGTTGTCCACATGATATTTAGCTAGCTAACGTTATGCCTTGTTCACACTACACGATTTTAGACTCACCGAAATTACAGCAGTTAACGAACGACTGATATCAAGCAAACAAACAAAATCACCCTAACATTTATGTACTCTACTACTACTGCTTTTTTCACGAGTGTCCAGTGAAAACAGCAGATAGTATGCTCTGGGACACAGTTCCTGAAAAGATATGTCACTATCTGTTCTGGTGCTCTGAGTGCTTCAAAAAAATTACATGGAACTCCCTGGTGTTTGGGAGGAGGCCGAAACCTCAGGGTGTAGTTCCCAAAACAAAACCTAAACCTTACATGGACCAGAACGTTTATTAAGGATTGTATTTGTTTTATTAAATTATATTATGATTTACCATTGGTCTTTCCCCTTGGCTGAACACCATCAGATAAAGTGAAATGTGCCTGCAGTCTCAGTCTTCATGAGGAAGGAGCTGCACCTCCTCTTACTGACATCTAGTGGTCAAATAGAGGAACTACTCTAAATGATGAAGAAGGTCAACACAACAGTCCAGTGTGTTTAATTTAGTTTAGTACAAAACATGTATATCTTACATTTTTGGCTGGACACTACTAAAAATGACTATGGATTTTTCCAATCATATTGATCATCAAGTCTGCATGGATCTTAAATGTATCAATGTATTATTATCATCTGGGCTGAAAGAAAATTGCTGACATTCATTATCTTTATGGGATTAATAATAATCGATTTTTAACTATGGAATTGGATATATTTTTTTAGAATTACCTTGCATCTTTTTCTCATTTTCATTTCATAGCATTTCTCCCCATTTATCTTTCTAAAATAATCACTTTGTGTTTCTGTTGACTACTTTTTCTGTTTGAATGTGATTGGTGATATAACTGTAACCGTTCATTTACTTAGATCAAATTGCAAATTGTAATATATCTGCTGTATTCATATCTGGATGTTTGTGAGATCTGTTCAAGTTTTATTTTTTTTACAATATACAGTATTGTCTTATTTAGAGGAACCTCTAGTATCTCTACTTCTGAAATTTGATATTATTTCTTTATATATTTATATAATTATTGTATCTGTGAAATTCAAAACTGGGGCACTAATGGCAACAAAGCCATATTTTAATTGTATCTTTAAGCAGACGATTAAGCAAAACAAAATTGTGTTGCTGTGTTCTGTTGTGTTTTTTCCTCACCATACTTGGAGAGATGCTCCACCATCCTCCGCAACACCAGAGGCACACCGTCCTCCACCAGGCCCTTCTCTTGCAGCTCAAACAGAGACACTCCAAACAGCTTGTTGTACTTGACTGTCACTGTCTTGGGTCGCAGTATGGGAATCTGGACCATTTTCTTCATGTCCTCTTTAACCTGCACTGCTGTCTTGTTGTGCTGCAGGAAGAAGAGCAAAGATCATCAGTCAGACATCGACACTGTGGGCACAGAGGGCAGTGCTGGAGCCGGCATCAGGTTGGACACCACGGAGACGCCTGTCCTGGAGGAAGGAGGTTCATCCTGTTCCGTAGACTAAAAGGTGTGTGTGGGGATGGTAGTAGCGTCTCAGTGGAGTCCATACATGCACTGTCATCTTCACTTAGAGGACAGTGTGTGCTGAGAGCTGTGAGGAAAGGGGAGGGCCAGTCGTACATGTGTTGCTACGACAAATATCAGGTTACCACGCAACACTTTTGATTAAAGGCACCTGCACAAATAGACATATGTACGCAGGTGAGGTGAAGGCCTGCTGTGTGAACCATGAATATGAATTTAACCCTTTAGGTCCTGAGCCTGTTTTGGCCATTTTTTTAATACTTTTGATTTTGTCTCTATATACCACATAAAAATGTTTCACATGCCCATGCTTGGATTTTTTTTCAGCACAATTTCATCTATATGAAGAGATAGTTATTATTTCACAATAACCTACTTCATTAACATATTGGGCCAAAAAATACACAAAAATCATTAAATTCAAATTGAAAATTGTATTTATTACAATAAAAACCACAAACATGCTCAATCAGCTGTTTTGGAACTTGAAAAACTAAATATAGGTTGCTAATATGAATATGTAAAATTGAAATAAAGTAATACTATATACAAATATTTACAATAAAAAAAAAGCTGATTATGCCGGCATGACCATAGGCCCCACAGGGTTAAATGGAGAGTGTGTTCAGAGCTTAAAGGCTATATTTGGGCATGAATGATAAAACGTTTTTACGTACTTACTCACTTAGAAAAAGTGTGCCTTTTGTGATTCTATGAAGCGGAAAATGTGGAAAAATCAGCTCTTTGCCACCCGTGCATGTTATAAATCATTAAATTAGATTATTATTAGTTTATTGGATTGTCACTATTCTTGCATTATTATGTAAATATGTATCAATATAACATATACAAAGTAACCAGTAATTATGGCGGTCAGTTTGAATACTTAAGTTAATCTCTAAATTGTACTTTTCATAATTTGTATTATTTTCAAAGCTACACATTAAAAACATTAATTGAAAAAAAATGTTAAAGACAATGTCATCAAATAAAATAATAATATTAATAAATGAAATAAAAATACACAAAATATTTCCACCAATGCTACTACTACTACAATAATAATAAATACACCCACAGTACAATTGTACTTAAATACAGTAGCTGAATAAACATACAGTAGGTTGTTACTTTCCTGCTCTAGTTGCCCATCAGAGCCCCTTCAGTAGACGAACTTTGTAAACCAGAGTCTAAGCATGTGTTTAACTTTAGTGTATTAATTCAGCTGGCTTGTACTGTATGTCTTATCTGATTACTTCTCAAGGCAAACAGTGCCACATGCTATTTCTACGTCTGTGTATTGATTCACAGACTGTATAATGCATACTCTTATTGTCTCTCACTGAGTGTCAACACCAAGTGCACACAGAATCTCCCATTTAAGCCAATGTAAGACAGAAAAGGGATGAGTTACTGATTTGTTTGGCACATTTAACAACAGCATAATGCATTTCTACCTTTGTTTAGTCTGGATGAGGAGCAAGAGAGTTAAACACACAAACCAGACGCTGGACACTGGGCGAAGAGTAAAATATTTCCTACCCCTCAAAGCAACACAGTTTTACTCTTGTATCCATAGCGACTACACCATGTGACAGTATTGTCGTTCCAGAGTTCATTGCTTCAAACGGGTGAAGTGACCCACACAGTGACATGAGAGGCCCTGTCTGTGTGTCACAATGCAGTCTGTGGTGATTTAACCATGTTGGGAAGGTAGAAGAGGGTGAGTTTACTACTCATGTGGTCAATTGTTTTGACTGAATGGACACCATGTGCCACACTCACATCAGCTGATTAAAAACACACCTCACAGATGGTGCTGATGGCTAAGGAGGCAAGATCTCTTCTGTGGCAGATGCTCTGGCAGCATTAATACAACATGCATCTGACAAGCTTGTGCAGTTGATGTGTTAACAATGTTCAGTCAACCACTCCTGTCTGATGAATGTGAAATGGTTATTAAGTACTCTTAAATTTCAAATTATGAGTGATTTGATGGCTGCCTGAAAAGTAGCACAAGATAACAATAGATAACAATCATAGGTCTTCAGTTGTGAGAGGATGCTTGCTGTCAATATACATAAGAGGATATATATAGGGCTGCAAACTGACCAATAGTAGTACTTGCTACTTGTGCAGGTGTTGAGGACTTAAGCCAGTCTGAGTCCTACTGAACAGATGCCCCCTAAATCTGTCTTTACTCTAATGCACACACACACACAACACACACTTTGTATTGAACTATGCACAAAAGCAGACACACATTTCCACAGGTCTGACCTCACATTAATTGCAATTGAGAAAATAAATAATAATCCATCCATCCATTATCTACTTATCCTCATAGGGTCGCGGGGGGGCTGGAGTCTAAAATAAATAATAATAAATAATAAAATTTGATTTTTTTTTAATTTTGCTATCAGTATATATACTGTATATAATATGTGATCCCACCTTTACTGGGAACTGAGCTGTGTCGGGCCACAGTTTCAAAACACAAACCTGCGGTTCAAAGTGAGTTAAAGTAACTGTTGGCTGAGCATGTAAAACATCACACTCCTCCTGAACCTTTAGCACTATAGTTAATATTCAGTATTTCAATTTTTTTTTTATCCAAAACAGCCAAGAAAGAATGAAACACTTCCTGTTGCTACCCTTGATGCCTCTATTGTTTACAAGGACAGTGCTGTAATTAGCCTAATGATCCTCATCCCTCCCCCATCTTTAAAATATTTTCACACCACAACTTCCTGCATTGAGAAAGAAACCTATTGTCAAGGAACAATAAAGAGACTCTGGAAGTTAATGACTTAAGTTTAAGTCAGAAGGGTTTCAGGCATTTTAAGTGTGAAACACTTCATTGAAATACTTCAAAACACAAAAATAGACAAGGCCATCTTCCTGCCTCTCTATACTTGCCCATGAAGAGGATAGCAAGTCCAAGCATGTGCCCTCCTTCCCTCTCCCTCCTCCTGTTCTCAGCCTTCCCCCTATATGGGTGGCCATTGGAGCAACTGGTAGCAAAAGCACCACAGGCACCACAGGCTACAGAGAACAGCTTTTAAACTACTGCTAGCAGTTTTAAAAAGTACAAAGAAAGTAGGCTGTTCAGAAGGTTTAGTTCGTATAAACACTATTTCCATGAAGGGAATTTTGTGGAAAGTTACCTTACTGAAGCAGTGACTCAATGCTTGGAAAAATGACAGGTACAACAGGACAGCTTACTGTGTGTATTCATCCCTGTTTTATACTCCTATGGCAGGCATAAAGTAGTACTGGCTGCCAAAGAAGCATTCTCTGTTGAGACTACAAGTGACCAGAATTAATCTTTATAGCAGCAGTTGTGGATTTAGTGAGCAAAGATCTATTTAGGTAGCCTGCCTTACTGCAGGGAAGAGAGGTTTGTCCCTGCTTGACATATTTAAAACAGCTGCTTGAGTCTTCCAGAACATTCAACACCACCACAAAAGAGTGTGCAGGCTGACACTGAACAACACAGTCCCGTTATGCATTCTTTAGCTCTTAATCACAGGTTGAACTCAAGCTCTGTAGTTTTTACTCACACAGATGGTCAGAGCGCCTGCCCCCATTCTTCCACAGAAGAAATGCCTGCGGAGGCAAAGATGAGGGGGGGAAACTGCTGCTATCTTCCCTCCTGCTCTCCTCACTCTGTTCCAGGACACTTTCTTGGACTTTTCCCAGTGGTGGGAATCCCTTTACCCATAAAATGTGCCATCCAAATACTCAAAAAACACAACAGAGATGATCCAATGGAGAAGAGAGTGTGAAGAAGGGCTGTCAGTACCGGCAGACTGACCCCTGAGCTCAGCTTAGTGCTTGTCTCTTTCTCTTTCTCCCTCTTCCTCCCTCTTTATTCCCCTCTCTCCTCCCAAACTGAAATCTGAGCCGAGCTCTCCCATTGGCTACATGGTCCAGTCATGTGATGAAGGGGTTAAAACCCAAAACTTAAAATCTGTGCCTGCAGGATTCATCTGCCTGCAAATGAGGGAAGAAAAAGAGGGGGAAGCTTGTAAGCGAGAAGTCTGCAGCAGCTCTAACATAAAAAAATTGAAAGAATGAAACATGGCTGCAACATTTTCCATACGTACATACATGTGAGTTTTAAGGTTTTAACTTTGTATCACTTGAACAACATCAATTATTATTCTTAACTATTTAGTCATTTATAATCATATAGGGACTTTTTTATCATAAAAACTTTCATCTAAACATCTGAATTATAGGAGAGCACAGCAAACAAACTACGTTGAAAAATTCAATGTGAAGTTCATAGTTTCAACGGGCAAAATGTATTGCTGTATTTGTTAAATGCAGTCCTCTGACATTAGGAAAACATAATAGAATTGTTTTTTTAAACTTGTATACTGTAAAATACATAGACTATGAAATCTAGTAATACAAATGGTCAGTCTACTTCAACAGAGAAACCTAAATGAAAAAACAGTAAAATGACTTAAATAAACAGAAATTAGCTATGACTGTTGTCAAAACTTTTATTTTAAGAATTGAGCTTGGCTAGTTGGTTTTGCCACTTTCATATATAAACTTCCTGATGTTGTCGTTGATCCAGTCATTGAAAGCAGAGACACGGGTGAATACTGAAGGTTTTTTGTCTTTGATGCAGCCCTGAGGTCCAAAGCTGACAACGCCGTGCACCTCCCAGGTTGTGTTCGTTCCAGAAACGGACGCACAGGCAAAAGGACCTCCAGAGTCGCCCTACAAGAGAGCAGGAAGAGTGAATCACCAAAGATTTACCGCACCGATAAGAACATGCATTGGTGATCATTTAATTTTGATAGCCTTCTATAAATCATCTCCCCGCCCTGGAACATGTAAAGGTCAGTCTTTATCAAAAATGTGAGCTTTCTTCAGAGAGGTCAGTGGTCAGTGTTGTGTTTTCATAAAGCTCTATTGAATTTCAAACTTCAAACTTTTAATCTTCCCATGTCCCTGCTTGCATGTTTGCTCATTACAGCAAACAGATAATGTTCTTTTGTCCAATTATGCCCGGGCAGGCATTTGCGATCTAGGCTGACTGATCACAAACAAAACCGTTTACAGGGTATTACATAAAAGACAACCTAATCATGCAACATGACAGGCCAGGGCGCTTATATAACATGTGAGAAAAGCTTGAGTGAGAATGTTATCAACTAAGAATTATCTTTGCCTATAAAATCCAGGTATTGGAACATTTTTTTTTCTTGAATGTATCCTCTCACCTGGCAGGCTGACTTGAGCTCATCTGGGGACTCATAACCAGCACAGATCATGGAGGGCCTGAGTGTGTCCCACCAGTAAGCAGGTTTACTGCAGGTCTGGAAGTCAACAATAGGAAGGGCTGCCTGATTTAGCTTCTCAGACACTTTAGGGAACAGATTACCTGAAATAGAAGTGGAAAAAGTAAAAATTTATGTTGCTGTAGAAGCAGAGATGAACCAGAAAAGGGTCATTTTCAGGTAAAGCAACAATAGTTCAAGTACCAAACAAAAGATAACACTGAAAGTTAAAGTTAGTTAAAGTTAAAGTTAAAGGAGACTGAAATGCACGATCGTTGCTACCTTTCTCGTCTCCCCAGCCAGTGACGAAGCAGCGTGTCCCAGCAGGCATCACAGCTTCAGGTTTGGGCAGACAGACAGGGCTGATCTCCCTTTTCATGTTGACAGGCTCAGCCAAATGCACCAGGGCTATGTCGTTGGTGATGTCACTGCGATCCTGCTCATACACAAACCCCTCGTGGCGGATGATACCATCCACTTTATAGCATTCCTCTGCCGAGGGAACGTCCATGGACGAGTTCATGTGGTGCTTCCCCAAACACATGCGCCAATAGGAGGGTTTATTCAGTGGGCTGGAGAGCAGGTAGAAGATGTAAGGTGAAAAAGACTTGTTTCACTTGGCTTATATACAGGGCTTATATATAGGGCTTTTAAAATGACATGCACTGTAGGTGTTTCTGTAGTTGCATCTTACAACATGAAACAGTGAGCAGCAGTCAGGATCCAGTCCTTGTGAATCAAAGAACCTCCGCAACCATGCACGTAAGGTATAGGAAACATTGGTGAAGCCTGGGGAAGAGAAATATCCATTTTGTACAAATAAAAGCCTTTCCTACTGTTAAAGCTATAGTCTGTAATTCTGTTCAGAAACACTTTTGTTGATATAGTATGTATTATGTCCCTCCCTCCTCCCCACTGTTGCTGGAAATATCCAGCACACTCCTCTGCACAAATACAGAGTTAGCAGGAAAATAAGTTCTGTAGGGAACAATGGCAGAGAAAATGCAGCCAAAAATACCACTTCCAGTGTTACTTCTGACGGCTCATCCTGCTAAACAGGAAAAGAGAAGAAAGAGGGAGGCAGAAAAGGCTGTGACAAAACAAGGTCTGGATAAAGCTAAGAGGACAAACCAGAGTGAACGGTGGAGACAATGAGGCATCTGAAGGGCCTTATTATTATTTATTATTTTCATGAAATATGTAATGTTTGCTAACATAGCTACTTTTTTTAGCGTGTATTAGCCCGACACAAAAATTAACTTCTCTGTGGGTGTAAGCCTTTTGTGGGTGCCTCTTGTATTGAAGAGGTTGTAGGATGTGATATTTTGAACATATTGCACAGCCATAGTCTCCAGTGTCTGCATTATAAAGGTGATAAAATGACGTTGATATATTGGCTTTGAATGGGACATTTTACAACTATGGTGATGTAGCATGTCAGCTCTCCTCTTCCTGCTGAATCCTACTGTCAGATGTTCAAGTTAGAGGGGGCGTAGCTTTGGACGGAGCACTGACGGGAGGGGGAGGAGCTTAGAGGAGATGCCATTTTCAAATTTTGCTAGCTCTCTAACATGACAGACTATAGCTTTAATCAGGCACACAATGAAACAAGAGCTGGCTTTACCTGCATGGAGACTTGCCATGGCCAGGAGTGGGGGATTGCCTCCTCCCCATTAACCACCCTCAGGGTGCTTGTATTGGGTGCCACTGCTGGGTTTCCACAAATTGATGGCCAGTCTGAGAAAATATACATTTAAATTATCTGTAAATAAACTATTGTTTGTTGTATTCATACAGGTTTAATCAATGGCAGAACCATTTAAAACTTTAAAATCAGATGATCCCAGATATCAGAGACACGTTTGAGTCTGACACTCACTGATAGTGATGTTGTCCCATGGGTTAGGAGGTGGAGGGGGTAAAGTTGGGATAATGCTGGCATCAGTGGTCCAATAAACCCGAAAACCCTTCTGTTGATTAGCTCCGTTGCTAAGGAAGCGAATAACGACTGTTTTGCTGAAGATAGAGATGGCGGGTGGAGGGGCAAAGCCGCAGAATCGACCTGCAAAACAGACAAGAAATTGCGAGTTTTGTCCCCAATGTGGGGGCATTACAACTGGAAATGCTGCGCTGTGCATAAAATGGACAGAAGAAAACAGTAACCAACCGAGCGATAGCATGCTTCCACCATTGAAGACCTCCACGTAGTCCACACAGTTTCCCAACATGTTTGCAGCTTGTAGCTCAAAGTGAGTGAAGACTATGTGGATGGTTTTGTCTGAAGGAATGGAGATACGCCACGTGCACACGGACTGCGCTTGGTAGTCACTGGGCCAGTTAGGAGAGGTGAATTCACCCTGGGGACTGCTGAAGCTGCCTCCACATGGAGCTTTGTTGTGTTTGTGTGTGTGTTTGTGTGTGTGTTTGTGTGTGTGTGTGTTGTGTGTGTGTGTGTGTGTGTGTGTGTGTGTGTGTGCATGGATGACAGGGCAGACAAAGAGAAAGCAAAGAAGAGGAGAAGATGAGATATATTAATTTAGCCTGCAGGCGATTCCCTCAGTGTCTTGTCAGGTACACTTGTCTCCTGTCTTACCCTCTATAGGGTCCACTGCCCTCCAGGTGGCAGCGAAGCCTGTGTCCACCACTTTGTCATTGGAAGAGAAGCTGATGTGAAGTGTATCTCCATCACTCACCAGGTCTTTAGGCGGTACATGGCCGCAGTGTGTGCCTGAGGAGAGATGAACATGATGGACTGTTTAACTTGTGTATTTTATAAACACATTGCCATCCTAACTGTTTATATATTGCATTTTTCTTCTAGGGTTGACGCTAGATGTGGTTGGATCTTGGATAATTTACTATTGAGACAAAAGAAAGATGTGTAAACCCAATTAATGGTGAGAGGTTTTGATACATGGATATTTATTTATAAGACAAATACATATTTTTTCCCTGTATATTAGTCACATAGGTGGCATGGCTCCATTAATGGCATTGTCGGTCAATGGAGCTACCACTTTGGCCAGACTGGAATAGAGATAGATTACGTTATTCATGGTCCCCAGATGTTGAATGCTTATAATTTTTCATTTAACACCAAGATGAAGTGGATGATTGTGGTTAAATATGTTAAAATCATCACATGGTTTGCTGTAGCTTAGGGCGAATGGTTATTTTCGTTCATTTCGTAATATGTTGATTGTTTTCTAAATTAATCGATTAGTCGTTGGGTCTATAAAATGTAGGAAAACAGTGAAAACTGCTGAAAAGTGTTTCCCAAAGCCCAAGATGATGTCCTCACATGTTTTGTCCACAACTCAAGAATATTCAGTTAACTATCAGAGGGGAATAAAGAAACCAGAAAATCAGGGAATTCTTTCTTAAAAATTTACACAAACTGACTAATCAATAATCAAAATAGTTGACGACTATTAACCATTGCAGCTCTACTGTAACTGTGAAGTGTAAACCACAGATACTAATAAACGGCTTTAACTGACCATTGAGCAAATTCATTATCAGCTGGAGCAAAAAAGAGGCAAGTATTCACATACCTAGACTTCCCAGTCTGTCTCTTAGGCTGACTTTATCATTAATGCACATCAGACTCTCTTCCAGAGAGAAATTGTGGAAGTGGAGGTGGACCAGTTTTCCGAGTGGCGCCCGGATGGTCCATTGGCAGCGGGCTTTGTTGCTGTAGGCATTAGGGTGACCCATACTAGACACGGTGCCTCCTGTACCAGTCAGATCTTTTGGCCCTCCGCAACCAGATACTGCAGAGAGAGGATAGAGGGTGAAAACCAGCATCAATGTCTGTTTGAACCATTTAGTCTGAGAGCAAAGTGGCTGGATTCATACCGTGCTTATTGTAAATGTCTCTTCGGATGACATTTTTGATCCAGGGAAGGTAGGCACTGGAGCGGGTGAACACAGAAGGCTTCTTATTCATTATACATCCAATAGGGCCAAAGCTGGTTATACCATGGACTTCCCAAGGACTGCTTGGGGTATCCTGACACACCAGAGGGCCTCCTGAATCTCCCTGTCAAAATCACAAATCAGCATTTCTGTGTACAGCAAAATCATCATTGATAATCAGAATGGTGTAAAACCACTGTCATCTGTTATTCCTGTGCTCTCATACTCTTGTTTTACCTGACAGACAGACTTGAGCTCATCAGGCAGGGTATAACCACAACAGATCATGGAAGTCTTGACCTGGAACCACCAGTAATCCATTCTTTTGCAGGTGTCATACGGCACAACAGGCAGGGCGACCTGGTTAAGGGCCTCAGCAACTTTAGCATTCAGTGAATCACCTGGTAACCACAAAACAATTTAGACTGTTACAAAAAAAACATCTCATTAACACACTGAGGTGGTATTTGCACATTAAACCCAGCAGAGGGCATGCAGACAGTACAACAATGCCTTTTTAAATCATGAAGGCTGAGTGTCTCTTTAAGTTCTGTATTATTGTGTTATTTCTGTGAATAAAATAAGTTTTAACAGGAAGCACCAGTCTCATCTCCCCAGCCGGTTGCGTAGCACTTCTTGCCCCCAGGTAGGACCTCCTCCTCGTGTGGAAGGCAGGCGTACGAGATCTCATCACTGTGTGTCACGTCTCCGTCCAACCTGACCAGAGCGATGTCAAACTCCACCGTGGGCACTGTGGGATACTTGAAGCCCTCATGGCGATAGATGCCCGTCACATTGAAGCAGCGTTCACTCGACTCTGTGTAGGTCAGGTTGTGTTTGCCAAGGCACATGTTCCAACGCTGCAGCTCGTCAGCGTAACTGGGTAGGAAATCAGCAGATCGATCAATAATAATAGCTCACAGTTTACAGTAAAGACAGGTCACCTCGTCACTATAGCTGCACCACATAAACTGACTGTAGCTTCACAAAAACATAAACAGCATACTGACTTCTGAGTCACATAACCTTGTATACATCCTTGCTCACAGCAGAAAACTATATATATAGTGCAGAATGCACCAACATCTCTCTCTATGGTAGACCATTAGCCGAGGCATTGAGGCATCTCTAACAAGGCATTGCTTTGCGCCATAATAAGCACACTAACAGCTGCCTTCTGAGATTACACAAATGTGCTTCCATGAATTTTGAGAACACTTAACTGATGCTAGAAACAGAACTACAGTACACGTGGTTCTTGTTTTTTAAAATTGTCTTGAGCAGTTAATTTTTTTCAATATAAATGTGAGAATTTTGAAACAGAACATTTACTTTATAAAGCAGTGGGCTGCTGTAAGTACCCAGTTCTTATGAATAAGAGTACCACCACAGGTGTGGAAGAAAGTTGGCTCTGGACGACTGGCCGGCCAAACCTGAAACAAACACACACTCGTCATCAGAGACACACTTGACTGATGTCACTTCATGCACTTTACAAATTCGTATCAATGCAATCGGTCAGTTATTAATATGATATATAGAATTTCTCTTTACTGTTTACATGCACATCTTTCCATCCTGGAAGAGGGTTCCTTGCTCTATTGCTCTTCCAGAGGTTTCTACCATTTATTTTTTTTATTTTTTTTGTGGAGTTGATGTGAAGGTTGTTTGGAAAGGACAGAGGGTGTCATATCCTGTACAGACTGTAAAGCCCTCTGAGGCAAATTTGTAATTTGTGATATTGGGTGATACAGATAAAATTGACTTGACTTGTTTGATATCACATTATGGTTAAACAATAACTGCTGTACTAGAGTTTGCCCCTTTTGCAAAGTGGTGAAAATGCTGATGAAATGAATCTTTAAGTGAATTGTCTACATTTAGCAGCGCTAGTCTCTCACCTGCATGGACACTTGCCAGGGCCAGGAGTGAGGCCTGGCTGGCTCTCCGTTCACAATGCGTGACACAACAACAGGAGGAATGGCTGGTTTCCCACATGCACTGGGCCAGTCTAGGAAATAAAAAAAAATGTCTGGTTGTTTGTACTTTGTGTTTGTGTATAAACAAAGCATGGATATACAGTACATATCTGCATAACAGATATGACTGTGTTACAGGGAAGCAACATTCAATCACTTGCATTGTCTCTCATTTATATTTTTTAAAATCATTTTCCAGTCACGGCATGTTGACTCTGCTCTCCATCACTGCTGTTTTTTCTTTTCACTGATCTACTACTCTGCAGTAATGCATTCATTCCGTGTATCTTCATGCAAACAAACAAATAATACAGCCTGAACTAGACTCAAGGCACCATTTCCTTGACATCCCAACATCAATATAAATTTCTTTTGGTCATCTGAGGAGTTGACACTAAATTGTCCCAGTCACTCTTATCCCCTCGTTTTCTCCCTTCACCTCTCACTTTTTCTGTGTCTTCCTTCACCCAGAACATCACATAGGGCATCTCTGGTCAGAGGCTGAGTGGGAAAAAAAACCCAGAGGCAGCAGAGTCCATCTATAAAACTCTATTTCAGCAATTGGCTTGGCAGGCGCATGGGCCACCTGGGGCCCATCGCTGGGTGAAGAATGAGGGTCGGGTGACAGCCAGCTAGGAAGGAAAGTAAAGCGCTAGGCTACATTACATTGTGTTCTCAGCACACTGTATCATCTAATTTTACTGCACATCTGGGCACAGCAAGGGACAGATGAGAGGAGGAGGGTGGAAAAAGGGTGAGGATGGAAGGAAGGATGGATCAGATGCAGCTTCTAGGAGCTGTTTGAATCTAAAGGTTGATCAGTCTACAATACTGCTCCGCTGACACCAAGGCAGAGTGTAATGTAGCTGGAGAATTACATTTAAGGAAAAAAAATAACATATGCAGTTGTATTTGGAAAACACTGCAGCTACATTATATTGCCAAAAGTATTCGCTCACCCATCCACATAATCAGAATCAGGTGTTCCAATCACTTCCATGGTCACAGGTGTATGAAATCAAGCACCTAGGCATGCAGACTGCTTTTACAAACATTTGTGAAAGAATGGGTCGCTCTCAGGAGCTCAGTGAATTCCAGCGTGGAACTGTGATAGGATGCCACCTGTGTAACAAATCCAGTCGTGAAATTTCCTCGCTCCTAAATATTCCACAGTCAACTGTCAGCTGTATTATAAGAACGTGGAAGTGTTTGGGAACGACAGCAACTCAGCCATGAAGTGGTAGACCACGTAAACTGATGGAGCGGGGTCAGTGGATGCTGAGGCACATAGTGTGAAGAGGTCACCAACTTTCTGCAGAGTCAATCACTACAGACCTCCAAACTTCATGTGACCTTCAGATTAACTCAAGAACAGTGCACAGAGAGCTTCATGGAATGGGTTTCCATGGCCGAGCAGCTGCATCCAAGCCATACATCACCAAGTGCAATGCAAAGCATGGGATGCAGTGGTGTAAAGCACGCAGCCACTGGACTCTAGAGGTGGGGTTGTTTTTCAGGAGCTGGGCTTGGCCCCTTAGTTCCAGTGAAAGGATCTCTGAATGCTTCAGAATACCAAGACATTTTGGACAATTCCATGCTCCCAACTTTGTGGGAACAGTTTGGAGCTGGCCTCTTCCTCTTCCAACAAGACTGTGCACCAGTGCACAAAGCAAGGTCCATAAAGACATGGATGACAGAGTCTGGTGTGGATGAACTTGACTGGCCTGCACAGAGTCCTGACCTCAACTCGATAGAACACCTTTGGGATGAATTAGAGCAGAGACTGAGAGCCAGGCCTTCTCATCCAACATCAGTGTGTGACCTCACAAATACACTTCTGGAAGAATGGTCAAAAATTCCCATAAACACACTCCTAAACCTTGTGGACAGACTTCCCAGAAGAGTTGAAGCTGTTATAGCTGCAAAGGGTGGACCGACATCATATTGAACCCTATGGATTAGGAATGAGATGTCACTTAAGTTCATATGCGAGTCAAGGCAGGTGAGCGAATACTTTTGGCAATATATTGTATATGAAATCTGGTAATCTCTTGGACTGCAACTTTTATTTTCAGTATTAATTAGCCTGTTCACTATTTTTCAAATAATATATTAACAATTCAGTCCATTAAATTTGAGAAACCTGTCCTGTCCATACTAAAATGTTTCAAATGATTATATAAAACAAAATACTCATATTTTAGAAGCCTTATCACCTTAAGTTGTATTGATTTCATGATTAAAATGGTCAAAGCTGTCATTAATAACATTTTTGGCCACTGAGATAAAACAACAAGCTGAAAACACCACATATTGTTTATATTATGTAAGCAATTGTCTCACATCCAGTTATAAAATGTCATATCCAGACCAACAGCATTACTTTTAATTTGCAAGCAAGCAACTACAGTATTTGCTTTGCTGTGTTCACCAATGGTCGCTAACCTTTTCTGTCTGCCGTTTAGTGCTGAGCAGGTAGAGCACCATCAGTTTATGCTTTTGTTCTGCGTTTGCAAATGAGTTTGATGAGAGCAGAGGTAAAAACACCACAACAATGCACTAAAAGAGTCTAGAAGTCTCTGTAGAGCTTGGCTCCATAGAACTGGCTGATACTGGCTCTGTTGGTTCATCAATACAAGTGGCCCCTTTTACTCTACACACCATAAATGGATTCATTGTTATGAGAAATAAAGATTAGTGCAGCTTTAAGTGAAAGTGTATCAGACTCAGCTAGATACTTCACCTATGGGGATGTCGTCCCAGGGGTTGGGCTGAGCAGGCGGCTCAGTGGGAGCAGGCAAACTGGGATTTGTTGTCCAGTAGGCTCTGAATCCTTTGGCCTCTGTAAACAGGTCTGTGTGGAAACGAATCAGCAGCCTGCTGCCTTTTGTCTGGATGGTACCAGGCAGCTTAGTCCCACAAAATGGACCTGAAATGTATTGAAAGAATAATTTGGCCACAAATGAAGACAGAAAATACACAATTCACTGGTAAAGTGATAAATTACAGTGTAGATTCATATGAGGTTAGTGATTTCATGGTTGTTTTTTCAATGTGATTGCTTATCATGAAAAATGTAAACCTTTTTGGGATCATGTCGCAGTTCTACAAACAAGCTTACCATGCTTTCGAAGAAGTGCATTGGTCACACTGTTGATCTCGTACATCATTATGTTATCGTAGCATTTGGACGTCAGAAAGTCTTTGGCTTCCAGGTCAAAGTGGGTGAACGTCAGTGTGATTTTCTTCCCCAGAGGCAAAGCGATGTTCCACATGCACTCAGAGTTAGCTTTGTAGTTCATAGGCCAATTCTGGGATTTAATAACTCCTGTTTCCTCCTTGGAAGAAATGCCACAGCCCTGGATCTCTGAAAGGAAGGAAGGAGGAGGCAGTGATTGATGATCATAATTAGACGAGCTACTGTACAGCAGCAGAATATATGTTTTGGAGAGTATAAAAAAGTAATGAAACAGAAGAAATAGAAGTATTTCTAGGTATTAACATGGGGGAGAGGTACCTATGTATTTAATAAAATTAGAATAGTTTCCAGGTATTTGTACTTCATGATTTGAGGTACTTAATAGGTTTTCTTCATTACTATGTCACTATGGAAGTATCTTCCATTAGACATTAGGCAGGTTTGTTCAAAGCAAAGCTAGACCCACCTGTTTTCTGTTTCATATGACTCATAATTTGTGATGTGCTGTGTTTTGACTGTTGATTTTGTCAGTTGATCTGTTTTATTTGGGTTCTTCTTTTGATTGATTTTATTTGTCACCAGTTTTATTGGTATTATTTCTTATCTGCTCTGTAAAGCACTTTGATCTGAAGGTGATGTATAAATAAATGTATTCTTCTTCTTCTTCTCATTATTATTATTATTATTATTGTTATTAATATTATTACATTTCAGTGTGAAATATAATGTGTGCTCAACTGCATTTTTTTTTCTACGATTTACAGTTGTATATTAGACCATCCAACTCTATCCATCTATGGTCAATTTCAACATGATAATGAATGTAACATGCATTAAATAACGTTCAGTGTTCCCTTTTTTCACAAAAGAATATTTCTACTACTAAGGCTTCATGTTTACTGATGTACTTCAGTCACCTCTTGTTCTCAAGTCATTTTCATACCTGATAATCCTGATAATGAAAAAGATACTGGAGTTTTTATCTTTCTTTTTAAACTTCACAATGTACTCTGACCAGTAATTTCACAGTTCACACCGCTTATGCAATGACTTCTCTGTTTTGTTTTGTTTTTTAATATGTGACAGAGGAGTGAGATGTTTTATGGCCATAATGAGCTGTTCAGCAGTGTGTGCCTCAGGTGTGAGGGTGTTCCAGTTTGTGTGTGTGTGTGTGTGTGTGTGTGTGTGTGTGTGTCAGTCCTCGGTACCTGCGATATCCTCAGGATACACAGCTTCCCACTTGGCAGAGAATCCTCGGTCTGTGAGGCGGCTGTCGGACTGGAAGGTGACAAATATGGTGTCACTGGCACTGACCACCACTGGGGGGAGGATGTAGCCACAATGTGTGTCTGAGGGAGAGGAAGGATGGAGGTAAATAGAAAGTAGAGTCAGGAATGGGGGGATGCTTCACAAAGGGATAATACAGTAAGCAACATTGGCTGTAGGCTGAGTGTGTCGGGTGTGGTTATCGGTTGATGGATGGGGACGCTGAAACACTAACAAATGAAGGTGACTTTACTGTCTGTGAGGCGACTTCATCACTTACTGAAAAAAATATCAATTGAAAAGCAGTTCTTACCAATGACCTACAGACACAAAACATAACATATTCTTCTTCTTATTATTCCTTTCTTATTATACTTCTTTATTGTTATTATTATTATTAGTTCTTGCAGACATTTAATGTTATTAAAATGCAAGATGCTCTTTATTTGTGCACCTTTAACCTGCCTGACATACCAGACCAAATACAGCTCTTGATATGAGCTACGAGTTATTTAATTTCATTGCTTTCATTGCTTTCATTTGCAAAAGGAACATTGTGCTACGTCTTCTTTCATAAGTTACATAGCTACAGGATCTTTGAAGGTATGATTTACAGACTTCAATACACATCTTTAGCTGCTGTTTACTTCTCTCTACTTTCTACATATGAACACAATGCTCCTGAAATATGAGGAGGACTCACTGCTCTCATCACCTCCTGTATCTGTGTGAGTTTGTACCTCTGTGTGTTAGTCCTTGAGAACTCAGCAACAGATAAAGCTATATCAGCCTCACTGTAGCCGCTGCAGTGAATAATGAGGTGAGGTAATTTATAGTTTGCCGGGCTCTTCGCGAAGAAGATCCTAATCAACAGTTTTACAGCGGGGGGTGGATATTGAGCTACACAATGGAGCTGTTAGTCGAGCAAGGTGCAGCAAACACCAGTCAAAGTCTTCAAATTTAACGACTATATTACTATCTAACAAAGATTATATTCTGAGCACAGTATCTGCTCTTTGGATTGCTTGTTTACTGTGCTTGCCTCGATTTCTGACCACCCAAGTCTAAACTGCAAGAAGAATATATAACTTTTACTCCGATTTGGCTGCTGTTGACTGAAAAAGCAAAGATTTTTCTAGGATGAGCTGAGATACAATTAGAAGTCAAAACAGTCAGTTAAATACACACATATGCAGTACATAAATTAATCTAGGAATAATAAACACATAAATCACTGTAATCCATGTTAAAGAGCATTATTATTATTATTATTATTGTTATTATTTTCATTGCTTACCTAATGTGCTGTATCTATCAGAGATGACCAGTTTGTCCTCCTTGCATTGCCCAGTCTCTCCTATGATGGCCATATCAGTGATGTGCAGTTTAACCAGGAATCCTTTAGGAACTGATATCTTCCAGGAGCTATTTAGATGAGCAGGATATGGATTTGGGAAACCCAAGGACTGGAGCACTCCTTTACGTCCATGGATTACTGTACCACCACCTCCTGCCCAAAAACAGACAACAAAAGCTGTGTTTTCTGTGCTCCATTTAGATCTTTTTTTCCTGATGAGCTTGCTTTGATATAAAACTGCCCCATGAACAAGTTAATTATGTAGTACCTTAATTAGCCGCTGGAGAGAAGCGGTCTGTCTGCCAATAGCTTTAGTACAGTAATGAATAGATAAACCTCAAGGGGACCACCCCACGCCTACACACAGTGCTACATGCATTCATCCTTATTTAGTAGCTGTCACTTGATTAGAGCTGCAGGGAAAACTGCACCGGGAGACACAACAGACGGTGTATCAACAAACTCTTATTGACCAGGAACCAACCACTATAGATCATGTGAGCACATAGGCAATGATGTTATAGTATATTGTGCACAGGATTAACTTTTAAGATACACACGAACTGATTTGGTGGGCTCATAAATTAGCTCTAAATCAACTGTATAAACAAGGGCCAGAGTGGACAATTTTCTGGTCAACTGAACTCAAACTAGAGACATGCAGGAAGGGTAGGTTGGCTGCAAAAAAATCAGTTAAATCAATGCTTACCAGAGGTTGTGGAAGGTGGCCGGGTTTGGGTGGTGGGTCTCTGGGTGGTGGGTCTTTGGGTGGTGGTAGTGACAGGTGGAAGACTGGACTTGGTGTAAGTTGCTCTGAATCCTTTAGAAGTCAAACTGCTGTCTGTTTTGAAGCGAACCACCATTGTGTTGCTACTAGACTCCACTGGCTTTGGCGTTGTCCCCCCACAGAATTTGTCTTCAATGAATAACATGCATACAAGTGTTAAAACGTGATAAATAGTCTTGCAAAACAACAGCAACAACCCTAAGTTTCAATTTAGACAATTGCCAATTAATCAGTGCTGCTTTAACAATGAAGTCTATGCATTCATTAAGTTTAAAATAGACTCCGGAACCACTGCAACTTCTCAAACTTTTAATTGAGCTCATATTTTATTCATGGACCCACATAGTTGACATTGCTAATGTTGAACAAAAGCCTCAGTCTGTTCTGAATTTCTAACCCTTTGCCTTATAATTGTCCATCCAGTTTTTAACATAATCATTGCTAATTCTGGTATATTTTCAAGCCCCTCTTAATCTCATACATGCAAAGCACATTTATTTTTCCCATAATCTTGTCCTTTTATAATCCCAACTGGAATCATGTGTAGAGTCATTCTTACTGAGTAAAGAAGAGCCGGCCTTGTAGCCATCGTAGACCTGAACAAAGTCACCACAGACCTCAGGGACCAGGTCAAAGGAAGTAAAAGTCAGTCGAACCCTCTCGCCTTCTGGCACCGTGATTCTCCACTAAGCCAACATAAAAATAAAGTACAAACACACACCAACCATTTAGTGCATAGACTTAATTCCCCAATTAGTCCTTTTAAACCGTATGGTTGCAGCATGGGCTGCAGTTTGACACGCTCTCACTCATAACTAATTTCATTACTGATTCTGCTCTTGTTTGGACAGGTGGCGACCTGTCAAGCTAAAGCACAGCAAGATGAAATCATGATGACAGCCAAATGACACCATATAACTCCACGTCCAAACCCAGCGTGCAAACCCTGACATTAAAATTGACTGTGATTTAATTAGATGCATTAATCACCGTTCAAGATCACAAATGCTGTCAAGATGACTGTCCTGAGACACACAGCGAATGGATTTACATTAAGATGCATATCTGAATTCTTTAGGTTTGTTTGGGACCGCAGTGACACACATCAATACTAACACTGTGTACCACATTATGGTAACTGTAATGTACTATAATACTCAGGACATCTTAGTAAGGAGTTGCAGTTAATTTGCACAATCATTCAGCTTAATTCAGTTCCCTAGAAAATAAACACATCACTTGATTTGCTGACACACAATACTTTACACACTGCTGAAATTAATGGAATTAGTAAAAGCCAGAAAAACATATTTTCTTAGTCAGCTACCTCTTATTAGCTAATGTCTGCATAAAGTAGAAAACAGGAGCCCAGATGTAATTGGCTTCCCCTGGCAGAATCAGGGTCTATAATCAGGCCACCAGCACATCTAGCATTTCTATGTAATATTTGCAGAATGAGCAAACCAGTCACACCTATAATACTCCAAATGAGCTGTAATTCTCTTGTCACTACAATTGAGCCCTTTCACATACTGTACAGTACATGTTGTCATGGGATCAATAATGTAATGTGAAAACATCACTTATAGCAGCTTTAAGGGAAATGCCAACATAGTTCAAATGGTTAAAGAGTATACGTAATGTTCCTAGTTATGTATTTTCTGAGTTGAATATTTATTTCCTGTCTGACAGAGTGCAAACTGTGCAGCATGATGTGCTGCAACCTCACATTCTCAGATAAAGGTCAGCGCTTCTTAAGGTGTAAAAAAAAAAGAAAAAAAGCTGTCATATTTGCCTTTACTGCGTCTCTTTACATGTGTGTACCTGGTAGAGTGCTCCATTCAGATAGTTCTGCTCTGGGAAGCCGGGGGTCATCAGATCCCCCTGGTCACCTTGGAGAAAGCCACCAGCTCCGGCTATTTCTGGCAGCAGAGATGGAGGGCACTTCAGCTCCACACACACTTCAAGGATACCTGCAATACACCCATCCATCCCCACCTAGCCACCACCCTTTTTCAATTCCCTTCTCCTAACCCTCTCATCGTCCAGCACATTTTTCTATAACGTTTTCTTTCTAGGTCAATCATATACTATAAGACAGACATCCAACATTGTATTAGAGCCAAGGTAATTTTCGTGCTGAAATGGACTTCCACTCTTTTCCCATTTTTTTTTTTTACCTGACATGAGCTCTGGAGCCACAGCTTTGTAATGAGCCTTGAATCCTTGGTCTGTCTTTCTCTCATTGGTATCGAAGTAGACCGTCAAGTGGTTTGTAAGTGACACCATCGGCCTTGGTTTCATGTAGCCACAGTATTTACCTACAAATAACACATAAATAATGTAGAAAGAAACACAAGTACATGTTGGAAAGTCAATCAAAAAATGACAAAGAGAAACAAATGTCCAAGTCTGTGTCCAGGGGCCTGTTGCCTCAAAATCTGCCCATGGCTGTAGGCCTTTATAACAAGAGTTACACATAGATGTGAATTAATGATATAATTTAATATTACAATATTAAATAAAGTTGTGTATATGGCATTAACCTTTTACAATTGATATTATTTTTATATTTGCCAAGTACCAGGGTGGGGAAGAGTTTACTCATTTTGCAAATGTGACCCCCTTATTTGGATCTGGCTATTTGAATTAGTCTAAATAATCTAAATAATAATAAGAGAATCTAATATTTTTACCAATGGTTCCCAGAGAGTCTCGTAGTGTGATGTGATCTGCTACGCAGAGTGTAGCTTCCTCCAAAGCAAACTCCTCAAACCACAGTTGGATCACCTGCAGCAGAAACATGCAGCCGTGTGTAATTTTTCTTTAGTAAATCTAAGAAGAGAGGCTGGCTGCTAACAGGGAAAGCGAGAGAGGCGCAGCATGAAATACATATGCATTCACATGTACATATGTCAGATTATGTGCAAACTGTGTCTGTGTGAACATGCATGCTCATGCAAGTGTGTGCTTCTGTATGTATACTGTATTTGTAGGAATTGAAGGGAATATAGAGCCAAAAAGAGGCAAAGAGGGAGGCATCCATGCAAACAGAGAAAGAGGAATCAAGGATTTAGTTTCCTCCTGTGGGTGTGGGAAGGAGAGCTGAGGAGAATGAAGGAGCCATCTGTCATCACGGACAGATGGCTGCATGCCACTACTTTCACCCCAGCTGTCCTCCACTGCTGGACTGCCTCACATAAGACAGTTTCTCCAACTACAGTAACAAACTACAGATTACTCAACAGGCACAAACACAATAAAAGACCTGTTGTGGAACAGAGACATGACTGAATTGTTTTGATCAGCATTGTGACGAAGAAATTACATGAATGCGTTGAAACTTTCAGGAAGGCAAATATTTTGGTGGAAAGAAAGAAAGAAAGAAAATAGTCTTGTTCTGAGCCTCAAGAAAGATTTACAGTAGCCTACATTAAATTACTCTACAGTCATTTGAAAGTGATTGCAGCACCAGTTTTGGCCACAACCTTACATATGGTTCGTAAGTTTCTAAGTCAGACATTACTCTAAGGGTGTAGCACTGTTTAAAGGGGACTGCAATTTTACAAAGCTCAGTGATGCTGATTCATGTCACCTTGTCAGGGTCCACAGTGATGTGCCAGGTGCAGCTCTTTCCATTGTCGTAGCTGTTGGGGTAGTTAAAGCTGGTGAAGGTGCCTGACTCTCCAGTCAGCTCCTGAGGACCACCACACCCTGAGTCTGGCCCTGGAAATATATGACAAAGGAAGAGTCAAATGTTGCTATTATTGCAGGACTAATTTTTAAATTATTATTTAAATTAATGTAAAAGAGATGATTACTGCTGTGACTGTGCAGACCAACGCAGTCAGCCTGGCAATGTCAACAAAACACAGAGACACAAAACACACAGAAGAAGAGCAACTTCATACACTACACATGTAAACATTATTTTTTACATATGTATTTATATATCTTTTCAATGCAAATAGCTGTTCGCTGCTATATTTTAATGCCTTAAATGTTTACAATTTCACAATGTTAATTGTGAGCATGTTACATTTGCTAATTAGCTCTAAACAGAAAGCACAGCTAAGGCTGATGGAAAATGTCATTAGTTTTGCAGGTTTTTGGTCATATACTGGACAAAGTAGTGGACACATTTTAATATGCATGGCCAAAGACATAATTTTGATTAATTAGCATACAAACAACAATGCAGGTGTTTACCATGAATACCATGCAATTATTTTTTAAAGTGGGGGGCTTTTTTTTGATATAGTGGTAGATTGGCCACAGCTCAGATTGGAACCTAGACTGCCACAGTAAGGACTCATGGGAGGCTGCCCAAGTGAGCTAACTGGGCACCCTATCCATGAAATTCTGATGACTGAACCAAACCACCTTATGATATCTGCAGTGGAAAATTCTAATCAATGGAGATGCCTTGGTAACAGCATTGATTATACAGTATAATCACCATCATCATCTCCCTGGTGGCTGGATCAGCTTCTGTTTGGGAGTCTGGAGCTCAGCTGTGTTTAAAACAACAACAATAAATGGAATATATATTTGTCATTTAGGCAGAACACAGCTGTTGACATAATCACATTGTTGTTCTGTTATGTAAAACAAGCTGTCCTGTTTTGGGGGCAATGATGCTCCTAATGCATTTCATAAAGGTAGACAGAAATAGTGAATGAATAAATAACAGACCAAGTGACAACATTGTCCCCTTCATTGCAGGTCCTGTCTGCTAACACTCGTGTCACAACTCTTCTCAGGAGTGCAGACTCTGATGACTTGAAATGCTAAAAGTAAATTGGTTCAGCTAATATTCATTTCACCACTTTACTGCTGTCATGCAAACACAAACAATTCTCCCGTTTCAATTCCCAAAGACAAAACAAGGCAGGAGAAATGTTAACGCTGAAGGAGTCATTTTTCCAGCATGAGACCAGAATGAATAATGGGTTTCTTAAAATGAAAAATGAAATTGAAAAGAAATGAAGAAGAAGTGGAGTAGAAGGCACTTGGCGTATTTTATTAAACACCACTGACGTAGCGATGACTCATGTTATTACTATGGAATTGCTGGTACAAGGGTCTGGTGTAAAAAATAGCTTAGTGAGAATATTATTTTCTTGTCCCCTGCTATGTATTTTAATTTCCTAAATGAATAAATCAAATGGTAGTCATTACTTAATTTGTCCAACATATTTGTACGATATGTGTATGTGTATGTAGGTGTGTGTGTATATATACACACACACGCACACACACATACATACATCGTATATATGTGTATATATAAACAGGGAGAGAGAGAGAGAGAGAGAGAGGTAAGATTTCACAGGTAAAAAATTGTGTGCCCTCTGTGTCATCAATCTCCATGCAAATTATCATTTGCTGCCCCGTCAAGTTATGATGAATCACCTTCTGCAGCCAGTATAATCTACAGTGAAAAATCACTGATGGTCAGATTTGTTATAGATCAAAGGCACTTCAGGTTCAATTTGACAACATGTTTTTCAGTGTTGCTCAGTCACTGATCTAGCGGCCTCGAGAAGCTCTCACTTTAGACGTCACTGTCTTTTATTTCCTCACAGCTACTGGTCACTTCACTGTGTGTCTGGAAACAGTAACACTGAAACATCTGGTAATATGAAAATTTCATTCTGTTCTTTAAAAATGTTATCCATCAGAATAGTGCCATTGACTATATTACTGTGGTTATTGTTTTTTTTTTACTGAAATATTTTTTGTGTGTGTTTTCTTAGTGGATACACTTACCTTCCGCATGATAGGACGAGTCAGCTTTCTCAGTGAAGTAGACAACCACAAAGCCAATACAGGCAGCGGTCATGGTCACAAAGAGGAAAATCAGCCATTTTTCCAGGGTGCTCATTCCCCTGGACCCACGAAGACCCATCTTCACGTCCCTTTTCCTCACAGCAGAGGAAGATGCAACAAACTGAGCCTTGTCCAACGATTCATCAGGTTATAACCAACATTATCTGAACTGACAGCACAGATGAACCTTGAGCTTCCTCAGATGTGTGTTCAGGTGACCGTGGATGGATGTGAGGAGCCATAAATCATAAACACATCATAATAGCAAGTTAATGAGTATTGATGCTGCTGGTGTCCGAATCGAGAGGTCATCAGGATATCTTTTAAAGGAACTGGTTGAAATGGAAGATAAAAGACAAACCTGCAACCTGTGTCACAGTAATGCTCGGTTCAGAAGTTTAATGTGATCATTACTGACAAATCAAAAGAAGAGTTTCTAGGTCTAATGGCAATTCCTTACAGTTTAGATGGTGAAGTGTGGCCTTGTTGTTTAAAGATGACCATCCAGGGTAGTAAGGGACTAGGTTCAGCTGGGATAAACAAGGTGGATGATGAAATTATGCAGCTAGACAGTAATATAAGGTCTATTTTTTTAATCACACTGCAGTTTGTAACTTAAGTGCTGTGTCTTTTATTTTTGATGCTCACCACAGCCAAGCAACATTTTCTTAGCTGTACGCAGCAAATTCATTATCTGATGACTAAGTTTTATATTTCAAGCTCTTTCATTAATTTTTACCAACACGCAGCTTGAAATGTATTGATCGTCAATAGATTTAAACCAGCCTTGACTTGAGATTGTGAGGACCATAAATAAAGTGAGACAATCTGTGTAATTGATTGCTTTAAAACATAATATATCAAGCAATCAATCAGTGTTTTTTGGTTTTCACTGATAACAGCTAAATGCTATTAGAGCTAAGCAATGAGCTGAAACTACATTTGTACAACATTATTTTCATTCTCCAGTATTATTTAAAGTGTATAAACTGCGGTGTAAAGTTCAAAATCTATCCTCTGACCTTCAAATGCAAATGCATTTGACAAAGTATATAAAAGCATGAACATGACTATGAGTCTGTAATGTCTGAGTGTTTCTTTCACAGACATAAAAGACAGTGCAGAGTAGGTTAGAGGTAATGAGTTTCACAGGGAGGTGAATCTCCATACAAAGATGCTTGATTGGGTTTTATTAGACTCACTTTGGGTAAAAGAGAATCTGAAGGAGCAATCTGCCCATCCTTAACACTTCACTTTCCTCTAAAGATTAAGACTTTCCGTCCATTTCCTCTCTATGACAAAACATGGTGATGAAACAAAAGCCTCTTATCTTTCCATGGAGACACAGAAAATGACGGAAGAAACCATTCCTTATGATGGCTGAAATATAATATTGAAATCGGAGTAGCTATAGTATATTGATATGTGTGCATGCACCTCTGTCTCTTCTCTTTCTCTCCATTTCACTGTATCAGTGTTCAGTTTGTTTTGGATCTTCTTGCATTACTAGGGGACCTATATGATTTATGGGCACATCTGTCAGCACATAATAAAGTCGTTCCTAATGAAGCCAGTGAAGGTGACCTTTGTGTATGTGTGTGTGTGTGTGTGTGTGTGTGTGTGTGTGTGTGTGTGTGCCTCTTTCAAATGTGCATCTTGTGCACATGTACGCTCTGTTATAAAGGTTATGAGGTCATGTGCTTGTGAGCTGCATGGTAAGCAATCAATGATGAGCTAGAAAGTGCTGGATACGTGGATGTACAGTATGAGAAAACAGAGATAAGAAAGAAAGACAAAACAGTCCATGTTTGAGGAAACAAAAGCGGTACGCTGCAGAAAACTGTTTGACAAAAGGACTCGCACAGCCTACAAACAAATGTAGGCCATATATTCCACTGGGAAACAGAGCAGCCATCAGGAGGACGAGCCTCACTTGCAGCTATCTGATACAATACGAGGATAAATAAATGGGAGAGGAGCTGTAGCAGACCATTTTATGGGAAACATTCTGCAGAGCGGAGGCTAGCAGAAGCTTTAATCGCCTCAGTGTCACTGGCTTCATTATAATATCTTTGTCAAAGAGAGGAAAGACACAGAGGAATGGAAGAGAAGATGAAAAATGATTGTGGAAAAACAGCACAGAATTAGTTGAAACGTTCAACGCTTCCACCACTCAGCAGTTAAATCTCCAGAGAAGTTTTAGTTCTGCAGAATTAAATGTCAACAACCAACCCTAATTACCCACTCCACAATCTCAAAATATGATCTGTAAACAGTAATTAACACTCATTCCCATGATAAAAGTTGATCTAATATTGCCACAAATGACATGTGAGTGGATAGATTTTTTCTCAATGATGGTTTGTACAAGTGCTGGAGTATCTGCAGGGTTCCTATAACAATTTCTATATGAGCTGAAGAAGCTATAATGTGTTTATGGACCTAACTGGGTCACTGCTAGCAGATCTCAAATCCCTACACCAGGACAGCAACTTATCTGTGGGACTTCAATTATAGCTCAAAAACGTTGCAACTGCCCTGAATTCCCCCTAGAATGTGGGGATGCTATTACAGAGTTTGGTGAGTATGGTGAGTGTTTACACTTTCAAATGTTGCAAGATAATGTCTAGTTTTTTAAGGGAATGCTTAATACTGATATCTCAAAGTACCCAAATAAGCATCCAACCACCTAATTAGCCTCGCACAAACCAAGACCTGCAGGTCAGATACTTAACCTGATGCACACAATGTATATATTTTTTATAAATTAGTTTCAATCTGACAATATCTTGCCCTTGTAAATGCATAGAATTTGCATATGCAAAAAGAATGCATGATGTCTTTTTTTAATAAATAACATAATTGTTTCACTCCACATTGAAGTACCTGTTTTTTTTACATGCATGTCTTCATCACATCTTCCCTGCCAGCCTGCTTGTCCAGAATACTACAGTAGAATCATTAGTTTCAATATCTCAGCATGAGGGGAGGCCCTCTGACTCTAACGGGGTGCTACCACTGCCTCGTGCCGACTATCAGTCTTTAATTTTAGCTCTGAACCCAGCCTGGGAATTTCCTTTTTAAGTGGTGACACTTGAGAGATTATTTCACTCTCAAACTGGGTATTAGTGCTGAGCTGTCAGTACTGTCATGTTTCAAAGATATTTAATTAAACGTTTCTCATCGCACATTGTTAAGGTTATAAGTTATGTGCTTTAATACAAAGAAAATATGAATTACCAACTTGAAACATGACTCAGTGTTAAGTTGCGACATATATCTTGTGCATCACTATTTGCATATCAAAGAAGAGTGTTAATGGTGAAGCAGAGCGACAGAGGAGCACTGCATAATCACTTCTTTCAGGATCACTGATGCTGGGCAATGACTAGACTGACAGTCAGTCAGTTTGTATGCAAAGTGAAAATGTGGATTACTGTTTTATATTTTTTATTTTAAAGACACTATTTGTTTTATGGTGTTTGATCTGAAGGATATAACTGGTAATAGATTAGCATATTTTTCTTTTGTCAATAAACATCATAAAAACACCAAAATTAATTGACCCTAATAACCACAACCAAAGACTGATAATCTCATTCCTCTGGACAACAAACCTCCATTGTTGTCCAAAAACGATTAAAAATGTTCTTTCATTATGTTGAACATGTAGCTTAATTTGACACACACCATCCTGCTGCTGTAAATACTCACTAGCGCACTAAATGTATACTAATTTGTGGCTTAAAAAATAGTGACATTACTTTAACAACTATTCCTGTTTGCCAAAAAATAATTAAACCATGTTTAATGTTTGTGACCCATTTTCAAATACGTAGTATGCCTTCTGTAGGGACTAATGAGACTCACAGAGTAGAAAGTATTCAAGGATTAATTTGACATCTTGGGAAATATGCTTATCTGCTTTTTTTGTGAGTTGGATGAGAAAGCTGAAGCCTCTCTATCTGTATGGGAAATATGTAGCTGGAGCCAGCAGCAGGTTAGTTTAACGAAGCATCTATATTTGCTCTAATGACTATGGAGTGGAATTATGTGCTGAAAGCACGTGTTCATTAATATACCCTCGGAGGGCATGGAGCACACAGCCAGCGGTGAATATTGGAAGCAAGTTGAATGCTGTCCTCTGGTTACTACAGCGGTGGGTGGTATATGTATGTCCATGCACCTTTGAAATCTCTCTCTATGTTCCCGTCATTGGAATAAATCTCCCTCTGTGCTAACCACCGCCTGTGGCCAAATCTAATCAGCACTTCCAAATGGGAAGAAGACATAACGGCACAGTGAGTAGAGGGTTATTAAAGATTGAAACAGTAGCTAATTAAAGCCATGGGTGAAAGAATTGGGAGGCTGGTGGTTGGGCACAAAGAAAGGGACAAAGTCAATGTGTAAAGGAGAAACTGACCTCGACTGGAACAGGATGACTTTATCTACCCGAGGCTGGATTTACTTAATATGACTCCACAGAGTAGTAATATCAGTTTGGCACCTTCCCATCAGTTCTGTAGGATTATTTTGCATTAAAAAGAGTATGTAAAGAGGTCACAGAGGTCACAGCTGCTTCTAGCAACATTTGCAGATTCCCCAATCTGAGCAGAGTAAGATGAGACAGATATAAGTACAACTTCATAGCTGTGTTGTCGGATCCTGGTGGATAAAAGGCTTAAAGACTAGGCGCTTCATTCTGCTTTGCTCTTTACAGTTTGTGACACAGACTGCGAGTACAGAGGACTTTTTTCCTCCCTGCTCTCATCCTGATATTAACAGGAAGTGGCATGCTTGTTAAGACAATAACAGCAGTCGACTGAAATCAGTGTTTCATTGGTCAGGACAGAATATTCACTCTGAAACGAAGAGTCCATTGTCAAGCAATGGTTTTCTGGAAACATTCCTCTGAGCATGACATGTTTCAGTCAAAACAAAGCCTTTTAAACAATGAAGGCTGGAAATCACACGATAGGTAGCCTACATTTAACCTGGAAACTTTAATTACATTATACGAGCAGACAGTCTCATACTGAGATTCAACTGAATTACATTTGACCCTCAGTAGTATGTTTATGGCTGCGACTAACAATTATTTTCATTATCAGTTAATCAGCAGTTGTTTGTTCGATGGATCTGAGTATACAACATTAGATAACAGTAGTAAATACCCATCACAATGCCCCAATGCTACAAACCCTAACATTTGAAAAGACAGAACTATTAAATGTTTGGCAAGAAAATCAATAGATTATCAAAATAGTTGATTTTTTTTATGTTTATCAATTAATAGTTACTTTCTTTAAAATGCATCCGCTAATTGCTGTTTTAAAGAATGTAACTATAAAAGGCAGCATGCTGTCTACATCTAATCTTACTAATAGAACAGGGAAACAAATTTTAGAGGTCCTGCATACTGCATGGCAGTTTCCAAGGATCTGTCTGTGGCCCCAATATTGTTATTAATCACCTACAGTATATCTATAAGTTAATTATTCTGAACTGTCTTTCTCAGGATTCTAGATCCTTCTCTGTCACTTAAAGCCCCAGTACACCTCCACACTCACAGGTGTTTCCAGGTATGTTGCCTGATTAGACCTCTTATCAGGATTGTGTGGCCGTGTGCAGACCGAGCTTGATTATATACATTTCCAGCACAGCTCCACCTGTATGGACGTTTTATACCATGACATATTCTAATGAGCCTGCATGTGACATAGGAAGGGAAATCAAATCTTGTTGAATGACATGTTTTCTGATCTAGTCAGAACATAACAAAGTGACTGGGTTGCCATACTTCACTGTTTGTGTTTGGTAGGTGCACCAAATACCCAAATGTATATTCACAAACAATGAGACCTGAGTTTTTCACAATGTTCCCTTTAGGGCAGTGGTATTATTACAGAGTTGGTCATAATGAATGTTAAAATTCTGCACATTGATAATATCACACTGTATCCTTAAATGTGGTTTGAACTGAGATGTGATGCACATATGTTTGTTTGGTTATCAGGCTATATCTGAGCTTTATGTAGAGAGTTTCCCAGTTTAAATTTGGACACTATAGTTGGAAATCTGTGCAGGTATTAAGGACCTTTAAGAACTGAATGTCACATAGAATACTGCCACCTGTTTTAGAGTCTCTCTGCATTATACAATATATAATAGGAAAGAGTATTTCTTCTGTAAAATGCAGCTTATACTACCTCCTCTCCTCTGACTCTCCTTCTAAATGATCTGCACAAATCTTCAGACTCAACGAGACAATGCCCACGGCAAAACATCTTGTTCTTAGAAATATCCCGGGTCTCCCCAGTCCTTCACCGACCTATTAAACTGAAATGCACTGAACGGCTGCTCTGTCTGACTGAACCCTGTACTTGTAGATCTTCTCTTCACACAAGACCAAGCAAACACAATGTTGGATTCATGTAGCCTAAATGCTTGCATTGATTATAAAATAATTCAGTCTAGGCCCAGACATGGGGACTAGACTTTGGAGAGTTAGGAAAGGAAAGCTAACTGAATAAACTTTGTGCCCTCGTTAGAGATCTGAACTGTCTCATTAAGCTTTACAGTGATCCAGCGCAGTCTGCAACCTACTGTACCTTCGCTCTCAGCTGCAGCCTGTCACTCTCTCACTTGTCCTGTGGATTGTGTTGATGTTTCCTGCTGCTCTCACATCCCCTGACACGTACACTTGGCTTAGACACACAGACACTCAAGTTATTGGTGAGCTCGATTCATCTTTTTATGACCATTTTTGTTAAACCATATTGTCAAAAAACAAAAATACAAACCAAGAGCAATGAAGCTAAAACCTGCCTCACCAAAAGATCACAAATCAAGACATCATATGTAAAGCTCAACTTAGTTTTTGTTGTTTTAATAGAAAATGAAAGAAGAACAGATAAACAGTGCATGTATGCATACAGTCCCTTTTTTTGGACAACGTAATCACTCACAAAAAATAAATGTGCATGAAAAAAAAAAATACAGCAATCTTATAAATATAGGGCCCCAAATCACCTCAAAAACATATACCAAATGCAATGAGACATTGGCTTAATATATTTGCACAAATATTCCGACAGTAAGTAATATGTCTATCCTGTGATCAGTGTCTTTTACTGCGAAGGTCTGAAATTCTTTTCAGATCACATCTATACAACTTGTAACTAATATACATGCATTTCACTATTATTGCCTCTGTTATTTAAAAACCGTTAAATGTTTTCTCTCTTTTTATATGTTTTTCTACAAAATAAGTCTTGGTTTGTTCATTTTATGTTTCTAATTGCTACCTTCTTTGATCACAGACATCACGAATAGTTTGACTCTTTATGCTACAACATTCCAGTATACTTACTTACAGGGATCATCGGCCCATTTATCACTTTTGCGATGAGGGGAGGACAAACATTTTGACCTCTAGGAAAAAGGCTGGAGTTTGACACTGGCTACCATGCGCTAGTCAAGGACGGAGGAAGGAGGGGGCCGCACGCAGCAGTTGGGCCTTCTGACATTTTGCAGCATTGACCTGAAAATATTCTGCTGCCTCCTTTTGTTCTTCCTGCTGCGTCCAGGCGAATCGACACCTGAGACTGACTTTCGGAACGAGGTCTGGGCAATCAGTTTCCTCTCTTGCTCCTTGATTTTACACTGCAAGTGGCTCTGAATGGCAAAACCAAGAGATTCTGGGTCCACAGAAGCGCCGTAGACCTCCCAAGTCATCCCCTGTTCATCCCAGACTACGTCATGGATGCTTTTTCCTTTCTGCTTGTCATCCTCCTCTTCCTCCCCCTTCTGTTTGTCTGACTTGGTGTCCTTCTTCTGGGCTTTACCTCCAGCTTTAGTTTTTTGTTTAGGACTTTCAGCTGTGGTGTTTGTTGCTCTTGCTGTTGGCAGGGCCTGACTGGGCTTGACTGTAACGGCAGTCTGAGACAGCCCAGCATCGTTGCTATCAGCAGACCCACATTTGGTAGCACCTGCTGTCTCTGGGGGTGATCTGAGACATGGAGCTTCAGCAGTGGCTGTTTCTGCTGCAGATTTGTGAACTCCTGTTTTATTTTGGGAGTTACCTGGCTCTCCTTGCTCCTTGTTGCTGCCGTGTTCGATGGTGATTTGATAAACTGGCTGGGTGTTGCAGAGAGTAGACTCTTTAGGCTTTGCTCCGAGTCCTTTGTCCTGCTGCTGGGACAAAGTTTCTGAGGGTAAAACAATGCTGGTATTTTGGTTAGGGCACATCTCTGCCTCAACGGTGAGTCTCTCTGACCTTGGATCAGTAGATAGACAACTCATGTTCACCTGATGTAGTCCCACACCTCCATCGACCTGATAGACCACAGCCAGACTCTGTGTGGCCTCCCCGGGGGCTGCACCACCACTCGGCCTGCGAGCCACGGAGAAAGGCAGCAGACTCGGACTCGTGGACACGGCCTTGCTGCACGTAGCCGCCACTGCCTGAACCTCCATATCATGACGCTGCTTGACTGGAGATAAGGTCATTGTTGAAGCCTCCCTGTACATCTTGCCATGCTGCTGCGGCTGCTGCTGTTGCTGCCCTTCGGAGACAGCCGTGTCAGTCTGACTGACTTCTTCAGCCACCTGCCCATCTGCTGGCATGTTTAGTGTCGCCTGGGGCAGAGTGGACGAGTCCTTCTGTAAAAACACTGACTGATGTTTATCTGAGGAGACTTGTGGTTTCTTTACTGGTGGTAAATCTTTCTCTGGATGTGTTGAACTTGAAGTCTTATTTGTAAACCCAACCTCTGCATCTTTGCTCTTAGAAGGAGGTGTAGTGGAGCTGAGAGGAGCTGCAGTAGCGTCCATGCTTTGTTTAGGTTTAGCTGCATCTTGCAGAATCACAGGGGATTGTGAGCAGCTATGTATATGATCAAGTTGTTGAGATTTCTGTGATACATCTTTGACAGCTAAACTACTCTCTTTATTAATGTGTTGTGGTTCAGATGCTGTGTGCTTTAAGTCACAGATGTTGTTCAGGTTTTTATTATTTGGAGAAACAATTTTATTACTGTCCTCTCGTGCTGTAAGTTTTGCACACTCCTCCTCTGCTGCACTTGGCCCTTTAATTCTGCAGTCAATGGACTGCATGTCAACCCTTGGTGCTGAAAGAGAGGGCAACACACCGGCCTTACAGATCTCCTTTTCATCGGCCGGACTTAACATATTCATGTTAGCGTTAGCATCCCTCTGGTCGCCTCCTGTCTCACGCACACCTCGGCCTGTTGGAGACAGGTCTTGCATCTGTTGACCTGTCATAAGCTCTGATTTTGACTGGTTCCCATTAGTCGGTGCTGGTTTGTCTGACATGGTGCTGCTAACTGGTTCGCCTCCCTTAGAGGCTGTTTTTTTGGGATGTGGGATGATGTTAGCAGGAGAAGCAGTCAGAGATGAGTTATCCTGTTTGTGATCAGGAGATGTGAGGGAGGGCTTTGGACAAATCTGAGAGAGTTTGAGGTTGGGTTCTTTCACACAGTTGGCATTAGGCTCCTTATTGCCCAGCGTGTCCACCACAGCCAGCTGAGGCACCATCTGGACTGTCACTGTCCTTTTTGGGTTAGTTCCCATGCCGGATTCACGATTTCAGTCCTTAAATATTGTCGTAATCCAAAGATGAAAACAGATCAGTCACTGTGAGATTCCCTAAAGGAGGAAAATAGAAGTATTTTTTTATTTTTAATGATTTTTCACGAACTTGTCTTGATCGTGACCTAAAATAAACAGATCAGACTCACATGTGGTCTGAGCCTAGATGAGCATTATGTAAATTACTTTCCAGTGGTCGCTTAGAACCATCATTAACATGCATTTAAATAATCAGTGTTTGACTAAAAGGAAAGCACCCGAACAATCAATGACACATATTTATCTAATTGATCTACTGCTTAGAATTAACATTAATATGTGACTCTAAGTCTAATGATCATATTAACATACTATTATAATAATAATAATAATATTCTATATCCAAATCATAGTACTGTGGATGTCTTTTACAAACTATGCTGCGTTGAACAGTGATTGGACTGTAAATGTATTTTTTTGTCTCTGCAATGTTCTGCAAACTTCACTTAAAAATCATTAAATCTATTTGAAGTACAAATTGCTCGATCTAATTGTACAAATAACATCATAAGAATAACTGGGGGTAATCCCTAGAGCATGCAGAAATGCTGCGTCAGAGTGAAGCAAAGCAATGTTTAAGACCTGAAGGAAAAGTAAGCAAAGTACAGCAATAAGACTATGCTGAAAGTGCTTACAGATAAGGATGGGATGTTTTTGATTAAAAATTGTGGAGAATCCATATTCTGTGAAGTTATTTTGGTGCCATAATTCCTAATTGATGTGTCTGCTTGGTAGTATCATGCAATTCTTATCAGTAGTTTTCAGAAATAGCCTGAATAGTCAGTCTAACAGTAAAGCTGGTCAACCCCTTTTTGCTGCACAGAGAAGAAGACCATCCCTTGTCAATGTGTTGTTCAGCTATTCACTTCAAGGCAATGTTGAATAAATGACTCTTTGAATTTCTATGATTGAATTATATGAGAATTTAGCTTTCCAAAAATAACACCTGACAGTGTTGCCTGAAAACAATGTTTAACCTTAACCTTAAACATTTCTTCTGTTGCTCCACATCTGTTGAAATATAAATGCTAAAATAGTGTGTCTTTATATGATCTTTTATTCCATAACCAACCCAGGATAAATTCTATGCATTTAAACATCAGTTAAATTCACAAATCTATTCTTTCCAGACCTGATGAATGATGAATGAATCCTCTGTCTCTTAAAAGTGTAAAATCATCTGAGCCAATTATGCAACAAATACACTGTAATGGAGACTTTAATTATACAAGACAGGCCTATAAGCTTCATCCAAAGAGGAGGACAACCACCAACTGATAATTTAGTGGTCCACAGGGAGCAAGTTGGCCAGTTCCATTTCAGTGACATGACTGATGATAATCCATTCCGCATAATGCCAGTGAAAGTAAACCCCGCCTAGCATTTTCAGTTATTCTCACAGCAAGCATCATCACAAATCTAAACAACAAACATACCATTTTATACAGATAATTTCCTGATTACACAAGAATAAAGAATAACCTATTTCTTAATGGTAACCTAGAAGAGTCATTTAAAATGTAACTTGAATTAAACCTCCGGCAGGTGGAACTCCGCATCTGCGTGTCTGTTGTCAAAGTGCAAATATTTAATAAGAGAAGCATATCCTGTCTGCAAATTAGATACGCAACAATTAAATCCACCCTGGTGTAGTTTTGCCTGCAGCAGTTTAGAAACATCAGAGTGTGTACAGAATGTGAATTCATGCACAACATTGCAAAGTGATGCATTCGGGCCAGTTGAGATCTGTGTCATGCAGCCTACATTTGCAGCCCTGTCCCACCCCAATATCACAGAGGCCACTGATATTTGATGATTTGATATGACCTTGCAGACAAATTCAACATCTGCCACAAAGCACGGCACAGTCTGATGATGACAGGAGGCTTACCTTGAGAGACGCTTTATGTATGTCCCGTTCTTTTGGGGTGCCGAGTGCGCGGGTCCGTGTCAGTGAGATGAGGCTTTACCCTAGGAATGAATATGGAAAACCAACCCTGTGTCGATGACACCAAGCCACGCCTTCCAACAGAATAAGGATCTTTTGAGGTATTGATCCTCCACAGCGACGCGCAAAATTCAAGCCCCCTGACTGACTGACTGAACGTGCGCAATGAGTCACCGCGGAACGACCGATGGACGCTCCTTATTAGGCGAGCGTCGCCTCATGCTGAGAAAAAAGTGGACCTTTTCACAAAATGGACCTCTCATTCATTGTATGCGTGCCGTCCCAGATTGAACTGGTCCAGCGCAGGCAACGTGGTGCAGAAGGGTAAACCAGATGAATGGATGAATTGAGGTGAGGGAGGGAGGGAGGAGGGATGGAGGCAGAGCTGTATCAGCCGCAGGCATGCATCCATAGGAGCATCACCTGCACTTGGAATTGATTACTTTTACCTCCAAGCAGCATAAACATCATGTACTATTTCAACAGTTGCGCCTTTTTGCATCATTCATGGCCTGTTATGTGTCTGGATGAAGTGATGCATCAAGGAACATCAGGTTATGTTTATGAGTAGAATGTGGAACCTTTACATTACTAACTGCAAAATGAAGGCAATATATTCAGTGTTTTCCTGGAGGTCTGCTAGGATAAATAAAGCACTTTTATAATCAGGACATTTATTGTATGTGAGACTTGGTATCTCTCAAAGATGCAGTTATTTCATTTTAGATGACTTTCATGTGATATGTGATGAAAATATATAATAAATATTCCCCTTTGTGGTCGACAGAGCAGCAAAAGGTGTTTTGTAGACAAAAAGTTTGCAACACACGATAAGATAAACAATCAGTTTCCACACATGAAAAATAAATGATACTTTCCATTAAAAAGGCAAAAGGCAGTAATTACTGGACTGTGTAAGTATGTTTCAGTAGTAAGATGTACTTACTAGTTAAAAGTGGACAGTAGTGATTGCTAGCTCCAGAAATGGAACAGCATTTCCACGCACACCATATTATGATATCATGAAAGACAATTAGAGTGACATCTCAATGATTTCAAGCCATCACTCTCCAGTATGCATATTTGAAAATAATAGGCTCTCTCCAGGTGTGATGTGTGTAGGCTGTCCTGACAAAAACAAACAAACAAAACAATAACGTTGTTACCATCAGCACTGATTTCTTATTAAATTATCTTGGGTTGGTCCATCGCCACAGATGTGTAGCAGGCAGAGTCTGTTTACTGATTGAATTTTCCTGACTCATATGAGAATAGTAATAATGTGGCCCATATTATTAAACGTCTGTCATTTGAGGAATTCAAAGTCAAGTTTGTGTCATTTACTGGCGGCATTTCTTTGCCCCATTCACTCCTGTTAAATGATATCATCAAATCCAATATCGTCAGAAATACTCCAAATGACTCCAAAGTAAAATGGGTGAGTAAATGACAGTATTTTATCCCAGAAATAAGGTCCAATTTGTAAAAAAACAAAAAACAACAAAAAAACAGCACTTCCCATTTAACCTGTGGCACCATAAAATATATTTGTCATTTCTGTCAGTACTTTCTGTCTGATTCAATATTAGCAGTGTAGGCCACTCCTAGTTTGACCTGGGCTAGACTTATTCTAATCTAAGTGGTTACTTAGGGGATTCTGCTTTCAAATGTAACCTGAATAAGAGATAGGAGCTCCTCTTGGAATGCAGTGATTCTAGGGGATAGACCTCCTTCCTTTAAAAGCCCAGAGGGACTGATTAGTTGAGAAGGTAGACCATGACTTAATTACAGTCACCATCGGTCGCCATGCATGCACCATCGGTGAGCAACTCATGACTGACTGCATGCTTTGCTGATATGCCAGTCCTCTGCAGCCTGCAGCCTGTTTGGAATAATGTCATTTAATGATGGGGAAGTGTGGTCTGTTGCAACCATTTAAGTGGTGTGTTTAGCCATTATGACACAGAAAGTGTACACCTCACATTAATGGTATCTATATGGAATAATAAATGCATATAATTCAAGTAGATGATAACTTTAAAGGCAGATGAATTATCTATTTATCTATTTAATCAATTTAATCTAACACATTCATATTGTGGGTCTGGCATCATCTTGTGGTTAAACTGGGGAAGACTTATTGTTATTAAACTGCTGAAACCAACCAATATACAGACTATAGTTTCAACAAAGCCACAGATTTTTCTAAGGTTGTTATGCGGACTTGAGTCACGATAAGTCGTTGAGTTGACAATAATAATGATTGCCTAATATTTGAAGGAAAGGTTGTATCTGTTCCTCTATGAAAGAGTCCATGCTGCAATACAGTAGATGGCACTGCAGCAGCGCTGGTTTAAAACTGTCACCGAAATGCTGGCGTGTGCTATGTTCAAAGACATCATGTCGATTCGCCATTCCTTAAAATTCCCACCAATTTTCGCGTAATGTGTCTGCTATTTTTTTGAAATGCAAACCACTGACGAAAAACAGTTTAAATCACAGTTTACATGAAATGATTGAATGTCATCCTAAAATCTTCAATTCCCCGGGTGCCTTGCTTGTCATGACTTGCGTGTGAACTTCTGTGCGTCTGTTCAGAACCTGAATGCATCGGAGCCAGACTGTTGTCAATAGAAACGTTGCTAACCTTAGCTTAACACACAGCTAGTAGCTTGCTTGTAAGTGAAGACAAATTTGGACATATTTTTTTTTTTCTGAGGCAGAAGGGTGAGATTAACATCTTCTTGCTCGTCGTAAATAGTATTAAATACAACAATGCTTCCAACGCAACCTAAGCTAGAGTAACATTAGCTAATGTTAGCTTGGCGAATACAATGGCAACCTGTTGTCTGAATCGGGTTAACTGTCATTTGTGAGTTTGAAGCTAATAAGCGCAGGTGGTAAATCAAACAAAGAGGTAATTAGCTTACCGTCAGGTCGTTGATATGTGGGACTGTAGACTGTTTCCTAAAGCGCCACCATTCTCGCCAAATTGTTGTAGCCTATTATACTAAATGGCCAAGTTAGCATTAGCGTTAATGCTAGCTAGCACAGTGCTATTGTTTTGGCTGTTCGCTAGCCTTCTCCCGTGAGCTGTTCACATTAACATGATCCCATCTTATTGTAGGTTATACATTTTATATTAACGGTAGCGGTCCACTCATGTATTGAATCGTAATTTATTGTTCCGTTGCAGATGCAAACTATTGTCACAACTCCCCAGAACTGTGGCCATTGTCATCATGACTGGTCACTGTTGTGTTTCAGTCCCATTTATAACAATGGCTTTGTGGTGCGTAGCGCACTAGTGGAATGTACATTTGCTCAAGCACTATGCTGAAATACAGTTTAAATGTTCTTCGAGTTATGTTACAGATTGATATTTGTTATAAATAAAACATGATCAGCTTGCTAAATGCGATGCCTTTTTATCATCTGTAAAATAAGATAACATTTAGAGCTACTGTACCTGCAACACATTTAATGATATGCCTTTTCCTTCAGTATTTATACATTATAATTGTATTACTTAAAAATACATCTTCCTCCACCTATATCAGTAGGTATTTGTAATAGTCGCCTTGCATGAAAATTTAAAAGTTAAATGGCTCTGATCAGTTGTTTTCTGATCCATAATCAATCTATTTCTTGCACACTACAGTTAATGGATTGGTTGTTACCCCTGATTTGATTTGGTCTGCTTGAATTCAAGTTTCCAATATCTTTTCTTGGTCCATCTTGTAGATGTTGGGCTATATCTGGCAGTATGTCTACACGTCGTTCCTGAGATACTGGATGAAATGGTTCATCAGACAGGCAACAGGGACATGTGAGCTGCAGAGAATATGCTCTGGATACAAGCCTGGAGCTTCAAGGACGGCAAAAGCAGGTGGGTTAAATGCCAAATCTGATTTACTTTTACTGTTTAAACATTTTTTCCATTATATTAATCTGAAATTGTGTCTTTTTGTAGAATATTCTCTACAGTCATCAAAGAATAAGGTAAGACTATGTTTACTAGATAGTAGTGGTAGTAGATAATTGGATAAAGGGATGGTATTGTTTCTGATAGCAAGGATTGCTCCTGGTCAGCTTAAGTATTTATGTTTCAAGAATAGCTGTCAATATGACCATTTCTACTGTTTTATGTTCAAGTTTCTTCGATATAGCTGAAAGATAAACACATGATCGCTTTAGCAAAAACTTGCTGAACTACGACAAAATGACCTATAGTCACTAATTTGTCAGCCAATTTAGTCATTTGTCAGTAAAAAAAAGTAATACTCTTTAATACTCTTAACCAGTTTACATGAATAGGCTGTACATGTCATTTATGGCCATGTAATCATTTTCCAATCAATAGCCCTTACAGCGTAGAAGCAAAAGTGCTTTGTCATCTTTTTCACTGTTTTTGATGTTGACTTGGTAAGGTATGCTTTTCCACTGTGGATGACAGCATAGATAGATTAAATTGCAGCCACTGTACCAATTTTGTTTCTGTTTGCTCGCTGTATTATTACTGCTCTGTGACCACTCCTCTCCTATGCTTTCCTCCTTTCTAGGTTTTGAGAGGAGCTTTGGAAACCAACAAGGATAATTTAGAGCAATGTGTGGATCAAATTATGAAAGAGAAGAATATCAAACCCCAGAAAGATCCACTGTAAGCTTACTTTTCATCTGTTATTTTGAGGTTGCTTGACACCAGCAATTATTTTATTTCCAAATATAATATTAAGTATTGTGTAAGTGTAATTTTTGAATAAGATTGTGTTCATTATTTTATCTCTCTACCTCTTTAGGTTCAAGGAAAGCCTATACATCTGTTTGTTACAGATAACAGGAAACAGCAGTCTGTATACATCTGTGGAAGAATTGAGAAAAGAAGTCTTCAACTCAGACAAAGTAGAACACGAGTCCATGTTGTTGAAGGTGTGTGTTTCTGCTTCTGGATCCATTTGTTTTAGCCGCACAACAAATAAGCATAAAGTACACATATGTCTGGATCAATCTATGTGGATTTCTGTTATTTGACAAATCCATAATATTTAATGATTAAATACAATAAACTTACATGTTCCACTTACATTGACATAGTTCAGACTTAGACGGCACACTAAAAAGCATGATTCAGATTGCAGTACTGAATCCAGAATGTTCTGCACAGAATTCATTTAATCTGTAAAGTAGTACAGTAGCAATTATACTGTATGACCCTTGAATTATTTGTATTCTCAGCTGTGGGACTTGCTGATGCCAACGGTCAAACTGGAGTCGAGGATAACCAAACAGTGGGGAGACATTGGTTTCCAAGGAGATGACCCCAAGACCGACTTCAGAGGAATGGGAATGCTGGGCCTAACCAACCTTGTGTGAGTCCTCAATGAATACTGATGAGATTTTTGTTAACTATGTTATGAAGAACTGCAGATAATATCAGTACTGACCGTGAAGACCATTTCTATCCTGGCAGTGACGTTAATCATTACATTTTATAACATTATACCCTGCACTTTTGTAACTGTACTCCTTACTTTGTTTGTGAATGATGTAATTTAGCATTTGCACTTTGTTTTGCTAATGTTAGCCAGCATTATCTCTGCTGAGATGTCCTATATTCATTTGGAGAGAAAACCCTTAAAGTAAGGAAGAAAACATTTGTGAAGGTGTAAAAGCAACAGGCAGGGAGCTGTAACTGACAGTTAGAACCGCTCTGTTATCATGACTTATGTGTGTGCTAGCTAATAACAGGCTAGACGACTAGAATGAATGAAAATCACTGAGGTAAACATTTTATTGCATACAGTCAATTCCTGTATTTACCCAACTCTGATAGGCCAGTTATAACCAGATATATTAATAAAGTGATCTGGTTATAATTGAAGTCTGGTCAGACCTGCCCTGTTTGGTCATGTATTATGAAGTAGCTACCTGGTGTTGAGCTATAGGCAACTGCTGGACAGAGCTATGAGCTGTTGGGAGGCCAGTAACAAGGAAACAGTCATATATGACATATATAACAGTCATATTTAGAAAAAAATGTATCCACCAGTGATAAATTATGCACTTATATCTCTGCAATTGTACTGGCACCAATGCAAAATTCACTGTCACAATGACATCATGTCCTTTCCATTTTTCGTATCTTCATTACACTGCAGCAGGGAATAATCTGGGGCACATTTGGAATGATTGTGTTTAAACAGTGTTTTGGTCAGTTGAAATATGCATATAAATACATATTTGCGTCACCATGTATTTTCTATGTTTGGATCATTTGCATACAGATCATTGCCTTATTTGAATGCATTCACTTGGAAAAAAGCTGCTTTGTCAAAGCCTGTGGGGTCTATGTCTAAAAATTAAACAGGACACATACATTGAGGCTTCACAGATCCCTGTTAATCATTTATGTGTGGAGTCATTCATGTGTGTTTACATCTTGCAGTGTAGCAGAAGCCTATATTTTACATTATTTTATGTATCATCACTTCTAAAACAAATGAAAGCCATCACAGAATATTGAAAGAAAGGATTACATCATTGAATGTCCTCAAAGGAAAACAGACTGTGGTAAGTGGTGTCTCATAAGAAATGGTTATTGTTATGACCTTTTTAAACAGTGTAGAGGCTACAACATGTGAACAAAGTGGCGTCTTTATCAGATCATTAGAGTATACAGTATACCAGCATCCAAAGAAATAAACACAAATTCATTGGTTCTGCAAATGCATCAAGCATCAGCATATTAATAAAACATTGATAAAAAAGTAGCTTGCTCTTGATTTGTTTTGAAAAACCCTACCACCAATTTGTCATTGCACTCTTGCTGAAAAAATGGATATCACGTTCATGGTCATGATCTTTATGCCCTGTCAAAACATGATGCCAACATTTCCCACAATATCAAACTAAATGACAAATCTCAGACAATTCAGTCTGAGAGATGGGTGTGTTTTATTTGTTACACATGCTGTGATTGATCTAATGTGAGCAATAATTATACTGAAATGTTTTTGTTACAGTTTTTTCAGTGAAAACTACACAGAGGAGGCTCGTCAGGTGTTGTCTCATGCAAACCATCCTAAACTGGGGTAAGAGATGTTCATTTGTGTGCAGTATAAAATCTCCATATTTTCTGTCAGTATTGCTGTAAAAGTTGATGTTATTAAAATCATTCATCTTTTATTTGTGTATCGTTGATCTTGGCATGCACCTTACTCTAGTTTCATATTCCTCATATTTCAGGTATTCATATGCCATCGTTGGGATCAACTTGACAGAGATGGCCTACAGCCTCCTGAAGAGCGGTGCTCTGAAGCCCCATTTCTACAATACAGTACTAGGTGCACCTGAGCTCCGGCACTTTCACCAGCTATACTGTGAGTAAATAATAATTAATAATAATCACAGAACTTTGATATTCCTCAGCATCTCTGATTCTTATCATTTCTAATAGAAAAGATAAATATATATTTTTTAAAGAATTCTCTAAATTGTGTTTTTGTTCTCTTTTAGGTTATCTGGCATATGAATTTGATAAATTCTGGGTGGCAGAAGAACCAGAAAGTATCATGGAGTTCAATCAGTACAGAGAAAAATTCCATAATATAGTCAAGACACATCTACAGGACCCTGATGTGACCCTCACACTGACTATCTGTGCCAAAAACTAATATTATCCAGAAATATTCCCCAACCTCTCCGTGACCCTTGACGTTGTTTGACTGGATAGAAGAAGGCAAGAAGCATAAAAGATACAGAACATTAACAAATATTAAAATCAGACTGAAACTGTTTGGTCACTCAAAAATTCAGATCCTCTTATATTTGATTGTTGCCCTTTAGTTTATGCCGTGCTCATCCTATTCCAGTGAGGGATTTTTAAGTGAGCACAAACAGCCTATACCTCAAAAATGACCATTCCGGTGTTTAATTAACCTTCGTAAAGGGGAAATGAGAGCTGCTGCACAGGACTGTACAGATAAAGGGTCTTTTGTCAGCACATCTAAGCACTTTGAGTGAGCAAGCAGCTATGTTTTTGCAGTCAAAAGACAGTTATTGAAAAATGGTGAGTAACTCCCATGGTGGTGTCTGTCTTGTTTGTATTTATGTTAACAAGACTTGTGTGTTTCTTACAGTTCAGTCCTGCTCAGGAATTTTTACATCCAGAGACTTTGGTTAAATTAGTGCATGTTTTAATGTTCCCCCATTTATGCCATCTGTATTCTGTAATATAGGTGATGTGGAGCTCAAAATGGTTGTTTGCCTCCATTTGTACGTCTGAAGATTGCATTTCTATTACCTATTACTTTATGCTGCAATTTGCTTTTGAGGAAGGTGCATAATGATTAACACGATACAGAGTTAATAAATACACATTTTAATGTTTTGAAATGTGTTCGGTGTGGTGAAAATGATAGCACAATAAGCAAAACTGTGAAACAAGTCCATTATGTTTAGAGTTGCATAAACCTGTTTGACATTTTATTATAGGTACCAGTATTATTTACAGGTGTTGCTGTTGGCTGCCTACAGTCTATAATTGGCAGATATGACACAACTTACATTCTCCACCATTAGCTCCCATTAAAGGGGAAGTGCTGTTTTTTTTTTTCATTTTGTTTTTTTTTCAAATTGGACCTTATTTCTGGGATAAAAATACTGTCACTGTCATTCGAGGCCGGATTTGTCTGTAACTTGAGAAAATTAAATCTGTAAACAGACTGTACTTCCTGTGTATTGTAGTTTACTAATAGTTTACCTAGTGCCCACCTATGTGGCCTTCAGAGTGCCTGAACTAAAACAAAGCATGTATGTGACAACATCATAAATAAGTATTTTAGTTCAGGCACTGTGAAGGCCACATAGGTGGGCAGTATTTTATCCCAGAAATAAGGTCCAATTTATAAAAAACGGCACTCCCCTTTAAATTTCCATTGGGTTCATAATGATAAATACGGTAGAACTGTATTTCAGTTCAGCATCATGTCAAATACAAGGCACACTGAACTCAAAAATTCCTTTTTTAACAAAGGTTTTTTTTCTTTGTCACCACAAGACAAAAAGAATAAAACTCGAATGTGAATAGATAACTCTTCATTGACCCGGTGTTGGTTCACATTTTTCAGTCCATCTCAATGTCTCTCCTCGATCCTCTTCTTTGTGACCATCATGGCTCTCTTTATTTGTTCGAATGAGACAAACATCACAATGTTCCAGGAGCCCAACCTCAGAAATGAGGGAACAAATCTACAGGGAACAGAGAAAGTGAAAGCTCAAACAGGGCCACCAATGCAGCATTGCTTAAAACATTTTATCAGATGACCTCCACTACAAATATTCCTAAATCAATAAGCGTGTGCCGGGGTCAGAGAGGAGGAGGAGCTCACCCTTTGTAGAAAGCCGTTGGCCCCTCTTTGGTCATCATGGTCCAGGCACAGTTGATAGCGCTCTTGTACTGGCCCGGTGGAGAGTTCATGTATCTAGTTTTTACCACATCTACTGGGGATGCGATCACTGTGGTGACAAAGCCGGCACCAAACGCAGATACAAAGTGACAAGGCAGATTGTCTGTGGAGAGAGATTGTGAAAGACTGGATGAGAGTAAGCAGTGAGGCCTTTGTTCTGAGCTTAACAGTGTAGAAGCTCATATCAGCAGATTGTGTAACTTTGTGGATGGGGCAATATAAATGATTGAGATAAATGTTTTATTAACTACTATTTACAGCACAGTGGGGGGCAAATGCATGTTCTTTACCAGCATGTGTGCTGTTATCAGCTGTTGTTGAAGGGGGGAGTGGGTGTGTGTTTCCAAGCCAATCAGCTGGCCCTCTAGGATGACATTATATGTGTGTGAGTGTAAGTTGAGCTCTCTCACCCACCTGACATCAGGTTGTGTCTGAGGATGGCCTCCTTGATCAGGTCATATGTAACCAACTCTGTGCAGTTGACAAGCGCATTTCTTGTGATGTTGGGTAGTGTGCCTAAAGAAGTCAGAGAACAATAACTTCAAAATAGTAGCTGAAAACTTATAAAACTCCTTTTGAGACACATTTCTTAAACGGCACCTTTCCAGAGTCCCCGTATGCCCTCGTTCTGGAAGATGTGTTTGTAGGCCTGCATGGTGCCACTGTACCGACGAGCCACGCCGTCCAGGTTCATCTGGGCTTGGAATCGAACCTTGACCACGTCAGTGGGTTGTGCAAAAGACACCGCCATGGCGCCTGTGGTGCAGCCAGCCAGGATACGCACCAGCACACCAGGGTCTGTGGAAAGATAGGAGGGAAACAACCAGTGGTGGAATATATGTCTACACAGTTACTGTGTACAATACAGCTCTACTATATATGCATGTGAATGTGATCCTCATACAGTACACTTTGCTACAACAACAATGGTTGTTTTTTTACACTCAATGTTGACTTAATATTACATGGTGTATAATTTATTTAATTAGTATTGTCACTGTGTCCCAGTATTGATATTCTACTGTTCTAACTTATCTATTGTACACTGAGAAGCTGTTGCAGTTCTAGATAAGGAATCAGGTTTCTCACTTTTTTTCATCCTTTTTTAGTATTTTGTCTCTTCAAATATATTTTTCCCTTCTCTGAATTGAGGGCTGAGGATGTGATATGTTGTGTGGATTTTAAAGCCCTCAAATCAGTAATTCTGGGCTCAGTAAATAACATTAACTGGATTCAGTGGCACAAAGAGGAATGGTATTTCATTTAGAAATATATATATGTATACTTAAAAGAAACCACCTACTGTCTTTTCCACCAGTGTAGAAACTTTTGACATTGTCGTAGAGGCCGATTCTGATGGAGGCAAAGCACACCTGTCTCTGCAGCCCTGCTACCAGCCCATTGTACAGAGACCTCGGCCCCTCTGTTCGGATCATGGTGCTGATCGTCCCAAACACACCTCTGTAGCGGATGCCTTCAATTCCCTTCTTCTCTCCCTGAATCTGTAGTCACAGATTCAGAGCGTACTCAAGGATAGAACCAGCTTTACAGAACAAAAGTAGGAAACCTTTAGACTGAGTGTTCATGAATGCTATCGATTTTGGGGGAATGAAGTGGACAGAGTTGAAAGCTTCACAGTCAATAGTCATCAATAACACACTGTGGATGTGTAATGATGTAATGCCGTAAATGTGAAGAATGCATGTTATGTCAGTGGAGATGAATGAACAAGTGTTTTCTTCTGTCTTTGACACTGAACAGGTACCTGTAGTCTGACTTTGGCTGTGTCCAGAGGAAATGTGAAAAGGTCTGCTACACAGGCTGCAGCCCCAGCACTCGCCATCTTCACCCCCAGTGGAGGGGGAACATCTGAGGGTTTAAGTCCCACCATGTTTCCAAATTCTGGGGTTACAGGTATGCACAGACACACAATCAGAACAAATCACCAGGAGAAAATCAACACATAAACATTAACCTCACATACTAACCATTCATCTTTTAATTTTAAAGGCAAGTGACACGTTTATGAGCCAACAATCAAAATGTAGATGGATGATAAACACATAAAACACACTTACATTGTTTGTCTAAAGGTTAATGTTCCTTTTGTCCCTCAGTCGTTTGTTACAGAGCAGGATTTGACTGGTCAGATTAAAATCCAAAAAGGGTGAAACTCGGCAGAAAGGAAAGATGTGTCTAGCTCTGTATTTATATATTGTCAGGCTGGCTTTTTTATGACATCCACAGAGAGGCGTTACTGTGTGCTCCTGTATGCACGGGTCAAATCAAAGTCCACAGACTGTCAGAAAGTCAATGTTCAATTTACCCCACCGTGCAGACACATTCAGAAAAACATATATTTACTTTCCCCATTCTGTGACTCTTAACATCGGTCACCAAACTGTGATATAGCACCGAAAAGTCTTTAAACTAGCAACACCATTCCCTCCAGTATAATCAATTACTTTTCTTGCCTCTTAAATATCCAATAATTATTTACTTTATTAGACCAAGTGCCTGCACTGAACAGCAGTCATAATAAAGTATTATCAGATGGGAGCCAATGACAGAATAGGTGTGTGAACAACAAAGAAAGTGTCTACAGCTGATTGGCTAAATGGCTGTAAGTGTTCATAACCCCATCACATTGCCCTTTCACATTTGTAGTTGCATTATCGTATCATTGCAGTATTTTTTCATAAAATGTAGTCTATCTTGTTGTTCATTTATAAGTTCTTAATAATGGACACTTTTCATGTTTTTGTAAAAGAGGCACCAGCTTTTTAAAAAATGTTAGGGGGGAGAGTGATGACGTGAAGTGGAGGCTGAAGGTCACTATGGATCGGATAAGAACTTTGCATCACAGCATGTTCAGCCACTCAGCAGTTTGGTGGTGAAGGGGCCTGTTGCGTAGTACCTTGTCCTAAATCTAACCTATGCAGCTTTCTCAAATAGAATAGAACATTTTTGGAGTTTTTGGAAGAATCCTACAAAACTCTACCAGTTAAAATTACCAGCTAAACCACATACAGCCTAATGCAGCAGTCCTGCAATAAATATCACCTTCATGAAAGTTATAACCAGTTTTTGTTGAAACTGTTTTGAAGAGATATTGATGTTGGACTTATTTGGCTGCTGTAATTTGTTTTCTGTTTTGCATCACATTATAATGAGACAATATATAATAGAAAAATTGATTTTGTGATCACAAATCCAAAGCACAAACAAGAAGAGCAAAATCCTCTCAGGCATCTTATTTCCCCATCATGTCTTTCTCCCCATGAATGTAATCAGTAACTATAAGAAAACTGGAAAGAGTGCAGCCATATTTGTTGGATACCTCAAAGTTGTTTTTTTTTTTTTTATTATTTTGGGATTTCTGGAAATCTGAGAATGAGATCAGTGAGTGTTATTTAATCTATCCTATTCAAAAAAAAATATTCTAAAAAAAAAAAACAAAAAACAACTAATATCTGATAGATTAATCATTTATAGTCCTGTCATGTGAATGAGAGGGGAAGCCTCATCTCAGAGGGTCTGCAGAGGGTCTGGTTTTAAGTGAGCTCACTTTGCTGTGATTGGTTAACCTGAGCCACATCCCCAGACAAAGAGAGGCCCTGCAATCAACTGAGGTTTAAGACAGTCCTTAAGCTGCACATTTGTCCCTTTCCCTCTGAACTGTAGTGGGGTAGAGGTATAAAGTAACCTGTACATAAAGTACTCTATTTCACTACCACATATTTGTACTTTTCAACAGAACTTGAGTAAATGTACTTAGTTACAGTGAACCACAGTGGATAATGATCATATCACTGTCAAAATACTGTAATTTACCAGATCAGTGGTGGAAGATCCTTTTGTAAAGTGTAAAGATACTCCAGTTTTATGCTTCTTTATACTTCTACATTTTACTTTTTTTTTAGATTTTACCTTTTACTTCACGGTATTTATTTGATAACTTCAGTTACTTTGCAGATTAATATAAATAATATCGATATAATATACAACTGATGAGGTAAAACTTTCACATGCAGTAAAATTACAGTCCAGTGGTTTACACACACACACACACACACACATATATATATATATATATATATATATATATATATATATATATATATATATGAAATTTTGAGCTACTATATTTCAAGTAACTTAAGCCATGAATTTCCCCTGAAATGTAGTATTTTAGTCAAAATCTAGTCTTTGGAAAATGAATGATTGGTACTCCCACCAGGTGGCAGTGACACAGCATGTGTAGCACTGTCTGATTAAGTCAATGAAAAAGGCTTGAGGCGTTGTCCTGTGCAGCATTGAGTCAATCATACTGGAACTTTAATTAGATGGAGTGATACACAATGCATCAGAATCCAGATTAATAACACCTGGACAATTAAAATAAAAAAAACACATATTTACATTAAAAACAAGTTGAAAACATCAATGTAAAAATGCACAGAGCAAAACAGGTTAAAATAAGTAAAACAAAAATAGGCCATATATATCATATTTTAGTGGATCACATTATGTTGTAAACTCTTAAGAAAGTGCAGGCTTTTCATTCAACATTTTTTTTTTTAGTGTAATCATTTCCGAGGACACAAAGTTCCTTAAACTTCAGATGGGAATTGTAATCTTTAGAGTCAAAAAAAAATCAATTACTGGTAAATATGAAAATTCACTTTATCATTGAATTTTCCCACTTTTGTATTCATCTGTATTGTTGTTCAAAGAGAGAAAAAAATGTTTTGTAATGACAAATGGAGTCGGAAAGTATGGAAGTGATAGTTTGACTGTATATGATGTTAGGTGATCGTGCGTGAACTATCAACATCCCAGTTTAGATCTGTATATCTGTGGACATTTACATCGACACAGCCTAAGAGTACTAGAGGTTATAATATTAACACCTATGCATAATGTCTTATAAAGTACAGCTACTACATGTACACAATGATTTGATCTGAGTGAACCTTAATATTAATGTCCTGCTCCTTCTCAGCTGAACAGAATCTAGTTATTGTTATCATAAAAGTCTTTCACATCTGGTAAAATACAAAGCTAATAGCAGTTTTTGGTCACATTCATTCAACTATCATACACTGACCTTCATTGTCCTCTACAACTTGCCGAGACATTTTTTCACAACCACTGTCGACCGTGTCCCCCCCCCACAAAAAAAGTCTATGTGAAGAATCAGCCAGATAGTGAGATCTCATAGTCACTTGCTGACAGCAGGGGGCGCCCCACTTTACGCACATTCTTGGCGTTAGTGATACGAGCCGCCACCTCCACTGGCTTCTCAAAGTAATGCACCAGGGCCTGCTCGGTGAGCACGGAGGCCAGGAACTGCTCAAACGTGATGGCCCAGTCTTTATCGATGCTTGTGCTGTGAGGCAGCCCTCTGTCGTGGGGTCCGCCTCCGTCAGGCCGGTTACTTCTTTCACTGCTGGATACGTTGTCGCTGCGCACCAGCACTGTGTCGTCTGCAATGTCCTCGCACTGCAGCTTCTCATCCAGCTCGTGGGAGCCTGCGCTGAGCACTGAGTAAGATGACATTGAAGTGTCATCTTTGGTTTCATCATCCGAGATGAGCATGGCGGAAGACGTGCCCGTGTCTTTGGGGGACGAGTCTTCCAGCTTGATCTCTTGCATGGGTGGCAGCTGGTCGCTCTCTTCCTCCCCCTTCCCCTCTTCACTCGGGCTTGTCTTGTTCTCCAGACCCGCAGGGGTAAAACCATCACCCTGGGCCTGCTGCTGGAACACGCCATCAAGCACGTCCTCCTGGCAGGTTTTGGGCTCTGTGGCGTCTCTTGCGCCTGGCTCTGATTGACCCTCTTTGTTGAGGTCCTTCCTGCCAGAGGAAAAGAGCTTTCCCACCTCTCCCATTTCCAGCAGCAGACTGGTGACAGTCGCTGTGGCGTGATAGAGCTCCTGTTCTGCAACATCCTCACTGAACATGCTGTAGAGGGTCTTGCAAAGCTCGATAAACTGGCTCTGGAGGAAAAAAAAAAACAAAACAAAAAAAAAACACAAGAGGTCTGTTATACCCTACTGTGACTACTGAGTTTCACATGCAAACACATGCATAACAACCAATACAGAGGCCTAAGTCATACCTGATTCAGCTTGGGGAGGTCTTTTGTGTTTCCTAGTTTAGTTTTTGTCTCCTGGTTCCATAGTTTCAGGTAGTGGCGATATTCAGGAGTGTTCAGTTTCTTCACTGTAAGATGTACAAATGTGTTATTAACTCATTTTCATTTCAAAAGGCATGAAGATAGTCAATAATTCAGATGTGCTGCTTACCTTTTTCAGTCTTAAATGTAACTCTGACAAAGCCATCATCTCGTTCACTCCTGCACTTTGAGTCATGACCTGAGGAGATCAAACATCAACATTTGGTCACTTAAAATAGTCTGACCAAACTGTCAGCGGCCATCTTTTAGCAGCATATGCTTTATTTTGAAGACAAGCATAAACAACTGTATTACTTATTATTAAACTGCACACTGCAGATTCTTGATCATACAGTCTACCCTGCTCCACATTTTAGTATAACAGTATACCATCAGTGCCTTTTAAACGTTTAATTTTCCAAGCGAGAACTTTCAAATGAAGGCATTTGAAGTAGTTCCCCTCTCTTCTCTTTTTCCTTTGCCTTACCCACATAATGCAATTTGTGTACACATTTGTTTTTGTGCTTGTGCTTTCATCACAACAAGTGATGTGTGAACAACACAGGCTGTATGTGATGTCTGTGGTTTGGAAGTTAATACAATCACACTTTCTCCAGCAAATCTCATGACATGCTCGTAACCACAAAAACATATTTCACTTGTGCAAAGATCATAACATCAACTCCAAATGAATAAATCACTAAACTGATAAAGTCATAATCACCCTTATTTGTACTTGGCACACGGTACAATGTGAGGACATAATATAACCACATGGCAACACAGACTTATATAATTGTGATGCAAAGGATGTCATCAGAGCGATAGAAATATGATCACAAAAAAAGTTGTTTGTTTCTTACCGATGGACGTTTCCGGAGTGATGTCTTCAAAGAAGTACTGAGTGGCCTCAAAGGCAGAGTCGGGCTCTTCAGGTTCATGAGTGACTTCTGGGAAAGATATTAGAAAATTTAGCTTGGCCTGTGGAAATATCATGGGAACCAATTGATTACTTTCTCCATTTATTTATTAAAATTTATAAAATGTCTGAAAATGGTGTTTGCTTCCCTAAGCCCAAGATAATGCCCTCAAATGTTTGTTTACAACTAATAAAATTATTGAGTTTATATTCAAAGAGAAGTAAAACTAACTAATAAATAATTACATTTAAGAAGTTGGAATCAGATCATTTTGACTTTTGACAGTTATTTTAATATTTGACAATTAATCTATAAATGTTTGCAGCTCTACATTTGATCTCAAATTTAAAAGTTACTTTATTATAAATTACCCCATAGAAAGCTTGAGTTAAAAGGCTGATCAGTTTTTCCAAACTGTTTAATAAAAGTCAAAAAAAGAATTCATTAAGTTGAGGACTGAATTTAAAATGCAGAGAATACTTTAAAAAGTTCTTTCAATTATGCTGAAGCATACTGACAAAGGAAATCCCACATAAGTAATTTGTCCAGTGAAGCGAGACTAAGAGCTGAACATTTTCTCTCTGATCAACATTTCTACTTTTCTGTACAGCTAATAACCCTACACCACTGAAATGAAATGTAGTGTTCTGTAGTGTCGTCAACAGCACTTTCTGAGATCGCTGATGATCATGTCGATGCACACTCACCAGGTATGACATGCATCTTGTAGAGTAGCTTCAGCTTCTCTGTGAGGTCCCCATGATACAGGACACCTAAATCACACTGACAAGCTTTAGAGAGTCGACCACTGTGACCTGCTTCCAAATGTGATGCATCATCTTGGATATAACACTACCATAAATCAGAATCATGACAGTGTGAAACATCAATTTGTCAATGGACGCGCTATGTTACAAGCCATTACTTCCAAATAATAGGCACATATCTTACTCTACTCACCTAGGCCACTGATGAACTCCCGAAAATTGATGAGGGCATCTCCATTTTGGTCGAGGAGACGGAAGAAGCGCAAAGCCAGGGGGTCAGAGTGGGCGCCGTTGGCCCAGGGGAAGAGCAGGTTGAACAGGCCTTTGAACTGCTCCACGTCGATACGGTACTGCTCCAGGTAGGGCAGGCTGGGGTCGTGACGCTCTGTGGGGTTGCTACTGCCTCCCCAGTAGCAACTAGTCAGGTGCTCTGCCTGAAGGGAGGAAGAGAGGGGTCAGAACTGTGAAGTAACAAGTGCAAATCATTCATCCATCCATTTTCTACCGCTTATCCTCATGGGTTCGCAGGGGGGCTGGAGCCTTTCCCAGCTGTCTTAGGGTGAAAGGCAGGGTACACCCTGGACAAGTCTCCAGTTCATCACAGGGCACATAGAGACAGACAACCACTCACACTCACATTCACACCTACGGTCACTTTAAATTAACCAATTCACCTAATCCCCATGCATGTTTTTGGATGGTGGGAGGAAGCCGGAGTGCCCGGAAACAACAAGTGCAAATCAATACAGTTTAAATAGAAAAATAACCAACAATAAATACAATGCAAATTGACAGCAAAAGAAACTATTTCAGTCTTGAATAATATGAGGCTATTATTTCTTTCATCTGTAGATACCACATGGTTGACTTCCTGTTTATACCTGACTTTTGCCATAGTAGCAGAACAGGAAGTGTTAGCTGGAAATAACTGCAAAGTCCCACAACCCAAATGTGTCAGCTGCACTCACCTTGAAGAGCACATAGAGCTCCTCCAGCTCGTCAATACTGAAGGCAGTCTCTGTTACGATAGTCCTGACCTGAGAACATAATATAATTATATTAAGTGTGAAGAGAGAGGAGAGTATCTAATTATGACAGGAATGCTGTTCATTGGGTTTCAAAGCTCAAATCAAATTTGACCTGCAGAACTGAGGGGCTTTCGAAGTTGCCATGTAGCCTGATTACTGTATACAGATACAGCAAGAACATTACAGTGAATACAGTAACTGTACTCTAACTCTAGTATTAATAAGAGACAGTGCTTACCACGTTGCGTTTTGTTGTATCTTCAATGGTTTGGATGACCCTCAGTCTCTGTTTGAAACGCATCTGTTCGATCACATCTGCACGGATTGAACCAAATTTCTGACACAAGAAGAACGACAAAAGGAGAGAAATACAGGTCAGGCCAGCTGTGGCATTTCACTTATAGTTTTGTTGGCTCTAATATATCACTCCCAAAAAAGGACACGGGAGAATTTCCATCAACTGTTGTGAAATTGAACCACAGAAATTGATCAAACTTGATATTCCAGTATTCCAGATGTGGCTATACTGCTGCAATAGCGTCTTTAAAGTAACTTGAAGATTTGACACTGTGGCCATTCTTACACAGTTCTGCAGCCATGTGTTTTGTGTATGTAGCTACATACTTCTGAGACATTACAGTTTACCCCTAACAAAAAAACTAACTATATGAAACAAAAGCTAACCTTTACTAAAGTAAACACACTCTGGAAACTGAACTTCAATTAAATTTTACTGTCATAACTAAAATAAAATAAAAACTGAAAGTCGCACAATTTTGTGGAGACAGCTGGTCTTTCCAGTGAGCTACATTAAAAATTAAGTTGTAGTTAAATAAAACGGGAAACATTTAATTGTATACGCTGTAACATTACAGAGAAAATGGAAGACAAAAGTCCATTCGGAGGCACTTGATGAATTTCAGATTTGTACTTTTTGCTCGCACGTCTCAAGAACAAATGCAAGACGACAGATTTATACTCATCATCCAGCTTAAATACCTCATAGGAGCTGCGGGCCAGTTTAAAGATGTCGACCTCTGGGTGTGGTTCTCCGTTGTCTGTCAGTAAGGAGTGCAGGTGGGGGATGGGAGGGAGGGTGCTGTCCTTATTAGTGACACTGTCCAGGTACCTACAATTTACAAAAGGTAATTTGATCAAGACCTCCTTCAGGCTCGTGTGCTTAAAATGTCTGATGAATGTGACATAGCTTTTAGTGTTACGAAGAATGATAAAAGACCACGTAATATTAAAAAAACCCTGCTTCTCCTCACCTGCCCAGTACAGTCATGGCCTCTCCGTCATCCTTGCAGCCTAGTAGCTGGTGGATGTTGGCGTGCAGCACAGAGAGCGCCAGCTGAAAAATGACCTTGATGCCGTCATAGAAGAAGCAGTCCACGACCACCACTGCGCTCTCGAAGGGCATGACTGACAAGAAGAGGGTGAGGAACCAGGAGAGCGAGATCGTGGAGATGACCCCGAGGTCCTGCATGCAGTCGTACAGCTGAGGCACGTACTCGCGGGCGAGCTCCTCAAACACTCCCTGATCTACTAGAGCTCCTGGAGAACATGTGGTTAAGTTAACAACAAGTGAAACAAATGGAAAACTGTCAGTTGAACGCTCTTAAATAGAGAAGCACATATACTGACCTACAACCCTTGTGTTGTAGTAGTCAGGTAGCATCCTCTCACAGAGTGCCACAAGCAGCCAGAAAGCCTCCTCCTCTTTGGCGTAGAGCAGCAACACAGATGTCACAATGTTCATTGCCTATGGTGTAGAAGGAGAGAGGAGTCACGTTTTGTGAAGGACTGCAAGGACTTTCTGCCAGTTCATGTCAAACTCTGAAGAAGAGGAGCGTGCGTACCTGACAGTATCCAATGTTAGGGTTTCTGAATGCATAAGCTGTGAGGACCCTGCGAAGGGCAGCGATGCCCATCTCGTTCTGAAAGGCCGGGTGCTCAGGGAGAGAGCGGTGCAGGTCCCTCTCTATTTCCTCTGTTGCCAGGTTGTATTTGCCCATCGACTTTTCTACCAGGTCTTCGTAGTATCCAGGGTGGGTGGCCATCTCGTTGATCGCCCCTATGAAGAACACATGAGGTCAGATCCCCCCCAAAAAACTACAAGAGCTCTACTGTGTTTGTGAGGGGGTGATTTCATTCAAAGATGTCATTAAATATTTAAATCCTGTAAGAGAAGATACAGTTTATTGATCTTAGGAAGGGGAAATTAAAGTGTCACAGCACTGAAAGTACACAAAGATAGAAAATCATTTGCAGCACATTATGGATATCCAGCATATACAAGTGAAGCTTGGATTTATTTTTTTTTTTAAATAAGTTTTAAGGCATCTTGTAAGCGTAAAGGACCAAAATATTGTAATTTCATATAAGTAACAATGTCATAACATATTTTTTTCTTTAATACATTCATATATGTCCCTTCCTAATTTTGATCTATTAGTCTGATACAACTAGCAACACAATAAAATGCATACATGCAATTTATGAAGATATCTCACCCAAAAACAAAAAAAAAAAAAAAAGGAAAAAAACTACAATAACTAAAAACACACACAGCAAACTGTTTTTACAGTACATGGACTACATAATCCATCCATCCATCCATCCATTATCTACCGCTTATCCTCATAGGGTCGCGGGGGGCTAGAGCCTATCCCAGCTGTCTTAGGGCGGAAGGCAGGGTACACCCTGGACAAGTCGCCACCTCATCACAGGACACATAGCGACAGACAACCATTCACACTCACAGTCACACCTACGGTCAATTTAAATTAGCCAATTAACCTAATCCCCATGCATGTTTTTGGATGGTGGGAGGAAGCCGGAGTACCCGGAGAGAACCCACGCAGACACGGGGAGAACATGCAAACTCCACACAGAAAGGCCCCGGGCCGGGAATCGAACCCCGGTACCTTCTTGCTGTGAGGCAACAGTGCTAACCACTACACCACCCATCAAGGTTGTCTTAGTTTGGTATATTTGTATTAAATGGAAAATTGTCTGATTTCAAGAGAGCAAAGAAACCATAAAGTTTTTAAATGATAAAAACAAGGAAAATGTTAAATAAACATGTGCTGTAACAGCATTTGTCTGTACTTAAAACATGTTTAAGTACGTGTCTGTGTGGAAAACCTGCATCACTCCATGTTCCAGGTTTTCCACTCAGCACTTATCCACTCAATCTCTTTCAACCAAACTGGTCTGTCTCCCTTTGTTCTATAAATAATATCAGGACAACAGTGAACGTTTTAAATAAACATGGTAATTATTTTTCTTGTAGGAGAACAGTAGACTATAGGGAAAAGTCATGCAGGCAAGAGTGACTCAGGTGAGCACAATGCAGCTATGACGACAGCCAGGTGAGCCATAAAAGTGGGTCAACAGGGAGGGAGGGAGGAGCGGTTTGTAACCTGCTCTGCTGATGATGAGTTCAGGTTAGTGCATGACTGTACCTGCAAACAGGGAAGTCTGAGGCTGGTGCACACCTGAATATGTACTGTAGCATGTTGTTCAAGAGTGACAGTAACAAGCTTCAGGTCCTCTGTAGAGGCTGCAGGTACTGCACAGTTTCATTCATTCATCCATGTATGTGGCTAGTTTGATATGTTGTGTTCTAGCACATGTGGAATATAATGGATGCATATGTATAAGATCATCATTTTATTATTTTACTTCAAGCAATTTTCCAAATCCCATTAACTCCAGATATGAAAAACAACTTCTGTATCAGCAGGATTATTATTGTATCGTAAAATCATTTTAAATAAATTCTTTTGCTTATTTTCATATCTTGCCTGGGGCACCACCTAGACTTGAGTCTGCACTGAAGGAAAAACATTTTCAAATCTCAAATAGTCTGAATGGTTGTGAACACTGCGTCATGAGGTGCTAAATTAATTTACCATGTGTTTATGCAGGCTGTAAAACAGGAATGGCTGAAGTGGTACTGAAATATTTTGACAGTGAGTATTTGCCAACAAGTCATCTGTGGATTACACCTGCATCAAATATGTCATGTGGTGTTATGATCATGTGAGAGCACGTAATATGCAGGGTGTGGTCTCGTTGAGGTACAGTGCATGAATTTGCAGCAGAGCGTGCACAGTGAGTGCTGTGCTTGTGTTCACAGTATTTCAAGCCTCTCTGAACATTTACTCACCAGAGAAGAGCAGCCAGAGCTCTCCTCTCATGCTCTCAGGAATCCCCTTGAGGACCAGGTCCTTGGTCTTCTCCGTGCGGTACATACACACTCCCTGTCCGTACTCTGCAAAATGGTTCTTCCACGCTTGCTCCTTCAGGAACTCCTTTGCCTTACAAGCAAAGAGGACAAAACAATTTCATGATATGTAGTAGCTCAAGTTCTGTCAGAGTCAAGCTTTTCTTGCACACTCCACAAAGCACCAATACTGCAATTTTCTGCAATACACAGTCACAACCCCATTATACAGAGCTTAAGAAAAGACTGGCTACATTTATATGCAGTCTTGCCGGAAAAATAATGTTGCCAGGTTCCTGCTACAACGTTCCATGCAGCTTAATATCTGTGCAGTGTAATGATGAAAGAGGAGAAAAAAAAAGTACAATGTGAGAATCCATGACGGGAACAGATCAAATCAGACCGTTGTGCCGTATCATGTCTGACAGGATGAAATGTCTTTCACTATACTTGAGAAAAGATTTAACTCACCAGTTTAGGATTGAACTCCTCAGGTGAACGGCGGCGGTACATGGTCATGAGGGCTTGTGTCGCTGTAGGTACGCTGCTGTCGTTCAGGTTGAACGTACGCTCGCCTTCTGAGCTCAAACTGTGCTGTGGGCTGCTGGAGTGCAAGGATCCCTGCTGGGAGTAAACCTGTAGGGGACATTATATTAAAGCTTTGGAGCTTTTGAATTTACACAGCTGCCATCACTGTTCAAAGTTATTCACATTATTTTGTATTTACTCAACTACGAGGTATTAAGAAAAGTGGAAACTTTTTTACCTCGTCGTCTGAGCTGTTTAGACTGCCAGTAAGCTCCCTCTCTAGGTAGATCTTGGAGGTGGTCTGCTGAAGGAAGTCAGAAATCCTCTGGACCAGGAAGTCTCGGTCCTTCAGATTAGCAAACAGGAATGTCATACGGTTCTTGGTACTGATTGAGAGTGGGCTGGGCAGCACGTTGGAGCTGTCTGCCTTCTCCACAATGGTCACCTGAAAGAACAATGGGAAAAAAAATCCCCAATCTCAATTAACACAAAATACTAGATGACAAGCAGCTATATCCATGGAAATTAACACATGTTGTCTTGGCAAAGCTTGATCGTCTTGCGAGCTATTAACTCTTTGAGTGCCATTGACGAGTTACGCCATCAGTTTTTTTTTGTTTTTTTTTTTACAGCTGGTCGCTGATCACGGTCTACCACAGCCTGTCAGTAATTTCGGGGCTTCTGTGATTTGTAGTCAGGACACAAACGGTTAATATGTGCCACAGAGCTCAAAGCAGGAAGTGGAGACAATCGTAATTAGAGAGCAAAATAAACGGATTCTGGACAAAAAGTGTTGATTTTGGTGAAAGTGGCCTCTGCTCTCCTCCAGATAAAACAAGAACGGAACAAGGTAAAAACAAATGTTTTTTTTTCATGATGAAATAGCACGACTCTTCTTTCATTTGAGCTCTTCTGCGTTTTTAGAGACATAGCAAAAAACGCTGGCACAGGGCACTTTGGATTTTAAAAAACGGCTGGCACTCAAAGAGTTAATAAAACAGACGGAGACATTTAGAGCAAACTACTCGCCTCTCGTAGCGGGATAATGAGGCTGCACAGTGTCTCTTCCTTGCTGGTGAAGCAGATGTAGTTGGTGGAAACAAACATCTGTCCCAGGATGTGCATCTTGTTAAAGGGGGTCCACAGTGTGCAATCTGTGTGTCCGTCCAGTTTTTCATTTTTGGGCAGACGGAAGAGCGCCCGGTAACGCTCGCTCTTAGCTCTTGCATCCAAATCCCTGAAGGATGAAAAAAATGCAGTCAATACATGGCAGATCTTTTGTACTTGTAGAAATGTGACTTACCAAAAAATACTTATTTTATTTTAGCAGGGTATACTGTATGTGTGTTAATTTGCATTACAGTCATTTTTTTTTAAACAGTCCAGTGGATAATTTCATTTCCTCATGTTACTCAATGTGGACAAAGACAATGTACTGTGGATACAGTGAAGTGTTACGCAAGAGCAAGCGGGCTGCTGTGAAACCAAATCATGCTTACATAAAACTAGCTGACTTAGCATTAATGGGATCTTGGGGCCGTACTTAAGGGCTTGCAGAGACCTGCTAGAGTTCAAAAGCATGTGTCGTGCTTTTGCAGTTAAATGTAAAATCTAGATCTTCCTGCTTTGTTGTTAAGTGTCTGGATAACCAGCTGCCCTACCAACTGTAACACATTAATGTTCAATCGACTGCATGCCATAAACATGCTTACACAGTATTAATTATTAATGAGCATAAGTGTTCCAGTTCTTTATCACCTCTTGAGCGCCGAAACCTTCTTGGGTGACTTCTTTTTGAGCTTGGGCAGTGAGCGGTCCTGCTCAAAGCCTTTGTTGTCCAGGAGCTGACGCATAGCGATGTTGGCCAGCTGCTCCGCCAGCTTGAAGGTCTCGTTGATGTTGAGGAAGACGGAGAAGACGTGCTCGTTGATACGAGTGCTCACCTTGATCGCGTCGGGCAGCAGGAGGGTGGCACTCTTCTCCAGCTGGGTGATATCCGCCCAACGCACCACCAGTTTGGCTGACAATCACACAAACAATTAAATTAAAATGTTAAAATGTTGTCAAGACAACATATCCTCAGGATATGGTTTCAGATTTACTTCAAAGGTCTTACCTTGAAAAGCACACAAGAATACTAAAATAATGCACAGTTTGATATTTGATTTAGATTGATTTGATATGTAACAACTTACTGCAATGCACCTTTTGATAAAACTTTAAGGTTAGTTGATTTACTTTAGATATTCATAAAAAGCAACAACCTCCAAGAAACTCCAACAGTTATTCTACAGTTCATGTCACCACAAAACAAAAAACTAGAAACGCACTCAGAGAGCGCAGACCGCCAAGGCGGCAACTTTTTTTTATTTTACCCCCACGCCGCCAAGGAGGTTATGTTTTCACTGGGGTTTGTTCATATGTTGGTTTGTTTGTTTGTTGGTTTGCAAAATAACTCAAAATGTAGTGGACAGATTTTGACGAAATTTTCAGCATATAAAATAAAAATCAAAATTATGTGACTGAAGTATGCTGTTACTGTACAGTTACAAAGCAAATCCAACCTTCTTTTCCTAGTAAGTAGGAGTAGAAGCAGAGGTGGTTGATGCTGAGGTAGAGCCATCCTTGTCGTGGCACCTTGCCCTTCCAGTAGCTGCAGGAGTAATAGTTGACCAGCTTCTCCTCCTCTGGCATTCCAAACAGCTTACGAAACTTGGCGCTGGCCTCCTTGAACTTGTCTGTGTCGTCATCCTCTTTGACATCGTGGTTCTTGTTGTACTCTGCAATGATGCCCTGAGGCGAGATGGAGAGAGACAGAAAGAGGTCATGAGTTGAGCCATTGAAAAGCACAGCGGCAGTTCTTCATGTGATTGATACTTCACATAGTTAAATGAGCAGGGCCTACTACAGTTGAGAGTACTTCACCAGCAAAAAAAAAAAAAAAAAAAGGCAAAACCTTTTTGGGAAAGGATGAGAATTGTTTAAGATGCAGTCGCCTCCTTCTCCACACTGTTTTATCTGATTCTCTTTAAATCAGATCACCATCTCATAAACAGTCGCTGAAGGATTTTAAATCACATCTTAAACTCAAGCAGCTGTTCTAAAAATGGACAGGTCCTCAATTATGTATACAAAGTCACAGTACAACAGTATGAGCATTATGAGGAGGATTATTGATAAAGAACTTTGTCAAATCAAGTTTTATCATGTGATTTTATGTCAGATTTTTTTGTCTGATATTATTTTATAGTTTCCATGATCTTCAAATTATTACACTTTACTTAAATGTATGTAATTCATGATTTTATTGATTAGTAAATTTTCTGTGAATTTGACACATTCTTGCAAAATATACTCATTTAAGTAATGTCACACTATCACTGCTCTGATTTGTCCGGTCAAATAGATTGATGACTCTTAAATCGTGCAGATCTTAACGACCTGATTGACGTATGTATGTTTCTGTATATACATCACCTGTTGTGCTCTGTGGCAGTTACTAGACATCACCTGATGAATAAAAGACCAAGTTCCTCTGTCACATACATTACCCTGTCCGTCATTTCTACTGTCAACAATCACTTAGATTTAAAGTCTAGACAAGTAGTTACCTGCACTTTTCCTTTGACAAAGGTGGTAATGTCATTCTCATTCTCAAAGATGGAGAGAGTCTGCAGCAGGTTATGTTCCAACCACTCCCAGTGTTCTGTGATCTCTTTACGAGAGGTTCCTGCAGAGAACACACAGAAATTTATGGGAAAATTAGTACATTAAATAGGATACATTGAGGTATTCTGCATTGCTAAACAGTGAACTGGGACAGGAGGATGGGCTGTGAAAAGCATCACTGCAAGTTCAAATAAAATGAAATGCACATCTTCAATGTCTACACAGCAACACTGTACTGATCCTGCTGTTACTGTTATCAGTGAGGCTAAAACAGATTTTTTTTGGCAGCAGGAGCAACTGATTGCAGTAATGGCTGCCACTGTGGACCATTATCCCTCAGCACTGCTGCAACCAGCCCTTCTGTGAGTGCACATTCACTGAATTAGCCATGTCTGCCTGCCCGACTGCTCCACTCTTCTCTATCTCTGGAAGGAGAGGGAGGGGAGGTGGGGAGCAAAAGCCATTTCAAGTTCTGTAGGCCTCCATTTCAGATATAGGGAGCACAAATCATAGACATTTATACACATATTTAAAAGGTAACAGGTAGATGAAATACAGGGTTGCACATACATCGTGTATGTGTGTCTGGATTCCAAGCTACAAACAACTACAACAGTTTGGACATCATAATCTTGTCATGCATTATCCTAATTCATTTCTATGCAATCCAAAAAATTGTGAGTTGTATTTTATTGCCTCTCAACTCCCACATACAGTATATGCAAATAAAGCTGTTTTTGTTGGACTTTTCTGATAGTAAACTAATACCTTTTTTTGGTGGCTGTTTGAGCTCATGCCCTCATGGGCTACAGGAAACTCACTATTCTTAACATTTGTCGACTAACTAATTGAGATAATAATTAGTAAATGTATTTTGATAATAAAAATAACCATTCTTCGCAGCCCTGGTTTTGTGTTGGAGGCTTTTCCTCACATGATTTCACATTCAGTGACACTGCAAAAAAAATGAAGAGTGCTTCTTCTAATCAGTCTGCAGTGCAGCTGCTACTTTGCATGATTTACTGCCACACACAGCCTCTTACTGGAGATAACAAGTGAAGCTTTGCATACATAGAATATGCAGATTACATTACTATGAGACACCAGCAGATGACATGAAACTCCAAGAAAAACATAGCATCCATTCATAATTGAACACTGATTCCTGATCCAGTAATCCTGCTCTTTAAGCCCACCGGGGCATGATGTAATGCTTGGCATTCGGCAGCTAACATGGGAAAAGACAGGATGCTGTAGTATTATGGGTTGTGTGGTTGCTGGTGGATGGATGCTCACTCTTTATACTAGAATGACACATACCTATTTATCTAAAATGTACAGAGAAAAGCATCTGCAGTCATGTAGTCATTAAGTACATCAAGTTTCCTTGCAGTCTTTTGAGCCAAGAATTAAAAACACATCAACATACCATGAGCAATGATCCAGTAAGCTAAAGAGTCAGGGGTCTGGTACAGGATCCTATAGGGGGCCATCCGAGCACTGGAGTCCAAGACAACATCCAGGGTCCCAACCAACAAACCTGCAAAAAAGTCAAAAATACTGTTATTATAAGTGAACACTTAACATGAAACACCTCAGATTTCAGATTAGGTGAAAGAGAGAACTCATTGTGTTGGTCCAAACACAGGAAAAAAAACCCTCACACTCTGAAATTAACTCATGACAAATTACTCCAGAAATTGATTCAGCTGTGAAACAAAAGCTCATCTTTAACAACTATATAAAGCCACGTGAAATACCTTACGCATTAGCAAATAAATGCATTGTTACTTTCAGACCATGTTGTTATGCTGAAAAGGGGAGCAAAGGGGGAGTCCCATGAGGTCATGTGGTTAAAGAGTTGAAAAACACCTTGTGGCTTGAACGTCTTCCACAGACTGTATATGCCGCACAATGAATGCATGTGTTAACTTGTTAGGCCTAAACGCCTGTGTTTGACTCTGGGTTTTGATAACTAAATGTGACTTTGTTATCTGAAGCGAGGTGCTGAATGAAGGCAGTGCTTTGAAACTAACTGAGGGGGTGACAAAAAGAGAAAAGGCACCTGAGAGAAGGATGAATGGGCTGATGGAATGAAATAATGAGGAGTCACGATGCATCGAAAACTTTTGTCAGATTTCAGTGTTTCTCCGTATGGAAAATTGCTGCCGGCAAGGAAAACACGACAGCTTACGTAGAAAACACTTGATTTTTGATGCTCCCACATTGTACTGGACACATGTAGGAGCTGCTGACAGCTGGAAATGCTGAAGCGACGTTCAGTCACAGTTTGATGGGCATCTGATGTTGCACGTATTGTGTCTGATGACATTTCCTGTTATTTAGGTATGTTCAGGATACAGCGCTGAATGGAAACACTGCAGGTTTCAAAAGATTTAAAACATATTCTTTGCAAATGTTTTATGAGGAAGGAAATGCATTCAGCATTCTTCAAAACAATTTGGGTGAGAAAAAAAAAAAAAATCACAGACTATCATAAAAAAAAACAAAAAAACCCCAAATGAACCCTTAAAACTGCAGCCTTGATGGCCTACTGTAAGAACCCTTCATCTATGACTTACTGACATTTATATCTGCAGATGATTCACTAGCTTTTGCTACTTGCTTATGATGAGATGAGAAACCTTTGACCCTTTGTGCCAAACAGTTTCACAACCATGGCGCATTATAACTGATCTTAAAGCAACTTTAAAACATTTTATAGGCGTATCTAATTAGAAAGTGGCATCACAATGACTTGAAATTCAGAAATCTAGTTAATCTACAGTACCATTTTGCGAGCTGCTGGTAGATGTGACTGTTCTCTTTTGTTCAGAGTAGGTATACGTTCAACTGCCATAAGAGACGGGTTATTTTTATTTCAGCCGCTCATCAGGGCAAACAGTATGAGTCACACAGAGAGAGGATGAGGGGGAGGAAGAGGAGAGAGGAGACAGGCGAGCAAAGCTGAAATGTTTCCTTCGTTTCAAAAGTCAGAAATAATAAAAGAAGTGCATCTGGTTTAGACTCACTGACCCGCCATTATTTAAAGACTAAGGACTACAGTTAAAATACTTCTGTTTGTCTAGTCAATTACTGTCTGTCTTCCTCTGCATATATATTTTGTCTGATAGTGTCATTTAATTTTCCTCTTTAGTCCTCCTCATCAGTCCCTTTTGTCCCAATGAACAATAAATAAAAGCAACAATAAAGGAAATAATCAAGGGCCTCAATAAATAGATAGACCATGACGACACAGTCACTTTCACGTGATAATTAAACTATTCACTTTGTCAGAAGACAATCAGCTTAAGTGGAAATAATGAGATAGTTTAGCCTGACACTTTGGTTTAGTCCCTTTGAGAGTGAAAACAACTCCCTCTTTAACAAAAGAAAATCACAAGGTTTAAAAAAATAAAAAAAAATTTAAAAAGTCAGAACTGAAACACAAACAAGTGAAACAAAACTGACAGAAACAGAGCGGTGTACACTTTATTTTTTCCCCCAAAACCTCACACCAAAAGTCCATGTGAGTGCCTCTTCTAACACACACACACCACTGCCCTCACAGAGGTAATTTCCTTCCACACGCTGAATGAGTGGGTGCACTAACCTACAAAACAAAAGACAACACACAGCTGTAATGGTTACAGGTTCCGCCTATTATACTCAGGAGGAGGAAAACACAAAACACACAACGGACCTCCTTGTGAGCAGAACAGACTTTATAATCATGTGATGCTTTGTGTCGATCAGAAAGCAGAACATACACCGTCAGAGTTCCCTGTTGTTAAAGCGAAACAAATTAAACATGTCCTGTTTCTCACCCACTGTAAAAGAGCAACAAAAAGCTCTTCTTTGCAAAAAGAAAAAAAAAAAAACAATGAAAGAAGCGGTTTCTTTTCTTCTGTTTACGTCCCGCTTCTGCCAAAAGAAATGCTTGGGGGGATTTACTGGAGTAGGATGCTCGCGCACAAAGGAACACTATCTCCTTCAGGCTTAAAATCAATACCATCTCAATAACAGAAACCTGAGATAACCCTTATTCATCATCATCATCGTCATCACATGCCCACTGCCTCCACATAATGATATGCACTTTACAGCTTCCTCACAACGCCCCAACATACCTACAGCTTTTAACATTAAACCCAAGCCATAAAGTTGAAAGTAGCCTACAAAAAGACACCATCAGTATCTGTGTGACATGACACACTTTCAGCCAAACATAGAATAATTAACAGCTAGATTGTGAAATATTTTGTTGTACAATGACTCAAATTACTGTGTCACGTAATACTTGAGTGTCACATTGCGTAACAACTGACACAGTGGCCTGATTTTGAGCTCATTTACAGTCAGATGGATGCAGGTTTTGTTCTGTCTAATTACCTCCGCCAAGGAGGTTATGTTTTCACCGGGGTTTGTTTATTTGTTTGTTGGTTTGCAAAATAACTCAAAAAGTTGTGGACGGATTTTGACGAAATGTCTAGGCTTGGTCAGAAGTGGCCTAACTTAAAACTGATTAATTTTTGATGGTGATTGGATCCAATTTAACGGCACCACCAAAAATTAATCAGTTTTAAGTTAGGCCACTTTCGTCAAATCCATCCATAACGTTTTGAGTTACTTTGCAAACCAACAAGTCAACAAACAAACAAGCCCCAGGGAAAACATAACCTCCTTGGCGGCGGGGGTAATTTTAAATAAAAAAAGTTGCCGCTGCCGCCTTGGCAGAGGTCTGCGCTCTCTGAGTGCCTTTCTAGTTCTTTTTGCTTCCTCTCTGAACATGGGAACATGTAGACAACAAAGGACACTTGGATGCGAGATGTCCTTTCAAATGTTGTTCTAGCTCATGTCCATAAAGACTTGCTTATTATATAAGACTGTTAAAAGCTGGGTGCTAATCAGTTTTAATGTGTCATGCAAATTACATTAAACACAACACTAAGCAGGCGCATCATCCCCGTTTGTGACTCTGTTAAGTCAAACTGTATTTTTATGTTGGTAATTTTTCCCCTCAGAGTTTTCTTGGAAACAAACCAAGTTAAAGCATGTTTTTATTTGTGTGAATGTATTTCCTTTCTCATAAAGCTCTCCAGTCCTGTTATTTTGAACATGTTTTGTGCCTGGCTCTGTAAAATCCTGTTCTGGTGCTGCTGATTGGTTTCCGCTCTTCCTGAAGAAGTGCCCGCCGGCAATGTCACTGGGCGCCAAGTGCCAACTGGCACACAGTACAAGTCATTTACATAACAATGACATCATCCTCTAGCGCCAGACGGTACTTTACCGTATGGTTGTATTTGTACCCTGGACGCTATCCCTTTAATTTGGCCACCATTGCTTTTGCGTCAGTGTGATGAAGTATCCTGATTTGTAATATCACTAAATACTTGGATTTAACTATTTTCAGTTAAGTTGGGAGCCACAGTAGTGTATAATTATATCCTGTATTTACTGATTTCCTATAATAAAAAGATTAATATGATGGAAGATTTTTACTTTACATTGACCATTCCTGAGTCAGACTGGTCCTAAGTGACAGATATTTTACTTGTGTCAGTAACAGAGAGCTGATCAACAAGGTACGACCTGTGACAGACGCACCCTTCTCACTTCAGTTTGAAATAAAATACAATAATCCTAATTTACATTGAATAATCTGTTTCAGTGTATACAACATGTTACACTAAAGCCCCGGGTCACTGTGTGGCAAATTTATTAAACTGTAAATATGTTATGAAAATATGAAATATTACCTGGCATAAGGGACTTGAAAGTTGGTCCTGCTTTATTACTCGTGGCATTGTGTCAAAATCTATTATTATGACCATTATTTTTTTAAACTGATACCAATCTTATATGAAGCATATTCCTTAGTTCAGTGTTTGCTGAAATAACACAGCAAATATAAGCTCAGCTAAGGGTTCACCACAGCAAAGATATCCACAGAGGGGAGGAAAAGGGTTTAAAGGAGGAGACCAGCAGCTAAGTTTTGGAGCTCAAGTGCATCAGATATTAATGTCAATATCCTGACCCAAAATATGTATAATTGTCTTTACAAACAGCTGCTCTCAGGTCAGAGACTGACCAAATTCCAACATTCAAAGAGCAAACAGGACAGTCAAACTGTGAACCTCTTTTCCATAACCTGACCCTTCTCCTCTTCCTCATACTCCTGCTGGTGCTTGACCCATTTTGGTGAGAATAAGCAAGAGAGAGGAGGAGGAGTGAGAGAAGGAGGAAGGGGAATGATTCAGCATGAACAAGCACACAGACCACATCTCAAATAGATTCACTGTTGTTCAGACACCAAAGCGATTAGCAGCAGGAACAACATGGTTTGCATCTGAGTTATGGGTGAAATTGAATTTCTCTTGCAGGCCATTGTGAGGAATAGCCTGTAATTTTTTCAAGACAGTATGCATAATTTCAGGAGTATATATGATCAGAGAGTAGATGCGCTGGACTTTGTCCCTTAATGTCAGCTTACCTGGTCGAAGGTTTATTCTTCATCAACACAGGCTGAAAATAGTGTGACTAAATTAAAGAAGGTTTTCAAGGTAGGAGGCAGGAGGCCTCCAAACTGTTTCAGGAGAGGTTCAGTGAATGGAAGTGAAAATGTTACATTAATTAAGCCCTATAGCTTAACATTAGTGAGAAATTTAGTAATATTTCACTGATTCAGAAACTACTAAATGCCGCAAGACAGACCTTTTTTCAATTCATCTGGTCTGACTCGTCAAACAGCACAGGTAGGCGTTCTTGGCTCAGTTGTTGAGTGTCTATAGGATCAAATTACTTAATCATGTGTCCATAGACATCTGGGAATTGAGTCAATCTATACAAATAAACTAAAGGTTAGTTGAAGAGGTGTCTTTTCCCAGGCTTTGTCTGGGGCCCAGTGAAACACCTGTGACAGCTGATTAGTCATGTGATTAACCAGGCCATGTGTTTCCTCATATCCTACACCAACACTCAGTTACTATTTCATCAAAAATGACCTTTGAATTTAAATCAAACATTTTTTGTGCTATTTCTGTATGTCAGTGGTCAGGCTTAAGACTCACCTGCCAGTCCTCCGCCTCCATCCCCGTGGCCCTTCCGTTTCTGGAGGATGAAATATGGATTTGCTCTCTCGGTGATCCATAATGCGCCCGCCAGTAACACATCTTCAGGACTGACCCACATAATGCTCCTGTTTTTAAGGGGACATTGAACACTGGGGACTGGTGACAGTGATCATCAAACTGGTCCGTATGATTGTGTCCAGCTGCGGGTGTTCAATTATTAAAAGACCAACACAGGCCTGCTATTCTCCTCCTCGACCCTTCAAATATCGTCTTCTACTGGGTATCCGAGTGCAAGTAACACGCGTATTTGAAGTGTTGCTATAATTAACCCGCCAGGCACGAATCGGCTCGGCCTGCAATGTGGAAGACCAAATTTCATGCACACGAAGCTTCGCTTGCAGCACCACCCCCTCACCCTTAGTGTAAATAAATAAATGAATATGTTGAGGTTTCTTAGGCAGCCTGTCTCTGTTTGCTGCCGCCGCACAGCGCAGTGCTGGATCAGTCTTTGTTATCCATGGTCCGCGGCAGGTGCGATCCCGTCAAAGCCGATGTTTGCACATAAAACCTCCTTATGACAAATCGATCGAACAGTCTGATTGTTCTCCCAGCTGCGATGTCCGTCCGTGAACTGACATATAAAGACGACACTTTAACTGTAAAGCCCACAGCGTCTCCTCCTCCTCTTTCTCCGCTGTAGCGCAGCTGCTGCAAAATAGAGCGAGCGCGTCACCGACTGGCCACCGCGCGACGTCAGCGCGCAGGAGGCGGAGGCACGTGAGGACTTAATTACTTATTTAGAAGAATAAACACACTTCTTTTGCATTGTTATGTCGACTTGTGTGCAAGAACTAAGCGATGCATTATAAAACATGTTGATAAAACGTAACAATTTCTTTTTAAAAACCCACCGGTAGCGCAGACATTCTTTAAGCTGTGCCTCTAAACACACAAACCACATTACTTTGTTTGGAGTTCCCAAAATAGTGTAACATAGGGCCTGAAGATTTCTCTAAAATGCTGGGTGCATTGTCATTTCAGTTAGAAATTTGACTTTAGTAGTGCATATTACCAAACTAAAGTACATCTTTACACTCTCTCAAAGTTATTACTCACTTTGTGATTTCAACAACAGCTTTCTGTGTCACTACATATTTTTTCATTTCCATCCTCTCCATTAATTTGGTATTTACTTTACTACAGTTTATGGGATAATAATAAATGCATAAGAATAGAGATTTAAACTATTTTTGCATGCATGTACAGTAGGCCTATAACCTCAACTCTGAAATGCTCTCATCTCTCATCATTTACATGTTTTTGCTGCAGAGGGCTGTCACTGATGACCAGCTGACTCAGTGACAGAGCTGCAGTTATCTCCTGGTGCAGTATAGATCATCTGACGTCATGCAATAAGCATCATGTTTCATTTCTGGTTTCCTGAGTATATGTTGTGTTTGAAATCTCCACAACATTAGAGCTCAATGTTGTTAAATTATACTATCTTCTAACACTGGTCGAGTGTGACCAGTGTTAGAAGATTGTATAATATCTGGTGAGTGTACCAGATATTATCATGAATTATTCAACAAACTGTAAGAAGGCATTTTCAACACTTTTTATGACATTTTATGATGTCACATTTTTTGACTTTTTTGGCATACCGTGGTATGACCTTTTTTTTTTTTTTTTTAATTTTTGACATTCTAAAAATGGCTTTTTCACTACTTTAATCACCAGACATCACCATGATTTCCTTTTAGCCATTTTTTAGGATGCCAAAAAAGTGAAAATGCCTTCCTCAGATCCCTGAATCTACCAGATGGTAAGCAATAGAAAGGTGACCAGTGCTCATATTTACCTGTGCAAAGGTCAACTGCAGAAGGCAATTCATGGTTAACCTAAAGCTAGACAAATGCTTTTCATTTTCCCCTTCAGGTTCTGTCTGAGGCAATACTATTGAATAGTGAAAGCAGAAAATGTTCGCATTTATCCAAAAGGAGGTTTCAAAATTTTGGCTTTACACAACAAAACCATTAACCTCTTACTTGTAAAGCAGACAAAATGTATAATCTAATGTATAACAATACAAAAATATTAGCAAATGAATGACAGTTTAAGCACAGCCTCTCTTTTACCTTGATGTCTCTATGTCAAAATGTCATTCACCAAGTCACCAAGTTAAATTCCTTGTTTGTGCAAATTTAGTTTGCAATAAACTTGTTTCTGATTCTGGTTCTGACATAACAATAGTGTGATATACACTGATCAAGCATAACATTATGACCACTGACAGGTGACAAGTGAATAGCACTGATTATCTCTTCATCATGGCTCCTGGGATATATAAGGCATTAAACGACCTAATGACCTTTGTCCTCAGGGTTGATGTGTTAGAAGCAGGAAAAATGGGAATGCGTCAGGATTTGAGGGAGTCTGACAAGAACCAAATAGTGATGGCTAGAGGACTGGATCAGAGTATCTCCAGAACTGCAGCTTTTGTGGTCTACAGTGATCAGGATCTATCAAAATTGGTCCAAGGAAGGACCAGTGGTGAACCAGAGACAGGGTGAAGGCTGGTCTTGGTGGTCTGACCCAACAGATGAACTATTGTAGTTTAAATTGCCAAAGAAGTTAACGGTGGTTCTGATAGAAAGGTGCCAGATACCAGACCACACCTTCAGGGGTCAGGGCTGGGGACCAACACAGTAGAAGGCAGGCGGTCATAATGTTATCCTGATCGGTGTCCTGATATACGAAATAACTAACTCAGCCAAATGTTCACTTCTGTCGTGTTTGCACATCAGGACACCTGGTCATGTATTTTATCACTTTCTTAACCCACAGCTAGACCAATGGTCCAGTGATAGGTGACTGATAAAGTAGCACAAAGCTGCTGTGGTTACTTGCAGCTTCACCTATGTGGGTATTTTTTTTTTAAATTTGATTTTCCATGCTATGTTGATGATGATGAAGACAACAACCAACCAAATCAGAAATTCTTATTATTTGCTCTCCCTTACCACATAAGAGAGTTCTGTTTTAATTATTAAATGCATGTATTTCTTCACTCAGGGAGACAGAAGGGTAAGTGAGATAAAACATTTACCAGTTTCAACTATCCAAACAGCACCTTGGTTAGAGAAAAACTAAAGGTTGCCTGGTCCAGGTTTTAAGAGTCAGGTTTGCAGTCCATTTCTTTTTAGTGTGAAGGACTTGCACACAGTGGGAGGTCATGATGAAGTTTGAAAGCATCTTAGCTGATATTAATGGATTTGGAAGATTTCAGACAATGATCATTGTAATCGTCGTCCTTGGTCGCTTCACCCTGCCCTGCCACTTCATGCTAAACAACTTCATAGCGGCTGTTCCCTCTCACCACTGCGACATTAGCTCTCTGGATGATGGAGGTGTTTTTAGGAATTTATCCCAGGCAGAGAGGCTTGTTGTTAGTATTCCAGTCCAGGAGGATGGGACTCCAAACTCCTGTCAGATGTTTGCAGAGCCTCAGTATCATCTGCTGTGCAACGCCTCCAACGTGACTGAACTACCAACGGTGCCGTGTCAGAATGGATGGGTGTACGATAACACCACCTTCAAGTCTACTCTGACCTCACAGGTGACCTTCTTTTATGTAATTTGTTTAAAAAAAAAAGTCTGCTTGTTTAAATGTCAGGAACACTTTTTAGGAAGATGTCAAATAACATTTGTGTGTTCAAGTGGGACCTGGTGTGTGACAGAAGAGGGAAAAACAAAGCGACTGCTACCATCTTCTTTGTTGGAGTGATGTTTGGAGCGGTGTCCTTTGGAAGTCTGAGTGACAGGTATCGCAGCTTGGCTGAACATTCAGCTTCTAACTTTCATGATACAGTGTTTTAACCAATCAGTAAAATTAAAATCTAGAGACTTTCTGACTTGATGCAGATTTGGCCGAAGGATCGTGCTGCTGGTGTCGTATGTGTCTGGAATGTTCTTTGCTGTTGCAAGCGCTTTTTCGACATCCTACGTGATGTTCGCAGTTCTGAGGTTCTTCACTGGGTTTTGCATCACCGGCATCGTCATCGTCTCATCAGTCCTCAGTAATAATACCTTTTAATTTCTGTTTTAAGCATAAACTGAGTCACCTCAGAAGCTAACAAGTGAAAATAATCAACATTTCAAGTGATTTCTCAGACTTGTAATGCTTGCAAAGTGATGAGGTGTTTTTTTTGCAGATGTGGAGTGGGTGGACATCGAGCACAGGAAACTGGTTGGAGTGATTGACAGTTTAGGCTGGACATTTGGGAACGTCATATTTGCAGCTATTGCATACTTTGTGACTGATTGGCGGTGGCTAATTATTAGTGTGACCTCTCCTCTAATCTTGGCCATCATCACCTGGAGGTACGACTCATAAGCTCAGATCTTTTGATCAGAAGGATAAAAAGCCTTTACAGGGTGTTTGAGATGGGTTACAAACAATTGGGGAGAACACTTAATTTTTACTTTTAAAACATTTAACTCATTGAGTGCCAGCCCTTTTTGAAAACAAGTGCCTTGTGCCAGCATTTTTAGCCATTTTGAGTCATCTTTCATCATCTACAGAATATTTTATACAATGACTCTGACAACAATGAATCGCTCAAATGAAAGAAGAGACTCTCTTCTTTCATCATGAAAAAAATTTTGTTTTTACCTTGTTCCATTCTTGTTTTATCTGGAGGAGAGTAGAGGCCAGTTTCACCAAAATCATCACTTTTTGTCCAAATTACATTTGTTTTGCTCTCTCACCGTGATCATCTCCACTTCTCTGTGGCGTATATTAACTCTTTATGTCCTGACTACTATATATATATATATATATATATATATATATATATATATATATATATATAAAAAACATAAAACATATATGGAAGGTACACGCCCACTAAAATCCAAGATGGCGCAGTTCAAATTCCCATGATAGGAGCACAAAACGGACTCCCCAAACCAATGGGTGACGTCACAGGTGCTACGTCCATTCTTTTTACAGTCTATGGTTGTGCTGCATCACCACAATTGTAAAACCCCGTTCAAAGCCAATATATCAACATCATTTTATCACCTTTATAATGCAGACACTGGCGACTATGGCTGTGCAATATGATTAAAATGTCATATCCTATAACCTCTTCAATACAAGCAGCACTGACAGGCTTACAAGCACAGAGAAGCTAATGTTAGCATTGGGCTAAAGGCCTGAATGTACTCGGCGGAACGGACACGGAGTGCACAAAGCTCAAATTTTACAACCGTGCGGACTTCGCTCCACACTGTTGTCACATACTGCTCGGCATGTATTTTTCACATCGATCCATGTGACATTGATCTTCCGATTCATGGAAACTATGGAAGCTTTAAGCGGGAAGGACATTCAGATTAGGGATGGGAACGACACAGGATTTTGTGTGTCGATTGTCGAGGCCCATGTGTCGAATTTTGTCGAATTGACTGCCTTTTTTTTTTTTAAAGATATGGCTGTAATGTCCAATATTTACAATCAAAGCAGTGATAATAAAAATGACAGACTTTTGCAAACTTAAAATGTTTATTCAACGTCCCTCTTAATTACCACCGGACCTGTCGGCGCCGACAGGATTTCACAGCCGCTCTTCTGATGAACGTAACTCCTGATCGGTGTGTGCCATTGAAGGCAATCAGTTGATGTTGAAAGCAGAGAAATTTTTTATTACAATAAAGTACAAACATTGAATCACAGGCGAGGTTTCACCTCTACACCTGAAAAAAGGGAGCGCTTCTCCTCACCGTCACTCCTGAATCCAGTGCTGGTGCCTTGTTATTTACCTTTGAAATATTTTATCATTTCTTCACCTTGTGTGCTGAGAGTGCTGTAAATCAGAGTCAGATTCCTCATACCTGAAGCTGTTCTGAATCTGATTATTCTATTTCACATTTGATCAATAGCAGTTACACCCCCTGTGCCCTGTCTGAACAGGTGAGCCACCTGTTTAATGGCTGATCACCAGCTCACAAATCACTGCCACTCCTAAACTTATCAAATTATCGTATCAATAAAGAATCACAGATGCTAGGGTCTGCAACGGCAGCAGGCTCCTCTGCGGTAATGGGTTAAGCCCATAGACTGTTAAGCCGCGGTATAGGACGGGCTCCACCAACAACAGGTAAAGTCACGGTACCACCTGTGATCCTCTGCGGGCCCAACCGAAACGTTTCTGAGGGAAACCCTGGGATATGGAGTCACAGGCGAGGATTTTGCTGCTCTGACAGACATCGATGGAAAGTGTTCGTGTGTGAGGCCAATTAATTATTCAGTAAAAACATGAAACATTACATGATTTTTTTTTTTGCATTTAGACATATATTTCTTACTCAGAATGACATCCCTCAAGCCTCGCCCACGACGATTCGACACACTATTTATTTGTCGAGGGAGAGCGTTGATTGTCGGTCGTTTTGTCAAAAAAAAGTCCCATCCCTAATTCAGATTCTGCTCCATTCACAGTCCTCTGGAGTCTGTGATCACCTTTATAATGCAGACAGAGGAGTGTGCTGGATATTTCCAGCAACAGTGGGGAGGAGGGAGGGACAGAGGGGACCAATCCCATGATTCAGACCAAATCGAGGTATTGGTCAGAGTTTTTATTGTCCTGTAGCTGCCACAGAGGTCTGATTCTTTTCATTCATTTTTCTGAATATATGATGTTCTGTTAAATTTGTATTGTTTGAAATTACAACATCATCTATCGAGGAAGAATGGAATGAGGCAAATGCATGGAATACATAATACTGTATAAATATATGCTGCAACCTTGGTTTCTATTATTACTTTTCTTCAATCTTTTTTTATTTTAAAAGATTCATCAGGAACCCCAATGTTACATCAGTGGATTCGGCTATTATCTTAAATGTTTGGGAGTCTGCAGTATTTAGTGTGGACCATCTCTCTTTTGTTCTGCCTCTTGGGTTAGCTACATTGGTCTAAATGAGGTCAAATTGTTTTTTTAATGTCAGCGTGCAATGATATTTATCACCATCCAATACATCAGGAGTAAAAAGCATCTTTCTCTTTAACATTAGGTGGATACCAGAGTCGGCTCGATGGCTCATTGCCAACGGAAAGCTGGAGCAAGCTCAAATGTATCTGAAAAAATGTGCCGAGATGAATCGAACAACGGAGTTCATTCACACACTTAAAAAAGAGGTTAGTGCATTCCATTAGACAGTTAATTTAAAACAACTAATCCTAGTCATGAACATAATGTTGGGCCTGTAGTCTTCCAGATTATAATTGGTTTGAGTTGTCTGACAGACCATTAAAATGTTTTTATTACATGATTTAGAGAACAAAGCTGTTCTGTATTTTTTCAGACACTAGCCACTATTGTTGTGACTGAGAAAAGAGACCGGCAGTATTCCTACCTTGATCTAATACGAACACCCAAAATAAGGAAACTGGCCCTACGTACTGGTATATTGTGGTCTGTATTCCTATTGTGCGCAATCATTTTAATTGGAAACATCTTATGTTTGGATGAAAGAGAGGGAATTATTCTGGATTTTCTCTTCCTCCAGGTTTTGTGTGGCAACTGCATTTTATGGCATCAGCTTCAACATCACAGGCTTTGGGCTCAATATCTACCTTACTCAGTTTACTTATGCTTCGGTTGAGTTCCCAGCCAAAGTAGCAGTTTACTACTTACTGGATAAGATAGGCAGGCGGCGTACAGAGGTGGGAGCTCTGCTGATGGTTGGTATCTGTCTTGGAATCAACATAGTAACACCTAAAGGTAGGCACTGATTGATACTGAATGGATATACAAGGAATTCTTAAAATTAGAATCAACTTCAGTCACTGTTTTCCTGTTTCCAGATATGACTGTTGTCAGAACAGTGGTCGCAGTCATTGGGAAAGCGTTTTCTTCAGCATCCTTTGCAACTCTTGTGCTCTACAGTTCTGAGCTCTACCCCACTGTAGTAAGGTAACTATGCTTTCATTCATTTTCTTCACAATCCAACAGCCTGTCACATCTTTATACATGTGACATGGAGTATATAGCTCTATACTAAGTCTCCTCTTTGTTTTTTTTTTTTAGGCAGAATGGTATGGGTTACAACTCCTTCATGGCTCGACTTGGTGTAGCTGTGACCCCTTTGATTCTCTTACTGGATGAGGTGTGGAAGGACATGCCTCAGGTCGTCCTGTGCTTTGTGGCTGTAGTGGGGGGAACAGTGGCGAGAACACTGCCAGAGACATGCAACAGGTGCCTGCCTGAGACCATAGAGGATATCGAACATGGACAGTGAACAGTCACTGGCATCAGTGTGCACTCAATCAGTTATTTTCAGTAAAATAAATAATGATTATGTATAATACTACGTGCTTTCTATTTTTATCTGAATTGGTGGAAAATGTTTTCGGGGAGGTCATTACTCAACAAGGTAAAATGCAAGAAATGAGAAGTCAATATAATTTTATTCGGCAGTAATGTTTTTTTCTGCCCTACCATTCTTACTCATCTCAACCCCCAGGTTAAGACCCACTGTTTTAAGGTGAATTCTATTCAATATATGCATTTGTGATAAAATAAAGCACTTAAATGAAAAGTTATTGGCATTGGACTTCCTGAACATATGGTTACCGCTTTATCAGTATAGTGCTTGATAAGTGGAGCAGTAGTGTTAGTGTTATAAAACACTAATAATACAGAGTAATTGTAAGTGGCTTCGGATTATTCAAAAATTAATATATTAAGTATACTGATATAGTAATGTGTACTTGTGACAATAGTAGTATTACCCTGTTTATTGAGTCAACATAAACAAGTCTGAGGACTTATTTACATATGTAATAAAGCAAAAATATTTAAATTGCCAAACCACTATCCTAACAAAAACAAAATCTACTTGGAACCACACCACATTTGCACTAACTTGCTCTAGTAATTAATATCTACACAGAAACTAAGTCAAAGCTCCTTTATTAAAGAAACAAAGCAAGCACAAATCCTTTAAATGACTCGGCAATCCTCTAAAGGAACGTCATCCACATCTAAATGACATGTTTCTGATATTCCTTTAGAAAATCTTTTTAGTCAGGTCTAACATTTGCTGCTGATATTTCATCTGACTTTACACTTAGTTCCAGAATTAACATTGATGGGAAAAAGAAACAAAAAAGACAAAATATAAAACTCAAAATGCCAAATTTGAAACATTAAGATACAATGACAGAACAATCTAAAACTAAAGTACCCAGTTGTATTCCAGGACACTTTGTGACTATTGTTCAGTACTGGGAATACTCCTTGCTCTCTAATTTGGCAATGATTCGCTCCAGCTGTCTTTTCGCCTCACATTGTGGGAAGTTACTCATTTCATAGTACTGGGGTGCAATCTTCACCAGCCTGTAACACAACAAACAGACATAAGTCAGGAGATCATGTACAATCATAGCTCAATGGAATGAATATAACTTTATTAAGCAGCGTTACTGAAATATAAAATCCGCAGACATACCACTCTGGTTTGATGTCTGTGCAAGTGCGGATGTAGTTTTTGGTGGTTAGGACAAATTCATTGTAGAGGACCCATTCAGGCTTGTGGTCCAGGACTGTAGAGGGGTGCAGTTGGACCACTTGGTTGTCCTTAACTGTGAGGTAATGACCTGTGCGCTCCAAATGAGCCACCTGGAGGAGTTAATTGCACACATGAATGCATTAATTAACAGATCTCCTCAGGACAGAAAGCAGATGTTAGTCCACAAAAACTTCAGTAATAATTAGTGCTTTGACTCCGAACTTCGTTATTCGAATTTGAATATTTACAAAAATAAAGATATTTGAACAAATATTAGGCAACCCTTAACATTCGAACCTGATACGGGCATTATTTTTTGTAAATGTGTTTGCTTGTTAAACGTTGTTTTCAATTTAGATTCTGGGGCTTTTTCACACCTGGTGAAGTTGTGAATCATGAGCTCATTAGCAAGGCTATTATTGGTCATCTGGGCTCCTGTAGGTGACGTTAGCATCCTGGTTAACCACTATTTTGCATATCAGAACAATGGCCGCGACAGTACCTGCAACAACTACACCACCGGACAGGCTAGAAACAACTCTGTCCGTCCAGACAGATCGACAGATTTGCTGACACGGTTTGTTTGCGAAGGTATGAGGCCAATTAATGTGATATACGGGAGCGGGTTTCAAGCTTTCATCCACGAACTAGTTTGATGCTAATATAGGTCTTACTGAAGGCATTTGATGGTCAAAATATTATTAATAAATATTTGAATATTAATAAACAAAAACTCTGAATATGATTTTTGACCATAAGTCAAAGTCCTAGTAACAATCTGCGAAAACATGAAATACATCATTAGATCAATACCTTACAAAAGCACTATTTAAACATGTACTTTAACTGTGATTACCTGCATGAAGAAGCCGGTGCACAGCGCTCGGCGTATGTTGGTGTAGTAATCTCGGCTGGTGAACTCGGTGCTACGGCGGGGCAGGTTGAAGCGGTCCATGATCCTTGACAGCTGCTGCCGCACGTTGTCAGCAGACATCAGTGAGCGGTAGTTGACAAAGTTGTCATAGCACCACTGGTTAGACTCGTGGTCTGGGGAGAAAAAAAGGATTCACATTTGGACATTTGGTTAAGTGCCAAGTCTTTATATTTTCAAAATAAATAAATAAATTTGCACTACAATGCTATTTTCAGAGTATAGAGGATATGCTTTTAATATCTTAACACTGGAAATTTACATATACACACACACACAAATATCAAGAACATTCATGAAATAAGTGGCTCTTTATGCTTAATGCTCACTTTGTTTGAAGGCATGGTAGACGTTGAGCAGCGTCAAGTGGTCTCCGTCGATGTGAGCAAACCTCATCTTGGACTCGTCTGCTGCCTTCTTAGCCTCCGTGGGGCGGACAAAACACTGTGGGACTAAACAAGGTTGGTATGGGCCCCAACAAAGCCGCCCATAGGGATGAGTCAAATATTCACAGAAAAATGGAGCAAAGCCTATGATGCTAGGGCACTCGACACTGCGCTGGGACAGGGTAGGACCACAAGCTCTATCAAAGGGGGGGCTGCAGTCTTTTCTCATGGTCTTTCCCAACAGTAATGGCTATTAGCTCGTAGAGAGAGGGTGATTTAACCACATCTGTAAAACAAAGAGTTTTCACACAACTACAAAGTGTTAGGGACACCAGCAATGTTTGAACTTTCCAAGATTCAGAACTTTTACTCTTTCATATTGAGACATAAGGCCTAGGCCTTTAGCAGATTATTAAAACACTTCAAGGCCATATTTTAAAACTATACATAATAATAACAGTTAAGATTCACAATGCGCCATTTCAAAAAATGGAAGATTTGGATAAATGTGATGAATATGAAAGATTGAAGTGGTGCCTGCCCTATCCACTATGGTGATGAAGGTTCACTCACTACACCATAACAAATTACAGTGGAAACCGCTTATCACGGTTATTAGTGATCTGCTGCTTTGATGGATCAAAAAGCTTTTGGACATAATCAATTCCATACTAATGCTGTTTAAAAAAATGCTGTTGAATGACAATACTTCTATGTATATGAATATATTTTTATTGATACTTTGCCTTGCCTCTGTTTTCCAGTTGAAGCTGGTGTGAACTACACATTGAAATCAGGATGAGGAAAAATATCCTCTCAATTACAAAGAAAAAAAAAAAAAAAGAAAGGGGTGCCTCATTGACGATTATGACAACAGGATGCAGCAGCATCCTCTGGATAAATTTTGGAAAAATCTTGTGCCATCTCACTTCCATTTGGCCACGCATAATTTGTACGCAGCACAGGATTGTGGGCTGTTAAACTGTAGAGAAAAACATCAAGATATGGTTGTTTTTCATGGTGTCGTAATTTATGATAAGGTGACCAGACGTCCCCGATTTCTGGGTGACCAGTCCCTGGTTAAAGCTGTCCCCGAGAATGTCACAAATTTTAGCATTTTATGACTGAGAAAAAAAATGTTGCGTATTAACTAGAACAATGGTTATTACGGTAGCTGGGTAGGAAGCAGAAAGCACGACGGAGCATGTTGAGCACAGACTAGAACAACAGTTAGTACAGTAGCTGGTTCATTACTTTATATTTCTGTAACATTATATTCTAATATTAATTAGATGAAATAAAGAAAAAGATGTGACGTGATCACTGTAAGCGGTTTCCACCGTACAACCTAAAATTAAAAGATGGGAGAGGTTTCAAATTCAAGAGAAGCTGTAAAAGGCATTTCATACAAAATTGAATTTGTGGATTAAAAAGATTCTTTGATTATGACAGGTTATGTAACTTAATATTATGATAAAATTATAATTGTATATACTGGACAATATATTCCCCCATACAGTATTTCCTTAGGTATAAGAGTTTTTTGTTTGGTCTGGAGCTCACAAAACTACAATTCAGAAGCTAACATCATCTCAAGCTTCATATGTTGTAGGTGGTTGTTTTCAAGTTTTAACAAAAATTGCATTAAATAAATCCAGAAATATTTTCAGATGTCATTCGGCCAATATGACATTATCATTGTTCCTTCATACCCTGCTAAGGGACTTTCTCCATTTCAACACTACTTTTATGGGAATCAAAATGTGAAAAAAAGTGAAAATACCTTATTAAATATACAGTTACGCAAAGATTAATAGTCCTGCCTTAATGTGTTCCACTATACTGTGTTCAAGCTAAATCCTATTTAGGACACTTTGTTCCCCAACACAACCAGTGAGTCGTGTTATTAACCCCAAAAGGCCTACAGAAGGCAAGGAAGATGGCAGCCCAGTTCTGGGCATTACCTGACAGCATGGCAGTAATGGAAAGGATCTCGTTAGAGCAGTTGAACTCGCAGCTGGCAATGACCATCTTAGCCAGCTGGGGGTCCAAAGGAAACTCTGCCATCATAGAGCCCAGCTCCGTCAGGTCACCATCATCATTGAGGGCGGCCAGGTAATTCAGCAGCTCAAGGGCCCTCATCAGTGTCTCAGGAGCTGCAGAAATAGAAGAGGCAGTTAAAAAAAGGTATAATAAATGTTTTATCATTAAATCTAATAATGCAGATTAACTCACCAGGTGGATCCATGAAGTCAAAGTGCACAAGATCATCAATGCCCAGCTTTTTCAGCTGCAGCACAACAGACCCCAAGTTGGAGCGAAGAATCTCAGGGTATGTGTTATCCTGGAGTAGGAGTGTTAGCAACGTTAACGAACAACAAAGAACAGGCTAAACTAACCTGTCTTTGTCTAATGCCAAAAAGAAGACAAGAAATCTGTAACCACCACTTGCCTGCATCTCTGTTTTGTAGGCCTTCTCTGTGTAGAGGCGGAAACATTTGCCTGGACGTGTCCTGCCAGCTCGTCCTGCCCTCTGCTGGGCAGAAGCTTTACTGATGGCTGTGACGAGCAACGACTCCACTCTGATACGGGGATTGTAAACCTGGATGCACATTTGAAAGCATGTTTAAATTAAACAGTCCTTAATAAGACACACTGTCTATGTATTGAAACTGCTACGGTTTACAGGATCATCCCAAATTTCATGCAGCACCATATCACACACATCAAATACAAATTCAGTGAGCTTCCCCCACCTTTTGCTTGGCAAATCCAGGATCGATGACAAACACCACACCATCAATTGTCAGAGAGGTCTCAGCAATGTTTGTCGAAACCACAACCTGAGGATGAAACAACAGATTGAGAAGTGTCCACTGTCAAAATATAAGAAGTAGGTGCAAATGAACAAAAAAAAAAATCTAAAGCAATCCACGGAGTAAAACACATTATTTAATCAGGTGTGACACAGGTCTTTACAGTAAAATCAGTAGATTAGTTAAATGTACCTTTCTTCCAATTGCACCATTGGGCTTTCTTGGAGGAGGAGGCTCAAAGATCCTTTGCTGCTGCTGTGGTGGCAATGTTGAATACAGTGGAATGATTTTGATGTCTCCGACTTCAGGTCCAAGGTCATCTACTTCACGCTTGATCCGTTTGCAGGCCTCATCAATTTCCTTGAATTAAAAATTCCATTGAGCGTTTTGTGTTGACGACACAGAAGAATACAGCTATGATGATAATTCCGCTGGAGTGAAGAAGTCTTACCTCTTGACCAGTGAGAAAGAGAAGGCAGTCACCTTCATCTTCCTCACACATATGGATCTGGATGACAGTGCGGATCGCTGCCTCGAGGTAGTCTCGCTCTGGTTCGGGGGTGTAAAAAATCTCTACGGGGTGTGTACGCCCAGGAATAGTCAGGAGAGGACAGTTGTCGAAATACACCTGGAACTTCCCGGCATCTAGAGTAGCACTCATGACGATCACCTGCATGTGAAGGACAAAAATTGTTGTACGTGCTGGTTTGACTTGGAAATGTTCTATATACTATATCGGAATGTATATCGTTATCGGGATATAAATTTGGCTATACCGGGATTCAGAATTTTATCCATATTGCACAGCCCTACTAACAACAATAATAAACTCTGTCTCCTCGCCTGTCCAAAAGTGAGTTGTTGATGTCTTCGAAGCCATGGTATCGTTTGACTTTTCCGGCAACAACATTACTATTTATGACGCCGTCGGCGTCTCCTTCTACTTCCAGGTAGAATCCCCGGCGGACATTCTCGAGCAGGATGCAGGACACGAATATGATACGATACTGTTCACATGAGGCACGAAGTGAATTAAGAACAGCTTAAGCCAGGGGTTGCTATTGGATTCACGACTCCAGTCCCGATACGATCCTTAGCCTGTGCACATGAATTCGATACGTTTTTGATGCCTTTATTATATGATTAAGTGAATGATGATATTATTTCTGAATTTCTCGGTTATAGAAATGTTACTGATATAATCTTGCCAGTATGCAATTCTTTTCAAACTACCACACTTCTCTTCGTCTACAGAACGAGTTTCCACTAAATAATCTACGTATGGCCAGAATCAAAATGGAGTTAGAATCCCACATTTTTGGCACATGACTCATTTTCTTATCTGTCTACCTACCTTGAATTTCTTGAAATGCACTATATGAATCCAAGTTACTGTAATTATTTATTATTAGTAGTACTTAACACCTTGTTGGAGCAAAACATACCATTTGTCTTTAGCAAAAAAATCACTAGCAAATTTTATACAGCTATAAAAAAATATATATATACCTTCAGGTCCGGTCTTTGACGCACCACCTCTTTGAGTACTCCCATCAGGATATCTGTGGCCAGAGTTCGCTCGTGGGCCTCGTCCAAAATAATCACACCATATCGCTCAAGCAGTGGGTCATTCATAGCCTCTCTTAGTAACATACCATCTGTCATGTACCTAAAAAAAAAATGACAGCAATGCTTTGGTAAGATTGAGACATTTGGGAATAAAACAAAGGCTGGTCGCTCTGTGTCCACACAAGTCATTGTGTATTAGCAGACGACAATCACTTACTTGAGTATGGTCTTAGCGGAGCTGCAGTCCTCAAATCGAATGGAGTAGCCGACTTCTTGACCAAGCATGACATCCATTTCGTCGGCCACCCTTTGAGCCACGCTCATAGCCGCCACTCTCCTGGGTTGAGTACAAGCTACAGCTCGCTTAGGTCCAGGCAAGCCCCTCACCATGTCCACACACCATTGTGGGATCTGGAGATTGAAGCAAACACAAGAACTCAGATAAATTTACTCAAGAAATCTCATCATTAACCTCTCACCACTCCAGGCCACTAGTTTTTTCTTTCGGAGGCAGTAGCAGATTTTAGACCTAGAGTGAAGATCCTGATATCTTCTCAAACTAGAAAACTTACCGCTACGAATGTGCACTAAATTCTGGCATGCAAAAACTGTCATTGCGATATTAAAAAGCGGTAACCCCCAATCTCTGACCTCAAGACATGTGAATGAAAATGGGACCAGACATGCCAGCTAGCCTATATGCTAATCCCAATTTGGGAGGGGAGGAGAAAGAAAGAAAGAAAAAAAAACATTCAGTGGTATATGGTTTGAAACGTGACGAAAATTACCTGTTGTGACATCCAGGATAGTTGCAGCCTCACTGAACTTTACAGCAACAAGCTAGAGGCTTTTCTAGGCATATGGCTAATAAGGGGGTTTCAGAGCAATTACAAAACAGAAGTGCTCACCATCCAATCACAGACAATGTCTCGCAGAAATCTCCAAAATTTAAAAGCTTATGATATCAAATTACAGCATTGCCTATTCTATGGCATTCCTTGAAGTTTTGCCTTAATGTGTTATCTTGGAAGGATTATTGATCATTTTTCAGCAATACTTCAGTGGTAAAATAAAGTTAAAATGAAGTTAAAACACAGTTGACTTTTTTTCTCCCCCTAAACCCCTCACCCTGAGGAGTTAAGCAACACTGTGCCATTATCAGTATTATTTACCCACCAGCTTTCAAATTCAGCTTGAGGTTGTTTCAGGCATGTGCTAACTAACAATAAAGATGACTGCTATCATTCAGAAATATTTATGAATTGTGCTACTCATTAGGCTGCTACAAAAATAACACTATTAAACTCTTGTCCATTAAAAAGCAAGGACAGGAAAGTGCTGGTAAAAATAAAGTATCTTTTTTATGTAAACAAAGGACAGTTAAAACAGCAGCAATAAAAACAAACAACAAAACAACCCCAAAGCTAACGAGCTTCCTCAAAAAGAGAAGTGCATTTTGTGTACAGTATCTGTAGTGAACAGAAGCTGCATCCTTCAGGTGTCCCACATGCCTCCGCCTTGCTGCATCACAGACAAACTGCATGTAGAGCACGTTAGCTGTGTCTTTGATGCATTTAGGGTGAAATGTTCCCGGGCTTTCGATCTAGCTCTCTATGTTTTTGCAGTGGCCACAGCAAGTTCACTCTTGCTTGCCGGTCACCAGTCACTCTGACTCGCATGTGTTTGTTTCCGGCCAGAAAAACACCATCATAACAGAGCAGAACATAAAGTCACCGACTATTATCAATAAATGAATTTGTTGGCAACAAATTTGATTATTGATTTTGATGATATTCGTTGCACTGCTAGTCGTCATAATGAATAATTAAAGTACTTTAAATTGTAAGCGATTAGTCATAAAAGAGAAGTCATTTCAGACCTGTGTTGTCTTCCCAGAGCCAGTTTCTCCAACAAGCACAAAGCTCTGATGACGTGTGATGATGTCGTTGAAGCTTTCCTTGTACTCCCACACTGGAAGTTGCAATCTCTTCTTCAGGATCTCGTAGAAGCGTGGCGTGTGCGGCAGGTTGGTGAATGGGTTGATCTGCTGTTGCATAGCCAACTGCTTGATGGGTGCCAAGCATGGCACTGGTGCCGTGCTATTAGATGGGAGACTAGATGGCTTTGGGTCTCTGTCCCGGTCTCTGTCCCTGTCACGGTCCCTATCTCGGTCCCTGTCCCTGGAGCGGTCCTCGCGGTCTCTGTCACGGTCCCTGTCCCTCCTGTCAACATCAGGGAAGGGCATCATTATAAATATTCCCAACTTTAAACAAATCATCATGATACTAATCTATGAATATATCAATTATAAAGCATTCGTATTAGTTAATGCCTGTTCACATCATGTACGTTAAGGCTTTTTAAAAACTGGAAACTTTCACACTGGTACAACCCTGACTTTGACTCAAATTTAGCACAGAATTTGCCAAGTTAAATCAATTTAAAGCTTAAAGTTGCCTGTATAAGGGCCACAGTAAACAGTGAAACTGTTAGAAATTATAAAATGATATATTAGTCAGTAGAGTTGAAGTGGGGATCATACAGACCTGGGCTTAGGTTAACCCTGAGTTCACAATGTGTGCATAAAAAGGAGCTAGCCAGGATCCAACTTTAGACCTTAGAGGATAAGAATGTGCTGTGTGAAAAGCCCTCTTGAATTGCTGATTTTGTTCCACATGTCAAGCAAATATCTGAACTCAATGTCTGTCATTACAATTTTGAATGAGATGTCTACGTCAACAAAAACTAAAACCTCATGTATTGTTATGTGTATGTATTATGATGAGCCCTACATGACATAAACACTATGAGCATTAACCTGCTCTAACGTACAGACCCTGTTGGGAAAACACTGTTGAATAACGCTGTAATGCAACATATTTCAGTGCAATTCATTACAATTGAGCAGCATCACAAACTACACCTCCAAAATAGCAATAAAGCTGAATTAAAAAGAAGTTTCAACTAAAACAAACTAAACATTATAACCTTTATGCGGAGTAATTTGGCAAATGTCAATACAACAGTTCTGTCCACAAAGTTCTGGGAAACCAAGCACGCTAACACAATGCCAGGAATAGCACTTGTTAAGAGCTTTTAATGTGATAATTCCTAGCAGTAGTCTACTATTACAACAACTAAACCAGACATTTAATTTGCATCTATGTTTAGCCAGTTGGCGTGATCTATACTTATGCTAACTAGCTAGATAGATGGCTACGGCTGTTAGCAACGCGCTAAGTGAACGTTGGCTACACGTGCCTCAATGAAGGTAACGTTTGTTAGCTAGAGCCGTCCTCGGTAGCTAACCAACATGAAGTTATTATCACAATTAAGCTAAACACAACTGATTTAAAACTAAACGTCAGATAAACATTCAATTATCATTAAGTAGTGGCTAATACCAAAGCTCCAAAATGAGCAGCTAAGCTTATATTGTCTCGGTCCTTGTTATACCTCCATGATGGCTATTAGCCAAATTAACTGGCACCAGCTAACATTTAGCTAGTACCTAGCTAGCCTGGTTAACTCTGGAGCTTCGACCTACCCCTCAGACCTCTTCTTAGTGGAGGAGTAGTCATCGCCCAAATCCAGACGATGTCTTTTGGACATCTTCAGAAAAGATGTTTGCTTCTATTTTATCTCTAAACGCGGACAAATCCTGCCGGGCAATATGGAGCTAACTTCCAGATTCCTGCCTGTGTTTTCTTCCTCCTTTCAAATTTGTTGTACACAACGGTTGTGCAGATAACGTTACCGCCATCTGCTGGTCTGGAGTCGGCTCTTAGACCTGTTAACAACAACTGCTACAGACTGTAAATACAACTGGATAAATGATCTGCTATGCTTTATTTTGAAAATATACGTGTAGGATTTGTGCTCCATGATAGTATTCTCTAAAAATCTCCCAACAAACGTTCCCTTAAAGCTTTCTGATATTTAATTTGATATTAAATTTAAATATTTTTTAAACCCTTACGAACCCTGGGGTTTATTTAAAATCATGCTGAATAATCTTCAGTAAAAATTAACGGTCTCTGGAGTTTTATTTCCCCTCTAACATTGAATCCACATAACAATTTTGTTATTATAACCAAATCATACTTTTTGGATGTCATAGCTATTTCGTTTTGCAGCACGATGCCTGCATGCATGTTTACATACATAGGATTCATACATAGGATTCAGCTGCGCCTCAGTGGGAAATTATGAAGAGTAAACATCATTCTGCAAACTACATTAATTTCAGGTTAAATAATGAAAAAAACGACGCTCCACCCTCTGCAGACAACGCCTACTGACACGATTATACAAGACATTTACACAAGAAGAGCTATTTTGCATCCCGATCAGCCAGAAGGTCAACACTGAACGACGAGCCTATAAAACCTGTTAGTTTTTTGTTATAACGACTACAAGGTAAGTAGACTTTTGAAGACTCGTTTAATTAACTTCATCTACAGAGTAAAATACTGCGACGTATGTTTGTATAGTGACGGGAATAATATGAACGCTTCATTTTGCTTCTTATTTATTTTCAGTCTGTATTACATTGTGTGCATGTATGTGAATGAATATGGTCATGCAACCAAAGATAGAGAATAGGAAAAAAAGTGCATTTACATTTTGGTGTGCTTACAGTGGCAAACAGTATGGATTTCTATTTGAGTTTTGAGTCTAAAAACGTTTTGACACAACCCTCAAGTTTCAGAATTTCATCTATAATTCCACATTTTGTGTGTAAACTTTGGAGAAAAACTCTGTATTGCAGCATTTTTCTCTGGGAATGTCACCACCAACCCCCTGTTTTAACACTGCAAACATACATTTTGCAATACTGCTATCTATTTGCAGTGCTACTATCTAACATGTTTAGTGAGCCACAGACTTAATCACCATTGTGTTATCCCCTTTAGAGGTTGAAAGTGTCCTAACAGACACGTATTAGGTACTTGTGTATTTACTTGTTTCATTACATTTTAAGATGTTATGTATAACATATGGTGACATACACATTTCAGAATCTTCACATATTAAACTATTCAGCTGGAAAGTAGCTCAAATGAGTTCCATATGTTAAAAAACTTAAGTTAATGAGTGTGCTTTTGATGTTTAAGCACTTTTTGTGATTTCTGAACTTTTACCTGGGACAAAAATATTTTTAAAATGTGCTGTTACTAATTTTGCTTTGATAAATGTTCTGAAGTCTACAGTCTGTGTGTCACTGTTTGCATGGAAAACATCTCATGAGATTATGAATATGCATCATGCCTAATTATCTTAATATCTTTCAGGCCAATGAATATATTGGGAGTGGCCCTGTTGGTTCTGCTGGCGGGCTGTCAACAATGTGTCTCAGCTGATGGTGACACTCTGGCTCCACCAGAGGTCTCACAGTACAATGGCACTCTGTATGCAGCCTGCAAAATGAGGCCCAGCAGCTTACTACCGGACGGCCTGCCCAGCGTGTACGGTAACGTGCTGTTTAAGCAAGCTTATCCTGAGGGAAAACTCAAAGTGCTTCTTCGGTTGAAAGGCTTCCCTACCAGTGTTGTTCCAGAGCCCAGAGCAGTGCACATCCATCAGTACGGAGACCTGAGTCGGGGGTGTGACTCCACTGGCGGCCACTACAATCCACATGGTGTACATCACCCCAACCACCCTGGAGACTTTGGTAACTTTGAGCCCCTGGATGGAAAAATCAATTCAATGTTTGAATGTGAGGCAACACTGTTTAGAGAGCTGTCTGTGATTGGAAGAGCAGTGGTGATCCATGAAAAGTTAGACGACTTAGGGCGAGGTGGAGATGCTGGTAGCCTGCTGCATGGAAATGCAGGCCGGAGACTTGGCTGCTGCGTTATTGGGATTTCCTCCCCTGACCTCTGGAATAAGCACTATGAGCTGTACCAGCAAGCCAAATTACGTCATGCTGATGTTGCTAAGTCTTTCAGTGGCGTCCACGATGCCAGATAAGTGCTGACATGGGGATGATAGAGGTCATTTCCATACCAAGATGTTTACCTCTGCATCTGCATTAAAATCTTACATAATGGGAAAGTTGTGGCGTGCCATGTTAGAGGTATATGTTTAGGCTGGTATCATGTGGCTTATACACAACTGCAATTTAGGATTTGGTAGAGACTATATGTGCAGGTTGCATGGATTTCATGGCCTCCAGAAACTGCCACAAACAGTTGACATCGAAATCCAAGTGGCTTGCTGAACACCACAACACACATTTCCCTTACCCTCGGTCTACTCACATTTCAACAGGTTACTATCTGGGGAACTTTTTTCTCTCTTGCAATGATTGTTTATGGTTTCCCAGAAACAAATGAAGTGGCAACATCAAATTCCTTAAATTTTTAAATGTAGATGTGTAGTTTGACATGTGAATGCAGAACTAGATATTTCGGTCCAATTCATGTTCAATATTTCCAGGACATTATCTTGACAACCTGAAACAGCTGATTCTACCCCCTGTGAGGTTAATTAAGAAGTCGTTGTATTGACGTCTAAATCTCATTTCAGTTGTAATCCAAGCCCTGTGAAGAGCTCAGGGCTTTGAAGCAACCTTTACATAGATGCCAAACGGTCATACTACAACTTCTGGGTTCATCACGTGATGCCATTGAGCCCAACAAGACATTTTCCTGTAGGCTTACACGGGGAAAGAGATTTTTTTTGTGATCTTGCCTGGTCCTTAGCTATCAGATTTCATCCTGATGTAATTTGGCTTGCTGTAATCTCCCTTTTATTAATTTGTCTTGCGAGAATAATTTATTTCACTACTTTAAATGGGATTGGGGTGGATATACATTTGCATTGTCAAAAAGGAAGGCAATAAATTGAAAAGTCAGTCAGTCATTGTGCGTCAGACTAACTTTTTGTGAATGTATTCTCAACTAAGATGTTTGTTCAGTGTCAACTGATAAATTATTGTAATTTTCATATGAAACATGTACACGATTTGAAGATGTCAGTCAAAGAATAAAACAAGAGAATGGGTTAAAAAATGAAATGCTTCTGTCTTTAATCAGGAAATAGTATCATGCAGCATTTTAAATCGCTTTGATGGTGCGTTTTCATTATTAAAAAAAATAACTGTTTTTAGTAAAAAAAAAAAAAAAAAAAAAAAAAAGCAAACTGACCCACACTGAATAAAATGTTTTATTTAATAAAATTGTTTGGTAATGGATTATGTTTGAAGAAACACAATCGAGCTGCAGCTTAGCTTAAACATTATTCATTGCTGGATGTCCATTTGTTGATGTAGTGGTCAATAAGATACAGTGGGTTTCTTTAATATCAGGTGTGCAGAGGTAGAAAGACAGAGGAGAATTCATTTCTATGCAACATCTCTCTGTTCACAGTCAACCGCAATGGCACTTTGTCCATCTTAATTTTGAGTTATTTTTTGTCTTACTCTAGTTAACAATATAAATGTTATATAAATTACATTCTTCAAATTAAGTCTCTCAGTTAAAGTGAGGATTCCCTAACTAAAGCAAATGCACTGAAATGTCCAAAGCAGGAAAATCAAAAGCCTCACACTTATATTATGATAAGCATATTCTACAGCATTTTTGTTGCTACATTTTAATCACAATATATCACAGTTTCTCTTCTCATACATATACATTGTAAAGTTTCAAGCTTTGTGGCAACAGCTTTACCTCTCCTGATTCAACATAACAGTGGTGGAAGAACTGGACTGATGTTGTGCACACAGCTTTGGTCTCAAAACCAGCAAACACCTTTTGGATAAGTTGGACTTGGACTTTGTTGCTCAACCTCACTAATGCGCTTCTGGCTGAATGGGAGCAAATCTCTGCCAAAAGTTGTTCTAACAGTTTGTGGAAAAACAAACAGAAAAAAAACAGAGTAGGGTCTGTTCTAGCAGCTGCTCATCAACCACATAATGGGTGTCATATTCGGGTTAGGGATGTGTGTACATGAGACTGCCAAAATGGATCAAGTGAAAGCAAATTAACAAACAAATTAGACAGTGAGGTTTTTAGGCTTGTTATGAGTTATTCTTACTTATATGATAGGGCTAAAAAATCCCTCATATAGTGTCTCAATAATATGTCAAGTCCAGGTTGATGTCTATGAGTAAATATGTGCAGCAGTTAACAACGAGAGATGAATGTTTTTATCTCGTCTGAGTTGTGCCATGAATCACTCATATGATAGATCATTCTGTAAGTCAAGAAAGTCACAGTTTGTCATAAAAATGTTGAAAATACACAACACACAAAGACAATTAAGTGAATTCTCACACTGAAGCCATGAGGCCTGTGTTTGCAAATGCCCGTCCTACTCTGCCTCTGTGTGATAAACATCATGAGTGTGAGTCACACCATAAAAATGGTATTAAAAATAAACAACTGTGGCTTATTTTCCAAAATAAGGAGTAACTTTGTCTCTATTGCTTGGATTTACAGAAAGTAACACATATAGGCATTCATTATAAACGCACATCTGTCAGTCGAAACAACTCAACTGTGTCACTTTGCTCATAAAAATGAATAAAGTAGCATCATATTCCAAATGCATCATTCATCCTTATGTTTCTCATCCACTTTCTCCTGATGCTCTGCTACATTTGAGCAGCTCATGGAAGACTTCAAACTTCCTCACTAACACAAACATCAGACCCATGTGAAAGTTGAGTCTCCTGCTTTGACTGGACGTCCTCCTGCTCTTCGTCAGAACTTGTAGCCACTGCAGTGGGTACTGCGCCACTGATGTTTTCCTCTGGTAGGATCCAATCCGTTTCAACAATTTCCACTCCTTCAGTGCATTCAGGTGACTCATCCTCTCTTCTCCCTGTGGGGTCACATTTCTCTAAAGTTTGCTGAAAAGTTAGGGAAAAATCTGATGAATGTTGTGTGGGAGAAGAATCATTCACACACTCCTCTTCATCTGACCGATGACTCGTTCTATCTGTTAAATCAGTTGTGACCGGTGACTGACCGCCATCATGACACTCATCACTGTGCGGCGTTCCTGTCGGAGGCTTGACTGGCTCGTCCTCAGCTGACTGGTAAAAGAGGTTCAGATGGGACGTCTCCTCACTGGTTTGTGATGGCGTTTCCTCATAACGCTCCTCTTCACCTGACTCAGCTGGTGGTCCACTCTCTTGAACTGGGATTCCTGTGAAGCTCTGCTGCTGATCGATGGCTATTTCTTCTGACTTTTCATCACCTGTAGGAACAGGAGATGTACGAGATTTAACTGACACAGAAGGCTAGATGGCACACAGTGACAGAAGTACAAGTCACAGTGAATATTCACCTTCCTGACCAGGAGATTCTGTTGATTTAGTATTCAGGATAATGGCGTCTTTTCCTCCTGTTATGACAAAACATCATTCAAAGTAAGCCTTTGTAAAAGTGGTAGAAATTAATTAAGTGTATCAGAAAAATGACATGAATCAGTTAGATGACTATCAAATTAATCCGCTGAAAACAAATTTGACAAAAACTTTCTTAAAACAAATTATTCACAATATTTTCTGGTTTCTTTACTCATCTAAAACTGAATATCTTTGGTTCATAGGCAAAACTATTTGAGGACGTCATCTTGGGCTTCTGAAAACGCTGAGCACCACTTTTTTTTTTTTTTACATTTTACAGATCAAACCAATTATCAAGAAAATAATCAACAGACTAATCAACAATGAAAATAATCATTAGTTGCAGCCTTAACTCATTGAGTGCCATTGACGTATATATACACTTCATTAAAAATTTGACACTTGAGTGCCATAAACGTATACATACAGTATGTCAAAGTGTTTTTTCGGCAGTGGTTCGCTGATCGCAGTCTCCTGCAGCCTATGAGTAATGTTGGGGCTTCTGGGAGATGTAGTCGGAGCATTAAAAGATGGTATACACCATGGAGATCAAAGCAGGAAGTGGAGACGATCGCGATTAGTGAAGCAAAATGGACAGGTTCTGGACAAAAATTAGTGATTTTGGAGAAACTGGCCTCTACCCTACCTCTGATTAAAACAACAGTAGAACAAGGTAAAAACAAACATTTTTTTCATGATGAAATAAAGAGTCTCTTCTTTCATTTGAGCTTCTCTGTGTTTTCAGAGACATAGTACAAAATAGTCTGAGTCTTTAAATATGACTCAAAATGGCCAAAAACTCTGGCACAAGCACTTTCTGTTTTATAAAACGGCTGGCACTCAAAGAGTTAAACTGTATGTCACTACACAGACATGGGAAGCAACAGAAGAAGATGTTTCAAAGATTGAATAGTAGAGATGAAGTGAGAGAAACATACTTCCATATATTCCCAGAGACACATTATAAGTGAGGCCTCCAGCAAGCAAGAAGCAAAAGGACAGAAGAAAGGATAAAGAATGTGAATTACTGCCAACAGTAAGTTAAATGCAACAGCTTTAGCGATTTAAAATGTTCACCTGGCAGGCTCCATAATCCAGACATTTGTAAGGTTTTTAGTTTATTCTCCAGCTCTGCGACTCGATTCCCAAGAATCCTGATCAGAAAATCACAAAAACATTCACATCTGAATGTTTTATCCCACATCTCAATAAGTGAATTAGACAGAGAAAAGTGTGAAGCATGAGATAGGGTACTTGTTGATCTGCCGTTGGTGCTGAATCACCATGTTCTTCTCGTGGATGGTTTCCAGCAGAGCTGTGGCGAGCGACTTGAGGTCCGAGATGGACTGAGAAGTAACCGGCAAACTGCAGCCGTTCTCTTCAGACAGCAACAATTCCTTCACTGTATATGCATCACAGCAGTCACAGTTAAAGCACAGACGCTTTACGCTTGTGTTTAAACAATATATGACCCTTCTGACCTTGTTTAGCAGAGAGCACCCCAGTCAGTGCACTACTATTGGGCTTCCCGCAGATTTTAGAGGTTTTCCTACAGTCCAGGGCACTCTGGAATCAGGGAACAGCATTACTGATTAATAGTGGATGGAGTTTCTGAGAGCAAAACAAACGAATGCATTTTTTAACATTTGTAAAAATTCAGGCAAAAGCAATGGTTAAACATACCTAAAATATAACCAAAGGAGTAACATATTGAGGAAAATGATAATAAAACATGCAGTCACCTTGTACTTCACCAGGTTTGTTTTGAGCAAGTTGATTTCTTCTTGAAGTTGACGAAACCGTTCATGCAAATACCTGGAGGATTACTTTGATCACTGAAACTTATCTGTTTCCATGCGAATACTGATATGTTGTAATATTTACAAATAAATATACATTAATACATTGTATTACCCGGTGTAGTGAGGCACCAACAAAACATCTTTAAAAAAAAAAGAGTGACAAACCTGTTCTCCATGCAGAGTGCATCTATGTCTAATATGCGTATCTCATCGTTGCCCATGATGTGGTTCATTTCCTCATTGAGCCGATGAGCCTTCTGCTGAAACACGTCGCGCTCTGCTCGTACGTCCTGAAGCTCGTCTGTGATCGACTTCACGCTGTGCTCCAGAATCTCGTTCTACAGCGACACAGAACAATATATATACAAAACACTGTATTTCATCCACTCATATTTCTCTACATTTGTGAATATTTGAAGAAAACCATTACACTAATTGTATTCTGTATCATTATTTTCTCTAGAAAACATACTTTTACTCAGTATTTGGGTCATTTCTTTCAATATTATCATAACTTATTGTGATTTATCACTGCAATAAATCTTTATAAATACAAACCGTGCACAGAATCTGTTGAGGAAGCTGGCACAGCTTTTTCCCTAAGAATCAATTTTAATGTAAAAACTATTTCTTTGAAAAAACTCCTTGTAAAAATAAATATGGTTAATGTGATGTATTCGGCGTAGTAACTCTACATTTATAATGACCTTTGACCTTGCATTGTCAAGCACTGCAATAAACAAAAGGAACAAATGTATGTATGTTAAACTACTAACTTAAAGTAAGTAGTAAATCTGTATTATGATGATGTAACATATATAATGTTTGTAGCACTGGAATGGAACTAAGTGCCTGAAAGTACTGTGGTGTACAATGTTGATGTACTTGTACTTTGCCTATTTATGTATGTTCTTTTCATGCCACTTCAGACTACTCAACTATATTTCAAGAAATACTGTACTCTAGTTTTTTTTACTCTAAAAATGTTTACATGCAAAAAGTCGGGAGCATATAAAATATGATGCTTTATTCGACATTAAACCATCCAACAATTAGTCTGATGTACATTTGTTCCATTTTTGTGCAAAACTGCATTTTGTTTTAATTATTTAAACTTATTTAGAATATTTTAAGTTGTTTTTAAAACATTAAGTACTTTTACTTTTAAGAATGTCTTCTTTGTATATTTTTGTAATTTTTTACTTAAGCAACATCAATGTCTAACCTTTATGAATAAAATACAGTATGTGGTAACAAGCATGGTTGAATTACTTCCAAGTTTTCCTGGTTTGACATTCATCTGACAGCATGTTATTAAATATCACAGTGCTGTCAACTACAAGCCATTAACTGAAAGTCACCTGAATTATTGGATTTGAAAACAAAAGTACGCTGCAGACAGTCGGTCCCTTGTTCCCACCTGCTCTCTGGCTCTTTCTAACTGTTTGACCAGATCCTCTCGTTCATGAGCAGGAAAGTGTCGTGTGCCGACCTCTTCATCTCCCAGTCTCTGTTTGGTGATGGTCATGCGTAGAAGCTATCGGGACAGAAAGACCCAGTTAAGTTTTCTGCATAGTTTCACGATATATGATTCTGCTTTATTCTGACTTGACTAAATTAATTAACTGGCAAATCTTGGTGTAACGTTCAAAACACACAAAAAAAAAATGAAACCCCAGTTTGATTTCGTTGCGGTCTTCTGTATAGTGCACGGCAAGGTTATTACCGTTAACAAAAACAAACAAAATAAAAATAAAAACTGTAATTAATAGAAAGGATGATAACTACAGGCGGCACAGTGGTGTAGTGGTTAGCACTGTCGCCTCACAGCAAGAAGATACCGGGTTTGAATCCCGGGCCCGGGGCCTTTCTGTGTGGAGTTTCTGTGTGGAGGTTCTCCCTGTGTCTGCGTGGGTTCTCTCCGGGTACTCTGGCTTCCTCCCACCATCCACAAACATGCATGGGGATTAGGTTAACTGGCTAATTTAAATTGACCGTAGGTGTGAATGTGATTGTGAGTGGTTGTCTGTCTCTATGTGTCCTGCGATGAACTGGAGACTTGTCCAGGGTGTACCCTGCCCCTGTGACCCTATGAGGATAGGCGGTGGATAATGGATGGATGATAACTACCTGAAACTATATTGTGTGTTTACAAAACTAACTAAAACATGAAACATGAAAACGGAATTAGAGAAAAAAAAATCAAGACAAAATAAAACTAAACTATAATAAAAAATCCAAAACTATTATAACCTTGGTGCATGGTGTGTCGTGGTACCTTATTATCTCCTTGAGCTTCCACCAGTCGTTGTTTCAGCTCCTTCACCTCCTCAGAAAGTTGACTGTTTTTTTCTCTGGAGTCTCCCAACAGCTGAGCTAAATTCACCTGAAGAGAAAATGAAGGTCACATGAGCGCAGTCACTCAGTAATTCAGCTGTAACATGCACGTCTCACCATTAACATGATTCCCCCATCTTTGATTTAAATGATAACAGAGGCAGCAGTAGTAAGTAGCATCCCAATCAGAGTTTAATGAACACTCAAACAGTGATCAACTGATTTATTTTACTAAATTGTACATAATGCATAGTTGTTCCACTCCTGTGCACATACTGACTGGAGTCTATTGTGAATTAAAGATATTCAAAAATGTTTATATGAAATTAAAAAAGAATGAATGAATGAAAATGAATTTAGTAATAATGAAAATAAATACGGAAAATGTAGTGTATGTCTATTTATATGCTGTTTTCAAACTTAATAATGAAACTTTACAGGATATAACAATAATAACTTATAATAATAATGATTACTTGAAGTACTTGAATTCAATGTACAGGACAACTGGATTTAATGCTGTCATTCTTTTCCCCTTGGACTAGTTTATCTAATGACTTGAGGACCAGTGTATGAGTGAAGCTGCCCTTAAGTATTATTGATTATGTTATTTAAAAAATTCTTACTTGATTCCTTTTCTCAGGAGGCAGAGAGGTATCTCCTTCCTATTAGTTATAAAAAAAAACAAAGGAAACAGTCATTCAATTCATCTTCAAAATGTAATAGTGGACAATGACACGTTGTGTCCTCTGTTTTTCTGCCTGTCATGACACTCATGATGCATCGTTAGAAGTGCGCTGGGTCAGCTTACAATGAGTTCTCTGTACTTCTTCTTGAGTCCTTGGTGTCGCTCTCGGAGCTGGTTGGCCATCAGCTTGTACTGATCCCTCTCCTGCTGGCAGGTGTCCAGCTCTTTCGACAGAATCAGAAGAGCTTCTTTCTTACTCTCCAACTTCTGCTTACATATGAGGAACTGCACATAAGAAAATGAATGAAAAAGATTAAAGGCATAGATAAGTGAATACTGAACAATGCAGGCTCAGCAGGCAGAAAGACCATATTATTTTTAATGTTTATTAATGAAGCAGTGAGGCGCATTTGGAAAGCAATTCATATAAATAACCACATTATTACACCTTTCCCTGAGGTTGGTTTTTATCATGACACCCAATATAGGTAGGTACCATTATTTTAATTATCGATGAATCTTAAGATTATACTTTTTGTTTAATTACCTAGAATATAGTTGATAATGTTCAACTGAAAATAGTTGATAATGGTTGATAATATTCAACAGCATTTCCCAGAATCCAAAGATAATCAATCAATTTTGAAATCATGAAGCTAAAGCACATGAACTATATATATATAAAATTAATGCGTATCTTTTTTCACTTTAATATTCCAAAAATATGCCAAAATTAAACAGTAATGTTAGTCATAATAAACGTAATTACTTTTACTTTATTTATTATATTGTAACATGGGCATGAGAGTGATCATAAGCTGTCATATAAATGTAATAACCAGTGAAAGAGTCAGGCGCATGGGGCAACAGTTGTACTATCTCCTCATCTTGGTATGACACTGGGCTCTGCAGGTGAAAGGAAACACACCTACTTCCTTATACAGGCTGAGAACAACCAAAGCAGCTGACATTTACTCACTTTAATCTGACCTTCAAATGTCTGACGCAGCGCTTAACGAGTGTGAAAAGACACGCACTGATGTTGTAGTTTGGTGGTGGAGCACAAACATTAATGGAGGTAAATGAGTGTATCTCCATGTCCAGTCAGTGGTCTCACCTCGCTGAGCAGACCCTGCCAGTCGCTCTCGCTCCTCCTGGACGGATCCATTTCTCTGAGACTGCAGGGAACACTACCAGACTGACTCAAGGTCAGTTTCAAACAAGCATCACCGTGTTGTGATCAGATTTTTCGCATCATCGAAACGGATTAGTAGACCGAGGCATATGTTGCGTCACTTCCGCTCATCACCGACGTCAGGTCAAGTCACGACGCATTTGTAAACCCTCGTAAATTTGAGTAAGCACGCACAGACTGTTAAAGGGAGTGTCTATAGCAAGCCGTTTTAACCATAGACATGTATGTTTATGGTTTTAACTTTTAATCGAACCGCACTGCTATCCGTAATTACATTTTAGATATCCATAATAGCATTTCTCCTCATCAAAATGTGTCAGAATGATCAATAAAGACATCTGCAATAACATTCTTACTAGTAGAAATGTTATTTTAAGATACTGTATCTACAACTGTGATTGTACTAGTCAAAACTAAATTTTAGATATCTAAAATCCTTAAAAAAACTCCTATAAGTTAACTCCTAATAAGCTCCTTTCGGTCCTTTTATTTATATTCATTCAACTATCTCTACAGTTCTACAAATATAACCAAAGCCATGTGCCTGCCTGGATAATAACAAATAAATAATAATAAACTGAGTTTAGTATTTTCCTTATTGTGAGTCTGCATGTAGCTTAATTGAATTTATTCCATCAACCTATGATGACAATTTCTGCCACTAGGTGGAGCTCTTAGATTCACACACACTCCTGTACTCACTAACATCAATTCACTGTGGATAATAATTAGTGTCAGCCTGCAGACCAGCTTGCATGTTATCTTTTGTGTTTCTCATTTCTTAAGTATTTCTCTTACAGTTATTTATGGACTATTTTTTTCATAGATTGACAGTGCCATGCCAGTGCTGAATCACTGCTGTGAGTTTCAGATTGAGCTATAAACTTTAAACATTCCACTGGATAGCTTTCTCTCATTTTCTCCACTCTTAAAACTGTAACAGTTCATGGATATGAACACATTTCAGTACATAAACATTGACATAGACAGTTTAATACACCTTACTGCATGAAATGAGTGCAGTGATGCACTGCACTGCAGTGATGGACAAAGTACTCAACTCCAAAGTACTGATACTCGTGGTCAGATCTTAATCAACTACAAGTAAGATGTTTGGTCAAAATTTTACTCAAGTTGAAGTACTAAAGTACTTACTTTTAAAAAATACTTCAGTATTCAAAAGTACAAAGTATTTTTTCTAATGTACATTGCTGCATTGCTTTGTCAGGTTGAATGACAAGTTCTGCAGAAATGTAGACATTTGAAATTATAGCAATCTATTACTCATTTCCAAAATCTCTAACATGGAGCTTAGATATGACCAAGGGTGCTCTGGTTTCTCAGCTTGACTTTGTTCTTCCATCTCCATTGCTGAGGTTTTTTTTTTTTCTTTTAATAAAAGCCTCGCCACCTCAAAATAAAAATGAGAACTGGTTTTGCCAAAACTCACTTGTGCAAAGTGAATTTTTAACAGTACATGTCTTCCAGCATTATAGACATAAAACAAAACATGTAGCTACTGATCACCTCAGCAATCTGACTTGCTGAGGTGGAGATCCAACTTCACAGAGGGTTCTGATTTAAATTCTGACTTGAAGTTGGAAAGTCCGACATTTGTGTACAATTGAAAGCACCATGAGTCTTGCTACAAAGAGGGCGCACAGATCAGCGTCACTATGAATCTGAAGGGGACACACAGTATGTGTGTGTGTGTGTGTGTGTGTGTGTGTGTGTGTGTCTTCCACAGGGACATAGGGTTAGTGGTCCAGACCAGGACTGTTAATTACTAGGTGATATCAGATCATGCCAAGTAGGCTAGATGTACTTCATTACTGTCGACCACTGATTATAATCAGCTGTTCTCACGGATATATAGTTTCCAAGGCAGAAGTATAGCATCCCCGGCTAAATGATGGTCGAACTCTCAAACTGATGGTTCACAATACTTTATTCCATGAAACGTATTCAATTGCGAACACACCGTAAGAGTTATGAAAATAAAAATAATATACAGTTATCTTTCTTCATATCAATAACCTTATTGTAGCCTCCAGTTTTACTCAGTGAAATTAAATATATATTTTAGCTGCTAGACGTAACAACCATGAAGGAAAATTCACATTTTAACTGAAAAACAACCTCACACATCGTGCAATATATAAAATAGTATTTAACATGAAATTAACATTTTTGACAGTTTGTTTTTAATAGAATATTCTGTTTTAAATTCATGAAATCCTACACACAAAACACACAAATATACACTGCTAACAGAGCGACTGATGAAATAACCGGCTCTGTTTATCACAACTGACTCCGATAGTCCGACACAGTAGCTCGGCCAATGCTAATAGTAGCTACCGCTAACCACAACACGTTTCATACATGGGACTATCAACGACAACCAAACTCGGGCCGGAAATAAAACATAGTATAAAAGGGTAACAAACCTTGTGCCCCTTATTAGCCAGGTGTCAGTGCGTTTCATGTAAGTTAGGCACACATTTAAACTTGCAGACACGCTTTTCTTTGCATACACTTTTCCCTCACCCGGATGTTTCGGGAGGTCTCGGCCAGACGCTTTCAAAATAAAAGTATTGAATATAACTTAATATAAGAAAAAATGACCTGACCTGAATTAACTAATTTTCAGAAACAAAATAAATAAACGTTCTAATCATATTAAGGTTATTTACAAGAAGAGTGTAGAAAAACAAACCCAAAAAAATGATGTGTCTGTCTTACTGCTGAATTATCGCTGACCAGTAGATAGCAGTGTATTACCCTCTAAAGATCTTAATAAATATAGATAAGATAAAAAAGTGCAAAAATGTTTTAATCATTTAAGTCTGTAGAAGGTTGTGGAAGACTTGCGTGGTTCCTGTCCCAAAGACAGTCCACTCCAGCAACCACTTCATGCCTGTGGCTCTCACTTCATGGTATGTGGTAGAAAAAAAGGTTTTGGACACCCATAAAATTTGACATAATCTTAAATATTATCATGAAATATTTGTGGAAAAATCTTTTTTTGTGTTTCCAAAGGTGTGGCTGCATTAGACAGACACAAACAAATACAAATTACATTTTTGTTAAGTGTTAATTTTTGTTAATTGTTTACAAATTAATATTTAGTATTCCTGCCATTAGCACGCAGAAGAGCTCTAATCCTGGCTGGCATGTTCCCCATGAGCATTGCACACTGCTGAGGGGTCATTTCTGGCTGAAGAAACCCTTGGACGCCCAGATCTTGGTTTGTCTTCCAAGTTATTGGTTCTTCTGTGGTACTGCTGAAGGACTGCATCTGCACTTCCTTGCTATCTGGCAGCAGCCGTGCCCTTCCTGGCTGAGAATCTGTATCTTCAGACGTGTTTCCTGCGTTAGGTTCCTTGCTTTAGCCATTTTTGTCTCTGAAGAACTGTCAAATGTTCTGGCTTTATATAGACATGAAGCATGGCAACAAAATTTGTGTCTTTTAATAAAAAACACAACCTTCATTGGTGGATTACTGGAACCAAAATAACGCAATAGTCAAAATGTTGTATGTCTTTTTATGGAACCAATCAATTTTAAGTTTTTAATGGCTTCCTAGGATTTGTTTAGTATTTTGGCTGTGTCTAAATCTAACAAGCTAAAATAATACTGTAATCAAGGAGCACTAAACATCAAACTACAGCCCCATAACGTAACACTTTTTTACAACAGAGAAAGGTTTCTGTTCTTTTTGCCATTAATTGTTGTGACATAATACAGTTGCTTTATGCATAGTGTATCTCATATCTCTCATGTACAGTAAATCTCTTGGTGGCGCTCTTTACTGCACATCTGGCACAGACAGATCTGCAGCTGTGCCAGGTTGTGTCCCTTTTTGTAATTTGAACTTACTGTATTTTGAAGGATAATGCATCCATCCTTCCATCATTAACTTATAATAGTAAACTTTCTATAAATAATAAACTCGCTGATTTTGTCCTTCTTTATTTGATATATTATGCAACATCTGTAAAAGAAACTATGTGCACCCGTGTTATTGTGTGGGATGTTTGAACAAATCATTTACTTTCTGTCCTATCATTGTGTCTCATTGAAAAGCCACAGTTTATATGAGTAAGTTTCAGAGGTTTGTGCATGAATAGACTATTTTCTTTCTATACCTCTTATCTAAGGCATGCAGAGACATATTGCATAGATAGCCTCCACATATGTGGCTACGTTTCAATATGTTTTAAAGCTACAGCTGGTTGAGATGTGAAGCTGTCTCTGTCCATGGTGCTGATGTTACCCTGCACACAGTTTATATGAGGGACTGTGGCGCCTGACGCAGTGTTTCCTACCAGGGCTACTTCTGCAGTCAGGGGGCACATTCAAGAGGAAGCAAATTACAAACAGTTAGCGATGCTGATCTTTGTATTTATTAATATTGATTAAAATACTTATCTAAATGTAAGGAAAGCCCTTTAACACGATCATTCCTGGAATTATAGCCTAATGAAAATGTTTGGTCCTTCACCTAGTGAACTGTGACGGTCAGACAGACAGGAAACGTCAGGGGACACTGGTGTAATATATTTGCATCTATAGCCTAGCTACAAACTCATTTAGACTATAGATGTTATAAATGTTAGTATATATAGACTAGCTACAACCTCATTTAGACTGTAGATGTTATAAATGTTAGTATATATAGACTAGCTACAACCTCATTTAGACTGTAGATGTTATAAATGTTAGTATCTATAGCCTAGCTACAACCTCATTTAGACTGTAGATGTTATAAATGTTAGTATATATAGACTAGCTACAACCTCATTTAGACTGTAGATGTTATAAATGTTAGTATCTATAGCCTAGCTACAACCTCATTTAGACTGTAGCTGTTATAAATGTTAGTATATATAGACTAGCTACAACCTCATTTAGACTATAGATGTTATAAATGTTAGTATCTATAGCCTAGCTACAACCTCATTTAGACTGTAGCTGTTATAAATGTTAGTATATATAGACTAGCTACAAACTCATTTAGACTGTAGATGTTATAAATGTTAGTATATATAGCCTAGCTACAGCCTCATTTAGACTGTAGATGTTATAAATGTTAGTATCTATAGCCTAGCTACAGCCTCATTTAGACTATAGATGTTATAAATGTTAGTATATATAGCCTAGCTACAGCCTCATTTAGACTATAGATGTTATAAATGTTAGTATATATAGCCTAGCTACAACCTCATTTAGACTATAGATGTTATAAATGTTAGTATATATAGACTAGCTACAAACTCATTTAGACTATAGATGTTATAAATGCTAGTATCTATAGCCTAGCTACAAACTCATTTAGACTATAGATGTTATAAATGTTAGTATATATAGACTAGCTACAAACTCATTTAGACTATAGATGTTATAAATGTTAGCATCTATAGCCTAGCTACAGCCTCATTTAGACTGTAGATGTTATAAATGTTAGTATATATAGACTAGCTACAAACTCATTTAGACTATAGATGTTATAAATGTTAGTATATATAGACTAGCTACAAACTCATTTAGACTGTAGATGTTATAAATGTTAGTATATATAGCCTAGCTACAAACTCATTTAGACTATAGATGTTATAAATGTTAGTATATATAGACTAGCTACAAACTCATTTAGACTATAGATGTTATAAATGTTAGTATCTATAGCCTAGCTACAAACTCATTTAGACTATAGATGTTATAAATGTTAGTATATATAGCCTAGCTACAGCCTCATTTAGACTATAGATGTTATAAATGTTAGTATATATAGCCTAGCTACAGCCTCATTTAGACTATAGATGTTATAAATGTTAGCATCTATAGCCTAGCTACAGCTTCATTTAGACTATAGATGTTGTAAATGTTAGCATCTATAGCCTAGCTACAGCTTCATTTAGACTATAGATGTTATAGATTTGGTCGCACCAAATCTGAACTGGAACTTCATCATCCCAGTTCACCCCTGGTTAATCCAGCAGAAAGTGTGCTCCACAAATCACCTTCATGTGTACAACGACATGCCCTTGATTATGGCAATGAGGGCCTTAAACTTTCCCCTCTTGCTCTCTACCCATCTCAGTGCCTGTGCAGTAGTTCTCAAATGAATGACCCAGAGCCACAACAGCCTAACAGATGGTCAGAAGCAATTGCAACAATATTTTCAACAATCCATAGAAGAATTGCAGCTGTTTTCTCCTGGACCAGAGCAAGAACTGCGGCTGTTTTTTCCAGGAGAATGGCAAGAATTCGTCCCAGGATCAGAGAAGATTTTGAAGCTAGAGTTTCCTGGTCTACCGTCCTCTGGTTTTACCTAGCTAGTTGGATCCTCTTCAACTGTGTTGCGGCTGTGTTTTCCACAGCCTATGCAATAATTGCATATGTCACTTCCAGAACTGGAATAAGGACTGCAGATGAAATTTCCAGGACCAGAACTAGCACTGCACATGGCATTTCCAGGACCAGAACAAGGACTGCAGCTGTTTTTTTCAGGAGAATTGCAAGAGTTTGTCCCAGGGCCAGAGAAGATTTCAGAGGTCAAATTTTCTGGTCTTATCACCATCCTACATTTTATGGTCTACTTATAGTTACGGGCTACTGGTTTTACATAGCGAGTTGGATCCTCTTCAACTGTGCTACAGCTGTGTTTTCCTCAGCCTGTGAAATAATTGCAAATGCCATTTCCAGGACCAGAACATGAATTGCAGATGGTTTTTCACACTAACAGAGAAGATCTTTCATCTTTCATTTCATGCCCTGCTTCCATAGTTTGAATGAAAAAGCCACTATTTTGGGGTTTCTCCGGGTGCTCCGGTTTCTCCCACCTCAAACTTATGCAAAAAAAAAAAAAAAAAAATTAGCACAGCTTCTAGCGTCGTATGATAGCATGTCTCCCGGTTTCTCCCGACTCTATACATTAAAAAAATAATAATCAGGTAATGATTTATATGGGTGTCAATGTTGTGTGATGCATCTAGTGTGTTGGTTTTGTCTGTGTGCTTAATCACTCTCGCTTTCAGCCTTCACTGCTGGCTAACAGCAATTGACCTTTTGGAGGGCTGGCTGGATCCTGTCTCCAGAGGGTTCAACTCACTGAAAGTACATAAGAAGGACAGACAGACAGACAGACAGGTAGACAGACTTATGAACAGTTAATACAAATGTGACAAATAATACTGCTTTTCTCATCTCAATTTTAACCAGGTAAGCATTTGAGAACAAATTCTTATTTACAAAGGCTGTCTTGCCAGTCTTGAGAGACAGTCATCAGACATACTGGCTCTGAGCCATGTTTTTAGTCTACTCATGGCAGAAAATGATCTCTCACAAGCACATGTTGTAACGGGAAGCATCAAAAAGGATTTAAGCATACAATGTATGTTAGGAAAGAAGGGCATGTATGTTTCATTCAGCGTTTCCATACATGATCCAGTCAGGGCTTCATCACTCTCCGAACTTGTATCTCCAGCGTACTATTTCATGTGTGACTGTATGTGGGTCAGGTAGATCTTCTCTGTACCACTCAACCAGCTCTTCCTCTCTTTCCTTTGTCAGCTTCTTTAGATCTTTTGGCACCAGGTAAGCTGCTAGCATTGCAGGCTCGTTTCTTCAGAGAACCTGGCATCCAGCTCACTGGTGATGTGGTCAACAAATGGATAAAATAAGTTTATCCTGAAGTGGTCTTCCACTGACTGAGAGGCTACATTAGCTCTATAGGTCTGGTTGCGACACACCCTTCTCTTGGCTGGGACAACATTGACAGAGTTGACCGTGGCTGATGCTTTTTCAAAACATCCTCTTTATCCTTCTTCACACCTCTGATGACTTTACACACATTCTGTCCTTGAACCAAAATTTTTTGCATTAAACCTTAGAACCAGCACACGGATGAGACTTAAAATGGAAAACAGGGGTAGCTGGAGATCTCTATTTTAACACTGACCAGCTGGTTAATACAGTGAAGTATCTTTTGTGTTGGACAGGATGTGACTTGTGATTCATCAGGGATGCACTGATCAAGCTTTTTCTTCAGTTGAGTCTCTTTCCAAAACTCAGAGTATCTGCATTTACCATGTTTTTTTTTACTTACCCGTTCAGGCAAGTGGTTCAGAAACATATGAAGTATTTTTTTCCTTGCCCCTACATTAATAGTTTTGTTTATTAGTGGTTGTTAAATAACAATGACCTATGTTAACTATCAGTTTGGTCATATTGGAGTAATGCCAACATCAATGCCACCTAAATACACTCCTGTTTCCAGGATAAATGAATTGCTCGCTTGCACTTCAGCGGATAAACTTTGTCTTCACACACTGACATTTTCTTGTGAGTGCCAGTTTGTATTGTGCATGTGCAACAGAGATGAGAAGGAAGTGAGGATTAAGTTTGCAAAACATGAAAAAGTATAAGTCCAAAGAGTGTTTGACATGTGTTTGATTTTTTTTTTTTTTTTTTTGCCAGTTGTTCGTTTGGACCAGTGAGTTGCTAGGTTAACCAGCCCACATATATTTTACTTGCCCTGAACAAGCACGGGAGTCTTATTATTGAATCCTGCGAGTGCAGCGTGTCACTACAGAGCTTGTTATCAGGTGAAAATGGCTACCATGACATGAATATCTTTCTGGTCATTAAATAGCACGTCTCCTGTATTTCTACCCATCCGGCTTTCTCCTGCCACAACCTCAGATGCTGCCTACTCTCGTCCGCTCTGTTCGACCCATCTCTGCCAGTCTTACCATAAGCAGGCCCACTTCCGACCACACATTGACCCAGACCAAATCAGAACCAAACTGACCGACAAACTCAAGTCGGACCACTTAGAGGTCCACACTGACAGCCACATGCATGCCATGGCCCCGGGTCTGAATCCCATTTCGGCTCTGAATCCCATTTCCATGTCCTGGTTGTCAGCTCCCAGTTTGAGGGGCTGCCGCTGATACAGCACCCCCGTCTGGTTAATGAGGCTTTGAAGGAGGAATTGAGTAACTGTGTTCATGCACTGCCTATCCAGGCAAAGACTGGTCTGGTCCTCCAGCAGCTTGGTCTGGGCATTCAGCGGGGTAGTCTGGGCCTCCAGCAGCTTGGTCTGGGCCTCCAGCAGGGTGGTGTCAGTGTTGCTTCCACCAGGGACTGGTGGAGCAGCGAGGAGCAGCTGTTGCCGGGCGCAGAGCTCTCCACTTCCTGCTGGAGCTGCAACTGCTGGTCAAAGGCAGCAGTGAGGCTAGATGTGGGTCTGTTCATAGTGGGCAGGAATCAGAGCTAATGCCACTGATGGCCCACTTTAAGAATACTTTTGATTAATGGAAATAGATGCTCTTCTTGCTTGTGGTCTGCTTTGTGGGTCATATAGAACAGACATACGTAAATGATGATAAAGTTCAGTATTCAACTGAAAATGTTTCATAACCATTAATAAGTTCTCATAGTAACTGTAACCAGTCAGGACTTTCATTAATAATGAACTCCAGTAGAGCTGCAACTATTCATGGATTAATCTCTGATTTCAGCTTCTTAAATGTGAATATTTCCTGGTTTCTTTACTCCTCTGACAGTAAAATGAATATCTTTGAGTTGTGGACATTTGAGGAAGTCATCTCGGAATTTGGGAAACATGCAAATTCATGCAACAGTTTCTTTTTTTGGTTTGTCAGTGACCACTGCTGAACAAGAGATGGTGCAGAGGGTGAGAGTCATTGTCCATAATGGACAAAATGATGTCCTCCTCTCTGACACCACCACAATAGAATCTAGCTCCACCTTCAGAGACACCCTTCCTGATGATTTTGCTGATTTTGTTTGTGTCAGCTGTCCTCAGTCTGCTGCCCCAGCACACCACAGCATAGAAGATGGCACTGACTACCACAGACTGGTAGAACATCCTCAGCATGAAGGTGCAGACGTTGAAAGACCTGAACCTCTGGAGGGCATAGACTCGGCTCTGGCCCGTCTTTTACACTGCTTCAGTCTGTCCCCTTAGGGGCCCCTGTGATGCTCACCAGTGTCACATATGCAGCCGTACAGTCTAAAGTATACTGTGATCTACCAGTCAAATAATTCAAAATCCAGGACACCAAGGCAACAGTTTTTAATAAAAGAATTTACCTGATCGTCACCCAGTGTTGTTAAAACAGGGGAAACTTCCATATTTGACATTATTCAGTTGAGCCTCTTAAATTTGGGGCTACATAGTTCTCAGTGTACAGTAATTTGAGTTGTTTCATATACACAAATCAAATTACCCAATTCTTTATAAAATGACAAAACTACTAACAGGAAATAATTGAATAAATGACAGAACAAAAGGAAAAGTCAATAAATGAATAAATGACATTAATATGACCAGGTAGATTCAGTGATATGTATTTATCAGACACTAAATGTCTACACTCCTGATCAAAATTTTAAGACCAGTTTAAAAGTTGCAAGAATTTACATTTTGCACTGTTGGATCTTAAGAAGGTTCTAAGTAGTGAAGAAGAAATGGCAGTGAGGCAAAAAATTTGGAGTAAGCAATTAATTGCAAACAACCATTAAACTGATATAGGCTGTTCATCAGCTGACTTCCAAACACTAGAACAAAGCACTTTGTTCTATTGTCTGGAAGGCAATATATCCATATATTCATTATTATTGTCACTGATATTTACAGTGAAATAGCCTAAAGGAAAAAAAATGCTACAGATATTTTATTCATCCCACATGTTTAATAAATGATGTTCTTCAATATATATATATATATATATATATATATATATGTATGGTGGACACGTTGACATATCGCAGCAACGGGCCAACCCACTCAATGCGGCGTCTATGTATATACAGTATGTCTGTGGTACAGACTGTTAAAAGGAGTGTCTCTGTAGTGTATGGTGAGGTTTTTAATATGTACAGTATATGAATGTATAAAGGAGAATGAAGTTAGTTATCATGTAAAAAATACAGAAAATTATTTTTCTTTGCGATATGCTGTCTGCAAAATTAAATGATCTTTTTAGGCTTAAAATGTACTGTATAAGACTGTCTCAACCTGCCATGAAAAGACAAAGAGTGAGATAAAATAATATTTTATAGTAATAAACTGAATTTTTGAAAATAACACTCTGGAATGTTGAACTTTTTTTTTTTTAATCTTATGTATCTACTTCATAATGCATCATTTAATGAATTAATATTACACACTATGGTTCTCCATATTTTGTATATTTTATGGCATAACATACTTGAATGTGCTTGTCCTTTCAATGTACAACAATAATAAACCAATAATTGAAACCTGACATCCTTTTTTCTTCTTCTTCAATGTTTAATGCCTATGGAATACAAAACAAGTTATAATCAACCCTCAAAGAAAAATAACTGCTTTGATCAGTGACTTCACAGCAGCTCTTTTACCTTTAAACCCCCATTTTATGACATCAGTGACTGGGGCAAGGACAGAAATGTTTCTATGTCTCATTTTTGAATGAGACTGTAAAGTTCACACTGAGATCGAGAGAAAGACTCTCGCTTTATAGTATGCACAATATGGATCAACATTTTGCTTTTTCATAAAATAAAATTTTTGATATACTTGTGCTTGACATATTTTCACACACACACATCCAGGTTGTTCAGTAAATAACTACTGCTGTCGATATTACAGAAGAAATATAGGCTAAGTGGCAGCAGCGCTTTGCACAGTACAACTCAAAGGTGGGAAGAAATTTGATCACTGAATGGCAACATTACCAGATGTAGATGATGTTTATTTTGTTTTATATATATATATATATATATATATATATATATATATATGATTCTGTCATCTGTCTTCTGTTCAGCTGACAGGAACACTGCCTCAGATGCCAGATGCTGACCACACTATCAATGTCAAACATGCTGTCTGAGGCACTTTGTCTTTGCTTTATGGAAACATTTCTGCCAATATTGGGGGGACAGAGATGAATGCATAACATGTGGTTTAATGTTCTTTAATCCATTTACACAAATTCACAAAGCTTTAGGGTAGTGGAGTGGCAAATAGAAATGTACAACAACATATGAAATGCTAACAAAAACATACTTAGCATTTTGTGACTTTGAGATGTCTGTCTGATGGCGGTCTATAACGACTACACATCACATGGCACATCATGCCAAGTTGTAGCTGGACCAAGTAGTAATTAGTAATTAAATATGTACAATACATGAAACATATCAAGATATCAGTAAAGAAAAGAGCACATATTGTGCCTCAAGACCATGTTAATGTCATTGTAAGTCAGAGCATGCAAGTAAGCCAAAGAAACAATCAGTATTATACATTTTGCATAGGAATCAGAAGTAAATTATGTGTAGTTCTGACACTAATCAGGCACTCAGTCAATACAGTAGCTTGTTATAAATGTTGTGCATTTTAGCTTAAGCACATAATATATACTTAATACATTCAGTCATATTTTTGGAGAAAGCACATTGAAGCATATCTCTGTTTTGTGCATGTTTAAATCATCAGTCAGACAGATTCTGGGATGGCTTCAGAATTTCTACTGACTGCTCCTACTCCTGTTCCAGTTATGTCAAACACAACACAGTTTAAATCATTTTAAGGTCATTTTTACATTCAACCATTTCACCAACGTCCAGGTGAAAGTGTATAATAATAAATCATCTTTATTTTTAAATGATTATCACATCTTAGCACTTTTTTCGCTGCTTTCAAGTGTGGCTGCCCAGAAAATCAACTTTTCAAGCCCGGTGACACAGAAATGAGTGTTTTGGTCTGTGTAGAGTGATGTAAAGCTACAAATGTAGTTACGATTTCAGGTTTCTTACTTTTAAATGAGCGCAAACTGGAAATCATATAGTCTTTATTTTTATTTGTTATTTCATTCAACCCTTTATGGGGAGGTTTCTTAGTGTACAACCCGTGTGGGGTGGCAAAGCTATAGTTTATGCTAGCCATGGCCAGAATGGACACACTTGGCCACTTGTTTGCTTTCCAGAATTAAGAAAAAATCCAACACATCTTAAGATAATATCTGCATCATAACGTTATCTTCATGCTGTTTCAATTTCAAACTGCTTAAACATATTCTGGTCCCTATCAAATCTTCATAATTGCAGAAATGCATATGGTTGCAGAAACTTTTCCAAGAAAGATCTATTTAATTGCATCAGGAAGATAAACAGCATCTCTTTTGTAGCACACACACAAATATTGATTTGACCAGCTCATACTGTGATTAGTCATAGCCATTATAAGCTTAAATCAACAATAATATTCTCAAAAACCATTGATTTGCCCTTGAAGCTGGAGGAGAAGATGAAATTCCTCCGGTCTGTGGTCACAGCTGTAAAGGACCGAGGCGATTGCACGTAAATGTCCTTGAACTTGTGGAACGTTTTGGTCTCCATATCCCAGAGGTAGATTTGTGTGAAGGAATAATCGCTGCCAAGAGCAAGATATTGCCTGTCTGTGAAGGAAAAGGGCTGGAGGATCATCGCTCCTCGAGAAGGCAGAGCCTGTACTTCGGTGAACTGCTTATTGGTCCACTTGAGGACTTTGGAGTCACCGATGTAGCAAGTCATGGCAAGATGCAACTCATCCTCCACTCGGAAAGCTTTGACCGCCACCACATCATCGACATTTGGGATTTCACCATGAAATATGAACTTCAGGGTGCTTTTGTTCCACAGGTAGATGACAGGTGACTGAGAGCGACTGGTGAGGATGAGGTAGGACTTCCCGTCCGACTCGACAAACTCAGCATCTGTATCACGAAACCACTCATGGAGAAACTGGTATGAGTAGAAACCAGTTTCATTGCGGTCTGGTTGGTCTGTCCACTTGTACAGAGTAGACAAACCTGCCTTGGAGCTGTCCACAATCACAAAATACCACTCACCATCCATTTTAAAGACCTCAATGTCGTTTGGTTTTGAGATGTTTAAGACCTCGATGGTTTGAAACTTTGTGAATTTGTTTTGCCGATCGTCAAACTTGTAAATATGAGAGCCACCAAAGAGCTGGGTGACAATAATCAAGACATGGTCGTCGATCAGAACCGACTTGCATCCAACAACAGATTTCCCTGCAGGGATTAAAAAGATGTAAGCAGAAATACAACAAAGAAAATGGCATTTAAGTAATCATCAACTGACACAATATTTTATTTTTGTTACTGACAACAAATTCTGTCAGAAGACCAAAACCAACGAGTCAAACATGACTTTTGCTTTGCCACATCCACAAAAGGCCCAGTGGGTTTTCAGCTGTCCCTGCACATTTGAATTGGGAAGCGAAAAAACTTTAAGGGGCATAAGAATGTCTGTTTGCTTACGTCTGGAAAATATAACCAAAGCGTTTGTCTATCTCTCAGTAACTCCCCCCAGTGTGTCTCTCTCTGCACAAATTGATTCCCTCCGAAGATGCATGAAAGCAACAAGTGCTTTTAATATGATTAAAAGGAGCAACCTGCATCAAGCCAAACAGATTTGCAGGATCAGTTCATTGTTGGTTTTGATCGTCTCATAAGAATTTCTGACAATAGGAATGAGACAGAATATCAACTGGCTAATCCCTTAACAACAGATTTTGGTGTGTGCTGTCAAACCTGTTATATTGTCAAATTTCCTGAAATTCATTTCTATGTGATCCCACTCCATGACCACACAGCTGTTGGAGTTGGGAGCCGCCATCGCCACGTAGATGTCCTCTTTAAAGGAGAAGATGTCCGCTGACATGGACTGAATGGGAATGGACTGATGACGCACAAAGTCTGTGAGATGTAGACAAAAAAAGAATCTACCAGTCTGTTGACATTCAGAACCTCACTGCAAAGCTCCTGTGTATTCATCACGATGAGGCTGACATTTGTGGTTTTGAAAGAAAGATCTTGACAGCTGACAGATTGCTATGAAACTTTGGTAATCCCTTTCTGGTCAAAATTTACAATATAGCTGCAAAACTTATAAGATTCCCATCAGCATGCTCCCATTTAGTGCTTATTCGCAGATGTTAGCATGCTAACACACTAACCTGAGATGATGAACATGGTAAATATTATATCAGCATTTTAATGTTAACAGGCCTGGAGTCTGCATGTTTGTTTTTGAGTACAAAGTGATCTCCAGTTGAATTATTAACAGTTTTATTGATTTATTTATCTATTTTTGCATGACATCATAAGCAATGTCTGTGACTACTCATAAAAGCCTTTGATAGTGTAAGCTAGGTGTCATTTTACCTGTGGAGATGCACTCGCCCGGTGGAATAGGAAGGTCATTGAGCCGCTTGCCCTTCATGTCACTGGGGCCTGCACAGAAGACATCTGATACTGTGGCGTTTGTGTTTTTCAGCCACATCATCAGCCACTTGTTCTCACAAATGCACTGGAATGAGTTGCCTCGCAGATCCCTATAGCATGACATGACAAAATAAGCTTGGGCACATTTAGGAAACAATAAAATGTTATACATTTTATATTCATGACAGGTAAAAAATACAGATGGCTGAGATGCCATGAAAGCGCAAGTGCAGTAAATCATGGTAAAGTGTTCCTGTATGTTCACTATACATATTCCATGATAGTCCTAGTGACAATGATGCAAGCTGCAGGGTAAAAACCTGCATATCTTCCAAATATCAACCTTTCTGATGAAGATGAAGTATTGACACTGGGTGAAGGATCAGCCACAGTTAATATTAAAAAAGGCACCATTATAAAAACGAGTTGCAGCTAAAATGCATTTATAAATAAAATAAAAATAGCTACACAATAAAAGAAAACCCCTAATGCACTATAGAGGAGAACAGAAAGTTAATATTTGTGCTGTCTGGGTCATTCTTGTGGGTTTAATGCTGCCAAACACAAAACACAACCTGAGTCAGCTTCACTTACTGTAGGAACACAGTATGGAAAATACACACACACACACACACACACACACTGCTGACACCACAACTGCTTACTCACAGTTCCAACAATGAATCCAAGTCAAAAAACAGGTCTCTTGGCAGAAACCTCATCTTGTTGTTGGCAAGCGATCTAAAATAAGAATCAGAAGGACACCAGGAAAAATGTGCATTCCTCTAATTTCTTCAGTTTCTCTTTGTAATATTGAGGCGTTGGTGCTGCAGATGCTGCACAAAGAGAATGACAGCAGACTTACAGATGAGTCAGATCTCGCAGGCCACGAAAGGCATTTTTGGCGATCATTTCAATCTTGTTACCTTCAATGAATCTGTTCAAAGAGTCAAAGAGAAAACATAAGTAAAAGTAAAATGCATTATATTATATATTATATCATGTAAGATTGATAAACACATTATATTATGGAGTGGTAGGTTACAGAGTTTTGGAAACTGAGAGAAGTGGACAGAGGGGTGGGGTTGGAGGAGGAGAAATGATCTGTAGCTGTACGTACAACATGATGAAATCTACATAATTATTATTATGTGGTATATTCAAGTTAACATATGCACCTCAATATGCACAATTTCTTGCAAAAAATATGAATAAAGAAAAACCAAAAGCACTATCATTTGACATGTTACAGTGCAGTTTGTAGAATGACACTCACAAATATTCCAGATGTGGAAGGCCAGAGAAAGCATCATCTTTGATTGTTGTCAAAGAATTTGCATTTAGAAGTCTGCAAAGGAACAAAACAACTCAAACAAATGAGTAAGCTAAAACTTAAAACTCCAACTAAAACGTTTCCTTCTTTTCCAACTCCTTAGTATGCAGAAAAAAGGAACAAGCATGCATTATTAATAATCCATCTACTTCTTAGTTTGTCTGTACAACTAAAGCCCTGACATGACAGTCAATGATGGACACAATGAATCTGTGCTTACAACAGCTGAAGAGAGGGCATAAGTGAAAACATTCCCTCTGTGATTTCAGATATAGATCCATTCACCATGCTCCTGTAGAGAGAAACACGTACAATGTTGGGACATTTTAACACTGTCCCAGACACACCAAGAGACACCGAGCAGCAAGCAATCTGTGTCCTTGAACGCAACATTGATTGCCTTGTGCTTTACTGAAGAGATAATCCACAAAGACGCCAGGCTACTCACAGTGAGTTGATGTCATTGGGTATAGTCCGAGGCATCTGTGAAGTACCGACGCAGATGATGGTCTCCTTGGTGCAGGAGCATCCTGAAGGACATTTGAAATTCCTTTTAGATTCAGCTGCTCCATAAATACATACAAGTGCCAAACCGGCCAGTAGCCACTGCTGAGCAGATGTCATGTTTTTTCTTGTTTATTAATAATAAATAATAATAAATGAGGCTGTGGTCGGTGCTTGCAGCAGCTTTAACCCGCCTGGGTGACATCAACATGCAGCACTGATAGAAAGCCCTGACACAGGCTGATACGGCTGCAGCTGCAGCCAGGCAGGAAGGCTCCTTCGGCTTCGGACAGTCAGGGAGGAAAAAACAAAAACGCCCTCAGTTGTCACAGTTGTTGGCAAATTAGCTGAAACAAAGAGACTGTAGAAATGAGAATGGATTTTTCATTTGATCAAAAGATACGTTTAAAGTTATATTTAAGATGGGGAACTGAACACAGAACCAAAAACGACACTGAATGAAGTGGTTATTTCAGAACCATGGAGAGAATTAAGTCATTTTACGCGCAGACTTTTATCACGTGGCACATCCTGCAGGACACGTCACTTTCAGCAGTACAAAAAGTCCCATAAAGAGGAATGGAAATACTATTTTTTAGCACAATTTTATCTTCTTGTCAAATATTCTCCATTAAACTACAGTATTCGTTTTACAGCTCAGTTTGATTGGGGTATAGAGTAGATAGAGCTGATGAATGCTGGAGTGGTGGCATATGTGTGCTGTTACATGTTTATACCAGGAGAGGGCAGCTGCTGATCAGCAAACTCAGGGTCTGAACAAGCAAAGGAAGAAAATAAGCTCTCTATTGTAGTTTTTATGTGATTAATATGGTTGGATTTTTGCATCCTACTTGATTGTATTTTTTGATGGAGTTCATATCTTAATTTGGTATTTTGTAGGGATTTATGATCATACTAGCAAAATGGTTAAATTTAGCACCAAGTCAAAATTGTAAAAAATTGTATACCAAACTTTATAAGACACAAGTAAGCATGGGAGTTACATCATATTTCACATTGTTCTAAGCCCCTATACACCTTCACAATTCATTTTCATTCATTCATTCATTTTTTTTATCCTGATAATCATCAAGTTCCCAGCTTCCAGATGATGTACACCACTACAATGGGATTTATACCGAATACTGTTGAAGTTTTATCTCCCTTTGTACGTCCCTTGTCCCAAACCCCTACCCCTCTAACAATGGGAAGTTTAATGTAGTGGATTCATGTAGAAAAATATAAAAAAATATGAAACAGACAGTGAGATACATTTTGGTTCATTGGATTAGCTCAATTTACAATCAATAATCCCCCTAATGCTACAATCACAAGTATATAAACTGTATTTTCTTTGCTTGCATAAAGCTCTTACTCACAGAAAGTTGTATTTGCTTAACAATAGGGATGTTAGTTGTCACTGCAGGCCCTAACAAGGTGCTGACCTTTGCTGGAGGACTAGTAGTTTATGAGCAAAAGTGAAACCAAATACCCATTGCCAGAAGGGGGCAAACGTACATGTCTGCCATTGCTAGCATTGCTCATGACAACTCTGCATCTAGCATCGCTGTTTTTAGGCTAGAGTATCCCTGAAACACTCGGGACACGTGCAAGCTGAAACCAGAGGACGCCACAGCCGACAGCTCTTTGCTGTTCCTTTCTTGACAGTCATCACCATCCTATAACATTTTGTTCATGTTTTGGATGACTGTATTGCTGTTAAGGTTTGTGTAAAGAAGACATCTTGTGATCAAACGTCTTTACACAGAAAAATAGGTGTTTGCATTGTGGTATTATTTCTTTGGTGATAAACTTGTAAAACAAATCTAGGAATACCACACGACAGACTTCCAGACACCTTCTCAAATATACCAACCCACACCAGAGGAGATTTTTTATTAGACAATGAACATTTTACCCTGCCCTGTAGTGTTAATCCTGTCATGTGACCCAATGTATTATGTCATGTCCGTTCTCATATGTCATGTCTTGTTTCACTAAAAAATAATTAAAAAAAGTAAAACAAACTGATTCTAAAATTTATGCGCATAAAACTACCCTAAGTGAAGGAAAAATATACACAAAGATGTAAACAATGACTGAGGGCCAAACACAAATCATATCATCATATACATAATAGTGGTATAAGTTTATTTATCTATCTGTAGATAGATAAATAATAGTTAATAGTTTCATTGCACTATATGGCATGGCAATATTTATAATTTATAATATGTGCAGATATTTGAGATCTAACCTTATATGAAGAATGTTTCTATTTTGGTGCCATACAATGGTTGAATTAAGAACTAGAGAATTTCAGAGAAATTTCTGCTAGGAAAAATATTTTTTTAAAAAAAATGCTAATTATCATAAAGTGATTTAGCCAACAAGGTTTAAAATAAATGTATACCACTTTCTAATAAATATGATAGTATCAAAAATAACAACCATTTGTATATATTTTGAAACAAATTAATGGTATTTATCCATTTGTTAAAAATGTTATATTTAATTTATTTCTAGGCCATATAAATGAAAGTGACTTTACTTAAAGGTGCGTATGTATGTAGGATTTTCCGTGCTAAAGTTGCACATTACAATTATAATAATTACTCCTCCCATGTGCCAAGCCTGTAGGAAAATTAGAGTGAGTGATGTGAAACACAAGAACTACCTTATCTAAAGCCAAGTCTTTCATTTGTCCCTTCTGGGCTACTGTAAAGACGTACTCTGTATGTATATATGAAGTAACAAAAAGGATTATACATTAAAGAAAAGATGAATTCTGAATCCTCACTGTTCCTTTAACATGAAACAATGCCATGGTTTTCCTCTATCGTACCCTTTCAGATACACATTTGAGTATAAATGTGTTTCCTCTTTTTATCTGTGATATTTATCAATTAGTAAAACAACTGAATCATTCGAATATTCAAAGTGATCAGAAATCCTCCTTAAAGTGAATTGTCATTATCAGTGGTTTAAGGTAACACTCTAATCCCTTACATCCAGTAAACTCGCTCACATCTGACACTTTCACATCCAAAGATGACCTTTCACCCTTTGAACCATGACACCCTTGAGGGTTGGCAGGAGTAACCTGGAGAAGTGCGGTGTCTGGCTGCTGGTGACTGCTTCACAGCAGGTGTTCAGGCTCTCAAACTTCTCCAGTTCCCACTCAGAAGCTCAGGAGGTGCTTTTTAGATGCATGATCCTACAGGAAACACAACATATCACACTGGACTTATGCATACATTCAACAAATCTGTAATCACAATACATTACAAAATTGAGTGCAGTCAAATTTCCGATTTGTTTGTTGCTCATTGTTGTAATAAAGCGTCAAGATAAAATATTAACACTTTAACATATAGGTTTGGCATGTTTGTTAAAAATCCACACAGTCTCACACTATTGGAAATACAGTGAATGATGATGACATGATATGGATGACATCAAATAGCAATAATATGCATGTGTGCATCATTTTAGCATTTAAAATATAAAGTTTAAAAGCAGTTTGTAATGAGCACTGATGGAATATGACCCATTTATTGAAATGTACAATGTCTGATCAATTTAGAGGCACTTGTAGTGTCTTACTGTCTTTAAACTTAGCATTTTAATTGTATATTATAATGTGTGATATATCATTATAACTTACTACTCAAGAGAATCTAATGTAGTTAAAATGATCACCATCTGACCACATCAGTAACATCATGCTGCAATTTATAAAAAGAGTCAGAATCAGTGTTAATAACTTGCTGGAGGTTTAACGAGGAATAAAACGCTGCTTTCATTTCCATAATCATAACAGCAGAGCTTCATTTTCATTAAACAGTACCATGATGATCCTTTTTTTAACCATCACATCATACTTCATCAGGCAGAACATTAAAAATGTGTTTGTTTTTAGATGAAATCACAAAATTTAATCTGTACTGTTTGTTACTCTAATTACACATGCACCTGTCTAAAGGAGCATATAAACATACCGTTTGGGACACAGGATTGTATATTCTATCTCATATAATTTACAGTTTCCTGATTTCTTCGTGATGGCTTTGTTTTAAAGATTTGTGCCATCTAGACAGCGCTTACTTGTTGGGTCTGGCCAGTAAGAGCTGCTGCTGATCCTGCTGCTGCTCTGTGGATTGAACTAATATTAACTTTTTTATGATCAGATACTGTCGAAATCAACTTCACCAGGCTCCATAAGTGCATACCTATCAGAATTTATCAAACAGTCACACATAGCTTAAAATCAACACTTGTTAACACAGGAAGATTTGTTGTGTGACACTTCAACCTATCCTTCACGCTTATTTTCAGAGCAGGTACATATTGTGCATTCTGTATCAACACCTCATGTGTTTAAGGCTTGAAAAAGTCTTCACACAGACTGTTGGTGGTTTTGATTAATGGTGCTCATGATTTAACACCTGCTGTTTTAATGTAGCCACTGTAAGAAACTGATCTCAACATGCTTGCGTGAGTGAGCGGTGTCCCCATTTTAAATAGCTGCCTAAATTTATCAGCTTTGTGGAGGTCAGTTCAACCTGTGTGTGCGTGTACTCATGTTTTAGCATAGAAAGAGAAAATGTCCAACCACTCTGGCTTTGATGAAATGCATGCACTATTTCTCCACATAAGATTTATTGTGAAAGTATAACCACTTCTATTAAGTACAACTGAGATGGTTGTACATTTGTTTCATTGATGTTTATAGAATTATAGTTTATTTAAATTGTTTTAGCACTCACTATTCAAACATTCAACTGAGAAAAGCAACTGAAAGAGAAACTGGATAAAAGTCTTTACAGTCATCAAGTACTATTATGTCAATTCATAGCAATTATATTTCATTGGGTAATGACCTTTAGTAGTTTACTGCCATCTGTATGGCAGATAACAGACTATATATATATATATGTATGTATACATATATACATATATGCATATATGTAATATATACATATGTATGAAAGATGAAATAACTAACAGCAGCTGTCAAATGGATGTATAGTAAAAACAACTCCTAAATATTTCCCTCTGAAAAATTAAGTAACATACTCAAGTGAAACTTGTCCTTACAGTACTTGAGTAAATGTTTTCATTATTTATAAGTAGCTGTACCACTTAAATGACACTGAGGGTAAAAGTGGGATTTGAGGGTGACAGTAAGAGCTTTATACTGGTGGCCTCTGTCCTTGATATTGCTGTCAGTGTGTCCTCCACATGAAGCAACTGTTGGCTTGACCCCTCCCTGCTGCATACCACCAATCTGGGGCCCCGTCCAGAAACAACACTTGTGTCTTCAACACTTCCACAGAGCTTTAATAACTAGATTATTACTGTCTAAGATGACATTGTTCAGCGCTGTCCCTTTTAGTGAAATAAACTAAAACCATTATCAATCACTCCTTTACTTCTTTGGCTGCATGATGTTGCACGAGGCTCAGTGGTGCAGTGGGAATAAGGTCTCAACATAAATCTCAAACTACATCAACTTGACTGGTTGATTCTTTTAGCTGACTGGCACCAGCTGGTGGGGAAAATTTTTCTCCATCAAGGAAAGGCAGCTGTTTCAGGGCAGAACACTGATGGCATTCTTGGCTCCACAATATTATTAGTGCCAATATTTATTATTTTTTTCTGCATCATAAATGCAATTTTTATGTTATTTGCATACCCAAAGATCACTCGATGACAGCCCTGGATTCCCACCAGTGCAACTCAATGCTCTTGGCACCACATAACTATACTGAAAGCTGTGAGAACAGGAATCAAATTAGTTGACATATTTGGCTGATAAAGTTGATTATCATTATTATTCAAATTCTGATATGGCTTAAGTCTCAACTTAAGATGTCAAGTGAGTGCACATTTGGCCTTTTCATGCTCTTCAGCAGCAGAATAACTGAATCCAATCATGTGTGCACAATAGTTATGTAATATTAATAATAATAACAATAATAATAACAATACCTAAATAAGTACCTACAATCGAAAGAGAAATGATGTTACCGAGTGACATTTTGGTTGTATTCTTATTGTTTCCAGCAATTCAGTCATTTTTTTTAAGACCCTTTTACACCTTTTTTTAATTTTTTTTTTTTTAAATATTATGCATGTTTCATATTTTATTGCTATAAGTTGCTTTACAGTGTTTCCTCAAATAGTTAAGCAGTTTTACTGAAAGATAGCAGTAGGAGGAATCAACACACCATTTTACACATTTCCTTTATCCTGCAAATTGCTGGTCAAATAAATAAGTCAGTGTATAAATGCCACCAAAGCCCAGTTTTCCTTCATTAATTCTTCAGAGTCAAAGCAGTGAAATATCTAAAGGACAGTGACAAAACAACAGACAGTTTCACAAACTGGTTGTGCCAGTGTTCATTCACGACAAGCACTTTTTAAAGTTATATGAGGGACTAAACAGTAATGTGGTGATTCCACCTCCTGTCGTGTTTTGAGAAATGCAAGCACGAAATGTCCTGAAGCGATTTTGAGAAACTCGTTGAGGGGAGCTGTTCTTCCAGGAAAGGTGCTGAATCTTGGCACTTTTCATGTGGCCTCGTGCTTCATTAATAAAGTCAGATCATGAAGTTTTGAAAATGGCTCATCACAGGCCTGAGCCTCATTGAGACCAGAGACTCTCTCTCTCTACCTCCCTCCCTCCCTTTCTTTCTCTCTCTCCCTATCTCTCTCTCCTCTCCTCCCCCCCTCTCTCCTCTCCTCTCCCTCTCCCCTCTCCTCTCCCACCCCCACACTCTCACCCACTCACCCTGCTCGTCCTCTCCAGCCTGCAGAGTTTTCCGTCCTGTGTCGGGATAACATCGCAATCGAGGACCACCTGACTGTAACACCGGACTAAATGGAAGCAGCGGAGGAAACTCTCACTTACCGAGATGACACCTTACTACTTCACAGGAAGCTGCTCCCAGAGGACAAGCATAAAGACAAGGCGGATAGTAAGGGCCACGCCACCGAGACAAAGAGCAACGAGTCCAACTATGTGGACCTGGACATGAAACCGGAGGGCGCAAAAACACTGGAAGTGACTTTCACTGGCGAAGAAAACCAGCTGCCTCTTATCAAATGCACGGGGGAGCATGATAAGAAGGGTGAAATCATTTCAGAGGACTTTGCTGAAGAGCAGTTAGAGGACAGCACAGTCCCCGTGCCTCCTTTGGAAACTCTGACCAAACTTCCCAACACCGATCTGGACTCAGAGAATGAGAGGCAGCGCCGGGCCGAGCTCGACCCGAGTGAGTGCAGCGAAGAGACCGACGAGCTCCAGTACACAGACATGTATCTGAACAGCAGGACGGAGTCTGATGATGGTGCCAGCGCGGTGCTCTCCGACCACTGCGGCTCCGAAACCGTGGAGGACGAGTCGCACTATATCACGACGCACGAAATCCAGCTGACCGAGCTCGACCACGACGTAGATTACGACCTGGGACGTGGGACCTGTTGGGACTTTGAAGACGACAATCTGGTTTATTCCTTTGTGGATTACGCGTCTTTTGAGAGCGATGAAACGCAGGAGGGGACCTTGATAGTGGAGGGCAGGAGCCAGGCGAAAGTGCAGTCTAATCTTGGTGGAGCGGTTGTCAGCACCGAGCAGGAGGATAGTGATCTTTGTGACTCGGACAAATGCGCCAGCTCGGATGAAAGTGTGTCTAAAAACCACAGCGGAGATGCAACTGCGGGGAAAATTCATTTATCAATAAAGACATCATCCAGGGCGGTGAAGGAACCGGCAGGTATCTTTGACTCAGGGCACACAAAATACGTTGGAGACGGGGGCCACTTCTCTTTTGTGAGCTCTGGCGCCAGAGTGGGGTCCCTGTGCGACAGAGCCCAGTATTTCATCCCTGCTCCGGGCCGTCAGCACCTCGCATCCAAACTGAGACGGAAAGATATTAACGAGTATTCCAGTGGAGCGTCCAGCTCCATTAGTGAGCTGGACGACGCTGACAAAGAGGTGCGTAATTTAACCGCCAAGTCTTTCCGGAGCTTGGCATGTCCATACTTCGACGCCATTAATCTTAGCACCTCTAGTGAGTCCTCTATGTCGGAGTATGGGCTCAATAACTGGTCAGCTTATGTGGACTGGAATTATGGAAACATATCGCGGGGGAGAGAGCGAAGCGTAATTGCGCACAAGACTTCCAGCGCAACTTTAGAAATGAATAAGACAGTAGACAGTAAGAGGCATGGTAAGTCTGTTACCGGCATGAGAGCTCCACAAAACAAAATGTACGCACTGAACAAGAGAACAACTTCACAGCAATCATCCTCCTCAAGCAAAAACATCGAGCTGAACGATCCTGTTCAGCCAAAGCAACGTGGAGTCACGCTGAATTTCCGCTGTAACGTTGGAGCGCCTGAAGGCACCAGGCGTCCAAAATGCTCCAAAAAAGCACAAACCAATGACGTAACTGGGACAGTGTTGGCCAGGTCAGGGTGTGAGATGCAGTATCACCACACAGATGGCACGGGGGACACGCACAAAAGAGCAGTTTTTGCATCAAGTCTGTTGAAAAATGTAATTTCCAAAAAGATGCAGTTTGAGCAGGAGCGCAAAATGGAGAGGGGGGAAATCAGTGACACATACCCAGCACTCTCCCCGAGTTTTCAATGCAAAGATCAAGACGGGATGAAAGACAGGAATCAAGGACGATGCTTACAAAGACAGACATCAGAATCAAGCTCGGGTTATACTGTTAATTCTGCTGATGATCAATGCCTGGAGGGCAGTAGACCCAGCTCCTGCGCTCCTGCAGAGGAGCAGAGAAGCAACAAAACACTCGATGATTCAGAAAAGAGACATCAGGAACCTCCAAAATCATCACTCAGCCACAGTCAAATTAGTGCATTTAATTCACTGAAAGAAGATGAGCCAGAACCTGTAAAGGAAGCTGAACCAACATCTGTAACCAACAGAGCGAAAGGATTAGACACTAACAGCATGCTGACAAAACTGCTTTTTGTTCCAAGATACCAGCTCCTTTCAAAGGAAAAGGATTTTGCCGAAGACTCAGTAAGCCATGCACCTGTCACAGGTCCACCTGCTGGCCCACAGAAATGCGAAGAAGATTTAAAAACAGGCAATAATGGAATCATAGTGGGCAAAGAAGAGAAAGAGAAGTGGGGGAAACCCCCTGGGATAAAAATATGCCTGAGGAGTGTGAAGGAAAATAAAGGCTGTACACTGAATATTGCCAACCTGTTAACTCCCAAAATAAGTTTTAACACGGTGAACACATTCAGGGCAGCACAAGAAGCCAAATGCCACATTGTGTCAGCTCCAGATAAAACCCCAAATCCCCCTATTAGAGACATCAGAGATACCAAATGCAAGTTCCAAACACCCATATATCAGGTCAGGGATGTCCGTAAATTAGTCAAAAGTTCATATCGCTTTGTTTCATTGGATCACAGTGAGAGTAAATGCTCCTCAGCAGCTGATAAACTTGATGTCACAAAGGCACCGGTTAAACAAGTATTACCATCTCCTATTGTGATTAAATGTCACTCTGTAAAAACAAATGTTAAACAGCAGACAGGTGAGATGTTGCAGACACAAGCAGAGGCTGGTGTCTCGACTGAAACTTCTCAAAGTGAAACTACACCATTGCACTCTGTAGCCAGCAGGGTGCCACTACTTGTCTCAAATATTGAAACCAAACTGACAAAACAGAAGCAGGAAAAGTTTGCATGTGAGGCATCGGAAAGGAGGAACGAACCTAAAATACCAAAACAGGCTGCGTTAGAGAAGCTCAAAGCTGCAGTCAAAACAATGGAGCAGCTTTATGTGTTTGATAGAAATGAATGGAAGCGTAAAAATCAAGTTCCACAACCAATCACAGACAGCCATGTGTTGTCACTCATTGCCAGTGAGGAGCAGGGAGCAGAGGAGCTGGAAGTGACAAACACTGACAGGATTCCTCAGCCACAGGAAGAAAAAGGAGCTCTGAAAGTCATACATGTTCCTTATGACGATGACACATTTAAAACACAAACACAGCAAAGTAAAACGTTTAGTAACAAACATGTCCTTCATGTTGGCAATAAGGCGTGCGTCAGCATCAGTTCGGTTAGTCCACAAAGCTCTGCGTTGCAAACATCAACTATGAAAAGCATCAAGACACCTGTGGCTCCACTGTCTGTGAAAATAGAGCCCCTGAAACATGGCCAGGTGGAGCAGGGAAAGGTCAACATCATTCCCACTAATCCCTCTGTCACACAGGTGTGCTCAGACTCAGAGAACTATTTAACCATACCGGGCCTGGGGTACACAAATGGAATCAAGCTACCAACTCAGGAGGCTGTTGCATGTGACAGGAAGACACCTGAACAGAAAAGCTCTCCGTTAATCATGGAGTACCCAGCTTCAAGCATCTATCATCACTCGGGGTCAACAACAGGGCCTCAAGCGCAGCCGCAAGCGTTGTGCTTCCCATCTATTCCGACTGTGTCTCCTACACCATCTGCTGGAGAGACACTCCCACAAACCCAGCGCAAGATGCTTTTGGACCCCACTACAGGACATTATTACCTGGTGGACACTCCCATACAGGCCACCACAAAGAGACTATTTGACCCTGAAACAGGCCAGTATGTGGATGTACCCATGCCCCATTCTCCTGTAGCACCAGTCACCCCCGTCACCCCCGTGCCTCTCTCTTTGTCCCCGCTGGCCCTGAGCCCAGGAGCGTATGCCCCCACCTACATGATCTACCCAGGCCTCATCCCCTCGCCCACTCTGCCAGCCCAGGCTGTGTTGCCTCTGTCGCCATGTCACTCCAAGGATGCAGGTGGAGGAAAGGGAAAAAACTCCCGAAGCCCTGAGCCGGAAACAGGCGCAGAGAGTGCATATTACAGTGCAACAGGTGAGGCACCGCAAGGGCCACTGCAGCTTCCTGTAAATTTGGGACACATCGCCGCCAGAGATGGCACAGCGAGCTCTGACAGGAAGCCAGTTATCAGCATCACAACGCAACAAGGTCCAAGAATCATTGCACCACCCTCCTTCGATGGAACAACAATGAGCTTTGTAGTGGAGCATCGGTGACCAAGGAAACGTCTCATCATACATGTAAGTTAGCACATATACCCTCTGCTGTGAATGCAAATGTGTTTTAAATGAAGTGACATTTCAGTTAAAACCATTAGAAATATCTAATATCTTTTTTTGATATGTTGCAAACAAACTGTCAGCGGTTTAAGTGACAGCTGTAAAAAATGTGTGTATGCCATTTCAATGCAAGTGTGTAATTCAGTGACATTAATGAAAAACAGCAGAGGGATGGAGGAAGCATGTAGTAAAGCTCAAAGTTGTTACATAGTTTATATAGTACTTGGTTTAAATATTTCTTTATGTCGTTGTCATTTCTCTCATAGACGTATGCTTACTTGAATGGAAAACTACACATAATTTTAAAAATAGCTTAATTTAAAGACGTTTCTGACTTAGTTGGTTGCACTTAACCATAAAAATGTAACCATAACAACCTGACTGTATTTTATTATTTATATAAACCAATTCAGCTTTCAAGAATCTGTCTGTGCCACAGTAGCATATGGGTACCTCTAAGCTCTTTTCTTTTTACCTGTGTGATTTTCTTTTATATTCAATGAGCATTGTTTGAGGGAGCCTGAGATCTAACATTTTCATTGCCAACGACTGCTTGTCTGTAACTGTTGTGCACATGACAATAAAGGACTTGGAAGCTACACTTTAATTCTTGCCTTTTTAATATCTAGTAGCAAACTATAAAATGAAACTAGCACAAAAAAGTATTGAGTAAAAGTGAAATGAGAAAATTTGATAATGAAAGTGAAGTTTTGAGCCTGTAAAAAGCACATTCTTAACTCAAGTTAAGAGCACTAAGCATACTTACTCAAGAACTACACTATAAATTTGAGATATTTGTATTTGTGAAATTAACAGAAAAATAAAATACTGGCCTCTACATTTTCCAGTTAGAGTTAGGTTGTAACTAATGAGTTTATTTATAATTGTTAAGTCATTTATGAACTGTTATAGATAATCATAGCGATTAGAAGTTAAAAAAAAAATCTGTAATTGTTTTGTATCTATAATATTTAGAATAAGAATGGTGGTAGTATTTTTACTTACATTTTTCAAAGAATATTTCTGCACTTTTAGTTCAGCAAAAATGTAAATGAAAGGACCTGTATTTGTTATGTATTTCTATCATAAGTTGAATGAAAGTACTTCTTCCCCTACCTCTGCTTTCCACCACTGTTAATAAATAATATTATTTCTTATATTGCCATTGATATATATATAAAAAAAACATTGGCCAGTGAGCTTTATAATTTGTTGATACTGAACCATGTGCTTTCATTGTACAGCAGTGTAACATGGTCACGTAGGGGTCTTCTACATGAGTTTTTAAATAATTTCTGGGTTGAAATGTAGTTAAAGCAGCAGTCCAGCTCGGCATGTCAGTGTTAATAGACATGCAGTATAGCTTCATGACAGGAAACCTGACTCCTCCAAGCATGCTGGGATTTTCAGCCTTGAGTCAGTTCAGTTCCCTTTTCTCTGCATTACACATCGTCGGGCTATTTTGATAGTGTGAGACGAGTTTGTTTACATGGTTTATTCTCAGGGTTGGAAAGTGTCACAGGAAAGCATTCCACTGAGTGACACCTTATGACAAGTTACTCTTAATCAGTGTTAGAAATGCTTTAATTACTCAGATAACATTACAGCTAATTAACGTGTTTGCTCCTTGTTCGTGACATTTCATAAAAACTTTGGATGATTTAGAACAATCCTTCTTCTAATTTTATACTAACAATCTGTTCCCAGTTTACACAAATATAAAAAAAACAAACTTTCTTTATCTGGCAAACAGATCTCTTTAGTAGTTCTCTTTTTAAAAGAGGTTTTTAGATCTTGCATTCTGAACACAACAGTAGTTATCTCTTTCCAGTTACTGGTTATGTATATTCCACAAACTTTGAGAACTTTTCTAACCTTGCATAATGTAAGTAAAAGCATGGCAAGGTTTCTTGATTATCTTTAAAAGGAAGTTGTTTCTGGTGCCACAGTTGAATGCAATAAAACTTAACTTGAGTTCAGAGTGTTAAATCAGCAGAAATCTTAAAATATTCTTTCTGCATGGAGGATTTTATAATATATAATGTGCATTTTAACTCCTTTTCTTTGGAAACTCAAGTAGTATAAAGTCTTAACTGTCACATGTACATATGTTAAATACTAACATTACACTTGAAAACAAGGAACATGCTTACCACATTTAGTAATTCAGCACCATAATATTTTAAGTTCCAGATTAAGCAACAACAGGAGGAGCACAGGTGAACACAATAACAGTAATTAAGTGTCTCTGTAAGCCACTGACCTGCATGCATAGTGCAACTAAAACACCAATGTGAAATGCAGCCAACATTACTGATATAAATTACAACATGAAAACAATATATTTAGATTTATTTTTCGATTTGCACCCCGTCCTATAATCCATCTAGCTGAAGGAATACAGATAAGCAGGCAGATCTGAATTACAAAAAGACAACCACAAGGGTTAATGGTAATTATTGACACCATTAAATGTTGTAGCCCAATAAAGGAAACACTTAAAGTAATTCTTAGTTTCTCATACACTCATATAGACACTTACAACCAGTCACAGTCCATTCTCAGCTAATGTGTCAGAGCAATAATACAACTGCATGAGCATGAGGGTTACATGTCAGCCGGGTGTGTGGCAGGCAGGGCCTAGCATGGGTTGAGTAGTGGTGTGGAGAGGAACACAGGGTGTGTGTGTGTGTGTGTGTGTGTGTGTGTGTGTAACTGGTGGGGGTGTTTGCTGCAGAGCGACGCAGGGGGCATGGCTGGGATAGTGATGCAGGAGGAAAAGGTCAGGCAATGTAAAGTATTTGTTGTGCTGATGCAGTGAGAGGACAGCTGCTCGGGGAGATCAGATGCTGCTGCAGCTCCAGCTTGGAAGCGAGTCTGCAGGGCTGAGATGGGGTCAACTTTTTATAGCCCCCTCCCCCCCGCTTTTTCCTAAACAGGGAGAAGGAGGTGGAGAGCACCGCTGACCTCCAGCACCCCTACGTAAACAAGTCATGTAGCGTGCCCTCGCTAGTGATTCGGCTGAATCTGGTCAGCTGGTTCTTTAACCAGGAACTGTATTACAGAGGCTGGTTGATGACTACTACTTTCATCATAAACTGCACAAAAACGAAATAATACATTTGAGCTTAACACCCATTCTCTTTTATGTCACCTCTAGACATCTCCACTGAAGAATCTGCCTTCCTTCACCGTTTTTACCCCGCCCACCTCTGATCTACTTCCCGAGAAACTTCAGCAACGCTTTCTGTCCTGACTCTCTGGTATTTTTTTGGTTTATCCTTGCAGCAGACATTACTGTTATCTGTATGCATTGCAGCACTTTGTAGGGTAAATGCATTTAGCTACATCCTCCGGCAGATGCTCTGCCATGTTGCAATATGAAGCTGCCTTGTTATACTTTCCATTCAGCTGCTGTCTTTTGAAATGCTGTTTTGGCCCTGAAATATGTCTATTCAAAAGGAAACGTTGAAGATCTTTTACAGTTCAGCCAGCGCAGCCACTGTTTTATTATCATTATTAATGTTGCCATGCCTTTAAAGCGAGACTATGTCACTTTTAAAAGGCAAAAACACATTTTTTTACAAAAGCAATAAATCACAGCCTTGCTGAATTCTGCTACAGCCTGTCTTGGTTTAGTCTGACCAAGCTGATCAGTCAGTAAACTGGACAAATATCAGAGTCAGTGATGCTAACATGGTTTGGCCACAAACAAAAACAACTGCCAGTTAATCCAAGACAAAATCCCTTAAATCCCTAAAGTATTTTCTGCATAAACCACCATTATTAAAGAGATAATGTTAAAATGATCTTGCATCCTGGAAATGAAATCAGGAGTGGACCATGTTCAAACTGAGAAGTTTGGCCTGAAGGAAGCAGCAAACGGGCATCTTTAGGACTGGAGGTGTGGGAGGAGTTTGAAGTTCGCCATGGAGGACGACTTTTGGTCAGCCTCAAAGAGATTCTGCCAAACTGTCAGATGACTGTGGAGGGCGAGGCAGGGCTTAACTCGGGCTGTTTTCAGCGCTGGATTAGAACTGCTGACCCAGACTAGCAATATTGTTGAAAAGTTAAAGTGATAGTTCTGAATTTTGGACATAGGGCCTCATTTCCAGGTGAGCCGGAGTGTTGCAGACGTGTGGAGACAGTTTCCAAAACATTTCATTCAGTCCTTCTAGTTGCAGAGTTCAGTGGTGCTAGGCTAAAGCAAGTCAATGGTTCTAGTTTAGCCTGCCATTAAAAAGAGTCTAACCCACTCCACAGTGCACCCAAGGCAAATCAGTTATAACGTCAGACTATCGATGTAAATGTCTGTGCTGATAGAATAATTTTAGACATAAAACTAACTTCGCATTTTGAAGGCAGCAGTGGTGTAATATACTTCCTAGTAGTAAGCTCGACAGCGGCGGACTGATATCACCTAACATTACGGGATCTTTAATAGTTTGTTTACATGCAGCTGTAAATAGACGCTGTAGAGTACAAGAAGAAGCCTGTACTGAAGACCAGTTTTAGCCACGTTTGAAGGACTTTCTGATGCCTTTGAAGACGACAATGAGCAGTTTTCTCCAGTGAACCGTACCTGGACGAGCCGCAAAATACACAGACGAAGAGCTGAGAGAGATGGATGCTAAAAGGGAAGAAGGAGAGATAGCGTCTGTAGAGACAGCGTCCGCTGGAGCTGCAGAAAACTAGGACAGAAGAACTGGAGACTGACCGGAAAATGCACACAAATGCAGACGGAGGAGGAATGCAAGGTAAAGAAACTATTATAACTCCGATAACCTAGCTGCAAGCTGATATCAGTCTGCTACTGTTGAACTAGCTGCTGCTGCTGAGACATAAATCCTTCAAAATGCAAGGTTAGTTGGAGTGGATAAGACTGTTTTAATGAAAAGCTAACTAGACTTGACTTGCATTAGCCTAGCACCAGTGAACTCTGCAACTAGAAGGACTGAATGATTTTGTTGAAATCTCCAACACTCTGGCTCACCTGGAAATGAGGCCCAATGTCCAAAATTCTGAACTATCACTTTAATGAAAAACTTTGAGGAACTTGTGAACACAAGTGGGACATCCTGCCTGGATGAGATTTGCAGGCTGTTGCCATTGTGAGGCTACAGTCTGCTTTTGTTTTGTGGATTTGGAAAAAGTCTTGTGATGGTTTCCCCTCGGGCACTGCATCTTATGTTGGGTTCTGTGGGAATATTATGAAATTTTTATAACCAGTGTGAAAACTGTGTGAACTTTTTGGTTCTCAGCTAACACTCTGCTAAATCAGATCTAGACACAGCTGAAATGTGTGTGTCAGGATTTCACCTCTGTTTTTGTGGCTGATGTGGTTCTGCTGGCATGATTTGCAGTGTGCACTGAATCGTTTGTGACCTGGTGTAAAGCAGCGGGGACAAGGGTCTGAGGCCATGGTGGATTACTTCTTTCTCACTGACCCGAACTCAGATCAGCAGTAGAAAATGGATGCAGTGACATCTGTAAAAAAAAAAAACAAACAAACATAACAATCAAATCAAACAACTCAGTGATTATTGTTAATCAAAAGTTACATAGTCTCGCTTTAATCCATACAATAACATAATGATGTACAGTGAACACAATCTAAATTATTTTCTGAGGACAGGGACCATTTGTCTACAGTGCATTTATAAAAAATAAACGCATATTATAGGGTATTGTTGAATCAACCACAAGTTCATTTGAAATTATTGACACAACACAGTCAAAATGACAATTCCATGTTTTTAGTTGTCTTTAGCTCATGTTCTACTTGAAGTATGTGTAACATCTATGTTATGCCTCACAACATGCTGCTAATACCTGCATAACTGATGTGATGCATGAAGTTGTGTATGTTTATATTTTAAAAGCACACTTCTCATGTGTTAGAGGGAAGAAAGAGAAACACACTAAGTGTGTTGCTCAGATGAAGTAGAGCTGGGACTCTAGTTTAACAGTGTACTCAGGTCAATATTTCCTAAGTCGCTTTGGGCCTAATGAGTCAGAGCCAGCTGAGACATTTAGAGGATAACTTCCTCTATTGGTGTTGGTTTATTTTACACTTTTGTGTGTATTGAGATGGGAGATAGTGTGCATGTGTGCATCCGAATGTGTCTGTGTTGGTGGCGGTGTTGGTGTAAGTTATGTACGGCATTTCAGTAGTCTGTGAGCGTACAACAGGGAGTCATGTTACTTCTTCTTACTTGTGTTGAGTGTGTCTTTACACACAGCAACAGCAGTTTCTCTTTTTCAAACCTTTGACCTCTTTAAATGTACACGATTTTAGGTTTTCATTAAAATTACACATAGATTTATGACATCCGTACTGCTGCTTTCTGTAATAGTGAAGCTCTGAGATCATGTTTCCGTCTCTTCTGTTTCCTTTTGAATATGCAGTGGGGCATCGTAGGCCATTTTGCTACTGTATACTTGACTCATTATACCAGCATCCCATGCAGAGTTACTGTAGATTGCTATTTTTTAGCATGTTTCAAATCTAAACACACATTAAAGGTATTTGGAGCTGCTGGTCAGTCTATGTACCTTAGATCTATTAATGTTTTTATGCCTCTGTGATGACAGACTTTATATAAATTGCCCTATGACTTAATTTCATCATAAATGACATAAATAAATGCAGTGAGTCTTGTTCACTGTACGGTAGATTTGGAGCAGTTGGATGTTAGATCATTTTGAGGTGAAATGTAACTTAAATTTGTAAATGTAATTCATTACATAAAATTGGGCGTCTTATTTTAATTATAATTTTAAATGAATGTACCACTGAGGCAGTGGAGAATAGTGCAAAGCATTTATTTAGAAATTATGAATCTGAATTATCCAAAGTAAAAATAATGAGACATAAGATTTATTACTTTTTTTAAATGTCTTTGATCAGTAAGTTGTCCAAGGGTGGACGATAAAACACATAGTTCTCTAATTTCAGATGATTAATTAAAGCACATATCATTTTGAAACCCTGTGAAGACTAACATAAATAAGAACTATATTATCATATGTTTAAGCTCCAGTAAACCAGCTTTTCTAATGTTTTCATGATACATAAAATCCTTCCTCCCACGTACATTTTATTAGTTTCCCTTTAAGACTTATCTTCTTATCGATGAATAATAATGTACTTGGATTGTCACCAACTCTGATAGCAATGAATGGCTGTAAACACTGGTGAAAGCAGGAGTACTTTATGGTCTTGTTAACTGTAAAATGAAATTTTTTTGGGTGAATTTTGCTCAAATATGCACTGTAACATAGGTAATACAAACATTCTTCCAGATGTCCCTCAACAATCCTGCTGACTCTGAGGTGAAATGTATGAAAATGACTGAATCACAGCTTGATTTTGTATGGAGAAAGAAGGTTAATGCAAGTTGAGATGGTCTGAGATAAGTGTCTTTATGAAAGTTTGAAGAAAAAAGGGCACGTTTGAATGAAATGCAGTGTTGGCCATACTGTCACTGTATTTTATGTCTGATGTCAACTGTGACATCCCAGAAAAAGACAGAGGTCAGGATGACAGCGGAGAGATGCCTTGAAAGGAGAAGTGAGTGCTGCGTTCGCACGTACAAGCTTGAAAGTAATGAACATGATGAATGAGTGTAATTTAGACTGGCAAGCCTTCATGTTTGCAATAAATTAAAAATCAAGCTGAACATGTGTCTATGAATTTCAGTCTTTTTGAGGTCTTTGCTGTTGTCTGTGTCTACAGTAACATGACCCTTGAAAAACCCAGAGCCATTCTTAAATTAAAAAAAAATAAGCAATTTGTATTCAAATCACTGATCCCTCAGATACAGGGACATGAGATAAGTGAAGTGAAAAAGTTAAAAATAAATAAATAAATAAATAAAATTATTCAACCCTCACATATCACTCATCTTTCTATTCTTTTGTTGTTTTTATTCTAATTCTAATGATGTTGTTCCTCAGTAAAGCCACAATTCTGGATACTTATTATTATTGTTATATTATTATATTATATTTAAAATAACAAACATGTTTGCACACTTTTTACACACATTTTAATTCTGTATTATTCTGTGTTGACCAGACTTACATTTTATTTCCATCTGTCGACACCACGATTGTCGCGTATCTTTGATACATGGCAGCTAAAAGTTCCACCACTGCAAACAAACAGAAAAATAAATGACAAGGGTCAAAAGGAATAGAAGAGATTTATGCCAACAGAAAAACACTTTTGGCATCTGCCAGCATGCAAGGTTAGCTTTCTGGTGACAGTGAAACATCACCCGGGCAGAGGCTTAAGTTTAACCTGACAGTTTGCTGCTGTGTTTACTCGGTTGCCATGGGTGCAGCGAGACTGGCAGACACTGGTTTACCCCCAGCTGCTCTCGGTGGTTTCTAAAGAATCTACATTAAGGCCCAGTTGTTGTATTCAGATGCCAGGAGAGGCTCTGATGTCACAGTTGTGACACAAGAAAAGAAAAGATTTATTGCCTCACCTGGATCAAAGTGTGTTACATTTAGGCCACTGAGGTACATTTTGTCTCATTGGACCCACATAAGTGGACTATTGGTTTATGTAAACAAACCTGATTTTACAAAAAACTTTTGTAATCTACATAGATTCAAATATAGGAGTATGGCATTTGAAATCACCAGCAGAGAAAAACTTCTCCACTGGGATCACTGGTTTTCAAGAGGCTACAGATATATTAATTGTATGTGGGGCTTAGGCACTGCAGTGCTTTTAGTCTGCATGACAGGCTGATGGTGATGTTTAACAGATATATTGTATGCCACGTCATCGTAGTTTGGCAAGTTTTCATAATTAATGCCAATTATTGGAGGTTCACCATGTGGTAAGTATCTTGTGATGATTTATGCCATTTCTACTGCACCACTGAGATACATAAATTGACAAGAGGTTTTAAAGGAGCACCTTTTCTACCTGACGGTCAGGCCCTGTGTTGTGGTATTATGCTTAATTATGGAGAAAATACCCAAATAAACCAAATGTGATGGTCAAAAAACTAATTCATACATAGTGAACCAAGGGCAGGACAGGAAAGTGTCCCAGAATAGGAGTTGCCTACCAGTTGGCCTCTAGGGCTTTGGGCAAAATATTATGCCATGTGTCGTTGCCATGAGCACTGATGAGTGCTCCTGCACTCCTCCTGAATTTTGTATTGCACTTCCATACATTTGGGAGATTTACATGGGTCAACAAAGCAACCATTCTGACATGTCTTACAAAATTAATTGTCCAATTTTATAATAGACTTTCCATCAAGAAATTGTAATCAGTTGAGACTTTATACCACATTTTTCCACAGGCTCATGACAAATAAACTGGATCAGCTAACTTACACCCCAGAAGGTTATATTTTACAATTGTTCATACATATTGATTTTGTATCTAAATTCATAAAACCATGTCAAAAGTGTCCCCACTGCACATTTATTGTCAGCCAATTAAAAATCTATCGATATGCTTCCTAGATATGGAAACACAAGTTCAGAGTAGCTCAAAAGTTTTCCTACAAACAAAGAAATTATAGCCACGTAAAAATATATGTATATATATTCATATGAAGAGGGATTCACTTTTGAAAAATCTTGTCATCTTAAAGTTTAAGACACACACACACGTTGTCTCCTTAGGAACAATTAAAAAAAATCACCAACATGATTGTAAAAAACATGGAATTAAATGACGTAACTCAGCAAAATAAGTTATTTCAAGTGTGAGTGACAAAACAATAAATGACTCCTCCTCAGTGAACACATTTAATTAAAAAACAAAGGAATGTTGACAGAAAGGAGCGTTTCTATTCATGGGGGAACATTAACCCACCGTCTCCAGTGCGATATTTACATCTTTACTGTAACTGTGTTGAGATGATTACAGTGGTATTCATGCTGAGTATTACTCATCAAATAAAAAAATACATCCTGTGTGTCCCCATCATAAATACATTTGAGGAAATCCATAAAAAAATCAATGCAAGGATTCCTGATTTCAAACAAAATGACAATTAAAATGACTTAAATACTCACAGGAATGTAAACATTACATATGTTGTTAAAAAGAAGAAAATTCACTTTTCAGTTGTGATAGCTGTCCCTGAACGCAATAAACCTCTTTGCGTGACATTAATATTAGCTCCTGGATAGTTCATGATGTCTCTTCTACCAGCTGGAGTCAAAAACCTTCTTGCACATATTTGAGTTCTCCTGGTGAAGAGGGAATTCAGAGCCAGGGACGATCTGCTTCTTGCTCTTACGCGACACAATTCTCTTCCCCGATGACAAGCTCTCATATTTTGTCACATATTCACTGAAAGCAGAACATCAAGAACAGACAATTAGGTTCTTGTATAAGATGATTAAAATCTGTTTCGTTTAATGAGTGTTTCACAATACCTGACAGGGAAGGTGGCTTTGTCCATCTGCATGCACACCAGGAAGGGATATTCAGAGAACTGGACGGTGGTGACGAAGTCTAGTGATGCCTCTGTTTCAAAGCTGACCTCAACACCCGCACTCATAAAGTCCATGTCCACTGTAACGTTTCCAATCACAACTAATGCTCCCCTAAAACCAAAAGGGAGAACCAGGTGAAAATGTGTGCAGCAGACAACAAACAATAGTGCAAAATAAAAATATCATCTTCCAATTATTTAGAATTGTGTGCTTTACATGGTAAATGTCCAAAAACTCAGTCAGCAAGCTAGCATGTGAATTCATCATGTAAAGGGAAAACATGGGAAAATATCCCAAAAACACACTGCGATTTGTGAAATTTTCACATAAATACATTTCCACTTGTTAATGAAATATGGTTTATAATATGGTTTTATTAAGACTTTATGAAGGTGGGGTGGTGACCTGAAAACTGCTTGTTAATATTTATTGCAAGAGTTATGGTATTTTCCATATTTTAGAGACCTGTGTTGTTGGCATATAATGTAAATATATATAATATTGCTTCAGACACACACACACATCCAAAAAGTGTTTTCTTTAGCTTTGTCCCAGCTACTGCAGTGTATGTTTGTGACCGTATATTTATATTATACAGTAAAGCTCAGACACTTCCACTCATATTTCAAATCAAAGTGTGTGCCAAGTGCCAACCAGTTGAACATCCAACCTCTGTAATGTTGCCAGTGGAGACATGCCTTGGCACAGATGCCAGTGTGGTTTGTTCTGCTTCTATAGATAGCCTGCCAGTCTATTATCAGAGTGGAAGAGGTACAGCTATGCTGATCCATTCACCTGCTTCTGCCCTTCCCCTGCACATACAGGTCAAATCCTGACGCTCATACGCAAAATGTGACCCTCACAGTAGTCGAAAAGTGAGGAGATAATAAAAAAACAGTCATATTCTGCCTTAAACCACATTTTCATTGCTCATAATGCCAAAATATGTATCAATTCCACAGCATTGTGGCATGAAGTGTCATGATGCAGCACCACAGAGGAACTGTTTAAAATGTTGATGGTGTGCTAGGCCTACAACAAAATCAGTTTTAGACCAGGTGTTTTTTTCTGATTTACATTAAAAAACATCTTTAAATTTAACAAGAAAAATGTAAAATCCATTCAAATTTTGAAACAAATGAAGAGATGAAAGAATCTGATCAAACACACATTTTGTTTTTTTCTGTTATGGACATAAGATGTGGTTGGTACTTAAAACTGGGGCGAATACACAGCCCTGTCTTGCCCAGGAATATCACACCATTTGATCGTTAAAAAACAGCGGCGTTGCTCTTTAAACCCTGTTTCATCACCAGATGCCGTGAGCTAACCGATACCAGCAAGATGATGATCTTTGACTGTAATGTTTTAAAATAGAGAACCAGACAGAACTGACGTCATATCCACACAAACGTGGAAATGAGACAGACATGAAGCACAATACTGGAGCATGGCCAACGTTCCGGTGGAACAAATGAATCAGACAACACTTATAGACCATCTAAAGTTCACATGAATCCGACATCAACAGAAAACTATGCAGTGTGGTGACATGGCTCGAACCTATAAACCAGCTTGTTGTTTCTAAGACTTGTCTATCACAAAGGCCTTTGCCCTGCAAGTGTCTTACATCACACCATGCATACAGTACTTCAAAAACGTACTCAGTGAGATAATTGATCATTCCAAGGCTGTGACCTACAAAGTAAGTACACAGCATTATTTAAAAGCTGCTGATGCCCCAGTTTGTCTACAGGACAAAAACACCTGCAACAGTACCTGTTGTTGACGCTGGTCTTGGACTCCCTGTACCACAGGCTGATCTCCATGCCTCCAGAGATGTCAATGGCTAACCCTCCTTGGAACTCCACACTTGCCTTCACACCGGACTGCAGCTGGATCACCTGGAGTGTCGAAAATGAAAGACTTGGTTATGTCTGACTCCAGTGATAATTCCTCTCATCCTAATAATGTTTGATAGTAAAAGTAACCACAGCATATCCCTGTATCAGCTGTACGTAAATAGACCCTGCTCATGCTCACATCACTTCACAGCATAAGTTAGTCATTCATTATATGTGCCTGTACACACACTGTATGCATCTCACCAAGTGCACAAGTCCTGATAGCTCCATGACAAAATACACTGTAGGTCAGCACCTTCCAAAATGAGCCATAAAGAAGGTCTTGTACATGTAAGTATAATACGATCAGGAGCTTGTGGCTCTGTTTTGAAGGGGATCATAGGTTGCTGCACTGTGCAGCTGTTCATTTCCCCAGAGTCAACTACCTACCTGCATGAATCATTACTGCTGGTTGTCAGGCTCTCTCTTGGTCAAAACCAACCTGAATGTAAACTAAGATGAAATTTGACAACTATACTGATGTCTACATAAACAGGCCATTGATGTGGGATACAGTTGTCGTGCTGCTTACCTCAGAATGATCAGTCAGCAGGATCAGACCCTTCACTACATTCATGGGCTCCCCGGTCATGGAGAACATTTTGGACATGAGGTCACTGTAACCCTTAAAGAAAGTGACGGGTCGCAGCTGGATGTCGAACAGCAAAGCCGACATCCCAGCAAACGACTCCAGGTCCTCCTCTCCCTCATCAGGTGTGGCAGCAATCAGAGACTCCAGACCCTGGGCCTCAATTGCCACCTGGAAGACAGGAAGAATATCCACATTAGTCTAAATTGGTCTAAAGTTGTTCTATCAGAAAAGCAAATTAGCATGTGATTTCCTTACCTGTAGTCCATGTAGCATAGCTCCTTCACTAGCACCATAAATATTCATGTTGCTTCTCCTCAGGATCCCAGAGCCTGAATACAGGATGTCCAAACTGTACGTAGAGGTCACATCAGCAGATTCTGGACAAAAATGATCAGTGTTTAATTGCTTACATGTATGTATCTTATTGTTTAAAAAAAAAAAGCCACACTAAAATTTAAGGGTAAGGAGCCTAATCTAGATTAAAGGGGAAGTGCTGTTTTTTTGCTTATTTCTGGGATAAAATTCTGCAATTTACTCACCAATTTCACTTTGGAGTTATTTGGACTATTTCTGATGATATTTGGATATCCATTTACCCGAGTGAAGCGAGCACTAAAATGCAGCCAGTAAATGACACAAACTTGACCATTTCTCAAGTAACAGACATTTAATAAGATGGGCTGCACTATTATTATTATTCTCATTTGAGTCAGGAGTTGTGCGCAACAAAATTCAATCTGTAAACAGACTCTACTTCCTGTGTATCATGGTTTACTAAGGACCCCTAGTGCCCACCTATGTGGACTTCACAGTGCCTGAACTAAAACAAAGCATGTATGTGTATGTGACGACATCATAAATAAGTTTTTTACTTCAGGCAGTGTGAAGTCCACATAGGTAGGCACTAGAGGTCCTCAGTAAACTTCTCAAATGAGAATAGTGAATCTTATTAACCGTCTCTTATTTGAGAAATGGTCAACTTTGTGTCATTTACTGGCTGCATCTCACTGCCCCATTCACTCCTGTTAAATGGATATTGTCAAATCCAAAATCATTGGAAATACTCCAAATGACTCCAAAGTGATAAGGGTGAGTAAATGGCAGTATTTTATCCCAGAAATAAGGTACAATTTGTAAAAAAACGGCACTTCCCCTTTAAATGTGCAACTACCCCACAGGTTAGTATTTCACTTGGTTGACTCATTCAGTTTTGTTTGTGAAATTTTATGAACATTTTCCTTCATTTAATAAAATCTTAGAACAGTATATTTAATATATTGTTTGGGCTCAGAGATGAGGGTTGATTACTTACGTGCCATGAATCCTGAGAAAGCTGACGATGACCCAACTTTGGCAAAACGGTCATAGTTATGGGAAACCATGTCCTTCATAGCTTGCCGTAAAACTTTGCTGAAAAATCAAAAACATATAATATTCAATAAATGGCTGCAACATGCATTGGGGGAAAAATTGTTTTTATATTCTACCACGGAAACGTCTCTTTTTGCAGGTGTCCTATAACACACCTGGCAGGCAGCTGGAAGCGTAGGATGTCCTGGATCTTAGACAGCATATACTTGTTCATTTCATGAGGCAGATTTCCAATAGACAGAAGCAGATTCTTGACCTCCATGTACGAAGGGTTGCTACTGAGGATGACGTCGGCGGCGGCAGCTCTCACGTTTTTCTCATAGATCCGTCGATTCTGGTGATAAACTCTGTTCACTGTCCGCTTCACCTGCAAGTAAGATCAATATTTAGTCTCAGTATGTCTTATATGCTAAAAAGGTAGTGGTAGCGCTCAACAAATCGGAAGCGTTATGTGCACCGTGGCTCACCTCATCAGTTATAAGGTTGACATTGTATCTCTGCAGGGATGTGAGGGCGATGGTGCTGTAAGCTCCCACCTCTGACTCAGCGTATTTGGTAAAGATGGGAATGGCCTCAGGAAGCAGAGAGTTCTTCAGAGCCAGAAGGTACATCTGGACTTCAGACTCTACCTGCGTGCTGTCAGGACCATCGAAAATCAGCTTCTTCACCTGCACCACAGTCTGTAAATACACAGCGAAAGAGCATCAGTTTGGTTTCCACAAAAAGAATTTCAGAACTGTAAAATGACAATTTGGCATTACAGGCACTACATATTTGTGGAACATGTATTTTTGGGCCTCTTTGTAAGCTCACCGGTAAATTGCACATTCCTTTCTGACACAGTTTATGGACCAGGGCTCCCATAATGATCACCACTGACTCTTTAATGTCTGTGCTGCCGATTTTCCCCTTTGAAATATTCTGAAAAGGAGACAATTCTCATTAAAATTCACCAAAAACACTCAATCAACATATAATTTATGTATAATATGGCTTGGTTTACAAGATTCAAGATACTTTATTGTCATTATGCATGCATAACAAAATTTTGTAGAGTCTCTCAGCTTTAGGACACACAAAGGAATAAAAATAAAGATATAAAGGACATAAATATAAAAATATAAAATACAAAATATAAAATCTAAAACACCCGTATTTGCAGAGAAGTGATATACACAATAGAAATGCAATTTAAAATAGGAATAAAGTATTTACATATGTAGTAGTACTTGCAACAGAAATGTCTATTAGCAGCATACATGTGATTTGCAGTAGAAAGACTCATTCTTAAGACACACATGTATCATTTAAAATATTAAAATATTATTAGCAAAATATTATTTGAAAGCATTTTATGAAATGAACATTGATATGGAATGTGCTACACTGATAAAAAGAACACCAAAATTCACTCAAAACTGAAATTAAGTGCAGGTGAAGCACCCCATTTCTTCTTTACTAGTATGTACCAAATGAAAGGTCTTATTCTTTCCTTTCAGAAGCAAGAAAAGACACCAATTCTGTTACTGAAAACATGACGCTCACCAGCAGAACCTGCAGCATTCTCTCATTGGGATGTGATGCAAAGCCACATGCGTAGAGAAACCTCTCCTGCAAGACCAAACTTTTGGTATCAGTGAAGTTCAGGAATTCCAGCATGGCATCCAGAGATGCAGTGGTCTGGGAAGAAGTCACAGCATCCACCACCTGAGGTCTGAGCAGGAAGAAGATAAACACACAATGATGATGAGTTAATAAAGTTAGAAACAGCAGAATGATTTGAGTCAGTGAGTCAGCTAATGTATAGGAGAAAAGGAGGAGCATGTTTACAGAGATGTCTTGCTGGCACTCTTCAACACTTTGAGGATGTCGTCCTTGGACGCCTTCCTAATGCTCTGGATGAGGGCCAGGAAGCTCCGAGGAGCCGTGGCTTTGGACAGGCCTGCTGGCTCCAGCTGCTTCTGTTGAGCCTGCCAGTGTTCAAACAGCTAAGAGGGAGGACACACAGGAGAGGGGATTAGAGGAGATATCGTCTTTGGTCAATGATTACAGTACAAAAATATACAGTATCTATTTACTAATACAGTGTTATTTAGGGAGTCATCGCAACCCCGATCCTCTTATTCCACCAGAATGTTAGTTTCATTTAAAAAAATGTCTTTACTCAACAGTGGTGAACTTTATGCTGTATATGAAGTGTTCTCCTAACCTAGAAACTTGTAGAAATTCATGAAAACAAATTATTAAAAGAAAATAATTAATCTCGTAACTGGCTAGAAATGGTGAATAGTATAAAACTCAAAATTAAAGGGCATTCAGCAATTAAAATTAAAGCAAACACCAACACAAATAATGTGTTTTTGTGTCATAATTATGTGTTATTTTATCATCTGGACTATTTCATTTTTCTTGAAATAAACTTACTACTGGGGTCTCGTATCCAGTTCTCATACCACATCCAAGGCTCACAATGACAGTGCTCAATCAAAACAAAAGATCCATCTATCTATCTATCTATCTATCTATCTATCTATCATATTTGTGTCTGGAAAAAAGCAGTTGGTGATATTACAGTGTGTCTAAAATGTGTTTGTCAGAAGTAAAAATTTGCTGTGTGAAAGTGACCAGGTACTCACTGATGGACAGCCCGTGCAGTTGGATTTGACCTTCTCTGCAATGATACCAACAGCTGCCAGTTTGGCATTGAGGGACTTGACAACTCCGGCCACATCCTTCCCAGCAGCCTCCAGCGGTCCAGCCTCTGTTCCTATAAATGTGAGGGTTTGCCTGGGAAGTAAAACATTTTCAATTTGAAATGTGTCCATATTTGAAATAACATCACACATCATTTGCTAAAGCATTTTACCTGGAGACGACTTTAGCTGCAGCAGATCTGCAAGCGTTTACAGCCAATGAGTGTGTTTCTTCAGCCACAGCTGAGCGGATGAATCCATCTTCAAGTGTGAACTTTGTAACAGAACTGGACTTCCTGCTCACACCCAACATCTGAAGGAGGACACATTGATTTATTAGTGATTCAGTGAAGTTCATATTCTCGCATGGTGAGCTAGTCTGGATGTTGACATACCTGACTGTGCGTGGTGAATCCGGTCTCTGCAGTCTTACACGTCTCCAGGATCTTGGTTCTTGTAACTTGACCTTTTTCTGCCCTGTACTCGACTGTGCACCTTCCAGACACGTCATTCTGTTCCAAAACATTAGGTTAGTTCACATCAGCTACATGTAATGAAATATGAAACGCTTGAATGCAATGGGAGCATCATGATGCCATTTACCTCTATAACCTTCCCAGTGTTGAGCTGGACTTGCAGCAGGCTGGCCAGTCCTCTTTTTAGGTTCTTGATGGTTGCAGGTTCAGACCAGTAGGAGTAAAATGCCTTCACCTATATAGAAGGCAATGCGTTAAACAGAATGGCATGCTTTTGAACAATAGATACCAAAGCATTTTGCTCAGCAAATAAACAGGGATGCGACCCATGTTGCTGTACGTGCTTGCAGCTCTCAAAAGGCTTTCAGGGTGTCAGTTTTCCTTTACACACTTGTGTCCAGAAATGCATGGTCATGACATCAGCGACTATTTACATTACATACAGAAATAAGATATTCTTTGAAGTGCAGATCAACCTGAATACTTTGGTATTAGCACAGTAACTTTTTAAGAAGAGTCTAATTATATTCTCAACACTGACTGGCTTGATAGATGACTCAAGTCTTATGTTTACCTATGTTGCTGATATCATATTAAAATAATTGAACCAGAGCTTAGTCAAATGGGCTCAGTTAATCTTGGGAAATATCATATCACACCATGCAGTTCAGTTTTCCAATGAGGGTTCAGTTTGGCTCAATAACAGACTGTGTCCTGCTCATGAGTGGGGAAAGCAGCCTATTACGTCATCCTACAGTGTTTTCAATACACTATGTAATTTATTTGTGGCGCTCAACCACGATATCAGCAAGGACCACCATGAATAGATTGTCCATGGCTACTCTGTCTTTCCTGCCACAGCCTGCCTTCAGTATAAACAACACAACAACACCTTTACTACACACAGAGTCAGTATTCAACCTAAAATATATCATTTTAAAGTATCGAGTGGTGCACAGTGGTACAGTTGTGACAGTCACTTATCAGAGAACGATATAACACAGTATGCTGCTGACATATGTCTTCTATATTTACTGTACTTCACACTAGAAAAATGTACATGGCAAACAGTTGTTTGTTCCTATATTGATGATATGGCTATTGGATATTGAAAATAATTTATTTATTGAATATGCTTAAATCAATTCATGGGCCACCGATTCTTGTCATTAACGTATTTAAAGGTCATTTAAAATCTGACGCTTGAGTGCCATCGATGTAATAATACGTCAAGATGGTTTTTCAGCAGCGAGTCACTGATCACAGTCTCCCGCAGCCTGTGAGTAATTTTGGGGCTTCTGGGATTTGTGGTCAGAGCATAAAGATCAAGCAGGAAGTGGAGACGATCGAGATTATAGGGCAAAACAGACGGATTCCTCTACTCTAATAAAACTGAGAACGGAACAAGATAAAAACAAACATTTTTTTTCATGATGAGGTAGAGAGTCTCTTCTTTGTGTTTTCAGAAACATGGTACAAAATATTCTGTGGGTCTTGAACTATGACTCAAGATGGGCAAAAACTCTGGCACAAGGCACTTTCTGTTTTAGAAAACGGCCCGCACTCAAAGAGTTAATAGAGTGCTTAGTTATATTAAAATTGCCTTCTTTGTACAGTGTTTAACCATAAATTAATACAATATGGTTCCTCCCTCAGCTCGCTATGATTCTTTTGGTGGCAGTTATGCATTATTGGATATCATACAGTGATAATGACTTGATAATAGGGAATGATCTCACAGCCAACACTGAACATCGACCAACCTGGAGCCACTCTTCAAGTCAGACTTGTTCATTCATTCATTCATTCACTAACCCTCTGAACCGTCTGACCTTTGCACACACATCTATGCGGTGTTTCCCCTGCCAGCATCATCACTCCAGCACAATGATAGCAAGCTCGCTAATCCTCTGACAAATGGCATGAAATGTAAGCATTTCTCACATTTAAGATTATAAATCATCAGTAAACAGCAATTTCTGTACTATTCAGGCTATTGCTAGCTACTCATAATAACTACCTTTATTTATACACTTATCATTAAATTATTATTCTGTGACAAGGAATCTTTTCTGAACTGCTCAAAGAGATTAAAGTTTTTTTTTACCTTTCCATTCCTCAGATGCAATAGGAAAGGTTTTGTCAGAGCTGCTAGTTTGGTCTTCCCCAGAACGCTTTCTGCAGTGGATCCATGGAGGACATTGTTCTTCTCCGATCGCTGGGATGCAGGCTCGATCCTCACATCTGAGATCTACAAGAGATGTGAATTAATCTGAGCAAAAGCCTGCACTTCTTTGTTTGGTGCATTGTCAACACACCTCCAGCTACTCTGAAGAAACAGAAGCATGCTGACTTTGCAACAAGTTGCATCAAAGTGTATTTCCAGTCAGAAATATTTTGTGGATTATTCTACTTACCGCCAGTTGAATCAGCTGATCGTCTTTGTTGCTGGGATCTCTCCACACTAGGTTGATATCCACATCGCTTGAGATCCTATAGCCAGCACTACCCTCTCTTGACCTCCTGGTCCTGTCCACCAGCACCTCAGTGGTGTAGCTGAATTTGTACAGCTGGTTGTTGTTTAGCCGGGGTCCTGAAGCACCACCTGAAGAAACACAGGAAACACAGCTGGTGAGCAAACACAAGACTTACCATAAGACTATTGTCATATATCACAGTGAGCTTTCAGCCATACTTCATTTATTTGTCACTGTATCCTCATGTAATAACACAAGGTGCATTCAAGCTTTAAAATCTAAAGATGGCTGTGTTGTCAGAAAAACAGTGAAACAAAAGTAGCGAACAAACAATGAGCAAACATGGTTACTGTGATGTGGTAGGTTCTAACAATTTTAAAAGCTGCCTTGTCATCCATTATAGATTATAAAGTAACTTTGACAGGAAAGATGACGTTGGAGTGTTTACTGTGATGAATCAGTGAAGAAGAATCAAAAGCTGCAGTCTATGTTTTTAAAATCAGACTTTTTTTTTTTAAATATTAAAGCATACTGAACCTCTCTGTTAAGGCCCCTTTGGCTATTAATTTAGAAATAACAACCATGCTGTTGCATTGACTTATCTAATTTATCCCAGGTATCTTTTCTGGTCACACCAACTCTTAAATGCTCAGATTTTAGCTTCCCAACTCCAACCAGCTCTTTCTTTTCTTTCATTTTTAGTTTCCTCTGCAGAAACCATATCTGTGGCTATGAGATGATTCAATCATCTAACAAGGTGTGTTCAACCTGAGAGAAGATAAAATATCTCCTCTGCTCATTGGTGACAAGCTTTACATTAGATGTGACATTAGGCCACAAGGGAAGGACACACTGACGTGTCAGTACCTCGCTGACAAAGGTGGAGCTGAAAGTCTAACTGAGATTCTTAGAAAGCACCAGAAGTGAAACACAAACAGAAATAATGTGTTTTTGTATCATAATTATGTGTTGTTTTTTTTATATATCTTTACTATTTTACCTCTTATCAATCAATGATGTCACAGAGCAGCACTCTATGAAACACAGTGTGCTCTTTCTAAGATCAACCAGCCAGGATTCATTCATTTGTGGATTTTAAAGTCTCAGTGACACAATAAAATGAAGCTTATATCAGCACAGTGAGCAACAAATAAATAAACACTTCTTTACTAACTGAGCATGAAGTAGATATCTACTTTCAAACTTAATTCCCTAAATACCTGAAGGTCCCTGTTGGCTCCAAACATCTCACTACCACAAACTCAGAAAAAAACATAAACTCACCTTTGGCAGCAGCTGAGACAGAGGAGGCTGCACAAAGCAAAAGCACAAGCAGAGTTAACATTGTGTCCTGTGTCCTCTCTCTGTCGACTGAGAGACAGCTGTGGCACTAAGAGGGCCAAACGGAAAGGCAAAGCAAGTCCGAGCTTCTCCTAATATGTTTTATCTGAGGGGAGGGCAGACTCCAAACTCCACGCACAAGTACTAAGTACGAGATAACCTGCAAATCATTAACCTGAGGAGCACAGATTTGACAGGAACATGTGCCATTGAGAGATGAGGCTCCCTTTTAATACGACGAGGCAGCATCTGCGTCTGCGTGCAGCCAAGTGATGATTAATCAATAAAAATGGGATTAACTGATTGATTCAGTTGATCAAGGGACAAGAGAGAGTGGCCGTTTAAATGGCTAATATAGACTACATGCCTTGGCTAGTAAAATAGATAAATTATTTTGATTCCATGCAGTTTGCACAAAAAATATCCATTTTAGCACAAAAGAGTATTTATATTTACCAAGAAGTGGCAGAGAGAGGTCCTCATGTAACACCTTTCACCTCATTCCTTCATTTAGGGTTGAACAGTCAGGACTTTGTCGGCGTGTCTCAGTTGGAGGAAATGGGCAGTCTGTTAGTGAAACCAGTCCTCTGGCTCAAATTACAGCATCTCAGTGGAACCACTGGAGGTTTTTTCAGATTTCAGATCAGCAGAGGATCAGTCTGTGTGGAGTACTGAATATGGGATGAACTCAGTTTAAATCAGAGATATGTTTTGCGTAAAGTAAAGATATTAGTCTGATTTCTCCAGACTTTCAGGAGAAGCTTCGCTTAATGGCACATTCATCAGCAGCAATAGACCACTTCACAGCTTTTCTTGTTTTCATTGATTTAATTGAATCACTATTATAACATTGTTGTGGAATCAGCCCACTCCTTCATTTGTATTAAGTCTCCTCACATTTAAATACAAATAAAACTGCAGTTAGATAAATAATCAACTTATTCTTTGATTAAAAACTGCACAGCAAAGTGCCGACAGTGCTAACCACTACACCACCCTTGTCTTTTCTAATGTTTTTTTTTTGGTTTTTTTTTTATCTAAAGTAACATGGCTGCTAGGAGGCCAGCTAGGATCCCTGTGGACCATGCCCTACAAATGACCCAGGATGGATGGGATGAAGAGCTCATCGGAGGCATTGACTCAGAATCTGACATCTCAGATGAAGAGGACCCAGACTATTGTCCCCCCACTGAACAAGGCCAGTCAGACACAGAGGAGTCCTCTGATGAGTCCTCTGAAGAGGAAGTAGAAATTGTGTCCAACAGAATGAGCCGCAAGGGATCTTACTGGGCAGTTACCTCCCAGCCAGGCTAAAACACCAAGCCACAATATTCTAAGAAGTCGGTCAGGGCCTGCACCTGGATTCCCCAATAGATGCATGGAAGCTGTTCATGTTTGATGACATAATAGAAGAGGTGCTGACGTGCGCAAACATGGAGGGATGAAGAGTAGCCACAGACAGAGGAAAAGAGTGGAAAAATGTAACCAAACATGAGCTTATGGCCTTCATTGGCTTGACCATTCTTGCAGGAAGTGAGAAGAACATGGATGTACCAATCCATACGCTTTTTGGGAGTCCTCTGCATAACCCATTGTACAAGGCCACTATGTCAATTTGAAGATTTGAAGATATTCGCCGTTTCTTGCGCTTTGAGGACAAGAGGACCAGAGCCAACCGACTAAAAACAGACCACATGGCAGCTTTCCGCTACATATGGGACCTGTTCCTGGTCAACTGCAGGCAGAAATTCATCCCCAGTGATTGTGTTACAGTGGATGAACAACTTTTGCCTTTCAGAGGGAGGACCCGGCTTCTGCAGTATATGCCGAGCAAGCCCGCCAAGTATGGCATAAAGATCTTCTGGGTTTGCGATGCACACACCCCATATGCAATTGATGGGATCGTGTACCTAGGGAGACAACCAGGGGAAGACATCCAGAAGAATCTGGGGGAAAACATTGTCCGTCAGTTGTGCAGTGGATTCAGACACACAGGTCGCAACATCACCACTGACAACTTCTTCACCAGTGTGCCTCTTGCAGCACATCTCCTGGAGAAGGGTCTGACTATTGTGGGAACTTTGCGACAGAACAAGCCAGACATCCCTCCAGTCATGAAGGCTTCACAGCACTGAATTTGGGTTCAATGGCAGCATGACCATGATCAGCTATGTGAGAAAAAAGGGAAAGGCTGTTCTGCTCCTGAGCACAATGCACCACAGTAAGATGGTGGATGAAAACAGCCCAAAGAAAAAAACAGAAGCGATCCCCTTCTACAACCAGACCAAAGGAGGAGTAGATACTGTGGACCAGATGGTTGGCAACTACACCTGCAAACGCCAGACGCAGAGGTGGCCCATGGTGCTTTGGTACAACATGATTGATGTTGCCACTCTGAATGCCTATTCATTTTTCAGGGCTCAGCACCCGGAATTTCACACAGGCATCACCTGGACGAAGACACTTCCTCACATGCAAAGTCGACTGGAAGACAACCCGAACCTACCAACCTTCATCACTGAAGCGATGGGAAGGTGTGGAGTCACAAAAGCTGCCCCCATCCAGCCACAGAAAAGAAGCACACAGGGCCAGCAGAAGAGAAAGAGGTGCCAGTTGTGTCCAAGAAAGAAAGATCGCAAAGCCACTGATTGCTGCAGGAAATGCCATACCCCTGTGTGTAATGGTCACAGCCAGAAGCAAGCTGCACACAGTGAGAGGAGATGTTTGTGTGCGTACATATGCGTGGACAGTCTATAACAGTGTTATGGTCTCCAGACCTGTTGAATGCTGTCTGTTCGTCCTCCAGACATAGGGACACACAAAAATGTTTTGACACTTGATTGAGCTGATCGATTGATTGTTAAGTGCTAAAATGTGAATAAAAAGTAAAAAGTGTACGTGTCAAAAATGAAATTACTCTTTTGTTTGAACAAAATATATCATCTTAACCAAAATAAGAGAGATGTCTTTAGTTTATTGCAAAAACGCATTGCTTTTAATTTGTGGAAGAGTGGGGTAGTGATACAAAAATTGCAATTCCTTAAAATTAATGAAAAAGTAAATAAAAATGCAAATGGCCTCATGTCACAAACATGTTTTATGAGGACTACGTGGAATATGAACATATCACAACTCTTCGTTTTAAAGATTTTGAAGAATAAAAACCCAGTTTATTGCAAAAACACATTTTAATTGGGGTCATTTTTGACCCCACTCGTGGAAGAATGCAGGTATTTGTAGGTTGTGCATACATATCAATGGTTTAGTTGCATTTTCCATTTAAATATATATATTTCTTTTCTTTGTTTGGTACATTCTGTAAATATGTATTATTATTTTATTACTTATTTCATTAGTGTTAGTTATTGTTTTTTACTATAACTTGTTTACAGTGGTGTAGCAAGTGAACACACACACACACACACACACACACACACACAATTACATATCTGTGATAATCAAAGCATTGTGAATGTGAATTTGAAGGGAAGGGTGATTAGATCAGAAGGGACGAGTTTGCTTGTTGATCTCTACTGAGTCTAGAAAAGGGCAGGAAGTAACGCTGAGGCATCAGAGCAAAGGTCACGTCAGGGGTCTGCACCCTGATAACACAACAAATACATACACTTATCTAAATTGCAAATTATCAGGGTGGGGTTGTTTGTTCCCTCTGTAAATGAAGTTTATTTAAAGGGAAAAGCAGCAATGTGGCCCAGCGTCTTCACATCAGTCATAATAAATTTAGGGAACTGAAAACAGTCTGACACATGAACAGCAGGGGGATGCAGAGCTGTGCTGACATCCAAAACTAACCACTTTTCCCTGTGATAACACTGTTTTTCAGGAATAACTTTTCAGAAATGAATGCAGTTCAATTAAAAAAAAAAAAAAAAATCACAAATAGTGCTCATTTAATTAAAGTGTCTCCTTTCGTAGCAACTGAAATTGGAATATTTCACTGCCTATGTCCTTCACTTTTAGTGTAATTCTATGCTGTCACTAAAAAGATTGAAGAAAAAAATAATAAAAGAACGTAGAAAGCAAAACATATTTCAAATTTTAGATGTTGTTTTCAATTTAAACTTGTTTACAAATAACAGAATATTTTCTTGTGATTAGGGTTGTCTAATAACTGTGCATCACTTGCTCTGAGAGTAAGCTGTATTTTAATTTTTCTGTAAAATAACAGTCAGTCAACTTCAGTGTGATTCATATACATATTTGGCTATACACAGACAAAAGGTTATAAAGACCCACATTTATTCAGATATATATATTTACAACTTGTCACAATCCAGTTACAGTATGTACAAGAATCAGGAGTACACAAAGGAAACAAAGGTTATAATCAGGATGATGTAGAAATCACAAATATGGCACTGAGTGATAAGAAAGTGTGATCAGTCAACAACAATCATACGAAGGTTTCAGTGGGAAAAAAAGGTTATTTGACCCCATTGCATCTGCATTACATTTATACAATTTCAAAATGCAGAAATGCATTCTTTATAATATCTTTTGTGTGAGGACGCTTGGTTCAAAGCTGCAGGCGTGACTGCAAAGAAAAAGCTGAGTGACATACTGCTGCTTCACACTGTCTTTACATAAATGGCTGCTTTCACTCTCATGCTTCTTCGACAGGTTGACACAAAATTATACACTTTCAGGTAATGCTTAGATAAATCTGCATTTAAAATAATGCTGGTGAGAGAGCCTGTGTGCTCTACCTTCAAGTAAAGTGTGTATGTAGGCTGTAAAACCTTTCTACCCTCACTTAAGTTCCACCAAGCATGCCATTCATGACGAGCATTGAAAAAAGCTTGTATACTAAATTTCCAGTGAAAACCAACAGATAAAAAATAAAAAAATCCAACACAACAAACAAAGGTATCTCATCAATTAGGCAGATTCTACCAAAGGAACACATCGGTAACAATTAGAGAAAAATGGAGGAAAATTACTGAATGGACACGGACAGTAAGGTAATGTGCAAGGAACGACACAACACTCATAGTGTGCTGAAAAACATTTCCTGTGGAACTGCTTTTGGGGAAAAAAAAAACATTATGAAGCACCATGACCTTACAGATGCAGTTTCAAAGTGTTTAAAGGCAAAGTGCCCCCTCCAGTGGCTGCTGCTGCAAATAACAGTACTTTTAAGAAGATTAAAGTGCATAAGGCTGAGTTTTGATTTGGATGAACATCTGCTTTCTTTCAGTATATTAAGACATTTTTAATGTCACTGTCAAAACTCTTGACAACTGCCTACAATATCAATCACATAACTTCAATGTACTACATGCTACTAAATCCATCTCAGCCCCACTAAACTCTGCTAAACGGTATCTGTAGAATAAGAGCATCATGTCACAGATGGAAGAGGAAATAAATCTAAAGATAATTCTCTGTCGCTTTAAGTAAATTCCATTGAACATTCAACAAAGTGCTGACCAGCCGACTCACTCGAAAACTAGTTTAAACTATTTTGCAAATAATTTTAAAATACTTAACATTAATGAAGTACATTTAGGAGAGCCAATGTCCTACCAGTAGACAAAAGGCATGCAGTGCATTTCCAGAATCAATTTTATCTTTGTACACAACCTTTACATGCAGTGTTAAAAACTGCAGCTGTGAAACATATAAAACCAAGGCCCTTTTCCGAATGAAGCATTACCTCTGACAACACAATCAAATCTAGTGATGAGCGAATCTGCTCTTCGTTAGAAGTTACAAACCAAATTAGTCAGAACATGGACTTATCCATCATACTGCAAATCATTCACATTGTGCTTAATGTGTACTACATGAGAGCTACAATACATTTTAGAGGTTCTGCTTCATTCAAAAATAGGGCCATAACTCTAAAAATAACTCTACATTTACTATTTACATGTGAATGAGACTGTTCTGGACACATTAGCTGATTATTTCCCTTCATTGCTGGCATCCAAACTGCAGAGTGCTGTAAAAGAAAAAAAAAACAGTCCAAACACAATCCACATGGGAAAATCAATGAAGTCAATCAATATGAATATAAATACTTATTCAACATTAATAATGGAATCTAATAGTGCTTACCTTGTACATCCTTCTTGCCATTGGAGACTCTGTGGAGGTCTCATCAGGTAAACAAACTGCACAAAAACAAGAGGAAGATTTAAGAGCAGGTGCAATAAAATTAAAACATAAAAAGTGCATTTAGTTAACAAGAAATGCAGGTATCCCTGTGAGGCTGTGTTTTAGTAGAGAGCAGCATCTGACACAAAAGGCACTTTCATTTTTTATAAAAGGGCTGGCACTCAGTGAGTTAAGATTGGCACCAATTTTCTGTACCAACCAACACTTGTAGATGTTTCAAGGTTCCTGCAGCTAAAAGCTAGATTCTGTTAATTTCACAACATTAATTATGAACACATTATTGATCCAGCAGATTAGACTGTTATTAGGTCACTGAACATGCAACATTAGTGGTTATAAGCCTAATTAATGTGGGTCAGTAGCGCCCTCCCACTCTCGCTTGCAGGTTTTATTACTGACTCAAGATACAAGAAGACAACAGTGACCTCTAGTGACCATATTCATTGTGACAGTAGTCAGGTATTGTAGTATTTTAACCCAGGACACTTAAAGCTGCAGTTGGAAACATTTTCTAGTCATATTTGCTAGAACTGTCATGGGATTCTATAAAATATAATAATATGGTCTATAAAATGGGCTGTTTAGGAAAAATCCTCTAATCTTTGCAAAAATCCAGTGCTCCCTGTGTTGTTTCACCAGTCACATTGGGGGGGAGGAATAGCTGCCTGTCAATCACAGCTTGTGCACTAGCTGCTATCAAGCCCATCCCCTCCCCTTCGTGAGTTGCTTTAGACACGGCATGCCTGCTCCCAGCTTGTGTGTGTGCACACTGGCATGCACTCACGTGCACAACCTCATCTCCAGAGAGGGAGGGGTTTGGAGGACGGTTTTGGAGCTTCGTAGAGGTTGGGGGAGGGACCTGAATGTTGTATCAGTTTGAATTTTCCCCACATAGACTCAGAATTTGAAAGACTTGCCAACTGCAGCTTTAAAGGTACAGTTGGTAATCCCGTTCAGAAGCCTTTTTTTGTTATACTGGGTGAAATGGTCCTTCCACCCTGAGAGCAATCAATACATTATGTGTCCAGAAAAAGGAATGAAAAGAATCAGACCTCTGTGGCAGCTACAGGGCTGTAAAAACTCTGACCAATCAACTCACATTTGGTATGAATGGAAAGAACCAATCAGATGCCTTCATGTCTCTTCCTGCTTCCTGCTCATGCCCCCCCCCCCCCTTCTTTTTACAGCGTAGTAGGCCCCTAACAACCTACATCTATGATGCTTGTAGTGATCAATAACACACATTTAATGAGCTGATATAACATCCAAATCCAGTGGTACCAAGCCCAACTAAAACTGTTACTTGGATAAACTGTTGCCACTTACCAACTCTCTCTCACGGCTTCAATGTCACTGACGAGATTCTGCGCTAAACAGATGCCAAAAATCTAAAACAAAGAAATACATATATTTGATATAAGTTAGAAGTAATGAGATAAGAGTAAACAGAGATAATAAACCAAACACTTCCTCACCTGTAATAATGCAATTCCAATAAAGATGCCTGCCACCACTGTCAGGTTGTCTTGAAGCCACTTCTCAAACTGAGGAACACATCCTTTGATATAAATGAAAGTCCGCTGCTCCGAGTCCTGACAGAACACATGAACGAGATATTACAGCCTAAAAAGCAAGTGCACATCAAACATTTATCCTTTCCATTGTTTATACCTTTAAAATTGTTCACTTTAATGATGCTGTGATTTACTTTGCTTTGCAGCACCTGATAACGAGATATTTTTGGTTTACTCAAAAGCCTTTCACAATAAAATCCCTCTGAACTAAGGTTGCCTGGTTGTTAACACACACTCAACCCACTGTTTTTCTACTCTGACTCTTGCAAATAAAAAAAAAAAACTCCGCCTTTTTGCTCACATATAAAGGCAAGAAAACAAACACAGCCTTTTCCTTACATTATGCCTCTATGGAGAGAGGCCAAAGCTAATGATGGGGGAGGGGTTTCAATTCCCAGTGCATTGCTGCAGAATGAGTAATACCACTGGCTCAAAGTGCTGATGGGGAGCCAGCTGCTGTATTATGAAGGCTTGGGAAACATACTGAAAGAGAGATGTTGTGCCCAGGGTGGAGTACCTGATGACCTCATGCAACTTAATAAACCTGCCTCAGTAGTTTCTACTCTTTCTACAGTTTTACAGCACCTGCTTACTTTTAGATGAGGGTCTCAATCTCTATTATAAACATAACTCTCTTTTAAGGCTCTCACCGTTTTTGCTCGGATGTCATAGCCACACTGAGTGTTGATGACGTCCTCCTATGAAGAGAAGATAGTTCATGCTTAAACACATGCTGTACTGTTCTCTGACTGTCATCAACTGTAATTAATACGGCATTTACAGATGAATACCTCATACAACCCCACTTCAAAACACCCAAACTATCCATTTAAAGGCTTGTAAATGACTTACAATTAATGCATGAAAAATAGTGTCCCAGTAGTAGGGCTGGGTACCGAACTTCGAAAATAACTTCAGGTATCAAAAAATGAATAATTTTTGCTGCCAAAATCTGATACTCAATTGTCTGTGAGCCATGGTCTCAGATGGCACTATTGACGGGGGGACATGTCCCCTCAGATTCACAGTGACACTGATCCGTCCCCCACTTTCCAGCATAAGCCGACAAACATCGCCGGTAAAACAGAGGATTAACGTCACTGCAGCAGCACTGGAAGCCCTGTGTTTGTATGTTTAGACCGGAGCGTTCAAGTTGTACATGAATGTTGGAATTTCCAAGCTCCAAGTCAGAATTTAAATGAGAACCTCAAACTCAGAAAGTCTGCTTAATCTCACCAACCGGACAGAGAATTCATGCTATCTGCTACTGATGTATTGAAATACTGATGATGACAATGATCGAAGCCCAAATTACTTAAAAATAACTTCTGAGGTTATCAAAAATATCGTTCTGGAACCAGTATCGAAATAAAAGTATGGAAATTAGCATTGTATTCAAAATTTTTGAAAGATACCCAGCCCTACCTTGTATAGAACTTTAAACTGCTTTCATTTTTCAATCAAGTGTTTTCTACTCATGCAAAAGTGTTGCTATCGATGAGGATGACAGCATGTCCTTGGGTCAGCGAAACCCAAAAAACAATGTCACTGATCTGCACAGAGAGCAGCAATTTGAGAATTTTTCTGTCCCAAAAAGGTTTGGCTCCTCCCAGTCTTTTTCAGACTTTGTGCTGGCAGAGTCTGATGGGACTAAACACTGAGGCACTGACGTCCTGTTGGAAGCCAGCCATGACAGCTGACAGCGTCCGCCAGCCTTCTGGAGGACGCAGATAACCAAGCTACTAGTCACAGGGAGGATCCTCATAAATGTCCCTCAAACTAAAGATTTCAACATGTTAGAAAGTGACCTACTCCATTTGTATTCCAACTTTAAGACACAAAAACACCAGAGGCCTGTTGTGTTTTACCGCAAATGCGAATAAACTGGCAGCAGATTAGAAGTATGGTGGGTTTTTGTGGTGACATACCGCTGGATCTTTGGTGCAGCAGGAAAAGGGCACTCCACATTTCTCACGACTCGGGTTTGAATCAGTGCAATTAAAGTAGATGTTCAAATTCCAGTCGTCAGCTCCGAAAGCTCCACAACACTCCCACTTCAAGGTTAAGGAGACACAAAAAACCCTCACATACAGTACATGTCAACAATGTCCCACAGAAATGGTAAAAATAACACTGGAGTGAAATAAGGCCTGTGGATAAAGAAACACTGTGCTCACATATTCCTGGGTGAAGTCGATCAGGTTCTGCAGATCAATGTCGTCTCTGTAGGCCCGAATGTTGTTGTTAATGAAAAAATTGAGCTGGTCCTTGATCCAGTCTTTGAAGACAAAGGCCAGGACTCCAGCAGTCAGCTCCAGGAAGAAGATGATACCGAGAAAGACGGAGAACTGAAAAAAAAACCCACACATTTGAAAAATATTATTAGAAGATTAAAAAAGGCATTCTCATTTCTTCACGTCTTTAATAAGGGAACATACAAATTTGAGCAAGAAGGAGTTTTCTCGCAGCGCTCCGATGCAACCAGCGAATCCGAGGATGAACATCACACCACCCACCACCAAGAAGAGCCAGACTGGGTCAAAGCCCCCCAGGTCTGTGATGGACGAGATGTTGGACAGAACTCCCTAGAAACACAGAGCGAAGCGTTAGTTTGAGGCATGAAGTCATTACAAGACAATTTATCTGACTAAAGTCTATGTAATTTAAGTGTGTGAGTTCACAGTGTACTGTACGCCCTCCCAAAATCCAAACCTCAATGTGATGAACAGAAACAGAGACTAATTTTATAACCACTTACAAGGAATAGTCTGACATTTTTGGGAATACACATTCTTGCCAGTCAGATGAGAACAATGACACCGCTCGCTCATCTGTAAGGTCAATATGAACCTGGAGCAGCAGCCTGAGATCAGGAGGAAGCAGTTATGCTGTCCAAAAGAAACACAATCCACCTCCCAGCACCTCTAAAGCTCCCTGATCAACATGGTAGTTTGATCTGAGCAAATAACCAAGTGTAAAAACAAGTTCTTGTTTTATGGAGATTATGTGCAAGATTATTTCTTGGAAGGAGCGACTTACCTATAAAACAGCTAGCTGGTGTTTTTCCACATCAATTTGCATAGGGATTAAACAAAACGAGGCCTAATTTGTTCATTTATGAGCTTTATAGGTGCTAGTGGGTGGATTTTGTTTTTACCTTTGAACAGAGGCAAGCTGTTTCCTCCTCTAAATCTTTACAAGACAGAAAATTTGCCTATTTCCTAAAAAATATTGAACTATTACATTAATGTTTTCAGTCATTTATTAGAAAAATGCTTTATATTTAACATACATGAAAGTTGCATCGATTTTCTGATCAAACTCTTTTTTTTAAAGCAGTTAATTAAGCTATTTACCACAATGGTGAACTAATAATTTGTTTCAGGAATACATAAAAAAAATATTCTCTGGTTGTGTATTTATATTTAACATCCAGACATGTAAGATGCATCGATTTTCTCATCAAAGTCTTTTTAAAGCAGATTACTAACTTATTTGCCACAATGTTGAACTATTGCTTTACTTTTGACTTTTTTTACTCTAATAATTTAGTAATATGTTTGAACAAAACGAGAATATTCCCGGTTGTAAATCTTTCTGCGTTCTGGTCTGTTGGACAGACACAAGAAGACATTTAAAGAAGTCACCTTAGGCTTAAGGAAATTGTGATGGCGTTGACCAAACAGTCATTATTTGTGGCCATATGTGACAGATGAAGCAGTGATCTAAGAAATGATCTTTCAAGGTTCTTCAGTGAAAGTGGAGATGAAAACTCTCTGCCATTCCCCCTCTTACACCCCCAGTGCTGCAAATATGCAATGAATGAAACTGTGAAATGCATCAGATCTTTTCCTGTGTTCATTGTTTAGAGAGACGTCCCACCGGAAAGCATGACATTCCTTTGTGATTCAGTAAAGCCTCTGCTATTATGTGGTGCAGTCAGAGGGTGAAATGACAAGAGATGAACGTGAATCACTCGCTCAGTTGACGGATTATTTGTAGATGTCTATAAGTGAAAATATTCACACACAAAACAGTTCGATGAGCAGTTGTATCACCTTTTCGCTCCATGCCCACAGCCCAATGCCGAGGAACGCCACTCCAAGGAACTAGCAGACAGACGAAGAAGAAAGAGATGAGAGACAGAGGTTATTTTTGCTGCGACTGCATCGCGTAGTCATCACACAAGGCCAACCACAGAGAGAGATTTTCCTGGCAGTGATCCATTAACAGAATATTTCTTGTGTCAGTCCACTCTGCGGTATCAGCTAGAGACTCCCACATCAGAAAGCATCTTCTAACAGCCTGAATACATTACGACTTAAGTTTCCACCCACGGTCTAAAAAAGCACATTTCAGGACTTGAAAAGGCCACGTTAGAATTACCTGTAATATTGATAGAAATTAACAAAAAGCTATAATTAGTTTATTCAAATGTTAACCTATTGAAACATTCATACGCTGGTTACATGGTTTATTGTTTCATATCATTCAATGAATATTTTTAATTGTCATCTTATTTTCTGGGAGGTGGTGTAGTGGTTAGCACTGTCGCCTCACAGCAAGTACCGGGTTCGAATCCCGGGCCCGGGGCCTTTCTGTGTGGAGTTTGCATGTTCTCCCCGTGTCTGCGTGGGTTCTCTCCGGGTACTCCGGCTTCCTCCCACCATCCAAAAACATTAGGGGATTAGGTTAAATGGCTAATTTAAATTGACTGTAGGTGTGAGTGTGAGTGGTTGTTTGTCTCTATGTGTCCTGTGATGAACTGGAGACTTGTCCAGGGTGTACCCTGCCTTTCACCTTAAGACAGCTGGGATAGACTCCAGCCCCCCATGACTCTGTGAGGATAAGTGGTAGATAATGGATGGATGGATCTTATTTTCTGTCAAAATAAGGCAGTAACTTTAAGACATGCCTCTGTGGTGACAATCTGAAATGGGCATTTGTCTTTTTACATTTTATACATTGAATGACTTGTGAATTATTAAAACAAAAACAAAAAAACTAATATTAAAATAATCTGCAACTATTTTCATAATTGATTAAATTCTCAGATTGCAGCTTCTTAAATGTGGATATTTTCTGGTTTCTTTAGTGGTGGATACTAGCACAAGACTTTTGAGGATGTCATCGCTGGCTTCTGGAAAATGTTAATCCACATTTTTCATCTTTTTACAGACCAAACAACTAATCAATTAATGTAGAAAATAATGGACAGATTAATCAACTATGAAAATAGTTGAGCTGTCAGTTGCAGCCTTGTACTCATGTTATATTGTCAAACTTAGATTGGATATTGGAAAATACACACAAGGTCATTGGTCTACAAATGTTATTCCTAATATGACTAATAAAAATGTACAGTTAGAATAAAAGCCCATGTGGCTCTAAACACCTGCTATTGCTAAATGGACATTTTATTAAACCCATAATGAGTGGATCCTACTTCAGGATTTCTCCCTCTAAATGAAGCACTGAGGAATGGATGTTTTAGACACAGCAAACTTCCTGTGAAGATTTATGAATGTCTACGGGATCAGAGGTCACTGCCTGCTGGCTGAAACCCTCTGCAGGGCCTGACAGATGGCCTTCCTCTTCCTCACTTTGAAGACTCCACTGACAATAAGGAGAGAGCACAATATGATGTTTCACAATACAAAATAAAAATTATGATGATTAACTGTCGCCTAATCAGATAAGGAGGTTGATGTTTAGTCTACAAAACATCAGGAAATGGTGAAAAATGTTCATCAAAATTATCCAGACCTCAAATGAATGTATTTTCTGTAAGGAAACTTATTAAATGAATTGTCTGCCATGTTTTATTTAAAAACTACACAGTGACACATGTGCGCATGAAGAAAAAGGAATCTTGTATGTTTCACTGATCATGCATCAACTAGCTTTTATCTTTATGGTGTTTTTGTTGATTTTATCTCTTTACTGACGAAAACCTTGAGTTCTTTAATTACAGGTGTGCTCATTTAAGTAGGTTATTTTATGTGTTTTCTTGCCTGATGTTGCAACAGAAACCATGATCGCAAAAATCAACTTTTATCATCAGAGTGCATTTTTTAGCCGACGTGTCCTTGTAGCAAGTTTGACTTAATAAAAATATATAAAGAATAGCAAAACAAAGTGTGCCATCAAATGTGTGCCATTGTTAAACACATCCTCATGTTAGTTCTCTGTAAATGTACAAGGATATAAACCGTTTGCTGGATTGTACCATTGCCGCTGTGTGAATTTTTAAAATGAGTCAAAAATACTGTGAAACAAAATTAGTTTTCCACCTGAAAAGAGTCAAATGGCACGTATTGTGCCAAAATGTGCCAATTGGCACAATTGGTGGTTCCATCTGGACAAACCTGTACTAATACATCTCTATAATTGGTCAGGTTCCCCTTTTTAACCATCTATTTTTGCACTGGTACTTACCAGATGTTACATTACCAAGTCTTATTTGAATTGGGCTACTATACCATGACTCATTGTCACTCTAAATAATATAATTTTTTTTGGGTGAGAACAAAATTTGAATTTTCTGTTGCTTTCCAGATGAATTTTCTCTGACACGCTTTGATTCTGACGTTTTTGGAGCAAACTCACAGGTGTTTGTGTCACAGGTGACCAAAATTATTCCTACAGCCATTGCAGTTGTGGAGATATATCGTATTTATTCTGGGTATGTCATGTATGTCGGACAGGACGCAGACAGGGCTAGTGCTTAGGAGGTTAATGGTGTTTTTGGTGGGTTTCAAAGCACATGAGGAAGTGTTTGTTTTTCCTGTGATTTCACTGAACACAGGATGATCAAGGATGCAGATATGCTGTAGTTTGCTCCGTATAAACATCTCTGACACACTGCAATAAGATGTCCTCAGATGTACACAAGTGATGGTGTGAGGAAAGCCTGGAGCTCCCTCACACTGATGCTGTCTGTCCGTCTGCACAAAAACAAAAGCTGAGAGGTGACACCATATACAGTGTGAGCAAGTGCACAGGAGCAGCCAGCCCATTACTGCAGGGGGATGAAATCATGTGTCTCTTTGTTAGAAAGCAGCGCTGTTATTGTTGATGATGGAGGATAAAACAAACATGTCAGTGTGTGTTAATCTGAGGATACAGCGGGCCTGAAGTCCTACCACAGGAAACAGGGGACTTACCCAGAAGATGATGTTGAATCCGAAGATGAAATATTTGATGCAGCAGCTCACCTCATGAGCCTTGAAATGCTTTCCTGACATCATTTGGATGGATTTCTCTGTTAAACGCCCTCAGTGGGGAAAATGAATCACATCTATGGTCCTCTTGTGTTTCACAGCCCGTTGATGGAAACACCTTCCTTATTTTGAAGGCTCGACAAAAAAACGCGCCGTCAATTGTTTTTAGCGTCTAATAATAAACATCCTCGTGTGTTTCCGGAGACAAAAGGCGCACATGGAGCCGCAGAGGAGCGTTAAATCTGACCCTGAATCAGTAAAAATATCCGTTTATTACCAGGACGGGTTCTCCAGATGTATAACGGTGAAACACATCCACTGAAGTCAAGCAGATTAGAGCCGTTGGTCTCCTATCTGACCCATAATGTAGACATGGCTGTTGTTTGACTGACATGTGTGAGAGCCAATGAGAACCTTCGGTGTCTACAGAAGGCGGGACTTCCGCCGTAAGGGGCGTCACTGCCCTCGTATGACCATTAAATACAGTATGGCATGATATTAAACCTCTTAATGATTTATTAATAGATGAATTATTCATTTGGCTTATAAATAAACTATAATTAATTACCTTATTAGAGATATTGGGCCTTTGGGGACCTCAACAAGTTGTCTTCTTGACCATGTCTACACTAAGTTGTAGTCATTTGATGGCAGATTAGCTATTTGTGTTAACAAACAATTAAATGTAAAAAAATAAACCAACTCACACAGAGCAGAAGTAACAGCTGTTCTCATTGGCCAGAGCATAAAGGGCCTCTCAGCCCTCCAGGTATCTTCATTAATTAACTGCACTGCTCCCATGATGTGTCTGAAATTACAGTGACGTATTTACATCTGTCAGAGTTTTCAACTGCACCTCTAGGTCTAATCATCCATCGTCACCTAAATGTGAACTTTTGAGCTTCCATACACTCAGGATCAAGAATAAACATTATGATCAGAAAGATAATCAGTGAATATTTGTAATCTTTAAAAATATTCACATTGATAGTTATTAGACTGAGGGAGATTTGTGTTGTCAAGATTATGCTGGTTTATATTCCAATCAGAAACCTATAGCCAGACTATCAGAAGAGACTGGAACCTCCTGACCTGTTTTCCACCAACATGTGGATCTGAATTAAAAGATGCGTTCAAAAGATGACTTCAATCAAGTCAGCTTATAGTAATAATAATATTAATAATAGTATTATAAATTATTTATAAATATCATCCATAAAAAAAGTTTCTTTCTACAATGACTCAATGAGACACAATGCATTAATGTATTATTAAGGTAAAATGGCTTTTTTTTTATTTCATAATGCCACTTTTCATCATAAAGACTGAAAACGAGACATATTGCAACAAAAATATTTAAAATTTCATAATGGTGTAGGCTTTTATTTAATAGCATAACACCTGGTTGACCCGCGACCCTATGAGGATTAGATTAGATTATAGCTGTGACAACTTCTGCTATCTACTTCTAAAAATATGCTTCAGCGTGATGCAGAATGAACCCCAGAATAGAATTAGAGCAGAGATGATTTCATGTCTTTTGCTTTATCAAAGGAGGTGCTTTTAATATTTGGTCCTCCTTTTTGGAACAAAGTTATCTTGTGTGTCCATGTTCAAAATAATATTATACATTTTTCCGACACTGTAATTAATCACTGAATGTGGTTTACGATCTTTTTGATAAGTGGATACTTTCTCCTTGAAGACATTAATTTCTACTGCATGTCCAAAAATAGTGTGCTTTAATAATTTGTACATTCAAATGTACAGTAAAATCCCAGAATGACTGCTCAGTCTGCTGTGGTTCATTCTATTTTTCAATCATACACTTCCAACTCTGTTATACTAAAACTGAAGGTTGTCCTGGAGTTTATCAGAGCTGAGAGAAATAAAAGTCAATGTGAAAAAACCTTGCCCCCTAGTGGCAAAAGAGACATCAGAGACACTTCAAGTAAAAGACCTAAAACTACAAAATGCATCATCACTGTGAATAATATTTTTGATGCATGGGTTACCAACATGTGTAAAATAAACAGCAGCAACTACTTGGAGTATTGGCTTAGTTTATTGCATAAAATAAAAATATACTAATGTTCTAGTCTATTACAAATATTTGTTTACAAAACAGGATAAATTATGAAAATAAATATGTGTGCAGTTTGTCTGTATTGTCAATGCAGGCAGAGAAAAACTGAGATTTATATACAAGTCAAATGTAAGTCCATAAAAAGGACATACCTCACTGTTATGAGATCATAATCAAAACTCATGCCAAGACAAATATCACAATGCAGAGGACAGAGTTTAACAGGCTGTCCTGTTCACACGATCCAACGGCATGATTCGATGTACGAAATCAATATCATCTGCAGCACAATGGGTAGTTGGGTACTACTTCTACTACTATCAGCTTTTTTCACATTGTTAATACTGTCCCCAATTTCTCCTGAAGTTAAATAAAAAAAAAAAAACAGTTTGGCAATATAAAGATAGTAATCATGCAATATCAAAAACCATTCACCCTTCAAATTTGGGCGCATTTCACTTCGAAAAATAGAAATGGTTTTAGATTTAACAAAATACTCATGAAAATAGTTTTTCTTTTGAAATAGTGATACTTCATTTGACCACACTTGTGTGCCCAAGTTATTTTAGCATTTTGAGTTCCCAGAAGCCCCTGCACGAGGGCAGGAGTGAAATAATATTTGTTAACACGGCTTGAGGCAGTTTTCAAGAAGAATGTGTTAAACAATGGTTTGTGGCTTTGGTGAACCTTGTCTTTTAGGCTTAGTGTTTACCTTCACAACATACTTCCTTTTTTTTTTTTATCTCCTTCATACAGAATTTCTCTTGATTCTTGTCAAATGAACACATTAGAACAAGATTTTACTCTGTCCCACAACTTGACCTGCTATGACCTCATTTGTAAGTGTTATTTGACACAACTGTTACACCACATTTCAACATTCAGAGTAATCAGTTTCAGATACGTCACAAAGGGACACAGTGTACCTTCAGTTGATTCTGCATCCTGTTTGATTAAGGCTTTTTGCAAAGTTTTCATAGTCGCTACGATATATTTAGCACAAAGTCCAAAATGCTGAGCCTGGAATAAATAACCCTGAAGAGAAGCTCGAAGAGTTGAGACATCTGGGTGAAAAATAAAATCTGCAGTGAATGCTTTCCAAGCTGTACATTAGCAACAATGTTTTGAGTACATATCTGTAATTATCACTGCAGCGTGCATTCAAGCCAAAGGCTTTTGAGAACCATTCTTCATTTTGTGCAAAATATGTAATTATATCCCTTGAATAGTCAATCATATTTATACAGATCATTTTGATCTCACATTCAAACATTTTTTGTTACTTTGGGTTTCGGCCAATATCAAAGGGTACCTATTCATTCAGTAATAAAAAATAACTAGTCAGTTAACAAAATATATACAACAGAAGTATTAAACACATTTCTGATATACCATCTTGAACAATCACAATGACATGCTGGGAGCCAAACATAACAGAAATAAGCCTATTGTGTTTGTGATGTTTTAAATAAATAGGGCAGATATAACAGCCTGAAACCATTATGCATTTAAAACACCTAAGGCTTTGTGTGAAACACTCTCTGTGACATCTTATGAGCTAACTTGTTGATTCACTGAGTACAGTAAGATCGGCTAAGCGATATAATGGGACACTTTAATGCATTATGCATTAATCACAATCGATGAATCCAGTGCTTTATTGTTTCTAATGGCCAGACTGCACCTATGAGATGCTATACTTATTTTTATAAAGGCAATACAATGCTTTATAATGAGGTTTTCTGAGTTACTGGAAAATGTACAAAATCTTCTTTTTAAAGAAGCATGCATAATAATACTAATACTGACATCATCTCATATGCAAAGCCTGAGAATATGTTTGGAACGCCTGGCTTTGACACTACATTGTTTGAAAAGTCACCCTTTCATTGCCACGTGACACAAATTTGTTCTTTGACAAGAGTTGCATAAAAACTGCTGTGTAACGGAAAAGGTAAATCCTCATGGCTGGACATCAGGTGCATCACTTGCATCACCCAGTCACAAGAAGCACAAATGACCATGACGTTTTGGATATATCCAAGACTCAGGTCACCTTAAGTCACTTTGATAGCAGACTTCTTATGGACACAGAGAAAGCAAATGTAGGGCACTCCGATGAAGGCCCATTTCTCGTTAGGCCAGAACATGATGACGGGTCCTCGCTCCGGGGCCTCGGTCGCAACGTCAAAGTAGGCAAAGCAAACACAACCCAAATAGGAAGCCAGACAAATAAGGATGTGCCTGAAAGAGGAAAAACAAGTTTCAATGAAAGCACTTGAGAAATGGCTCACTAAATACAGGTATCCAGGTGTTGCCTACAGTGCTTTATCAAAACTCTTTTGTCTGTAATTTGAGTCATTAAAGGGGTGGTTCAGTTGTTTTGAAGTGGAATTGTATGAAGCACTTAATCGTAATTATGTAACTCTTATGTAACTCTATCAGAAAAAATCCAATGGTTTCTGAAAGCTGAGACGTGCTTTACGACCAATACAGTGTCATTACAGTAATTTCATTCATGGCTCTCCTAGAAGCCAGCAAACAGCCTCTTCCCTGTGTTGAAAAAAATGCCTGTATATATTTTTGCACATTTAGTTTCATACTTTTTAAGTTTCAACTTGTGTTTTTCAAGTTTTAAAGGAACCGTATGTAGGATTGAGGTCAAAACTGGTACTGCAATCACTTTCAAATTACTGTAGTGTGTCTCCCCACCCTCCTCCCCCCTGAAAAGAGGTTGCCAGCTAGGTTGCAGGATCCAACAGGAAACGGAAAGTGTTACAGTGAATGAAAAGCAGCCATCTTGGGCATCACCACGGACATTTAGAAGGAGTGAAATGGGCCGGAGGAGAGCTGTGGAGGGCCAGGGAAATGCGAGCGGAGCCCCGGGGCGAGGGTCCGTGGTGAGAGTGGCTGATCCGGAGTGCTGCTGTCCGTCCGCTTTCAGCCGTCTCCATCTTTCAAAGGCTCCTATACAAATCCTTGTTTTATTTCAGACTTCGTCACGAAGTATTTCAGATTCATAACTTTTAGGTTTCGTAATGTTAGATATTATTTATCTGACACGTTCTTAGCTGCAGCTGTGGTAACTAGAGCAGAGCTGGCAACCCGGATGCTGACACGCTACTGACTTGGTGATTGGGAGATAGGTGGAGGGTGGCGCATCAGACCAAAACACAACATGACAGCATAAACATCAGTTGAGGGCTGCAACTTGGCTTTTTAAATGAGAATATCCTGGCTGGATATGAAATGAACATGATTTCTTAATGTCTGGTGACATACAGGGGCCATTTTATGATTAATTCAAACAAATTTCGTACATATTGTACCTTTAAATATTATTACACTCTTGAAACATGCCGTAAATTGTAAATAACACAATGATAATAATTACACATTTTGAGTCACAAGAGTACATAGATTCAAGTCCAAACTAGACTAAGTTGCAGACTAAGTCTTCTAAGTTGCATTTGAGCTTACCAAGCACAGTGTAAATAGGGAAAGTTGACCGATGACCACATCTCACAGAATATCCTGTCACTGATCCAACAAAGCAGAGCCAGTGCCCACCAGATCCCTGAGACCAGACCCAACTTGAACACACGTGGGTTTTCACACCTGCAACGACCAAACAGAGTGCTGAGAAATGTGCGCAAGTGAAAATGTGCAAATTCATGCAAAAACAACAGAGGTATAAGCATAAGCTGATTTAAATGTTTTACTGTTAATGGCTTTTCCATTCTAACATATTACCATTATCACCAACCAGCACTGCACAACAGGACACCATTTGATTTACTTCAGAATTTAGCTTTCAAAATATGTTCTTAACAATGACACCACATTAAAAGACATCAGCAATTAACTCAACGGGTATGACATTTTATCACCTTATAAAGCTGATATGGTGAACTTGTTAGTTCTGTATCTGACAGACATTAGAGGTGAGAAAAATATCAATATTGCATTATATCACAATACTTTTCTTCTGACATAATATTGATATTTAATTTCTCAATATCAATTTTTCTTCCCCTAAAAAGAGTCAGAAATTCAGAACGACTTCCACACGTTGAAATCAAAAAAATTAAATAAAAAATAATCTCTGTTAACGCAGTAACTTCAACAGCCCTAATATATATGTATGTATATATGCATGCATTTTAAATTTCTCAGTGATCTATGTAGAATATCACAATAATGTATTGTATCGTGACTCAAGTATCGCGATACATATCGCGAAGTCCTTGCCAATACCCACCCCTAGCAGAGACTGAGCAATATTAATATTCACCTCATGGCGGTTCCATCTGATGAATACAAGTCCAAAATTCTCCTTTAATCTCTGTTTTTTTTACTCTTTAGCTGCTAGAATCAGCTGATATGAATGGGAGAACGGATTTTCAAAACTCTGTTAAAAAAAAAACTACAATTTCGTATTTTAAATTTTTCAATTCATACATCCAGATCTGGTGGTGGGAAAATACCCCCGAACTGGTCCTGAGAGTTTGTGATGGTTTTAATGTGCTGTCCGCTCTAGCTGGTTTGAACCCAGATGTCCACACCAGGACGTTAAATTGCAGGTTAGCATGTGTATTTTTAGAGAAGGGGATTATCTTCTCTTTCTTTTGAGGAGCAGGCAGAACAGTGATCCAAGTATTCTGGGCTCTGCACGAATAACTCCTCATGGACACACCACCGACCTAAAGAGACGGGTGCTAATCCAGAGGGCCACTGATAAAACTATTCTTAGTCGTGTCCTTCTTAAACACATCAGTTACAGCCCTGCTGGCAAGCGTAAGGAAGTCTGGCTAAACTGCGCTCATGATGCAACTATTTAGTCACAGTTTGTCACCTTCCTTTAACACAGAGCATTTGATAAAGTAGCCACACTACTAAACAAGCCATAAATGTGAGTTGCCGTTGTTTCAAGGAGAAAGGAATGCTGGGATGACACAATATCCAGAACAACACAACAGCACAAACAACATGCATCACTCAGCTGCAGAGGTCATGGAAAATTCAAGTGCGAGACTAAAGTGAAGGGGCAGCCATGATGTCTCTGTGTTAATGGAAAAAAGATGCAAAGACATTTTGCCATATAAATGTCCTATATATTATATCCTATATATATCCTATAAAGTCGATTTTGTGAATGCATCATCAAGCATGGCCAGAAAACCTCTGGCCACCTGATGAATGAGCCTTTCACTCTTTAGTTTTGGTTTTCACTAACTCCAGAGGGAAACAGCTGTCTTCATGGCTCTCTGGGCGGTCAGCTATGCTCAGTAGCATATCACCAGCATATTTATCATGCAGTAGGTTTATCAGAGCTGTTTTTGCTAACAGCTGACTGCTGCAGATAAAAACAAGGTTGATGAGACTGGAGTCACCAAAACGATGAGAGTCACTAAAGTTGTCAGTGGAGCTATTTAATCCACACTGAACTGAGGAAGGGTGCTGTTGACAGCTTATGGATTCAACTTTTGTATTATTTAGTTTTTTAAAAGTTACACAGTCTCATTTTAAAATAAATAAGTCAATTAATAATCCAAACTAGAAAACTGTCAGTGTGTTATATAACTGGTGAAGAAATGGAGCAGGAAAAAAATGGCTTCTCATCAGCAACAGGATGTACAAAAATAGAGGGCCAATGATGCGACTTCCAGGGGGAAATGGGTCATTAAACTGTCATCAATATTCTATTTTATTGTTAAGAGTTTCGATTGATTACATTCACATGGGAGCTGTGCTTCTGTGCATCGGGGACAGTATTAAGCCAGCTACAAGCTCAGCAACTGCCTTCACTTATATATGTACAGTATGACCGTCACGTATAAGCAAACACCCCTTCCCGCTAACAAACACTGACAAAAGCCATCGCCACCGCACAGCTGGATATCTGGAGAACTGTGCCATCAGCTCAAACAGAAGTGTGTAAGATAAGGCATGACATGAGACCAGGACTTCTCCTTGGAGACATGAGCATTAGCCTGTGTGTGATGGAGAGTTTGAGTGTTGGAGGCAAAGATCAGTGAAGGACAGGTCAGTCTGTCTATCTATCTGGGGTGGAGCACAGCTGAGAGGCTCCTCTCACTCAGGGGAAAACAATGGAGGAAGCTCTATAGGATCAGTGATGGCCTGATATTTCCAAAAGACGCTGCATTGGATTCAGTGATGAAAAGATACAATATATTATTATTATTATTATTGTTATGATGAGGCTCTGCTTCCCTAGCAGACTTCAATACTCCATTTAAAAGTATGTAACAGTATTTATTTTGCTGTCAAAATATGTTTTGTGCATAAATTTTATTTCCAAATATGTTTAAATGTTTATGTTTCTTGCCTGACACATTTAAAGATATCAGCAATTAATTTAATGGGTAACAACATCAATACAAAAGGAAAAGATGGCCCATACTACGGCTATAAGACACCAAACTCAAATCATCCTTTACACACTGAAAAAATACTTTTTAAAACCAGGTAAAGTTAAATTGAAGGCATTTTTAATAGATGATACAGTATTTATATGAGCTGATATGCTGATCAATATGTCTATATATGTGATGACATGTAACGTTTCACTCCCTAATTATAATTCTATATACAGATTTGAACTTTGGGGATTTTTCTTTTTCCACAATTTTTTCCTCTTTTAAAGGCAAGATAGAGGTGAGTTAAATAAAAAGTTAGTATAATACAGTCAGTAGATCCAACAAATACCTTTGCAGTGTGAAAATGAACATAAGCAAACTTATTTTTCCAGATAAAGTCATTTTTTGTATCATACCTATCCTTTATGAATAACTTGGCTATTGAAGCACAATTCTGACTGAAATTATTGCTTCAATGCAAATGTAATATTTGTACTGGACTTCCTATACATGGGACATGTTGTTCTTGTCCAAGTGATATGCCTAGAGGTCAGTAACTATACTGTTAAAAAAACAAAAAAAACAAACAGTCTGTTGTTTCTGAGAGCAAAAGTCCATCAGCCTGGGATGAATACAGGAATTTTCTTCCACTTATCGGAACAAAAACAAGCAGCTTCAATAGATGACTGCCACTAGCAGTAATGTCGGGGAATAGCTAACAGGTTGAACAATGCATGACTTAAGGTTACAAGAGCGAAGGTGGTGAGTAAGGGATGTGGGAAATGGAAACAACACAACAGCTCCACACTGCTGTGACGGAGGAAAGAAAGACATAACAAAAGGGCAAGAGTGGCTTGTTGTGTGTTTTCAGGAACATTCTTTTACATCATAACCTCCTATAATTAGCTTAGAACACACAACATGTCTGAACAAAAGGCCAGTGACAAACTGGTGTGCTGTTGACTGCAGAAACATCTTCAACTGTTTCTCTTTTGTCCAATTAACTATTGACAGCCACTCATTTAACTGACGAGAGACAACTTTGATATCTGCTGCTGTATTTCTGCAAATTAGCCTAGTTGGAGCACAAGTGGAGATGTACTGTATGCATTATTATTAAATTTAAACAGGTTGCTGTCCTATGTTGTATTTGGCTAGAAAGATTTACACATACTAACCCTGCCAGGTGCAACCACTGCATATTTAAAGCTAGCATTTTAACATTATATTATATTACATCATATTATATTTAGGGCTGTCATTAATCACGATTGAATATAATTCATTTTAACCTATATTAATCACATTTCATTTTGCATGAGCAAACAGACTTTGGAAAGAAGGGAATATATCTGCACTGAACATGTTTATTAAACACTTTCAACAGTCACTACTGTTGTTCTATTAAACTCCCTGTGCAATACAATTTATTTACCCTGTACATAGTCTAACATCCAGTGCAATATGTAGTCAGTATTTATCCCTGTTATAAACTCATATTCATATTTGTATATAAGACACTTTTTATAGCCTACTTATTTTGCATTTACATTCTCAGACTTATAAACTTATTTTTCATATGTATTTCTTATTTTTCTACTTATTTTAATCTTGTACACTGAAAAGGGAGAAGCTCTACAATTTCATTGTACAATGGTATAATGACAATAAAGACCATTACTATTCTAGTTGCATTGGATGTTTTTAATACAAAAGTTACATCATCGCTCACAGACAGATAGAGTGCTGTGGTGTGGACCAACCACTGAGGTGCATCAACTCATCTGCGGTGACTCAGGGGTTCCGTAGCCTCCACTGAGACAAGACGCAGAAGTAGAAACTCGTCTGGTTGTTTCTGCTTCCTGTCTCTACCTGAACATCTGATCAATTGAGCTGGAGTGCCTGAAATGGGCTGGAGACGTTCAGAGTCATTCTGGGCTGCAGATGGGTCAATTGCATTAAAATGTTTAAATCAGACTAACTATGATGATAGATAAATCTGTGTTAATGTACTAATTTTGACAGCTTTTTATACAGCACTAGGGCAGAATAAACGGCATGAATACTGCTTACAATGAAACAAACATTACTCCATGTATGTCAACAAATAATGTCACATATTATCACGCCTTATATTTATAAAGACTTGTCTGGTGAGTTTTGCAACTACCTACTGTAGTTTGGCTGCACTACAGATGTTTCCTAGCAACTGATTTACATGTTAAAGATGTTTTTACTAGTCAAGAAATTTCTCAAGTTTTGAAGGAACCCATTTAATACATCAGTGGTTTGAGACCAGCTAGTAGTCGAGGGTGAAGGCATGGCTATACTGGGACAGAAATTATGGACACAAGGGTCACTAACTCAGCTATTCCCAAAACTTTGGACCATATGCCACTGCCTTCATCAGCAGGTGGAACTTCCACTGCTATAAATGTCAATCTTGAGTTTGGAATTTTTATCACTCTTGTGTTACAAAGAAACTCTAAAGAATTATCAAATGCCAGTGTGAGCCACATTTGTTATATACAGTGTGCTGCTGATTTCAAGAGTAGTACTAACATGATCACATGACATCACATCACACAAAAACCCCAAAAAAACACACACTTTTTTTCATTATAGTCTACGTAAAGAATCCAAAAAACTAATGATGGTGCAGGATTTGTTCCTCGCTTCATAGAATTCATGACGAGTCGGTGAATGACGAAGAAATCCTGTCATATCCTTTATTTTACATGGTTTGCATGATCTTCAATGGAAAAGAGCCTTCTGAACTGGGGAATTTGATATCAGATATCAGTCCGATATCAGCAAAAGAAATGAGTATCAGAGTATAGCTCTGATATAAGCATGCCGATACCATCCGTCCATTCCAAACTCCACTCCAGCTCTTCTATCCAGCAGCAGAGCCCAGTATAATATAGTAGACTATTAAACCAGTGGTCATTTTGCACTATAAAAATATATTTTTTTATTTTTATTGGAGTTTAAGGTTAAAATTGATGGTTAATAATAAATGGGTCAGTTTTTCTCAGACCTACTGCTGCTGACGATTGTTCCATCCAGTATCTACCGCTTATCCTCATAGGGTCGCGGGGGGGGCTGGAGCCTATCCCAGCTGTCTTAGGGCGGAAGGCAGGGTACAAGTGGACAAGTCGCCACCTCATCGCAGGGCACATAGAGACAGACAACCATTCACACTCACATTCACATCTATGGTCAGTTTAAATTAACCAATTAACCTAATCCCCATGCATGTTTTTGGATGGTGGGAGGAAGCCGGAGTACCCGGAGAGAACCCACGCAGACACGGGGAGAACATGCAAACTCCACACAGAAAGGCCCCGGGCCGGGAATCGAACCCAGTACCTTCTTGCTGTGAGGCGACAGTGCTAACCACTACACCACCGTGCCGCCCGCTGACTATTGTTCTCTGAGTAATTTCATTTGATCAAGCCTTTTCTAACATTCCATACTACAAAATAAGTAATAAAAGTAGGTATGATTTCTGCTGATATTATATTGGCTCAATATTGGTATTGGCCAATACCCAAGGTTGCAGTATCGGTATCATATGGATCGGAAGTGAAGAAGTTGTATCAGGACACCCCTACTTTGCACCAATCTGACATTCCCCACTTCCATCTTATAAGCGTCTAAGAAGATTGTCTACCATCAGATGAGTCTGTATTTCTTCAGATGATAAATATAAGGGGATGCTGAGTGACTGAAATGATATGATATGATGGTGGTGCAGTGGTCAGCACTGTTGCCTCACAGCAAGAAGGTCCGGGGTTCAATTCCCGACCCTGTCCAGGGTGTACCCTGCCTTTTGCCCTAAGACAGCTGGGAGAGGGTCCAGCCCCCCACAATCCTATGTGAGGATAAGCGGTAGAAAATGGATGGATGGCTGATATGATGGTCCTGGATTAGGCCAGCATGTCCACCTGCCCACACTAATCTGGGTTTAAAAGGAAAAAAAAAACCTTACACTGACCTTTTAAGCTCAGTAATGAGCAGCACGGTGCAGGGGATGCCCAGAGTCATTAGTGACAATGAGTTGACGACCGGTTTAACAAAGGCCAGCCCCGTGGTGATCCCTGACAAGATGCCGATGACCACCTTGAACCTTGACCTAAATTGAAAAGCAAAACAAGTCAACAACAACAACTGTAGCCATTTGTACTCTATGAACCGCATTGTGAAATCCACTATAACACTCAGACAATAAACAAGTATCCCTTAGCAACGGGGGGGGGGGGGGTATTTAAACAACAGCCTGAAGTGAAAGAGCAGCATTACAGATCTGTGACAATGGAAAGAGAAGTAAAGACATGTGATGCAGTTTTTACTGGTGTCAGCTATGTCAGACAGGCCTATTATTAAACAGGGAGTCATAGCAGTGGGGACACATCATGTGACAAAACAACAGCCAACCGTGAGCTCCACTAATACTGTCTGTCTAACTGAAATAGGAGATAAAAGTGACTTTTAACATTGTTCTGAGTGGTGACGGTTCTAGCTTGACAAATTAGGGAGGGCTGGTTGAAATAACAGGTGGGTGGCTTGGTTGGTGTACAGATTGTGGTCCTGTTCACACTACACAATTTTACACAACAACTGTTTTTTTGTTTTTTTTTTCACACCCTCCCCCAAATCGGGGTGGGGCAGTCATCCACTCGGCGAGCCTGGGTCATTTGGTGCAAACGCCAGTCAGACACTCGCCTACAGCCTGACTCTGATTCACAGTCGAAAACTGAACATCTAGCATGCTAAATATCAAGTCATGCTGATGTAAAAAGAGCTACAGCTAATGAGAGCAGACCTGGAGGTTGCTGTGGAGGCGAAAAGGACAACAACTTTTCTCTTTTTGTTCTTTCACTACATGGTAGCGCATAAACGACCTGGAGGGCTGCATTCTGCTCCGCGTCCATATTTGCAATTAAAAGCTCGCATGTTGCATTCACATATTTCCTGTGTCACATCTCATGTGACTGATAGGCCAGTAGGGCAGTCGGCCACACCTGCTGATGGAGAGTTGTGTAATGTGAACACCCCAAGACTCCTGACCAAACGAGAAATTCAATTGTCGGCCAGTTCATCTTTGTTCATTTACTCCTTAATATAAAGTAAAAATGTTATTTAAAGTCCTCAGGCATATTTATTTTCATTATTTATTTACATTTTTCTTGTTATTAAATAGACATCTCGATAGTTGCAGAGACCGGCGAGGGTTAAAAAGGACGACAGACAGTGAGCCGCTGTGTGAGCGAATGAAGCGCTAGGGAATGAAAACATGACATGATGATGACAACCAAACACTGACGGAATAGGGCGGGTTGTATGCTGCTCACCTAATAGCAAATGAGACCCAATAGTAGTGCAGTGTGTTATATTTTCTATTGGATAACCGAAGAACATTTGGCATGCAGCATCCGCTCTGAAAGTGATTTAATGTGGAATCACAGTAGAAACAAATACGTCTCCTGCAGCTTTTACGCAATGTTTCTTGTCAACATACCGATCTCTCCTGAACATCCTAGGTAGGTATCTCTTGGGAAACCACATGGCAATGGCGCACATTAGCACCCATAAGATGGCCAACTCGTCCAGCATCTGGCCAAGGAAACTGAGGGTGGCATGAAAATATGTTGATCCAATACCTGAAGGAAAGGGACATGAAAACAAACAAATGAAAGCTGCTAATGTCACCTCTAAATGAGACCATCAAAGATTACATGAGTGAAAAAAAAATCATCCCAGTGCCAATAAATGTTTTAGGCAGACAAATGACTTCCTTCAGAGATGTGAGGGGCAGGACTGAACACTGGAATAAACAAGTTCATCACTAATAGTTAAACTGTAAAACCAGTTTTTTACAGTTACTGTTGGGCAGTTTTGAAATTCTGTAAGAGGATGGATCAGTCAGTGCCCCTTTGTTATCACAGTCTGACAGACCTTGTTTTATCAGAATAATCAGCTCTCACAACACCAGATTCCTACAGTTCAACGAACTTCTTATCCAAAAGGGACTGCTGTTGTCGGTCAGTGTACTCGTATGTCACGGGCACTGTTGTTTTGTTTTGTTTTACAACCTATATTCTCAGAAACACTGGATGGATTATTAATAGTTTATAATAGTTATAACATAATATATAATGGTATTTGTGTCTTTCATTGCACAAAAAGTAGTGCAATGATGTTGGATGTAAACTTGTTTTCACCCAGATTTTATGCAAATGGTTATGTATATTTGAATTTTTTTTAAATTTGATTAAAAATATACTGCCTTGCAGTATTGCAGTATACTGTAATCTACTGAACTGTAATACCTGTATCATGATACCTATTACGTATTGGCAGATCGTCATTGTCAGATCTTCTATGATGGAAATTTTGTGACGTTTGGTTTGGGACTGTTAGTTTGACTGGGATTGGGAAACTGTGACCTGCATTTTTTTTACCATTGTCTTACACTATGGACCAAACAATATATCAAAAAATAAAATCTGCAGACCAACCAATCGTAAAAATACTGTATGCCAGGATAAATCAGCAGCAGACCTTGCAGACATCCTCACTATCTGTGTGACTCAATCCAAACACAGCTGAGGCCAAAACCAAAGAAAAGCAGCTTTGTTTTCACACTAGAACCTATGGGGTTGTTTTTCAGCTTGAGTCAAAGGTCGTCAGAGACGGTGGCAGACAGATGAAACCATGTAACCCTCTTGTCAGATGTGCAAGTTTTAACAGCTTCCAGATCTGTGACAACCAATGCAGTCAGAGCTACTCGGCTACATGTATACAGTCAGAATACAGAGTTCAACAATTACAAACAGCTGTTTTCATCACTGGTTTAGAAGGAAGGTGTTGAACAGGGTTTAATTAATACAGAGTTACAGAATGAGAACGTGAGCCATAGTTCAAGTCCAGTTATGCAAATCCTATTCAACAGCTTCTCAGCTATCATCCTCTATGAGGTCATCTCTCAGGAACATTGGGAGGCCTGTCAGGTTTTCTTTGCTGACAGTGCAACCAGAATGTTTTCTCAACAGCTGCATGGGAACAAGGCACTGTAATCTCTTATGTTGTTTACATACAGTAGCACCATTTACAAGCTGATATACTCAGTGGAATCAAATGTGATATAGGCAAAAGGCGTATTCATCCCACCGATGAATAAGCCCAGTCATAATACTGTGTTTATCTAAGGAGGGTAAAATGATTCAGGACAACCCAAAGTCATAAATGAGGACAGGGACAGAGGCCAAAACTGAGGAAACCCACTTCCTAACAGTGTTGTTGTTCTAGTTGAAGGATGTGGGCCCTTACATACCAACTCATACATGCTATGCATTGTATAACCATTTGCTTTGTACTCACCAGGTTGCTGCCATTCTTTTCTTAACCTGCAGATGTTTTTTTCTCAATAAACTGAACACTATTTTGGTTTAGAGTGTGAGAAAATACCTTTCACAATATCCAGAGATCATGCAGACATTTAATTAATTTGTTTATTATTCGATTTGTTTTCTATATTGGTTAATCTGCTATTTTTCTTTCTAAATTGTACATTTGATCTTTAAAATGTCAAAAAAAAGAGTGGAAAATGCCAGTCACAATCTTCCAATCCAGTTCAAACGTCTTATCTAACAGTCCACAATTTAGTTAAGGTTACAATTTATAAAATATTCAGTTTGCTATCATATAAGTCAATGAGAAGCCTAGTAACAAATGATTGAAGGTCAAAATTAGAATTAATTTTCCATCTAACTGATTGATCAGCCAATAGTTTCAGCAGTAGTGCATTTAAAATTATTACGGACCACACTGATAATCTTACAATTGTACAATTAAGCGCTACATATAGCAGATTTAAAGCATTTATATATTATATATTATTTTAACTAAGAAAACAAATTAAAAACTACAATCCCACAGCAATATATACAGAGACAGTATTAGTTATATGGTTTGTTAGAGGGAAGCTGAAAAGAAATTAAGATGATGCTCTCCTACAAAGCTGAACAGAAACATGAAAGGACCAAAAGTCATCATCAGCGTGTAGATTATATTATTAAATTACTGACATTATTAATGTCAGCCATCCAACTTACCAACCACAACCAGTAGAATCCATATGAGGTAAATCCCACTGTTGAAATGTGTTGCATATTGGCGGAACAAGCACATTAATATGGGCGGCAAAACAAAAAACAAAATGTTGCTGATCTGAAATGATAAACAAAGGGGGGAAAAAAAGCTATGAGCAAAAATATCAGTTGAACCGATCGTGTAGCTCAATGACAACATGCTCGCTGCCTTCAACAAACTTGAGATGAAGAAAAGGAACATCTGAAACCTGATGCTAACGGTAAACAACATGCTGTTAGAGCAGAAAAGCAGCCCAAACTGTTTAAAGTCTGTACAACTTACAGCTAGCTATGATAAGAGCATTATAAACTATAAGAAAGCAGTGCAATACAAGGGAAAACAAAGGCAGACATGCCGTGGTAGTTAGCTAACTGTGACTGTACAGAACACAGTATTATGCAAAAACAACAAAGCACACATCGTTAGCTAAAGCTAAAACCGACCGTGTTGTAAAATTCGGCGATGCTGGGGTAAATTAGGTAATTGCCTTCACACCAGTCCACATCCGAGCTGCCAGCCTGCAACTGGTCCCAAAAAATCAGATTAACGTTACTCATGTCTGGACTAGTTCTGTCGGACGGACAGTGCAGAGCAACAACACTCCGCCGTCACTTCTGCGGATAATAAAACCCCACACTGTCTCTCTGTTCGTTGTTCGCGCGTTAGAGTTGAACGTTTAGAGACCTGACACAGCAATGTGACAAACTACAGAAACCGTCGCTGAGCTGCATTTTAAGTCCGCTGTCCTTCCACAAAGCCTGCTGTTTATCGTGACGTTCAGCACCATGCATTGACAGCTGCTCTGTCTCTAGCCAAAGAGTGTTCAAACGCTGTGAGAGGATTCAATCCTGCCTGCTTCCTTCTTCGGTAACATGTGACCACTGCGGCTTTGAGTCCGGAAATAGACCGGAAGCAGTGTTTTTTTTCACAACCGGAGCTGGCTGGAGCCTATCCCAGCTGTCTGGCAGGGTACACCCTACACCCTGGACGAGTCTTCAGTTCACACAGGGCACATAGAGGCAGACAGCCACTCACATTCACACCAACAGGCAATTTCACCTAACTAACCTTCTTCTTCTTCTTTTTTCTTTTAACGGCGGAAGCAAACTATTCCCGTGCATAACCGCCACAACTAACTAACCTTATCCCCTTGCACGTTTTTGGATGGCAGGAGGAAGCTGGAGTACCCGGAGAGAAAACCCACACAGAAAGGCCCTGGGCCGGGAATCAAACCCAATACCTTCTTGCTGTTAGGTGACAGTGCGAACCACTGCACCACCGTGCCAACCCAATTACGACAGTGATAAAAAAAAAATAAATAATGAACACAGCTGCAAAACACTATTTAAACCTCATTGTATTACAAATAACAGGTTAAAGTTTTTCTCTGCAAATTCTCGATTGTGGGACTAATAAAGGATTATGTTATCTTTCTTATTTTATCCCCCACGTGTCAAATCAAGCATTGCTTTGTTTTGACTGCAGTGCAATCCTGTTTTTTTTTGGGACAGTTTGAGGTGGCAGAAAAAAACTTCTGACGATCCAACAGTGCAAAATGTAAATTCTTGCAATTTTTCAACTGATCTCAACATTTTGATCAGGAGTGTAGTGTAATTCATGTATCAACACCAGCATGTATCTATTCTATCACTTTTGATCTTATCTAGATTTGTATGGTATTTGCATGTATCTTAAGATGCAATGCCATCTTTGGTAAATAGTTCTTTCTGAGGTTAATAGGGTGTGCTTTTTCACACTGTAAAATGAGGAAATGTGTTCATCAGCTGCTGTCATTCATGCTGAAGTAGCCTTTGCCATGTATAATATCAGTGGTCATTGCGTAAGTGAACTGCTAAATACTCAAGGTACAGGTCTAACTTAATTTGTCAAGCCTGCAAAGGATTTTCTGTGTGGTGTAGGACCGTATTTCTCTTTGAATCACAGCTCTTTATCTTTATCGACTATCTGGCACCCTCTGGTGAGGAGTACACAGTGACTCCATAATGTCCTCATTGTGTTGATGTAATACTTCCAGTTGGTACCACCAGGGTCAGTGAAGCCCATACAGAGGCAGCTTAAACTTATATTCTCTCCAACAGCCAGCAGGGGGCGATACCGGTGGTTTCAAAAAGAAGTCTGTATTGAAGTCCATGGAGAAAATGACCCTTTTCTCCCCTGGTGTATTACCTCTGTAAATAATGTGAACTTGAGTTTATGAATGGTTAGTTTAGAGCCTCTTATAATACAACATTATGTCCATTTAGTAAATTATGGTCAAATACATGGTGAAAAAAAGCAGGAGATTGCTTTGGGGCATGGCCACTGTGTGATTGACAGGTCTCTGCTGTCAATCACATCCTGAAGAGGTGCAGCACTGATAGTCTGAGCTCATGTTTCTTTCATCTGAGGAGTCACTGGCACCGTTACCGGAAAATAACATTATGTTGTGAGCTACAATTAGCATTCCAGATAATAACACAGTTCACATGAATAACGGAGGCTTATCTCTAACCAAGCTAGCTCGCTAGTGCTAGCGTCGCATTAGCTGAACGTGTTTTTTCACCATATATTTGACCAAACTTCAGTAAATGGACATCCCGTTGTATTATTATAGTATTTAAACTAATCTTTGAGATCATAAACTCGTGTTTACACTGTTTATAGCAGTAATGCACCAGAGGAGAAAAGGGTAATTTTCCCATAGACTTCAATACAGACTTCTTTTTGAACCCACCAGTATTGCCCCCTGCTGGCTGTTGAAGAGAATGCAAGTTAAGTTACTTCCATATGGGCTTCATTGTCCTTGTTCACAAACCAACAGGCGATGTCACGATAGCTCTGTCCACTTGTTATATATAGTCTATGTTTGTCCACTATTTATATAGTCTAGTTAGTAACCAGCTTTATGATGCATTCCCAGCACCAGCTGAACTGGAGTGTGAGCATTAGATGTGCAGATAGATGAAAAACAGAAGAAGAAAGAAAAGAGAGAAAAAATAAATCCTGTCAAACAGTCCGGTTGCCTCCTCTCTTCTGTCCTTGCTTATCATTTTTTTCTTCCCAACCTGCTTCTGAATATTATATAGGTGCCTTCCTGTAACATGACTGTGCCAATCATTTTGCCATCTTGCCTGCATGTTTTTAGTGTTGGTACAGTCATTGATTTCTTCCATGCCATAGGGATAATGCCTGTGTTACATATCACAATATGTTATATTTATCTATATTTGTTTCACTGACATTTCATGTATTCCAATTATACTTATTCTATTTTTCATTGCTGTTGTTTATTATTTCATTCTTACTGTTTCTTGTTTTACGCTGCTGTGGTCTGTATGAATACAGACCATTTACTATCTACCATGATGAAAAGACAGCTCAGTGGGTAGTGTGGTCATCTTTCACCCCCAGGGTCGAAAGTTTGATCCCCTGCTCCTATTGACTAAAAATCATTGTGTCCTTGAGCAAGACGTGCAGGAACAGAACTGGTTCTTTTTCTGCTAAGATGGATTGACTAGAATAGGTTTTCTATCCATCTATCTACAGCAGTGTAAAGAATAAGAAGAATTCCTTTATTAATCCCTCAGTGAGGGAAATATAAATTTACACTCTGTTAGTATATTTTCAGTTGCACAGAATGAGGAACTGATTCTTCTCCAGCAGCTGGACCCACTTTCCAGACTTGATTCTGGACTTGAACCAGCAACCCCCCCTTCCCAACCCACAACACTATGGACTGAGCTACTTCCAAACAGTGACTCATCAATTAGTGGTGCATTCAACTGTTTTGGAAATGAAAGCACTCTGTATAGAAGGAGTCAGTTTAAATAGTAAACATAACACCGTCATAGCCATGAGTTAATACAGTTAATTGGCCTAGTTAATGGTGTTGCTGAGAGTTTTAGATAAATACCTTCCCTTGCATTAGCCTCATTTGTATTTTATGTGCAAAAACAATTTAAATGAATAAAGATAAATACGAATTTTGAGTTACGTAGTTGTTTTACAAAAAACACACTTTTAAATAATAACGATAAATGAATGGACGTATATTTACTATTCAGTTAATCAGTTTAATGCAGTTGTGCTGTTTAATAACGTTGAAGTTGCGCCTGAGTATAACGTTTTCAGCGAACCAGTTATCGCGAGAATATTTCAAGCCTATGTGAGACCACGAAGCGGATATCCGGTCTCTTTTCCGTGGCGGACCGTCGTAGGGCCGGTTTAGCAAAATGAAGGTACAATTTTTTTTGTCTATCATACTACTCTGTGGAAAACGATTCTTGTTAAAAATATTCGTGTATGTATGATGCCATGTTTCTGAACTTTAAAGCGATCTAGTTCGATGTAGCAGTAGCGGCTCTGACTCTTCAGATGAGGTTTGATTGTGATGAGAGCCCGCACTGTGTGTCCTGTCGGCAAGTGAGTTTTAGAAACATGGCGGCACACAGAGCGAAATGTGCACCCAGTTCACGTCTCAGTTGAGACTTTAAGTAGATAAGCGTTCTCAAACTTGTATTGCTAATATTTTGCGTACCTGCCGTGTTGTCGGTGTTGTCTGTTTTTAACGCTAGGCTTCAAATCGGCTAGTAGTGGCTCTATTGCTAACGCTAGCTAGCCGACCGAGAAGCTAATAGGCCTTTGAACTGAAGCTTAAATGCCCTGACCGTAATATGACAGACGGGTATTTCTTACTCTTCTATTTTGTACCGTTTGTATGTATGTATACTCCTCTGCTTGTTACACACCTAACGTTACTTGCTGCTCCTACCTGCATGAACACTTGTGGTTACCTGTCATTACCCTTGTTGAAACCTATAGTATGTACTAACAATTACATTATATCTTTTTTTCAGCTGAACATCTCATTCCCAGCAACTGGCTGCCAGAAGCTGATTGAAGTTGATGATGAGCGCAAGCTGAGGACTTTCTATGAGAAGCGTATGGCCACTGAGGTGCCTGCTGATCCTCTGGGAGATGAGTGGAAGGTAAAGTGATGTCCGAGTGCTTCAGACCTGATATGCTTTTTGGTGGTGCAGAGTGTATATTTTAGACTAACATTGTGAAAGCGTGGCGTATAGTTATCATTCATAATGTGGCACACCAGCAGATCCTTTCTGACTGATCTATAGTCATTAAGGAGGGACAGCGTGTTGCCAGAGTAACCATGGAGCTGCTTACCAGATGTGACCAGGTCCTGTATGTGGATGGTTGAACTGAATTGCTCTTCCATTGTTTTTGTGTACACTGGTATTTCTATGACAGAGCTGCTGCTGTTTTTATAATCTTTGCTGATTGAAACAGCACCCCTCTTGCTCACCCGCCACCCTTGCATCCTCAGAGAAGCTACTGGTTAACTCAGTAAACTTATTAATGTGGGCAAGAATGTATTGTAAGACAAAAAGTCAAAGGTACCTTTGCCAAGTTTTGAATGGTTATAAATCTGGAGAAATTGTATATGCCAGTATCCAACTACAGGCTTAATTCTCGAAAGCTTGGAGATGTTGCTATAATTTGTTGTAAAATATGAAATTATGAATGTTTAAGTTGACATGTATTCTACAAACAATCTTTATTCTTTGATACGCTGCGTACCTGTTATCGTAAATGGGGGAAAAAGCGGGGTAACGTTTTCGCTACTTGTGCAGGGTTATGTGGTGCGCATCAGTGGAGGCAACGACAAGCAGGGTTTCCCCATGAAGCAGGGCGTGCTGACCCACGGCCGTGTGCGCCTGCTGCTCAGCAAGGGCCACTCCTGCTACCGTCCCCGCAGGACTGGCGAACGCAAGCGCAAGTCTGTTCGTGGTTGCATTGTTGACGCCAATCTCAGCGTGCTCAACTTGGTCATCGTCAAGAAAGGTAGTGTGTTATGTCCGATCGTCATTTGGAATCAGTAAATTGAGAAGTAAACTATATGAAAACAGTCCCACTGGCCACAGAGCAAAGACCTGTTTAGAAACACATCCTAACATCACGTGTAATTTATGTTTATGGCACACCAGCAGATCCTTTCTGATTGGTCTGTAATCATTAAGGAGGGACAGCGTGTTGCCAGATTAGCTGTGGAGCTGCTTACCAGATGCAACCAGGTCCAGTATCTGTGGATGGTTGAACTGCAATGCTCTCTCAATGTGTCTCATGTACACTAGTATCAGTGATCCTAAAGCTGCTTCACTTCTTATACTCTGACTAAATGTTGCCCTGGGTTCTGGAGAACTAAACTACAATTTTTTACGTGGTGTCTTATTTAGCGGTTTAGTTGAAAATCATGCTATTAAGATGTAGACAGTACTAATTTAAAGGGGAAGTACCTTTTTTTTATAGAAATTGGACCTTATTTCTGAGATAAAATACTGCCATTTACTCATCCATTTAACTTTGGAGACATTTTGAGTATTTCTGTCAATTTTGAATTTGATGATGTCCATTTAAAGGGAGTGTATGGGGCTTTGAAATGCAGCCAGGAAATGACACAAACTCGACTATTTCTCACATAACAGATGTTTAGTAAGATGGGTTATATTATTACTATTCTCGTTTCACAGTGCCTGAACTAAAGCAAAGCATGTATGACTATGTGACAACATCACAAATAAGTATTTTAATGTGAAGGACACATAGGTGGGCACTACGGATCCTTAGTAAACTATGATATATAGGAAGTAGAGTCTGTTTATAGATGGAATTTTCTCAAGTTACGGACAACTCCGGACCCAAATGAAAATCGTAATACTGTAGTCCATCTTATAAAATGTCTGTTATTGAGAAATGGTCAAGTTTGTGTCATTTACTGTCTGCATTTCACTGCCCCATTCACTCCTGTTAAATGCATGTTGTCAAATCCAAAATTGTCAGAAACACACCAGCGTGAAATTTAAGTAATAAAGTTTATTTTAAACTTCTCTTTGCTCAATTGGTTGTTCTCAGGTGAGAAGGACATTCCCGGGCTGACCGACAGCACCGTCCCTCGCCGTCTTGGTCCCAAGAGGGCCAGCAAGATCCGCAAGCTCTTCAATCTGGCTAAAGAGGATGACGTGAGGCAGTATGTTGTGAGGAGACCCCTGACTAAAGAAGGTAAGAAGCTGTAGTTTGTCAGTTTTTTTTATTTTCACAATTAATATATACTTTTTTTCCATGTATTGAGTCTGTTTTTGAATTTACTGTGAAACTACAAGACTCATTGAGTGCCAGTCCTTTTTCTAAAACTTGGGCCAGTGTTTTTGGTTTTTGGCCATTTTGAGACATCTTTCAAGACCCGCAGACTATTTTGTACTGTGACTCTGAAATCACAATAGCTAAATGAAAGAAGACTCTCTACTTCATCATGGAAAAATGTTTGTTTGCACTTTGTTCCGTTCTTGTTTCATCTGAAGTACAATTTTTTAGTTTCACCAAAAATAACACTTTTTGTTTTGCTCTCTGATCCCGACATCTCCTTCATGGTACTCAATGAGTTAAAGGGCCAGTAGCCTTGTCAGTTTTTTCATTAGAAGAAGAAGAAGAATTCCTTTATTAGTCCCTCAATGAGGGAAATTTCAATTTACACTCTGTTAGTATTTTTTATTTTCAGTTGCACATTACACGCAAGTTATGAAACGCACATGCACTAGAGGAGAGGTGTCAGAGTGAGGGGGCTGCCCCATATCCAGGCGCCCCGAGCAGTTGGGGGTTCGGTGCCTTGCTCAAGGGCACCTCGGTAGTGCCCAGGAGATAGAACGGGTACCTCTTCAGCTACCAGTCCACACTCCACACATGGTCCGACCTGGACTTGACTTGAACTGGCGACCCTCCGATTCCCAGCCCAGTCACTACAGACTGAGCTACTGCCGCCCCCATTACATTGTTGGTGGGAGGGTTAAAAAATAAATAAAAATCTTTTTTACCCTACAGGGGAATTTTGTTTATGCCACAGAGTCATTTAAGGCATTGAAATGTAAATCCCTGTCGTATCTGCACCAAACCTGCATCTGTGAAACCACTTCAGCTGATGGTCAATGTCACTGTTGCTCCAACCCGCTTACTTCATTGTCTATACTAACTGTGTGGCATCTCTTTGGCAGGCAAGAAGCCCAGAACTAAGGCTCCCAGGATCCAGAGACTGGTGACACCTCGTGTGCTGCAGCACAAGCGCCGCCGCATCTCTCTGAAGAGACAGCGCACCCTGAAGAACAAGGAGGAGGCCTCAGAGTACGCCAAGCTGCTGGCCAAGAGGATGAAGGTGATGTTTCTTTCTCTTTTAAACAATATTTAGATAACTGAGCTGAGCATGAACAATTTAATTGGTTTCAGATTGTCACAAATTTGTCATGTACATTTTAGTTTATTTTCAGTCAGTTTTTTAGACTGACCTTATTTTCCCAAAATAGTGTGAAAAGACCAAATTGATGGAAATTTTACGACTTCTGGAGATCAAAATAAAACCAGTTTTGTTTGTGTTAATGACATGGTGGGACAATACTTTATAGATTATTGTGTCACCTCAAGGTTGCTGCCGGTGACTGGTAAAACATTTCACTGACTAGTTTGTTCCTGCTAACAGGAGGCCAAGGAGAAGCGCCAGGAACAGATTGCCAAGAGACGCCGCCTTTCTTCTCTGAGAGCATCCACATCCAAGTCAGAGTCCAGCCAAAAGTGAAAACACAAACTCAAATAAAGACATGTTTTGCTGAAAAAAATGACCTTTGTAATGTAATTCTGATTTTTTTTTTTTTTTTGGGTAGCACAGGACTACAGAATATTGGAAAAAATAACTAACTGAAAAATTGGTATTTCAGAAGTGAATTGGGGAGTATCTGAGTTTTTTTTTTCCTTTTAAAGTATTATTTACATTAATGACAATAAGTTGGGGATAATGTAAGGTCATCAGTGGATGTCATACATGCAGTGTGGATGTTGGCAGAGGAGCAGATGAAGTGGAGATTGTCCTGAGGTAATGCTGCAGCATAGCAATGGAAGGCTGTCCCATGTTTGCCAATGACAATGCCCAGGGGGAGCAGATAGATGCAGACGAGGGTTGGGCCCAGCACTGAGCCCTGAGGGACACCACAGGTGACGTAGTGGGTGTCTGATTTGGCTTGAGCAATGTGCTCAGTCCTCCCTGTTAAGTACGAGGAGACTAAATTTGAACGTCAAATGACAGTTCGAGTGTGTATTAACTGTATAGTTTGCATTTTTAAACAATATATTAAAGTACTCTGCATATTGAAAAGTCTCAAGACTGTAGTGTGATGACAGCTTCTCACAGGGTCTCTAATGTTTTCCAGCTTGAGTTTTAACAGACTGCAAATGCAAATTGTTTGAACAGTCATTAGCTATAACCAAGATCTCAACCATGTCTACAGAAAAGTTGACATAGGATGTCTATTTTGCAGTAGAGGATTAACTGCCAATGCTATGACCAGCAAATTAATGAATATTCAACTTCTTTTAATTATCAGCTGCAGTCTAAAGGCAACTGAGGCACTTCAGCACAAACTCATCAATTACAGTAGTAGAACTCAACGAGCACATCCTTAAACGTTACACCCAATGTCAAACCCGGGACTCGTTTGGCCGCCTCATTTGGCACGTGGCCTTGGATTGTAGCTGGTCCCAGACCTCTTCCTTGTGATTCAAGGACTCTGCAGCATTGAGACAGCGTTTATTCTGATGAGACTGGTGGTGTTGGGGTGACGGGCAACTCAAGTTGTACATCTCTGAGATGAAGAAGACAGACACCAGCTGATGCTGCAGGTACTGAGGCAGCACCTGGATGCTCCAGATCAAGGTCAGCCAGCTGGTCTGAAGGTCCTGAAACAGACCTGTAGACCTGGACAAGTTCTGTATGACCTATTGAGACAAGGACAAGTGTACAATTAATCAGATTTACTGAATTTGTTTTCTTGAGTTAAATGAATAAAATGAGTGCTATTGCTCGACTTGTCACAGTGGGAAAAGCAGAGGTGTAAATGATAAAACTCATGATGACTGACAAAACGTTACATAGCTTTACATTCTGTCAATATGTAAGATAAAACATTACATAGCTGCATAGGAACTGCACAAAAACATGCTAATTGTGTCAAAACTAGTGAATACTAGCTCACACTTGTGTGTAGCAACCATGTTATTTCCTGGACACACGTTATGAAATCAGCATCATTGGAATCTGAGCAGTGCATGCTGCTCAAATAAGAACAGTTTGACACTTGAAACTTGGCTTTTGTGCACATTGTCATTATCCTGAGATTGCCGCTTTTTTTTTTTTTTTTTTTTTTGAAAGGATTAAACAAATGTCAGACTGACAGGTGGGGATGGTGGTGATCAGATTGTGAATCAAAGGCACCACCAGAAATTAGGCCACTTCTGGCCAATCCTGAAAATTTCATCAAAAACCAATCATAACTTTTTGAGTTACTTTGCAAACCGACAAACCAATCAACAAACAAACAAACAAGCCCCGGTGAAAACATAACCTCCTTGGCGTCGGGGGTAACTAAATAAAAAGTCACTGTCGCTGCCTTGGCGGAGGTCTGCACTCTCTGAGTGCTTTTCTAGTTGATATTTGGATTTGGTGTCAATCCTCTCATCCAACTCTTGGCAAAAAAACAAAGTGCCTTGTGCCAGTGTTTTTTGCCCATTTTGAGTCATATTTAAAGACCCACTTAATATTTTGTACTGTGTCTCTGAAAACAGAATAGCTCAAATGAAAGAAGAGACTATTTCATCATGAAAAATGATGTTTGTTTTTACCTTGCTCCATTCTTGTTTTTTCAGAGGTAGAGTTGAGGCCACTCCCACCCTAAATGCCACTTTTACTCTGTCCGTTTTGCGCTCTAATCGCAATCGTCTCCACTTCCTGCTTTGATCTTCGAGGTGTATACCATCTATGTCCCGACTACAAACCCCAGAAGCCCCAAAATTACTCACAGGCTGCAAGGAGACCGCAATCGGCAACCCGTTGCCAAAGAAAAAAAAACACTTTGACGTTGAAATACATCTATGGCACTCTAAGAGTTAAAATGTACTAACAGCACACCTGGACAGAATGGATCTTGGACACAACCAGGTGGTAGGTCCTCCTACACAGCTTGGCAGTGAGTGAAAACAGTCGTACACACACACACACAGAGTATCTTCTCCTGAGTGTCACCGCCTCAAACCCCTCCACCAAGCGGGCTTTTCCCTCTGCAAAATTGCACAGAAAATAAACAAAGTTCTTAAAATGACTTCCAGCTGTTTTATATCAATAACTCCACATGATCAGGCCTCATACCTTCATCTTCCTCAATGGGAGGAAGCACTCAGTCCAGCAGAGCCTCTGATGTGGTCAAAGCTGAGTCCAGTCCCACACTGGCCACGCTGAAGGCTCTCTCCACAAGCGACTGGTCAGGCTGGTCATCACCCTGCTGTATCCTTCCCGTCAGCCATGCCACTGTGTGCTCTCCACGGTCCATAGCCCCGTTTGCTGCCATGCCTCCCGCATCCTGCATCTTGTGCATCTTGCTCTTGGCAGTGGTGGTGTGAAACAGACAAAACCAAGAGAGATGTTGTAGTTTATTGTTTGAGGAGAATTTAAGTGGGTCATTAAAATTTGAGAAAAAAAAGAAAAGGTTTACCTGCTCTGTTGGTGTGTGACGCACTGGGAATGTAGTCTCCAGCCAATCAAGACTTCTACAGGTGACATTATTTGCATTATTTGCAGAAACTGTGGAAATATTCCAGACAGTAATTACCAGCCATTACTGACACACGCAGCCCCTGTCTTCCTTTCACAATAACACATTTTAGGCACCTTTTTTGGCACTCAAGGACACAAAAAAAATATCCACAATGTGTTTTGCGAGTTTAACAGAGATGTTGATCCTATAACTAAAATATCATCTTTATCATCCTTCTCTCCAAACAGCATCCTAAAAATAACTGCTTTTCAGTTAATATAAATTATTATATTGGGTTCCCATATGCTGTTAATGTATGAAATGTGTTTGTTTTAGTTGTACAATCTTATGAGGATTAAATGATCACTTGTATCTAAACTTGGATACAGTATTTTGAAAAATACAGATATTCAATACAGTTCCAGATGTGCCCTGTGATGAACTGGTGATTTGTCCAGGGTGTTCACCCTAAGACAGCTGGGATAGGCTCCATCCCCGCCCCCCAACCCTATGTGAGGATAAGTGGTAGAAAATGGATGGATGAAACTAATAAGCATGACTATTACCTCGGTAGTGCTGTCATGCACTAATAGAAAAGTCTGAGGTTCAATCCCTCAATCCCTGGCCCTTGCAGTCTACACAACAATGTGTCCTTCGGCAAGATACTGAACCCCAAATCCCTTTAAGTGTGTGTGTGAATATTATTGTTGAAGAACAAGGTCAAGTGGATTAGAAAAGTGCAACAAAAAATGCAATCCATTTACTGCTGTCATAGGTTTGGTTCTACAAAATACTAATGCTACACATGTGACAATAAACACTAAAATATTCTTTCATTGTTCATGAACACTAAATTTTAATTTGTTATTATTTTTTTTTTTTAAATTTTCCACTGTATTTTTAACACCACGGGGGAACATTGACACAACATGGTTTGTGTATAAAGTCACTGATGGAGCAGAGAGAGCAGGTGTTACCTGTATCAATGCTGTGAATAACGAGTATTGAAACTGTTTCTAATGTATACGTTTCAACATAAGTATTGATACATATTGATCATTAATGATTAGGCTGTGTAATCTGTTGAACCCAAGATTATTTAATAATGACACTTTTAAGTCAGTAAATTACAAACAATATAAAACTTTTCTTTAGCACTATGTCAGAAATTTACAATTTTAGTAATTGAGTATTTGTTTAATGGCAAATTGCCAAATAGCAGCAATTTCAAACTGTTCTATTCTGTACTTTTTTTAACTCAGTGGTTGGACAAATCAAGCAATTTGACAACATTGCCTTATGTTGGGTGTATTCCCCATTAGTTAACAAACTGGTTAACAGATGATGAAAGCAATGGTTAGTTGTATCCTAACTTATAGTCACTGGCAGTTTCCTTAAGTCCATGTACTACAGTCATCAATATAAGTGGGGAGCACACAGCCCTGACAGTACTCACTCTGAGGCTCCAGTTTAACCATGGCAGGTGACAGTGCGGCTGTCACGCTGCTCTCCAGCACCTCACATACACACACCTGAGGCTGGGGTGGCAGCACTGACAGCCTGGTGCAGGCTGAGTGAACCACTGGCAGCTGCACCTTCTGCAAGAAAACAACACATTTAGTCCTCCTTACGGGTTTATACATAAAAAAAAACATGATTTAATTCACAAACAGTTGTTTTGTTCACTTCACAACCCTCCCCAACATCACCGAAGTAAAACGTTAGCTTGTCAAACCGGAAGTCCCCAGTCCAATTAAGATTACTCAGGGGGGTTTTAATACTCTACATTTTAAAATCTAGCTGCCATTCAAGTATTTGGTCCACTGTTAACGTCTAACTGGTTTTTAAGGAGCTCACTGGGTAAATCATTTAGAAAGATCAATATTGTATTCATATGTCGCTGTGACGCGCAGATAAGGAGGGTTAATCTACCTCTACTGAACTCACCTGGTTGTTGTTCGTCGGCTACACTTTGATAGGAGGGAAATGATATTAGTTTGCTAATGTTTTAAATATACATATTTTTGTGGACTTAATCAAAAGGAAGCTGAGGAAATTACAACACTCACCCTGCTGGGAGTTGCTTCCTCGCAGTGACCTGTCGTCCACATCGCGTGCTAGCTGCTAGCTAGTCAATTAGCGCCCACCTGTGCTGCTACTGAGTGCTGAGGCTCTGGCTGTTCTCGCGAGAGATCGAGAGATGTCAACGCAGCTGTGACGAGATGACAAACAGCAATAACAGCGCTTTATTTCATTTCATTCGTCTCATGAGGTAGGTTGACTGCCTAATGTAAATAAATATAATAAAGAACAAATAAATATATGACGTTGTTATGACTGTTCAGGAGTTGTGATGCTCACTGATATCCATTTTCATTGTTATCTGTTAACAAATTTCACATTAATCCTTTATAATCACAGATGACACCAAATAACACATCCTAAACTACAAGAAATTCATACATGTTTGATTATGCACAGATGTTTCTATATCAGTTACAGTTGTTACACCTGTGTTTCAGTACTTAGTGATGTGGTATCATATTTGAAGACTCACAGTTTCAAATCAAACACCATAAGCACTGGACTATCACAGCTACATAATTCTATTAAAAAAGAAAGCGCATTGGGGACCCTGAGTATACTAGGCTGAGTAGTCCATCTTGTTCCTACATCACCTGCTGTTTTGTTTCAAACCTTTGAGAAGTAGCCTGAGGCCTCAGTGGAACACAGGGAGGTCAAATAAATCTTCATGTAGAGATGTGAACGAAAGTAACACTATAGAGGCTATAAACTGCTGGTGACTAATGCTGAGTCAAAGCAAGACATAGCACAGTTTTGTTGCCTACTTTTATTCAATTAAAATGTGGGCAATGAAATTGCTCTGATGAGCAGTGATGGAACATCTGTGATGGATTAACGAGGCCCAGGTTTATTTGCTGGTGTGGGTTTAAGCACGCAAATTAAATCTCCACTCAGCAGCAAAGTGGAAAACATCGTGGTCGATTAACACTCACATCCCACTGTGTGGTCACAGGCGAACAGTGATAGTCTTAGTCTGTAGGCTGCTAATCGCAGGGCTTGAGTCAAAGCAAGTTCGTTTAAAACAGTCGCAACCAGCTCTGGATTTGCATATTGATGAGCACTGAGGTCATTTTTCGTTAGAGGACGATGATCTTTTGTCGCCTCTGTATCATGGTTTCTAAAGGCAAGCACGCTCTCAGCCACGAGGATCTGGTGCTGATGCTGCTGAACGGAGCCGCAGCAGCCGCGTCTCCTGCGCTAAACGTGCCCAGAGGATCTTCAGCACATCGGCATGCGTCATGGTGAGAGAGCGGGAGGGGGAGGAGGGGGTGATGCTCCGAGAGTTTGTGTGGCAGTCACAAGGTTTGGGACTCCTGCCCACCGCAGAAAAAAAAATGCGAGACACAAGAGAAGCACGTGTAGTGGGTGGTCCTCGGCACACTGCTTTCACGTGGCTCTAGCGAGCGCAGAGCCCAGCTGTCAGTCCAGTGTGGCAACAGAACAGCAGGAGGCAACATCAGCATGGCTACAGAGATGGAGCCCTCAGAGTAAGTGTGCTTTCCTTTTTATGATAGTTCTAATATAATTATAAGATCACACGTGTTTCAAAACAAAAATAAAACATCAGTTTTATCTTAAATAGAGAGGAACGTGGGTCTGTTATGGATACTTTATTGTGCATTACGCATCAAGCCTCTGTTGATGTGTTTATAATCGCTGATATTAATTTTGGGGAAATCATAATTTCGCGTTTTCTAAAAGTTCCTGCTTAGAATGAAATGTGGCATTATTTCAAGGGATGATGTCATGTGTGCTGATGTTTGATTTTCAGACACAATCAACTATATAAAACCTGAATGTATTCCTTATATCTGCTTCTATCTGTGGCTCTGGTTCGCTGAATATTGAATACACAGTTTATTGTGGTGCTGCACATGTGGCCATTGTCACTATGAGGCTCCTCTGCTGGTGCTTTGAGGCATTTAATCTGAGGTGCTTGCTCAGAGAGAGGCGTGTCCGGCCTGTTTTGCAGTCAATACGCAAAGTGTCTGTTTCATCCACATGTGCCTGTTGATCTAACAAGCTCCCCACCTCTGGCAGCGATGCGCAAATGCTTTTTATTGGCCAGTCTTGCTGTGGGGAAAGATGGGGATGGAGTACATATTGTTGCCAAATTGCAACTCATAATGGGGGGGGGGAGTGGTAAATGGAAGTATATTTGGCATTAAAACTGGCAGTGGGCGATGTAAATCCAATCACCACAGGATGTCCCCATGGACCATCAAACTAAAAGTCCTGCAGCATGGTGCTGATGGAGTGTCAACAGAGGGGAGTGGGATGTGAAAATATTCAGCAGACTGAAGTGGGACAAAAGTCCACATGGAGCAGGATCCTTGCTGCCTGTCTCGTTTTGACTGGAACAGCTTGCATACAATCTTTTCTTTTGACACGTTTGACAGCTTCTGAAAATGAACCAGTGTTTCAGCTGATCATTGGAATGTGACAGAAAAAAAATACCAAAATATGCACCAAAAGGATTTCTACGGAGAAATGTTAGTAGTGTCATTTGAACACAAACTGCAACCTGTCATGTAATTCTTGATGACTTCACATCACAGTCACTCCATGAGTTTCATGAATCTTTGTTGTCTAGTGTGATCCGCCTGATAATGCAGTACCTCAAGGAGAACAACCTCTACCGAACCCTGACCACCTTACAGGAGGAAACCACCGTCTCGCTCAACACAGTGGAAAGCATCGACAGCTTTATTGCAGATATAAAGAGCGGCCACTGGGACTCCGTCCTGCTGGCTATCGAGTCCCTCAAGTTGCCTGACAACACACTTATTGACCTTTATGAGCAGGTGAGCTTTTACTTCGATCAGCTGATATATTTCTCCTCTTGATTATTTATTTATTAGCAGCATCTAATGACCGATGACCTTTTCACCAGGTTGTAATGGAGCTCATTGAAATGAGGGAGGTGGGAGCAGCTCGATCACTCCTCAGACAAACTGACCCCATGATCATGTTGAAGCAGACACAACCAGAGAGGTACATCCATTTGGAGAACCTGCTGACATGCTCCTACTTTGACCCTCGTGAGGTAAGACCATAATGTTTCTATTTCCTTTAAACATCTTTATACACTCTTTACAAAGTGGCATCCTTTCCTTCTCACTACACAGGCATATCCAAAAGGCAGCAGCAAGGAGAAGCGGCGCAGGGCAATAGCCGAGGCGCTGGTGAGGGAGGTCAGCGTGGTGCCTCCTTCTCGCCTCATGGGGCTCCTGGAACAAGTCGGCGTAAATATTCTGATCAATATCACTCTCAACGGTCTCTCTAATTATATATCAGGAGATGCTACTTAATCGATATCCATATAGCACTCATTAAATGTGACTCAAAGATCCCAAAGCTGCCTTTCACTGCTGTCATGAAAATTACCATATGCCCACTGTGATCAGAGGTTCTTAAAGACCCTGAAAACATATTTTTATGTGATGACACCCTACATGAACACACATTATCCTAGAATAGTTAAATCACAGGAGATCTTTTCTGCATGTCTTATTTTGGCTGAGCTTTTCTCAGGGCTCAGGTAGGTATCATCATCAAGTATCATGCATTTTTACATTGCACATTTTAATGCTTGGCTGAGATGGTTTAATGAATGAATCAAAAAATTGTGTTAAAATCTGCTCTAGAGTTGCATGAAAATTCTTCTAATTTCAATCAGATCAGATCACTGCTATGCTACCCCGATGAAGCAGATTATTGGAGTAAATAATAGGTTTAGTAAATAATAACTTTTAAAAAGTATTCAAATTGAATTGAATGAAGCGGCACATTTGAAAAAAATGGAATCATTATGTCCTCACTTGCAGTGATGCAGCAATATTTTAACAGTAAGACTGTGACTGTCAAACTCTACAGTGATTCCATGAGCTTTAAGAAATGCAGCCCCCTGATTTCTTGCTATTTTTGGCATTTCAACAGAGACAGTGGTGCAATTTCCCAGGAAAAACTTCCCATGTTGGATATGCAATACGCATGTATTTCAATAAAAATGCTTGGCAGGACTGGCCTGTTAGTCAGAACCTATAATTCAAGATTTCTTAGTATTCTTGGTGTTGTTGAGATCTGATTGATGGAGTAAAATATCCACATATGCTTTATGCTTTTTCTACTGATTGATTCTACAGTCTATGAGAATACAACAGTATCCAGATCACCTCTCGTCTGACATGACCGACCTCGACACATCTGGCAGCAAAGACAGACGTGAGGAGAAGGAGAGCTTTCCAACACAGCTGTACCGCCACATTAAGGTAGACCACCAGCTCTGTCTAATAGGACGTTTAGGACAAAGTTGAGGCAAAAATTACATTGTTATAGTTGTAAACAGGGCATCCATAAATAATTCAGTTTTTATTGATGTCACCTTCAAATGTAGAGTAACACACACAGAATTAAGTAGAAAAGCACTCAGAGAGCACAGAGCTCCGCCAAGGCAGCATTCTGCCACAGTTTTGTCCTCTATGCACAGTTTTTTGCAATTATTGCGGGAAATCTATACTATACTACATGAAGTTATGGTTGAAAAATATTTGATATATTTGACCTTGGTGACCTTGAACTTTTACTGATCTTGACCAAACTGAATCGGTGACTTCTGGATTCCTGTATTAGTTTATATACCAAATTAAGTAACGATTGGCTGAAAATTGTACACCCTAGAGTGTTCACCACCAGAAATTGATCAGTTTTAAGTTAGGCCGCTTCTGTCCAATCCTGAAAATTTCATCAAAATCCACCCATAACCTTTTGAGTTATTTTGCAAACCAACAAATAAATAAACAAATAAACCCTGGTGATCATATAGTAATTACTTTACTCACCTCAAGGCACTTGTCTTAGTCTCTGGCTGTGCTCTCATCACCTCGTCCAGATGGAGCTGCCTGAGTTGCTTGTCCTTAATTTTCTCTGCTCGAGGTTATAAGCGTGTGAAGGGTCAGCCTACACAACTTCAGACTGCAGCATCGTGGAAACTAAACACCTCCCTGAGGCTGTGTGATATTAATCTGTGTTTCGTATCCCTGTGCATCTGGATCACAGGCAGCAAACTTAACAGGTGGTCATATTTCTGTGTGATGCTTTAACCTGCAGTTTGGGCGGCGATCACATGTGGAGTGCGCCCGTTTCTCTCCTGATGGAAAATACTTAATCACTGGATCAGTGGACGGGTTCATCGAGGTCTGGAACTTCAACACTGGAAAAATCAGTAAGGTAAGTATAGATACTGAGTCGTCTTATTGTCATTATACTTCAAATTTATTGTTTTTACTTCACTTTAGTTTGTTTGAGAAACTAGTACATATTTATGTATTATATTGCTTGTACTGTAACGTGTTGTCTTTGTTAATTTTATTTAGGTTTATCTGTGTTTTCATGCCCTCTTGGCCAAAACAAAATTTTAACCTTTGATAACAGATGAAGACATTATATGACAGGGTGGGAATCTCATATCCTTCATATTTGTTTGGTTTGTTTCTGTTTTGTGTGTGTGTGTGTATGTGTGTAATTAGGATTTAAAGTACCAGGCCCAAGATAGTTTCATGATGATGGATGATGCTGTGCTGTGTATATGCTTCAGTCAGGATACAGATCTACTGGCAAGTGGGGCTCAGAATGGAAAAATAAAGGTTTGGATCTTATAATACTGTCAGTTTTTTTGTTAGAATACAAAAAACAGTCACTGTGTTGTCATTGAATGGGTCTGTATGCAGATGGAAATATTGAATTGTGTGTGTGTTGTTGGCAAAGGTGTGGAAGGTCCAGAGTGGCTTGTGCCTGCGCAGGTTTGAGCATGCTCACAACAAAGGTGTGACCTGTCTAAGCTTCTCCAAGGACAGCAACCACATCCTCAGCGCTTCCTTTAACCAGAGCATCAGGTGCGATGACACATATGACACATATTCATAATAGTAACATTACTCATACTGCATGCTGAACATGCTGACCTGTTGACTAACTGCTAACATATACTCTTTGTGGAGGACACTGAAGTAGTAAACAGTGAAATTAAGGAAAGTCATAAAAATAAATAAAAAAATAAAAATATTTTAATACCTACAGTAAATTAGATTTTAGTTTTTAAAAGGGGAGTGAATACCTGAATTCATAAATAATGCTCCAACAGAGAAACAACATTGTTTTTTTTTTTTTTAATTTTCGGAGCCTTGTTGTGGCAAAACTTTGCTTGTCTGCTGTGGGAGGAGGGCATCACTCTCACTGACCTCAGACAAAAGTTTCAAAGGCGCGCACATGAAAATGAGTTCAGCTGGAAGGCAGTGAGCTCTTTCTACATCCCACGGTGGATTAGCAAATCGTTGCCACAACAAGCCAAATAAATGATAACAGAGCTGGCAGAAACTGTTCAGGAAAAAGACAATTTCCAAACTGTAATGTTACATTTATTATCTTACCCCTGAATGCTTTTCTTAACAGTTTGGTAGTTTGAGTTGAAAGATTAGTTGAATTGTAATATGTTAAACCCACCCATCAGGGTGCACTGCGGTGTTCATAACTATTTTCTTATTACAAAAACAATACAATATAACTTTCTGTATGCTCAATTTACTGCATTGCATAGTTGTTGAATTTTTAATGTTAGTATAAGTCTTTGGACATTTTTTAATTAAAAAAAAAAATTAAATGATTAATTGGGTAAATTTAGGGTGAAATATTTGCTGCAAATGTACATATCAACTATTTGCTAGAGGCTCATAATTAAAAAAATAGTGTGATCAGTTAAAACAGATTTATTCTTGGTAGAGAAGGGGCCATTGTACACTATATTATCAAACTGACTGGCAAATTATGCTATCTATAAAGCACCTATTAGTATTTTTTTTCTATTTCTTTGTTATCCAGTTAACCAGTAGTTTATTTAAACCTTAGAAAAGCGTCATAATTCCAGCAGCTGATGCCTGATATCATAAACTGCATCATGAGCAACGCATGAATATAAATATGTTCGAACAAGGACAACTGTCTTTTACTTCCTCTCTGAATCCCCCCCTCAGTTGAGGAGTTCGGTATATCTGTATGTGACTCCTGGGGGCGTGGGCTGAGCCTCTCTGCTGTGGTGGAAGCACATGTGCCGTGTGGGTGCAGCTGAGAGAGGCCATGTGCTCAAGCACAGAGCTGCAACGTGTTCTTCCCATTGCAAATTCCTCGAGCTGGGAGTGTGAATTGTTTACAGATGCAAAATCATCCTCTCAGAGACAGAGTGAATCAGTGAGACTTAGACGTTTTGTCATGGTTTAGCTAATCTGCACCCAGTCACTGCTTAGGAGCTAAAAATAACATGTCAGCAGCTCAGCAACGCGTCAAAGAATAATCCACTCATGAGTTGAATAAATATAGATTTTGAGCTGCTGTTTTTTTTTTTTATTCAAGTTGTCATGTAAATGTCACTTTCAGAATCCATGAACTGAGGTCAGGCAAGACGCTAAAGGAGTTAAACGGCCATTCTTCATTTGTAAATGATGCCTGTTTCACTCAAGATGGACTTCACATCATCAGTGCCTCTTCTGATGGCACAGTTAAGGTATAATAAGCAAATTATATTCATAACTGTGCTGCACCTCTGTTATTACTATGTGGCTAGCAGAGCAGCGTGTCGCTCAGTGGATTTATTTGATATTTATGTGCATATTTTAGATTTGGAATACAGAATCCTGTCAATGCATCCACACTTTCAAATCTCTGTCCCCGACGCCAGACGTCCCCGTCAACAATGTGATTCCTCTTCCCCAAAATCCAGAGCACTTTGTGATTTGTAACCACTCCAACACAGTGGTCATCATGAGCATGCACGGGCAGGTGAGAGCTCATTCATGATTTAATATTACGATCAATATTTAAACATCTCTTTCATGTCAAGATTGACTACATTTACAATACAAGGAGTCTGAGGGATAAAAATTGAATGCATTCATCATCTAACCTTTTTTTTCAGATGTATTCTGATCAGGGTCTTCTCTCTGAGTGCCATGTATCTCTGGGAAATTTCCTTTTTAGAAAAACAAAAACAAAATAGACATAAATCTAAATTCCTTGTGATTTTATGCATTGTTTTTTTTATTTTTTTTAATTTATTTTAATTGCCATTTCCTCCTTCTGGGCACTGCTGAGGCTGCCTGGACATTGGCAGTCCCTTTGCCCTAACACCTCTCCATTAGTGCATGTGCATGTGTGTTTCATAACTTGTGTGTGTAATAAGAAAAATATTAACAGAGTGAAAACTGTAATTTCCCCACCTGAGGGATTAATAAAGGAATTCTTCTTCTTCTCTTTCTCCACAGACAGTGAAGACCTTCAGCTCAGAGAGAAAGACAAATGCCAAGTTTGTGTGCTGCACCCTGTCACCCCGCGGGGAGTGGATTTACTGTGTGGGAGAGGACTTAGTGCTGTACTGCTTCAACTATACGACAGGAAAGCTGCAGAAAACGCTGACTGTAAGCTCTGCTGATAATATTCTACTCATTATCAAAGTCTGTGGTCCGCGCTGTGCTGCCAGTATATTTTAATCTAGTTATTTTCTGGTTCTCTTGAAACTCTGTGACTGTGTCACTGCCACAGTCCCAAGCAAGGTGATAGTGAGGATGATGGGAAACAGAGAATATGTGGTGATGTGTGTTCTTCTGCACCCACAGGTTCACGAGAAAGATGTAATTGGCATTGCTCACCACCCACATGAGAGTCTGATTGCCACGTACAGTGAGGATGGCCTGCTCAGGCTGTGGAAACCTTAAACTGTCTCCTGAATGGTGACATGGAGGACCCGGAGACACTGACACACGGTTATAAAGCAATTTATTAATTTTTGTGTCATGTTTTAGTCCATGGATGCATAAAACAATTCATCAGTAATTATTCAACATTAAGGAGCTTTTGCTCATATCACATTATTATTATTATGTGCCTGCCGTCGAGCAAGGCTGGCGAAGCCAGCCTTGCGAGCACGGCGGCACATATTACTATTGCTTTTGGGGGGGTTCCCCAAGTGTCTTAGCATTCATGGCAGGCGAAGCCTGCCATGAATGCTTGTAGTAGGTCCAAAACACACATATATGATGTAAAATGATAAAAAATACCAAAAAATACCAAAAAAATCAATCCCAAAATCATAAAAACACTGTGTTTTAGCCAGCAACGCGTATATTAGTATTCAGGACGAGGGTTTCTTTTTTATTATTATTATGTGCCTGCCGTCGAGCAAGGCTGGCGAAGCCAGCCTTGCGAGCACGGCGGCACATATTACTATTGCTTTTGGGGGGGTTCCCCAAGTGTCTTAGCATTCATGGCAGGCGAAGCCTGCCATGAATGCTTGTAGTGGGTCCAAAACACACATATATGATGTAAAATGATAAAATAACCCAAAAAATCCCAAAAAAATCCATCCCAAAATCATAAAAACACTGTGTTTTAGCCAGCAACGCGCTTATTAGTATCCAGGACGAGGGTTTCTTTTTTGGGTGTGAATGCGAAGCATTCACAACCTATGTTATTCTGTGTTCTTTATTATGTGCCTGCCGTCGAGCAAGGCTGGCGAAGCCAGCCTTGCGAGCACGGCGGCACATATTACTATTCCTTTTGGGGGGGATTCCCCAAGTGTCTTAGCATTCATGGCAGGCGAAGCCTGCCATGAATGCTTGTAGTAGGTCCAAAACACACATATATGATGTAAAATGATAAAAATACCAAAAAATACCCAAAAAATCCATCCAAAAATCATAAAAACGCTGTGTTTTAAGCCAGCAACGCGCTTATTAGTATTCAGGACGAGGGTTTATTTTTTTTTCCTATTATTATTATTTTTATTATAGCCACTTCTTGACAATTAATGGTCGCACCGTAAGGTGCACCCAGGCATGAGATATATCAAATCGTATGCGTCTCGATCGTTGCCACCATGGCTATTACTTTTCTCCGTCAAAGCCCGTTACCGTGGCGGCGCTACACCCCAAAAACCGCCGAAAAAAGTCCCATAGGAATGAATGGGGAAAGGGTCAGACGTCAAACTTTTTTCTTCAGCAAACAAACAGTCACAGCTCCCTCATACTTTCACCTAGAAACTCCATTCAACTTTCAAAACGCAGCAAATTTTCCTGGCAACATACTCATAATTCATCTTCAATTAAAAAAATGTATAGTTTCTTCAGCATTTCAACTTTTTCCAGACCATGAAATCTTCAAAAATCAGCCTTTAACATGGGTGTCTATTGCGTGCACTAGAGTGGGAGAACTACACACCTAGAGTGGAGAGCAGTTTCAGAATCGTCTGAAAAAAATATTTTTAAATCGCGATTGTGAGGGCCACGTTCACTCCACCGACATAATTTTTACAGCAAAACGTTGGAAATTTCGTCCCGGTCGTAGCGATGTGTCTCTTATGTCTCTGAGATTTATGGTTTTGGCTCCAGACCCTTAATTAGGGCAGCACCTCCAAAAATCTCTCCATTGGGCCCAATGTTAATTTTCAGAGGAAAAGGCGTGAGAAAGCAGGAAAACCTCTTGTGTTTAACCTGCCGCTGACGGGCTTCTGAGTGGGCTAGAGACATAAAATTTACACCGCTGCGATCCTCGCGAGTTCCTGCCACCTCCAGTCCAAACCCCAAAGCCGTACTCCTCACGGTTTTTGAGTTATTGAGAGGAGTTCGACAGGGTCCGACTCAGCTTGAAATCAATGGCAGTCAGTGAGAGCCAGTGTGGGAGACAGACCAGAGAGCGCGCCTAGACTTTCCATAGGGGTGCCCCTTGGGGTGTTGAAGCCATGCAAGGGTGGCCAGCAGAATTAGGTGATATGAATGAACCTCCATCACCATAGCATCATTCATGCAAAAATCTAAGCTCTACTGCTTATAGTTTTTTTATACGAGAGGTGATTAGACAGGTCAGCTCTTAATCAGTATCATAGTGTGACAGAGCAGCTGTGTGTGTGTGGTATTTTAACTGAAGGGACCCTGTATGTGTTATGATACATAGGTCAATGCTGATGATACAGAGAGTGGATGACATCATTGATCACACACACAGACAGGAAGCTCAGGCTGTTTCCTTCAAAATAAAAGTCTGTTTTCAAAATAAAAGCCCCCCCAACTTCCGAGGGGTAACTTTTTTCCTCACGGGAAGCTGTGGCCATGACTGTCCTTTCAAAATAAAGCCTCCGAACTCTGATTTGATCTTCACAGGAAACAAGGTGTGTTTGTTTGCAACAGGAACCTGGGACAGGCACGCACGTAGTGCGTGCCGGGCGTATTTGTTTTCAACATGAACCTGGGACAAGCACGCACGAAGTGCGTGCTGCAGGAGAGGGTCAGCATGCATCAGGCTGGGCCTACATGGCCCGGCGTCGCGTGGGTCCGGCGTCATGTGTGCAGGCACATATTAAAATTTCTTCAGAATTTTTGTTCAGTTATGTGCCTGCCGTCGAGCAAGGCTGTGAAGCCAGCCTTGAGCACGGGCGGCACTTTATATTACTATTGCTTTTGGGGGGGTTCCCCAAGTGTCTTAGCATTCATGGCAGGCGAAGCCTGCCATGAATGCTTGTAGTAGGTCCAAAAACATACATAATTGATGAAAAATGATAAAAAATCCCCAAAAATCCATCCCAAAAACATACAGTGAGTGTGTATTGGCCAGCAACGCGCTTATTAGTATCCAGGACGAGGTTTCTTTTTTATTATTATTATTTTTATTATTATTATTATATACGGATTTTCGACAATTAATGCGGTCGCACTGCAAGGTGCACCCAGGCATGAGATATATCAAAACGTGCGTCTCGATCGTGCCACCATGGCTATTACTTTTCTCCGTCAAAGCCGTTACCGTGGCGGCGCTTAGACCCCAAAAACCGCCGAAAAAGTCCCATAGGAATGAATGGGGAAAGGGTCGGATTTCAAATTTTTTTCTTCATCGAACAAACAGTCACAGCTCCTTCATGCTTTCACCTAGAAACTCCATTCAACTTTCAAAACGCAGCAAATTTTCCTGGCAACATATTCATAATTCATCTTCAATTAAAAAAATGTATAGTTTCTTCAGCATTTCAACTTTTTCCAGACCATGAAATCTTCAAAAATCAGCCTTTAACATGGGTGTCTATTGCGTGCACTAGAGTGGGAGAACTACACACCTAGAGTGGAGAGCAGTTTCAGAATCGTCTGAAAAAAATATTTTTAAATCGCGATTGTGAGGGCCACGTTCACTCCACTGACATAATTTTTACAGCAAAACGTTGGAAATTTCGTCCCGGTCGTAGCGATGTGTCTCTTATGTCTCTGAGATTTATGGTTTTGGCTCCAGACCCTTAATTAGGGCAGCACCTCCAAAAATCTCTCCATTGGGCCCAATGTTAATTTTCAGAGGAAAAGGCGTGAGAAAGCAGGAAAACCTCTTGTGTTTAACCTGCCGCTGACGGGCTTCTGAGTGGAGCTAGAGACATAAAATTTACATCGCTGCGATCCTCGCGAGCTCCTGCCGCTTCACGGTCCAAACCCCAAAGCTGTATGCCTTACGGTTGGGGAGTTATTTAGAGGAGTTGACAGGGTCTGACTCAGCTTGAAATCAATGGCAGTCAGTGAGAGCCAGTGTGGGGACAGACCAGGGCGCCCTAGACTTCTTCCATAGGGGTGCCCCATGGGGTGTTGAAGCCATGCAGGGGTGGCCAGCAGAATTAGGTGATATGCATGATCCTCCATCACCATAGCATCATTCACATGCAAAAATCTAAGCTCTACTGCTTATAGTTTTTTTTATACGAGAGGTGATTCGACAGGTCAGCTCATCATCAGTGGCAGAGTGTGACTGGTTGTTGGTGTGTGTGTATCAGATCCACATAGACACACATATAGAGATTAAGTGATGATATGATACAGGCTTCTGATTGCCCATTACCACAGATACAGAGAGTGGATGACATCATTGATCACACACACAGACAGGAAGCTCAGGCTGTTTCTTTCAAAATAAAAGTCTGGTTTTTCAAAATAAAACCCCCAAACTTTGGAGGGGTAACTTTTTTCCTCACAGGAAGCTGTGGCTATGACTGTCCTTTCAAAGTAAAAGCCCCTAACTCAGATTTAAGCTTCACAGGAAACAAGGTGTGTTTGTTTGCAACACAAACCTGGGACAGGCACGCACGTAGTGCGTGCTTCGGTGTGTTTGTTTTCAACATGAACCTGGGACAGGAGAGGGTCAGCATGCATCAGGCTGGGCCTACATGGCCCGGCATCGCATGGGTCCGGCGTCATGTGTGCAGGCACATATTAAAATTTCTTCAGGAATTTTTTGTCTAGTTTTATTTTCTTCCCCCATTTTTTGGCACGCTTCTTCTCCCACAAATTTCAACCTAGAAACTTCAAACAAACTTCAAAGCGTATGCGCGTCTTCATCGGGACATTATTGCTATTACTTTTCATAGCCGTAACCTTCAAAATTTCCTGAGTTATGGGCAAAATTCACCGAAATTTTCCCATTGGAAATGCATGGGAGAGCTTCAAATTTCAAAATTTTCAACCTCGAACAAACCTTCATAACTCCTTCATAATTGGACTTAGAAACTTCATTCAACTTTCAAACGCAGAAAATTTTCCTGGCTACATATTCATAATTCATCTTCAATTCAAAAATGTACGGTTCATTCACAATTTCATCATATCTCAGACCATAAAATCTTCAAAAATCAGCCTTTAACATGGGTGTCTATTGCGTGCACTAGAGTGGGAGAACTACACACCTAGAGTGGAGAGCAGTGTCTGAATCGTCTGAAAAATATTTTTAAATCGCGATTGAGGGCTAGGTACGCCCCACGGACATAATTTTTACATCAAAACGTTGGAAATTTCGTCCGGTCGTAGCGATGTGTCTCCCATGTCTGTCAGGTTTATAGTTTTGGCTCCAGACCCTTAAATAGGGCAGCACCTCCAAAAATCTCTCCATTGGGCCCAATGTTAAATTTCAGAGGAAAAGGCGTGAGGAAGCAGAGAAACCTCTTGTGTTTAACCTGCCGCTGTCAGCCTTCTGAGTGGGCTAGAGACATAAAATTGACACCGCTGCGATCGTCATGAGCTCCTGCCGCCCACGGTCCAAACCCCAAAGCCGTGCGCTACGGTTGGGGAGTTATTTAGAGGAGTTCGGCAGAGGTCTGACTCAGTTCAAATGAATGGCAGTCTAAGGGGACAGAAGCTGGTGCAGGGAGAGGGAGTGAGAAGGAGGGCGTCTCCATGGAAAGCTTGACCCAGCTCTTGGCAGTTGACCTCAAGTGACCCTGCCTGGGGCTTATACAGGCTTCTGATCGATCAATGCTCATGATACAGAGAGTGGATGACATCATCAATCACACACACACACACACACACACACACACACACACACACACAGACAGACCAGGGGCGTGTCTAGACTTTTTTAAAGGGGGGGCCCGGGCCCAAGGGGGGCCCAAGTCATGCAGGGGTGGCCAGCAGAATTAGGTCAAACTCCAGAGGGGTGACTGTTTCCTCACAGGAAGCTGTGTCTATGACTGTCCTTTCAAAATAAAAGCCCCAAATTCTGATTTAATCTTCACAGGAAACAAAGTCAGGCACGCACGTAGTGCGTGCTTCGGTGTGTTCGATTGCAACATGGATCTCTGGGACAGGCACGCATACGTAGTACGTGCCGGTGTGTTTGATTGCAACATGGATCTCGAACAGGCACACATTTACATTCAACTTTTGAATAAAATTCAAACATTTTCACCATTCAGCTTTTAAAGTCAAATTCATGAATTATACATTCATAATTTTTCAACATTCATTCTACTTAGCCTTCATACTACTACATTCAACCCAGCATTCAGCAGTTTGGCTTCAGCTTTCATTTTCAAAATTTCAAGTCATACAATTCATTCTCATTCAAATATTCAACCCAGCATTCAGCAGTTTGGCTTCAGCTTTTATTTTCAAAATTTCTATTCATACAATTCATTCTCATTCAAACATTCAACCCAGCATTCAGCAGTTTGGCTTCAGCTTTTATTTTCAAAATTTCTATTCATACAAATTCATTCTCATTCAAACATTCAACCCAGCATTAGCATTCAGCAGCGTAGCTTCAGCTGCGGGCATTCACACCCGCAATTGCTTCAGCAATTGCTCTTCTAGTTATTATTATTATTTTTATTATAGACGCACCTTCGGCAATTAATGCGGGTCGTACCGTAAGGTGCACCCAGGCATGACATATATCAAAACGTGCGTCTCGATCGTGCCACGGCTGCTATTACTTTTCTCCGTCAAAAGTGTTACCATGGCGACGCTAGACCCCAAAAACCGCCGAAAAAAGTCCCATAGGAATGAATGGGGAACGGGTCGGACTTCAAACTTTTTTCTTCAGTGAACAAACAGTCACAGCTCCCTCATACTTTCACCTAGAAACTCCATTCAACTTTCAAAACGCAGCAAATTTTCCTGGCAACATATTCATAATTCATCTTCAATTAAAAAAATGTATAGTTTCTTCAGCATTTCAACTTTTTCCAGACCATGAAATCTTCAAAAATCAGCCTTTAACATGGGTGTCTATTGCGTGCACTAGAGTGGGAGAACTACACACCTAGAGTGGAGAGCAGTTTCAGAATCGTCTGAAAAAAATATTTTTAAATCGCGATTGTGAGGGCTACATTCACTCCACTGACATAATTTTTACAGCAAAACGTTGGAAATTTCGTCCCGGTCGTAGCAATGTGTCTCTTATGTCTCTGAGATTTATGGTTTTGGCTCCAGACCCTTAATTAGGGCAGCACCTCCAAAAATCTCTCCATTGGGCCCAATGTTAATTTTCAGAGGAAAAGGCGTGAGAAAGCAGGAAAACCTCTTGTGTTTAACCTGCCGCTGACGGGCTTCTGAGTGGGCTAGAGACATAAAATTTACATCGCTGCGATCCTCGCGAGCTCCTGTCGCCTCTCGTCCAAACCACAAAGCTGTACGCCTTACAGTTGGGGAGTTATTCAGAGGAGTTCAACAGGGTCTGACTCAGCTTGAAATCAATGGCAGTCAGTGGGAGCCAGTGTGGGAGACAGACCAGGGGCGCGCCTAGACTTTTCCATAGGGGTGCCCCATGGGGTGTTGAAGCCATGCAGGGGTGGCCAGCAGAATTAGGTGATATGAATGAACCTCCATTACCATAGCATCATTCACATGCAAAAATCTAAGCTCTACTGCTTATAGTTTTTTTATACGAGAGGTGATTGGACAGGTCAGCTCATAATCAGTGGCATAGCTGTGTGTGTGTCAGGTGGGGGATCCACATAGACACGCATATAGAGATTAGATGGTGATATGATACAGGCTTCTGATTGCCCATTACCACAGATACAGAGAGTGGATGACATCATTGATCACACACACAGACAGGAAGCTCAGGCTGTTTCTTTCAAAATAAAAGTTTGTTTTTTCAAAATAAAAGCCCTGAACTCTGATTTGCTCTTCACAGGAAACAAGGTGTGTTTGTTTTCAACAGGAACCTGGGACAGGCACGCCGCAAGTGCGCGTGATTCGTGCAGGAGAGGGTCAGCATGCATCAGGCTGGGCCTACATGGCCCGGCGTCGCGTGGGTCCGGCGTCATGTGTGCAGGCACATATTAAAATTTCTTCAGGAATTTTTAGTCTAGTTTTTATTATTATTATTATAGACGGGATTTTCGGCAATTAATGCGGGTCGTACCGTAAAGGTGCACCCAGGCATGAGATATATCAAGCGTGCGTCTGATCGTGCCACCATGGCTATTACTTTTCTCCGTCAAAGCCGTTACCGGGCGACGCTAGACCCCAAAAACCGCCGAAAAAGTCCCATAGGAATGAATGGGGAAAGGGTCGGATTTCAAATTTTTTTCTTCATCGAACAAACAGTCACAGCTCCCTCATGCTTTCACCTAGAAACTCCATTCAACTTTTAAAACGCAGCAAATTTTCCTGGCAACATATTGATAATTCATCTTCAATTAAAAAAATGTATAGTTTCTTCAGCATTTCAACTTTTTCCAGACCATGAAATCTTCAAAAATCAGCCTTTAACATGGGTGTCTATTGCGTGCACTAGAGTGGGAGAACTACACACCTAGAGTGGAGAGCAGTTTCAGAATCGTCTGAAAAAAATATTTTTAAATCGCGATTGTGAGGGCCACGTTCACTCCACCGACATAATTTTTACAGCAAAACGTTGGAAATTTCGTCCCGGTCGTAGCGATGTGTCTCTTATGTCTCTGAGATTTATGGTTTTGGCTCCAGACCCTTAATTAGGGCAGCACCTCCAAAAATTCTCTCCATTGGGCCCAATGTTAATTTTCAGAGGAAAAGGCGTGAGAAAGCAGGAAAACCTCTTGTGTTTAACCTGCCGCTGACGGGCTTCTGAGTGGGCTAGAGACATAAAATTTACATCGCTGCGATCCTCGCGAGTTCCTGCCGCCTCTCGTCAAACCCCAAACCCGTGACTCCTTACGGTTCTTGAGTTATTCAGAGGAGTTCAACAGGGTCTGACTCAGCTTGAAATCAATGGCAGTCAGTGGGAGCCAGTGTGGGGACAGACCAGGGCGCCTAGACTTTTCCATAGGGGTGCCCCATGGGGTGTTGAAGCCATGCAGGGGTGGCCAGCAGAATTAGGTGATATGCATGATCCTCCATCACCATAGCATCATTCACATGCAAAAATCTAAGCTCTACTGCTTATAGTTTTTTTTATACTAGAGGTGATTCGACAGGTCAGCTCATAATCAGAAGCATAGTGTGACAGAGCAGCTGTGTGTGTGTGTGGTATTTGAACTGAAGGGACCCTGTCTGTGATATGATGCATAGGTCAATGCTGATGATACAGAGAGTGGGTGACATCATTGATCGCACACACAGACCGGAAGCTCAGGCTGTTTCCTTCAAAATAAAAGTCTGTTTTTTCAAAATAAAAGCCCCCAACTTCAGAGGGGTAACTTTTTTCCTCACGGGAAGCTGTGGCCATGACTGTCCTTTCAAAATAAAAGCCCCGAACTCTGATTTGATCTTCTCAGGAAACAAGGTGTGTTTGTTTGCAACAGGAACCTGGGACAGGCACGCACGTAGTGCGCGTGCATGTTTGTTTTCAACACGAACCTGGGACGAGCCGCGCCGCGAAGTGCTGCTTCGGTGCAGGAGAGAGGGTCAGCATGCATCAGGCTGGGCCTACATGGCCCGGCGTCAGTGGGCCAAGGCGTCATGTGTGCAGGCACATATTAAAATTTCTTCAGGAATTTTTTGTCTAGTTATTATTATTATTATTATTATATATAAATACTTTATATATAAACAAGTTTAGGTGACAGCCAAAGAGATGGTGAATTTTGCTACAATACAGATGGCAGAAAAAGTAAACAGATGTTGAGAAAGTTGGTAGACCCAAATGGAGAAAAACAATCTCTTCAGTCTCTCTTTAAAAAATGAAAGGATAAGGCATTGAATATTATTGATTTAACTATTGTCAATGAATACCTTGAAAAGACCACAAATTCCTGTATTTCTCAGTCATTTAGTTTCTCTGAAGATGCAAATATTAGAAAAACACACACACACACACACACAATTATATATAGTTACACTGCAATAAAAAAACAATAAGCATTTTTTAAAACTGCACTGTATTTTTTCAGCAAAGGTCAAGCAAACACAATAATGGATGTTTGTTGAGGACTCATTTTGCTCACACAGAATGGAAGTGAACCACAGGCAAATATTCAAATTGTGCATGTGTGATCACATTTTTTATGGCAGTACTTTTTATTGTGATTAATTCAGTGTTGGTTTTGGTCTTTTCATCATATTGAATATTACTAAGTATTCTTCAATCACAATATTTAGAAACTTCATTGATTAATTTGCCTCATTTGCTTTATACAGGTTTGCGGCACTCTCGGACACACACCTCCTCATGGATCCAACATCACCAGTGCAGTTTGAATCCCCATTTTCATCTCTTCTGTCTTTATTAGACATGAAAATGCATGATGGTGAACTGTCGTGGAAATATTTATGATAAAAACAGCCTCTTGTTTGGGCAAAAACAAACAATATCAGGTATATGATTTGCCAGCTTTGGTTAATAATAATACTTTTGTAAGTTTGATTCAGGTGAAATGATTGATTCAGTCCTCCGTGCTCCCTGCATGCTACCTCAGTGCACTGTCTAAATGTGGCAATCCAATAATTAAAGTCCTAAATATGCATGATGCCTAATGATAAACCTCATTGGAGCTCCAGTGACATTCTATATCCTGTGTGTATTTAATGTATTTAACGTGGTCACGTTATTGTCAGTTTTTTGCACTGACTGTAATCTGTGTTACTCTGCATCAGTTAATAGAGCTACTGATTTATTATGTTTAACAGTATTTGTTATTTTCTGTCACCTGTCTCTGTCCTATCATCCATATATCATTGTTCAAAATCATTATTCTCATTACTTTCTTTTTGTATTGTTGTATATAATACTGACAGTCACGTCAAAAATGATTAATAAAATTCAAAACCTTTAGTTGTCAAGTGTTTGTGTGCCATTGAAAAAAAAAACCCTAAATCAGTGTTTCCCAACCCTGGTCCTCAGGGCACACTATCCTGCATGTTTTAGATGTAACCCTGCTCCAACACACCTGATTCAAATCAGGCTTCAGCAGAGCTTGATGACTCGTTGATCATTTGAATCAGGTGTGTTGGAGCAGGGTTACATCTAAAACATGCAGGATAGTGTGCCCTGAGGACCAGGGTTGGGAAACACTGCCCTAAATAACAAATTACATTTATCATTTGTAGCAAGATATGCTTGTCTGTACACTGGAAAATAGTCCAGTCCATTTAAAATGACATTTAAAATCAAAAATATGAAGTTTACAAAGAAATTCACTACATATTGTAATCAAATGATTAACAAATCAAATAAACTTTAGCAAAATCCTTTCCTTACTGTTCATATGATAATAAACATCTTGAATGTCTTGAATGGATGCCAATTAATTTTCTATGATCGATAAATCACAATAACTCTAATCCAGATTTGTCTTATGTTGTGTGATATTATAATATTGGAAGCTGGCAGAAATAATAATTCTAGTATTAGTGATATTTTATAGTGATATTTCTTAACCTACCAAAATCAGTATGCTCTTTTTGGTATGAAAAAGCAGTTTAACTGTTTAAGTCAAACTATTACTCCAAACAAAGACAGGGCTTTGATGGGAATTTATTCTGTCAAAAATAAGAATGATAAAGGTGTAATTTATCCCAGGAGAACAGGAGGCTCATGGAGCTAATATATTCCCGAGACTGATAACTGAAAACACCTGTGTGGATGTTTAGAAGTAACAGTGATCAGGAGCAGGAAACACCAACAATGTTAAAACTGTAAGAAAAAAAGAGAAAATGATTTAAACACTTTGTGTGTTTTCAACATCTCCTCTCCTCTCCATCTTCTTCTAGTAACAAAAGCAAATACCATAATTTCAGAAGACCATCAAACTGCATTTTAATTAGAAAACAAGAACATGAACAAGTAGATCATTGGTCCTAACACACATGCATGCGCACACACACACACACACACACACACACACACACACACACACCATCAGTCAAAAGTGACAACACTTATTTAAGTTCAACTTTGAGTTGACTTCTCATGACCCACGATTTTGCATCTGTTTCAACAACTTAAGGGATCTCACTTCAGGTGAGCATAGTTGTTTTACAATATTCAAGGCAAAACCATCACTGAAAATAAAAACCTGCACTATTAAGTAGTTTCAAGTTCAGTTATGATAAGGCTTTCAAACAAAACTAGCAGACACTTCCATGAGAAAAAAAAAGCATTTTGAATATCAGTTATTCACATAACCTGCTGCTTGCAAATCCACCCTGATCCTTTTTTCAAAATTTCTTTCTCATCTTTGACCTTTCATTTCTGAATACCTCCCTTGCCATTAATATGCAGTCATATTTGGCTCATATCAATCTTGATTATACACATGAGATGTTCTACTTCCCACATAACAAATGCATGGTATCACCACCCACCAACTGATTGTTAGTCTGAATAATTTTACATTAGTGGATGTAAATACTGAATCATTAACACCTTTACTCCATATGTGCATCTTCTTGCCACACTTTCAACATCGTTAAGAAATGTCTAGAAAATAGCCCTTTAAAGGGTAAAACAGCATAAATGTCTCAACTCAAGTCTCAATGCACATCCCCCTCCACCCGAAAATTGGATCTTTATGCACACAATGGACTGAACAAGACATAAACAAGTGGTTCACAACTGATTTAGTAACATTATAAAAAAGGTTACACTCATATTAATATTGGCATCTGTTTTAGTGTAAATGCATAAAAAGCAGGCAGTCTTTGTTCAGACAAAGGTTTTCTTTTTTTCCCCCCTGGAGCCTCTGTAATACCGCTCACCTCTAATCACAGTGTGATTAAAAAAAACAAATATGTAAATAAAATCCCAGAGTTGAAGAGGAATCCCATTCGCTCAGATCCTTGAACAATATGATACTCTATCCCACTCAAAAATTATAATAATAATAATAAACTGAGAGGGAGGTGGGACACCGTTTTCTGATTCAGACTGAAAGAAAACAGTTAAAAGTAATTAAATTAAAAGTGCACAAAATTTCAAAAAAAGGTGCTTTGCTTTAGAGATGAGGGGAAGCCTCTGGAATAAGAACAGGCCAGTTGTTTTCGTTATTATTATTATTATTATTATTATTATCATTATTATCATCATTTAAGACGTTTGGCACTGAACACCACCAGTGCTGGCATAGTCATCTTCATCCACATAGTAGTACTGATGGTTGTGCCGTCTTCTCTTCTCAAGGTCACAGTCCTCCAGGTCAGCATAGATGTAGAGGTCATCGTCCATAGTCTCTGGCTGTGCTGCATCCAGCTTATCTGGGAGGTAGCACTCCAGCTTCTTCAGCTGCTCCTTGGAGAGGAAGTTGGCTCGTGGAAACACCACCTGAAAGGAAACACGCATTAGCAGTCTGATTAAAACCATGTAACATTCAAATAAAGTTCATACGTATTTCAATGGTGAAGCAAGACATAAGGCATTTTGTTGTGTGGCTGATAACGATTTATGTTTCAATATAACCTATGAGTAAAAGGGGCAAAGAAGAGAACACAGAAAAGAAAAATCTTACAGAGAAGTGAATAATAAGGCGGCCCTTCTCAAACGGCCTGCGGTACATGGGCATCCCTTCATTCAGGACACACTTAGTGTCTCCAGGCTTGATCAGTTCCCCTGTGATTTAAAAAAAAAAAAAAAATGGACCACATTAGTCATGAAAAACTATATTCTACATTCTCTCATCATTTCAAATAATACAGGTTGAATGCAAACAGGTGCAAGCCATCATTTATTTATTTGTTCTCTATAAAATCAATGAACTGAGAAAGTACAAATCTGTCGATCAGAAACACACTTTTATATTTATCATAAATACTTTCTTGTGAACATTCATGTAAATAATTTTCAGCTGTTTTGGGGGTAAAAAAGGCATTGGGTGTATTCTGTGGTTGTAAAACACCACAACACAGACTTAGTTTAGCATTAACATAAGAGATGTGATTCACTCACACTGTGAGTGTGAATACAGTGCACAGCAATCAGCAGCAAGTGTTTAGCTGCATTTTTTTGTGTGAGGGTTAAATGATTACCAGACATCCAGCCCTGCTAACAATGACAAAAACACAAAGGATTATGAAACTTTTGACCAGGAAGTGCTGGTGCAGAGGTTTTTACATGTAAAACAGATGTTGTTCACCTTCCATCAGAGGGAAAGATTGCGCCTCAGCTCCAGTAAAGGTAAAGGTAGGAAGGTAAATGATGTGGCTCACCTGGATGTGAGGTGATGAGGAGAGTTCTGTTGTCCAACGTCTCCACGGGCTTCTTGAAACCACACAAAGCCTCGACCAGCTGTAACTCCATTGACATGATCAGGTCCTCTCCTTTCCTGTTGACAGTGAATTGTGGTGGGGGGGAAAAAAAGCAGAGTTATTCTTTTTTTACTGGGAGTATCTTATCTCATCCCATCATCAACTGGGAATAGATTTAATAAAATGTAAGTTTCAATTAATGTTCAACTTCAAACAGTGCACACAATCAAATAAGACTAATTCAGATTTACACACACACACACACACACACACAAAATGCTTGACAGATATATTAGACCACTCTATTTCATCAAGAGCTTTAATTCAGACTCTTTCTTTCTCTATGCTTCACCACTTTGAATAGGAGTGAGGCATTTTTTCTGCTTTTTTGTAAAACAGTAATTTTAGAATTAAGGCTCTTATTTTGATTAAATAACTTGCACATGCATAGCAGATTAATCATTACAGAAACAAACAAATACGTTGGTAAAAAGCCATAATGTTAATTTGGGGCAGTGGTGACGAACAAACACCTTACACTGGGTGGTGTTCTAATACATTTGCTAAGCACTCTGTATCATCTACGCACAAGAAGAATGTAATCACTACTCTTCCAGCAGAGCAGACATTACCTGGTAAAACACGAATGTTCTCGTTGGTCCAAGACAATAATGATATCACCTGGCTCAATTCCTGGCTCTTGGTCTCCTTCTCCGTGGAAAACAATCTTCTGGCCATCTCTCATACCTGTGGCAGTTCAGTGATCAGGTAATACATGTTCAATATGCATTTTTTTCCTAGCTAAACGTTCCCTTTGCGCTCACCTTTGTCAATGTGAACCTCCAAAATCTTCTTCTGGCGCAGGATCTTTCGCCCTCCGCATGCTTTGCAGCGGTCCTTGTGGCTGATTCTCTGTCCTTGGCCCTGGCAGCTGTGACACACTGTGGACACTTGCTGGACCATACCTGGTACTAGTTGGTGCATGCGGACCTGCATGCCTGTGCCATGGCAAGACATGCACATCTGTGCAGCTCCTTTCCGACTCCCACGGCCTGCAGAGAAAATGATTTGTCAGAACACGGAATAACAAAGATGAAATCTATTTTAATTGTGTGAGTTGGTGAGCAAGGACTGGATTGCATTTGCATGACTGATGTGTTTTTTTTTTAGACAAAGGAATTTTTGTGGCCTACTGTGCTGAAAAGCCTGCTTGAATTACTTGGACACTGACGAAGCATAAGACGTACCTTCACACCTCTCACAAACAGTATTCTTCTGGAGAGCAAGTTTTCTTGTAGCTCCATTATAAAGATCTTCCAGTGACACTGTGATCTGATGAACAATGTTCTTCCCTGGGAGGAGTCAAATCACAGATTTGAGAAACACTGTTTCTTGTAACAAAGTTGGCAAGTGATGACAATTTCACTTTGCATCTGTTTCCTTTCATATCACATATTATGCATGTTTGTACAAACATGCCTATTTCTGCTACCAATCCTGATTTTTTTTTCTTAAAAACTGATAATTCAAAATATATTGTCACATTTAGCAATGTGTAAACGAGAGAAAACTGTGGCAGAAGATGACACTGGGGTATACAGGGTGAGCAGCTCTTTACTTCTCCATGAGGCTCAGAATAGTTTTTAGCCACAAATAAGATAAGTTGATGTCCAGCAAGTGACGACTCATTCACTCAAATATGTAATGTGTCATGCTTACTTGACTGCAGGAGGAATGAGAGGTGGATTCACTAGGGCATGCCAAATTATTGTTATTACTTCTACAATTGATTTTTTTGTCATTTATTGGCTGATATATACGCCAACACTGATTGCGACAACAATCCGGCTGATTTGTGGGTCAAGCTCAAGCAGAGTTGCTGTCTTTTTGAAGAAAAATGGCAAACATTTCATGATGAGAATTTGCTACTTTTCTTGGTATGTGACAGCAAGGTGACTATTTTGTGGTGGACATACAACTGACAAAGTGTTCTTCCTATAGAATCCAACAGAACTGTCTGTGGCTCAGAAGATGTCTTGTATCTGTTTATAAAACTCTACTTGATCTCAAATCATTCAAAATAGAAATAGTTATATTCATTATTTCTTATTTATTTACGTACCTTTTCGCTCTCTGTGCATCCGACTACCCCCACCAAAAAACAAGTCAAAGATGTCCATGGGCGATGCAAAGCTCCCACCGCCACCACCACCAGTCCCTCCTTCCTTTATAGCCTTTTCACCTCCACGGTCATATACCTCTCTCTTATTGGCATCTGACAAAACCTCATATGCCTGTGAGATCTGCTTGAACTACAAAGCAAAGAAACGAAAATACAAACATCTTTGAAAGAAGTCAAAAAACATGAAAGGTACTCAATTCTTTGACAGTGCATGCAAAACAATATCAGAGATCTGACCTCGATAGATTTTGCACCTAATTACAAGATTAAGACTGTTATTATGAGGAAAGTTCCAAGTATCTATGCAAGGAAAATTACACGTCAAATCAAATACAACTGAAACTGTTTCTAAGTGCCAAAAAGGTACATACCTTCTCTCCTTCTGTGGGGTTTTTGTCAGGGTGATATTTCAAAGCTAGCTTGCGATAAGCCCTTTTAAGTTCATCAGGTGTAGCATTAGGTTTCACACCCAATGTGTCATAGAAGCCTGTTTCTTTGACCATGTTTGTCTTTGACTGGTAACCTTTGAAAATAGAAACAGTACAGAAAAGTAAAACATAAACTGTACTTCAATATGCAGCTCCAGTTTAGCCCTTTAAACTATTCCAAAACCTACCGAAAATAGCCTGCCAATACTGAGTATCTGAACTATGAGTAAAACAATAAAGCATACACATTTCTACACATTCTGTCTCCCTCATATGGTGTATATGGTGGTGGAAATATGGCCTCACAATCAACAGTTCTCTGGCTTATTCCGTTTATTCCCAAATGTATGATTTGTTGTAAGACTGTCGGTAGATTGCATTGTACAGTACAGATGTAGTTAATAAATTGGCAACTCAGTGTGTATTAACAATTAAGTATTTGTTTACACCATGGCTGTATGGTCATTTCTAATACATTAAATGTCACAAGTGCTGCTCATCCAGTTGAATGAAAAGTGTGCCATGTATTCCTGTAGATGACACAATGACAAAGTTACTGGTTATATGAGTCAAGATTTGAGCATTTATGAAACCAGATATCAAGCTATGATGATGGTGACAATATACCTGACCTGAAACTTGTTAGGTACAATTATTTTTACCTTTCTGGCCTCTGTAGACGAACCCATTTTAAATTATCATCAACAGGCCAAATGAACCTCATCAGTAAAATATACCCGACCTTTGTGAAAGTTAAGTAGATGGTGTTTTAAAGTGGTGCTCCACAATACACAATACAATTCAACAGCACCAAAAACTGCAGTCTTTGAAACGACCACAACCAGGTGTAACAAATAACCAATTAGTTAATCCAACCACACGTCCAGTTATTTGATTATTTATTTTTAAAATACGTAATGTTAACATTTATATCGTGTTCAATAGTTGTTTTATTCAAATGGTTCAAATTTATCAATAACCAAATGTTACTAATACATTAGAGACAGTGTAAAGAAAATACACAGTCATGTTTGTTTGGTTAACGTTAATACTTGTGATACATGTTCTCTTAAAGGCCAGACAGGTGCTATCGACCACGGACATGCTAGGTGAGCACCACAGATACGGTTTTCGTTGACACGAGTACTAAGTGTTGCTAATGTACCAGCAACTACCTGTTAACATGTCACGATGTGGTCGATAAGGTTTCATATCTATCAGGCCCCTCGTACTTTAGCTAACATTAGCTCAACATAGCCTGGCTAATGATAACACGCTAGCTCCATACAAGCTGTATATACAGAGATATGTAATTAAATGTGACATTCGAATAAACAAAATATATAGTATAAATAGTTTAGATTTCTCAAACCTTGTATGAAGACAGTAGTTATATTTCTAACAACCTCACTCAGCCTACGGGGAGTCTCTCTCTTCCAGAAGGTTCTAACCCGCCTCTACACAAAAAAAAAAAAAAAAAAAAAAAAAAGACGTCTGATTCAATGACGTCAATTCCCTGCGACAAGACGCGTCATCAAAACAAGGCGTGGGGCTGCGACAACAGTACTGTAACTGTGAAAATAGCTTCCTACATAAGATGATAAAATGCCCATTTGCTGGCTTATCAGCGAGGAGGACAATCATAAACCCATTCGACTGCCTCATCTTCAGGCAGTTGTCCTTGGGCGAAGTCCAGAGACGACTATTAAAGACAAAAAATGCTCTCGACAGCAAGGTAATATACGTTTCTACATTTTCGATACATTGACCGTGTTAGCATTTAGCTTACAACATCACAAAAGGAAAAGATAGGAAAAACATCATCAAAGGTTATTCAGAAATTTTACTTAGTTGAGCATTATGAGACAAACTTTAATTCTTAATCTCTTGAAATGACATACATATATAATTTAAAATATATAATCTGTGCTATTGTTATCCCCTCTCAACCAGTTGAGTTGAAAGCAGAATGCAACAAAGGGTATGTCAAAGTTAAACAGGTAAGAAACAATGAAGTGAAACAGACATTATGAAGCAGATTGTTGTGATAAAGTTATTATAATAATGTGTTTATTTACCATTCTGTGTCTCATATCTGGCGTTTCTTTCAAAGCTGGGCTTGAACCCAACCTCCATAGACTCTGTGGTGGTGGGTAAGGACTGTGAGGTCAAAATGAAGGCTGGACAGCAGCTTCATATTGTCAATCAGCTCTACCCATACACTGTGCAGTTCAAGGAGGACCTTACCAGTGCCAACAAAAGACCACGAGAGATGGCTTCACAGGACAGAGAGAGCCACAGAGGGGCTTCGAGTGTCAAAGTGGCCAAACAGATAGAAATGGTCTCTGAGGCAGTCAGCCATGGCGAAGCCACAAAAAACGCTGTAAGAGAACGATGTGCAAGTATTTTTAAATATTGTTTTTGAATCCACTTATTTTTCTCATATATGGATCATCTATAGTGCTGGTATTGGTATGTTATGTTTACCAAAAATCTTTTACACAAACTTTACATTACCTTGCAGGAAAATTTTGGACATTGGAGCCAAGGTTTGAAGACATCAATGCAAGATCCAAAGATGCAGGTAGCTGTTGTTAAAAAAAAGATTTACAATTACTGTGATATAACTCTTTGTTACTGCATAACTTTATTTACATCTGACTGCAAATATAAATGTAAAAAACCCACTAACTCCGCTTCTCTAGGTGTATAAAGACAATAAAGTAGTGGTGATCAAGGATAAATATCCCAAAGCGCGCTACCACTGGCTGGTCCTCCCCTGGCAGACCATTTCCAGCCTGAAGGCTCTACGTGAGGAGCACTGTGACCTGGTGAAACACATGCAGGAAGTTGCTGACCAGATGATCCAGCAGTGCCCAGATACTAGCTCGCTACGTTTCCGCACAGGGTATCATGCCATCCCCAGTATGAGGTCAGTATTTACTGTTTGAATGGTGCTGTTACATTGATAAACCATATTGGTGCACAAATACTATATATTTTTGACATTTACACTACTGGAAGCTATTTTCTAATGCACACTATAGGTTTTTAAACTTATTAACATATTTTTCCTTCTTAAAGACTGATTTCAGTTCAAACTCATACACTCCAGTTTATATTTAACACAATATTCTAAGCTCAGAAGTCCACCTCATGTTCATTGCTTTGAGTGAACTTTGACTACTCATCATTTTCCACCTCACACTTACATCTTTACGTGTCTTTTTCTTTTTATGTGATATCTGTTCTTTTTAAATTTGTTCTAAATCTGTGCTGTTAAAATTAGAGTGTTAACGCGATTAATTGGTGTTAACACGATGGTAACTGTACTTAAAATTTTTTCTAGTTTCGACCTAGTTTTAATGTTTTATTCCCTGCTTGTGTTTAATGAATTTAAACCACTATAAAGTGTCTTTGTGTGTTATACAAATACTTTTTCCCTCACTCTGTCTTACACTGTACAGCAAGTCACATGCTGTTACATTAGAGGATTGTAAACATTTTTATTACAGAATGAAAGTAAAATCCACATCATGCATGCACAGAGTATGGTTTGCAAAATAGTAAGCCTGCTTTGGATCACTTGCTGTAGACAGCAATCAGAAGCCATTCATTGATGGCGCCCAAACAGCGAGGATGACTATCGGCACGTATTTGATATGGACACATCAAAGATAAACACATTTTATATGTATTCTGATTTACAGCCATGTACACCTCCATGTGATCAGCCAAGATTTTGACTCTCCTTGTTTAAAGAACAAAAAGCACTGGAACTCATTCACAACTGACTATTTCATGGAGTCTCACGGTGAGTGAACTTTAACTTAACTTTGCGTTAACTTCACGTACCACAATAGTACATTGTATCCATTACTCCAATATATATTTTTTGCCCTTTTTATCTGCAGAAGTCATTAAGATGCTTGAAACAGACGGAAGAGTCACAGTGAAAGAAGGAACCAGTGAGTTGTTGAAACTCCCTCTTCGCTGTCACATGTGTCGCAAAGAGATTCCCACCATACCAGCTCTGAAGGAACACCTCAAGTCTCACTTTCCCAGCTAAGAACGTGACCTCAAAGGGAATACATGCCTCCTCTGCTTATGGGTTCTATATAGGACTGTAATGTGTTGGGCATTGTTTTTGCCCATTTATCCTCATTTATGGTTTCATAGGAAAATTCATAGTTTGACCTGAACCCATTGTTGTAGCTGTAGTTGCATTTTCAACTAGTTATTTGTCAAGAGGTTTAAAAAGAATTTACTTGAAGGTGCATTTCACTTACGGTGGATTTTATCAGCTTTATGCCAATCCTCTGGACTGGGAATCCCGTAATATTGCATCTATTGTTTTCACATTTCACATTTCAAATATGTTGTAATAAATCTTTTCCAAAAATGGATTAATGGATTTTTTAATCCCCTGATAGTGCAACACCTATTTTGACTCAATTTGTTTTATATAGTAATAATTATATTTATTTTGTAATTTGTTTGATATTTTTTTATTTTATAGTTTAATTTTAGAATTTGGAAATCTCTAACCTGTAGCTAGGCTATTGCAAAAATATGTACTATTTTGTTTCAAATGCTGCTCTGATGTATTAAGACAGTTTTACATAAAGATAATTGAAGCTTGCTGAATTATGAACTGCTAAAGTTTGAAATAGTGTAATTATAACATGGAGGAAAAAAACCCTGTACACCCATAGTCCACCCACACACACATTATTACTTATTGTGGCTGGTTAGACGTCACAGGACTGAGTGTGTGTTCACAGACAGAGCTTGACTGGTTAAGAAGGAAAAGCTTGAACCGATATCCATGTGGTGCTATAATGTAATTTTCAGTATAGTTCTGCTTGATGATAAATTGAGCAGAGGTGTTTCACCCAGTGTAAGTGAAAACAATAGTGAGGGTTGCAGCATGAACTCTTGACTTTGTCACCATCTAGTGTAATTTTTGATGTACACAGGGCTACGTAATCAAAGTTTTTTTTTTTTTTTTAATTTTCAACTGATACAGATAATCAGGGTAGAACTAGGTTTTCGGAGATGTTAATGACCTCGTGATTGTGATGTTTCACGGAGCACTGAATGCGTGTTTGTGCAGTGGGGAAAAAGGCTCAATGGCCCGTACGGGGATCGAACCCGCGACCTTGGCGTTATTAGCACCACGCTCTAACCAACTGAGCTAACCGGTCATATGGTGCGGGGCCATCACGTAAGCTCATGATAAGTACTTTAATAGCTTACTATCGGGTAGAGTTTGTTTATATGCCAATTCATACTTTAGAGGCTAATCAGATGCTTTCTATATAAACTCACAAACAGAAATAAAACCAACAAACTTGTTTTTTTGAAAAAACGTAGTGGGGTAAAAAGTGATATTTCTCTCTGAAATGTATGGAATGGACTTTACCCCATTCAAAACTAAGGTATTTACTGTAAGTGGCCTATAAGTAGCTTAATAATATAACATAATATGTTCGGCTAATGATTATATAATAAAAAACATATACAGTAAGTGCCCAATACCATTGATATATTATTTATTTATTATTATCAAAATACAAGTATATACTTAGGCTACATTATCAAAATAATATAATAATTACACACACAAATAAATCAGCTGCAGCTAACATTATAATGCCATAATCAACATTCAGAAGTGATGGGCAAGAGTAAAATGTATCATCATGAAGTCTCCAGGCAGGTGATTTAATGGTGCAGTAGTTCATAGTGGAGAAATGTAGAGCTGCATTTCATCATCTTCTTAGACTCAACTCCCTTTCATTCTCATCTGGCACCATCAGATTGTCAACTGAGTAATGAGCATCGTCTCCTATACTCTGGAAGAAATACTCTTCACTTTCACAGCTCTGGGTTCCATTCACACAATCATGGGTTTTGATTTGTTCCAGCTCTGTACTGTCACTGGCAGTACTGTCTTCTGCGCTCTGACTGACATCACTGCTGTCATTGATCTCGTTGGTCTCGTTACTTTCACTGCTGGTGCTCTCACTGCTGTCACCGGGGACGACACCAGTAATTTTACTCGTGTCTGCACTGTCGCTGGTGGTGTCACTGCCATCGTGGGGATTGTCCACCAGCTGTAGTTTTGTGTCCGTGTTGGTGGTGGAGGCATCAGTGAGTTGTTTCTCAGTAAGTTCCTCTGATTCACCCTTGACCTCTGTGCTGTTGCTGTTGTCCTCTGCGCTCAGGACATCGATGATGATGCTTGAAAACATCCAATTCTGATGCAGAGAAAAAACAGAATATGGTGTTACTTGACTTTAACATCAGCTGAAGCAGGGCACAGTTTTAAAACCAAATGTTTATCACCTGTCGCATATTCTCCTCACTGCCCATGCTGTTATCACTGGTCTCAGCTATGGAATGCATCTGTGGAAACACAGTGTGTGATATGGTCTAATTGGAAACCAGAGGATGAAGTGCCATATAATGACAATTGGTCAACATATCAAGTACAAAATAATTTAATGAGTCTCACCTCATCTGATTGACTGTCACTCTCCTCTGAAGTCTGTGGAAAAGAAACATACGGTCAACTTTTTATTTCCACAATGGAAAGTGCAGGACAGTACTTCTTTTTTTTAATGGAAATGTTTACTGGGCATCTCTGCACTAAGGAAACTTTTTTTCATTATATCCACATCTCTTAAAATATGCAAAATTTGAGGCTGTGAACCCATCAGTAGCATACATAATGCAGTTTTGTGCTTTGTAATATCAATGGCACTACCCACCTTGTCCTCTGAAGAGGATTTTGATGATTCTGACTCAGAATTTTGACTCTGAAAATAATATACGATAAAAGGTGAAATTAGACACATTTTACAGAACGTTATTAGTGTAATTTGATCAAAATGATAATAGATCTCATGCAGAAGATTGACACTTCAAAGTAACTTACTTCAGTTGAGACATTTTCTTCAGAGCTCTGCAACAGAAATAAGAACACATAGACGTTAGGGGAAAATCAGTGATTGAAAATGATTCAAAAAGTAGTCTGCTCTCACAAAATAATATTTTTTCTTTCTTTCTTAATTGTATGCATTACCTGAAGCTCAGGGGTGTCATTTTCCAATGATTGTGAAACAGACAGACTTTCAGTCTGGGAAAGAAAAGACAAAGTCAGCACATACCACAACATATTTAATTATCACTGCATCACCAACCATCATCACATTCAAGCTGTTGTTGCGTACTGGCCCCAGACGTACAGTAAAGTGAACAATAGTGTCTGAAATGGAAATTGTCTTGAGGTCTGGAGAATCTTCGACTAACCGTATACCTTTAGTTTTGTTTGTGTGTCAGACGAGCACAGTCTGTCTGCAGTCAAATGACTTATGTGTTGACAGTGCACTCGTGATATAGCTTTAAGAGACTGATTTCAAACAGCACTCACCGAATTTGAGTCAAGCTCATTTGATTCCAAGATGCCATTGTATGAAATCTGTTGGAAAGAAAACACAAGTCATATTTTACATGGTGCACAAGGGTGGTGCAATGTGAGCTCCATATGATGATGTGGTTTGTGTTGCGCCTATATCGATTTTCTTACTGTGGGAGATAATGCTTACTTTGCACTTTATGCTATTATGGTTGCAACTGACTGAGAACCTGATGTGTTCAGGTTAGAAACTTTTCTATCTACATTATTTGACACCATATAATGTAAATGCATCCATAAAATCAAGCAGATAATTAAGGAAATGTAAAAAAAAATGTGTATAAAAGTGCATAATGTTTGCAAAGAAAAGCTCATTTCGCATTTTCATACGTACTGGCTTGGCAAAAACAGCTCCGATCAGACAAAACATTATTATGGTAGCCTTCATTCTGTAAAAGACATGATGAATGTAATTACTGATTTGGTTCAGTTTAAAATACTCATAGTTCCTCATAGAAAGATTGTGGTATGCTGACTTGCAACCATAAAAAAGAAATCTGCTAAAATATTAATACACAATTTTAAATAAAAGTAAAAATTACATGTTGGTGTAATGATATATATATATATATATATATATATATATATATATATATATATAAACTTTTGAAGAAAAACTTAAACTCAATAAACCCAATTTCTCAAACAAGTTTGGATTACTGTTAAGAAATCAGCAGCAGTTGAGTGACAAGTAGAGAGTAGTGAGTAAGAATTCAATTTATGATCATTACCTCTTTGTTTGTTAGATTCAGAGCTGGTGTGAGAAATGGGGTGAGCGGTCCTTGTTCAGTGTCTGTAGCAGCAAAGAGCAGAACCCAGTGCCTTTTTCTGAGCCACGTATAGTCGGTGAAGGCACACTGTGTGGAAATGCTGTAGGAAAACCCGAGGACGACTGCATATAAGTAGCCTTAATTGAAATGCTTACATCACTTCCTTCCGGATGTATCCCTACTGTCGACACGCGAAGGTGTATTTGTTTCCGGAGAGCAAGTTCAAAACAAACACACACAGTGGCACGATAATGGCCGCACACATCCACTCACACACACACAGCTGCTTCATTCATCCACTGCATGTCCTCCACCCCCTCTCAAGTCTTCAGTGAAATATAGTTTAGCATACTAAACCATAGGGTTTGTGGTCTGTTGGGAAAACAAGCTCACCCACACAGAGAGGAAAGGAGGGCCAGACGGGGTCACACTTGTTTCCGGTGAAGTTGATGTTTCTTCTCTCTTTTATCTTGTCTATCAGTTGTTTGAGTTTTATTGTTAACTAATAAATAATTACAAGGGGCAGGTGAGAGGCAGTACCTTGCTTTATGTTCAGAAATGAGAAAAATTAGCTTATAATGATGTTTGAATTTGGACCAACTTCACACACAACTTGAGCCAAACAAATGCATTAGGGACAATATTTTTCTCAATGCTACATGATGTTAGTGGAAATACATCTTGTTCTTGGAAATATAGGGCATGTACAGTCAAAAGCCTAAATAAAGATGTCTGGATTTCCTCCCTGAGGCTTATAATTGCTTCCTGGATATCCATAAATGGTCAGGCCTAAAATAAAGAGTACATAATTCCTCGTTTAACCTTATTTTGAATTTCACCCATGCAACATGTAATTAGACTGGATGTTCTGCAGTCTGGAGTTGCCAAAAACCACAGCTACCAGTTGTTCTGCTTTAGAAGAGGCGGGGTGAGGAGAGGACCATGGATGCTTGTTGTGGCACACAGACCAGCAGTCGACAAAGTTTGTCCCAAGACATGTTTTTATGATGAGAATCTATTTTCTTAATGTCCTTAATGTGATCCTCAAGAGCCAGAGATGACGCCAATGGGCCAGTTATGGCCACACAAGTACACACAAGTTAATACTTCAAGACAGAATAAGATGTCTGCTCTCACCAGTAGGTAATGGTGAGAAGCAACTAACTCAAATACTGTACTTGAGATGCTTTACTTTATACTTCTATTCCACTACATTTCAGAGGGAAATGTTGTACTCTACTACTTTTATTTGCTTTGGTTACGAATTGCTTTGCAGATTCATAAGATAAATACACAATCACCAAATGCATTCTGATGTATTATTATAGATTATGCAACCCAGCATTGAGTAAAGTAAAAGTTAAATTAATTAATGCTCACTTATTAATCAATAGAAAAAACAAACAAGTATAAAAAAATAATGTTTATGATTCTGGTTGTTCTGCATGAAGATTCACTTTGCTTCTATCTCTGTACTTTTACTTTATCACAATTTCAAAAGCTGTACTATTAGAGTTTCTTTTACTTAAATGAAAATGGAGACCACTTCTTCGACCACTGGCTGCAGAACATTTTACTTGAACATACAATTGTAATGACACTTGTGACTTGTATGACAGATGGATTGTAATATTACTAATAGCCACACTGGGTCATTAACAGTAGTGAGTAGTAAATTGTAAATTGACTTTTCTGGTCTTCTCAACACTCAAAGTGCTTTATGGTCATACCAGATGATCTTCATCAGCAGCGATGCCCTGTGGTCATAAAGCTGTAAATGCTCTGAATTATGAACATTTACATTATAACATTTCCACTGATGTGAAAGTGCTTTGTTAAATATGTAGTAGGCCAGTATATTGACTATATTTATATAACTAAATGTTAAAAAAGTATCTTGCAATAGTTACCAATCATAATTAATACAACTTCTCTTGCTGTCTTGAATAGTGGATCAAAATATTAGAGGTTAGCTTACAAATATTTGTCATGATGTCAATCATTGTCTCATTCATCATAACACATAACACAGTGAGTGACATCTAGTGGCTAAAATGATGTACTGTCATCATAGTGCAGAGAAACTACAAACACATTTGGCTAGGTCCAAATGTAAAGAGCTGAAGAAGCAGTCAGATATGTTAAATCAGTGATTTACTGAAAAATTTGATTTATTGGAAAAGTCCAAATCGGCAGAAGGTCTGGCAGGCAAACAGGCAACAGAACACCTCATTGTTGTTGTTGATGATATAAACTGTAATTTCTTTTGTTTGCTCAGAATACCAAATCTCTTTTTCTCTGTTAACATTTTGAGTCAAGAAATAATGTGTGAAATAAGTACAAATAAAGTTCACTCAAAAAAATCAACATATGACATACTATTTTTCTGGTTTGTCATTTTTTTCCTGACTTCCTAACTGAAGGTCAGAATGGATTCTGTTCTCTCTCCCTCAGTATCTCTGAAGCCCAAAGACCCTCCCAATTTTTTTTTTTAAAAACGTGTTGGCATCAAACTCTGTGTGTGTGTGTGTGAGGAACTGCAGCATGCCAGTTTGTATGGACAGTGTGAGCCCTCTCTCAAATACAAAAGGACACCTTCACAGGATCAACACAGGCAAGGATTCTCATATTGCTCGCATCTGCCAGCTTCAGGTAAAATCCTCATTTGTGACACGTTTCCATTATTATGAGAGGTAGTTTATTGATGATCAAATTGAAATGTGTGTGACATTGTGTTGACTGACTTTTTACTGTGTGTTGTTTACAGCGACCACTCGCTTGTTATGTTCTAGCCTCTTCTGTGAACTTTACTTTGATATTGATGCCTTAATTTTCTGCATATCGAGAGGTATTGACTACTAATATACCATCCACTTTGTGATGTTCTAATATACAGTACTGGCAGAATGTATATACATTTAAATGAAAATTATTTGCAGCTGTGCATAATTATATATCAAGATACTGTATATTTTATAGTTGTAAAATATCCTCAGAGATCAAATATATTTTATACATTTGTGATTGTGATTTTAAAATTAAAAGATTTTTCTAATTCCACCCTTGAGGACAATGAATTCATCATTGTCTCAGTATTATAATGATTAAATAAAATGATGTGATTTATTGCTTTGGATGAATTTTCATACCCCCTCCATACCTATTTGGGGTTTAGTGGGCCGAACCAGAGCGCTATTGTTCCTCCTGGAAGGCCCAGTACTGTCTGTTTTGTTTCCGTCAGAGAGACAAAAAGTTTGTGGACTTAGTCAACTTTTTCCAGTCTGGTAGCTTCTGATGTTTACTTTAGCACTGAATGTGACTTTTGAGAGAGAGGGGCATCTCAGAGGCCTGTAACCGTGACAACAGTGGAAGCCAATCCCATCACTGCTTGTCATGAAAGACAGATGCACTCATTTGTTTTAACTTTGAAAGATTTGCCAAGTTCATGTCTTTGTTGTTGACCAGTTAGAAGTCTAATTATAATGTGTTGATTGTTCGTAATGTTCAGCTGCCGCACAATAATAATAAATTAGCACATGTTATTAAATTTAGTTTAAATTTTTGTCTGTCATTATTGATTGAAGGATTCATTTCAATATTTCAGATATGAGGGCCTGCATGGTATTCCTTTGCTTACTGGCAGCAACATTTGCCCTGTCTGTGAGTAATGTGTTTTTCTTAAGTTGGCATAAGATGTGAAGTGATGATTTGTTTATTGCAAAGTGAATGATTGTTTATTATTAATTATCCCCATTACATCTGTAGGTAAAAAGCAAACCTCATGGAAAACATCATAGAGGGCACAAGACTTCGCATACAGCCAAAGAAAAGGTGGAGCAGGTCTCTGAACTGATTTTTCTAAAAATACATTTAATGATTTTTGTTGTAAAATGGATATTTGTCTCTTCTCCTGAATTAGGACATTATCACAGAGGAGGCCAATGAGCCGCAGATCTTACCCACTTTGGTCACGTTTGAGGCTAGCAGCCAGGAGCAAGAAGATGAGGAACTGAGCTCCCAAGACAATGCCAACGCTAACAAGGAGGAGGGAGAGTTTGAGATGACAGAAAGGAGTGACAAAAGCTCTGCAGTCCTCCTGAGTGAAGAGGAGCTGGTAGACCTCCTGAAGAAAGAAGCAGAAGAGGAGCAGGAAGCAGAAGAAAGAATGCCAGAGGAAGAGGAAGAGGAGGTGGACAAAAGCGAGGTGGAGTCTGGGGAGACTGTGGAGACCACTGAGGATGAGGAAGCTGAGGCAGACGAGAGGAAGATGAATGACAAATTAGAAATCCAGGAAGATGCTAAAGAGGTGACAGATGTGGAAGAAGCAGAAGATAAGGAAAAGGATGAAAAATCTGTTGAAGAAGTAGCAGACAAAGAAGAGCAGAGAGCCTTTCTGGAAGAAACAGATGGTAGCACAGAGTCAGAGATTCCAGTTGATCTTGACTACGCTGCTGATAGTGGCATCTTACAATCTGTAGAGGTTGTAGCTGCTAAAATAAAACCCCACTCAACCCCTTCAAATACGGACATCGAAGAGAGGGAAACCACTGAGAAAGATCTGCCTGCTATTGTGGATGACTATGAACAAGACGTACAAAACACTGAGGCAGTTGAGAGCGGGGAAGTCTTGAATCAGAAGGAGGGCAAAGATCCACAGGCCAGATCTAAAGATGTTGTTGAGAAAGAGTCCGAAGCAAATGCAGATCCTCAAGAACCAAAGATCACTGCAGAGTTTGAATCAGGGTCCCAAATGTCTGAAAAGGAGAAAACTAAGAATGACAGTGGAAGTCACGCCAAAGGAAAGACAAGGAAGCAAAAGAAGAACAAGAGGGCAAGGAAGCACTCTCCGCAGAGTGAGGACACACATTCTGGACAGGAACAGAGCCAACAGGATCCTCCAGCGTCTGAGGGTAGCAGCACTGACAATACAGCCCAGAAGGCAAAGAGGAGAAGGGCAGGAAAATGGGTAATATATTATGTATGTTTGCTCTCTTTAAACTGGTGATAGTTAATATCTTCTCTAGATCAAATAGAGGGCTCAACAGAATTGTTCCGCAGTTCCCCTTCTTACCTCTAGAGAGCTTTTTTGGCATCTTTCAGTTTTACAGCCCTCCACTGTTTATGTTCACTCTACTGGATGTGTAAACAGCAGCAACCTCTGACTCTGGAATGTGATGCCTCTGTGAAAGTGCCAGAAGCTTGCCTTTTTTCTAATAGCCAACAGGGTCAACTCCTCTGAGTCTGATTGTCTATGAGAAAATTACTCTACTCCTCACTTGATTTATTACCTCAGTAAACATCATAAACATGAGGTTTGGTCTCAAAACTTCTTCAATACCGCATGAGGTTCATTGCCTAAGTTATGGTCTCATTTGTGCAAAATAGATGATAAAGCAGAGTATGTTTTAGGATGTGGCAACCTTGTGATTGACAGGTTGCTACCACAATGTTGTCTAGCCTGGGTGACAGCACCTAGACTGTTAGAACTCAGACAGAACAAAGACAGATCCCAAAAGCATGCCTCAAGGGAATTTCAAAATAAAAGATTTATTTAACAAATAGCAAACAACATACGATTTTACTAGCAAGGAAAAAGCTACTCTATAACAAACTTGACTCCAACTAACAATGACTATAAAACTTAAACAAACAAAAACACTTCACAATGAAGGACAGAATGTAATTAATTATTCTAATTAAACGCTCACTCAAGGACTGGCTAGTTGACTCAACACAAAGAACAAGACAAACTGGCACAGAACAGGGGAAGACGCACACTATTAATACATGAGATAAGGGCACACAGCTGGAAACAATCAGGGGTGAGACAGACAATCACCATGTGCTGAGAACACTAAGTGGAACAATTAATAGAATAGCTCCATTCTCTTGTGTCACATTTGGTTGCAAAAACCAAGATGGCAGTGGCCAGAAACCAACAGCAACAGCCAAATTACTAAACAGTCTGCAGATCAGTTGGTGATGTCACTGTGACTATGTATATGGTAAATAGACAATTTATATTATATTTTTTATGATATTGTCTACAGCATGTTTCTAGTGCCCTCAAGTGGTTCATCCGAGAAATATGATATTTACATTTTTGCAGCGATGGAATCCAATAAATAAGTTTTAAAACCAAGCATTTTCATGTTTGCTTTCCAGGGTCCTTTAGTAGGAATGAATCCAGTGCAGATCAGAGCCACGGTGGATCTCTACCCCAGTTCCAGGCCCTCTCTTGGTGGAGGCGTCCATCGCCCAGAAGCCCCTGCTGGTTGGTTAATTCAGCATTCACCATACTGACTAATGCACTATCCCAACAGCCTCACACAGGAATCCGCTGACTGGATCATTTAGCTAAAACTTACGCATGACTAGCATCCCCCTGCTTCACGGTCACTACCAAAACACAGCTCACAACACGGCTTAAGGAGTGAATAATGGAGATCAAGTTGAATTTGACCATTGTATAGACTGAAATGGCAGAGGAATGTAGGGGATGGTGTGAAGTGGTTATAGCTCATTGGTTACCAGTCATTTCACTGTAACATAAACCAAATCAGTTTCTAAAAGGATTCTTGATATCGCTGGTTTTAAAATACAGTCAAAGGTCATTGGAATGTGTATTTTCTTCCAGATCCATGTGACAACTTTCCCTGCAAACGTGGAAAGACATGTAAACTGGATGCAGATAATAAGCCAGACTGTGTGTGTCAAGAGCCGTCAGAATGTCCTCCAAGTGTCAGTGAGTTTGATCATGTAAGTATGGACCACCTGTTGAAGTAACTGGAACGGTGTTCAACAGCTGCTGTGTTACACTTAATTGTTACTTGTTGTCCAAATTTCTGCAGGTTTGTGGGACAAACAATAAAACATATGATACATCGTGTGAACTCTTTGCTTCCAAATGCAACCTAGAGGGCACTAAGAGAGGACACAGACTTCATCTGGACTACACTGGGTCTTGCAAATGTGAGCGTTATCCACTATGTAGTTGAAGCGTGATGCAGAAATGTATTTAACTCCAATGTTTCTCTCTCAGTAATACCTCCATGCGTGGACAGTGAGCTGGTCCAGTTCCCTCTACGAATGAGGGATTGGCTCAAAAATGTGCTGCTGCAGCTCTATGAACATGACTCCATGTCTCCTGGTTTCCTCACACCAAAACAGCGTTTTAGAGTAAGCACTACTCAAATGAATGTGTGGGATTCCCAAACAAAACTACATATTCCAATTGTTAAAACTGTGCTATTATTTCTCTGCAATTGGTTGTGTTTCCTGCATCTAATCACTCAGTCAATGAGTTAATTAGTTAGAAATTCACAAAGCAGATTTGGGTTAAGAAAACCCTATTTTTTTGTACTTGAAACCGAAACTAGTGTTTTTGTAGGTGAAGAAAATCTTTGAGAGTGAGAGGCGTCTTCATGCTGGAGATCACTCTGTTGAGCTGCTTGTGCAGGACTTTGAAAAGAACTACAACATGTACATTTACCCAGTGCACTGGCAGTTTGCACAACTAGACCAACACCCTTCTGACAGGTACATTTTATCATTTTATGTCTCTGTTTTTTACGGTAAATTTGGATTTTTCTCTGCTTTAGATTACATTACACTTTTTTTTCTGTTTATTTGTCACCATTTTCACTCCCAAAAGTGTTAAATTTCCAATAGCAGGACTGGCTTATATCAAATGTTTAACATAAGTCAGCCAATACTGGGGAAAGAATATCATAAAACTCATGACTTTAACTATAATGCAGACATACTGTACCATATATGACGAACACTCACACTGAGAAAAGCAAATTGTACATTCATCCGTTCTGTGCAGAGTCTTGTCCCACTCAGAGCTGGCCCCACTTCGAGTCCCTTTGGTACCAATGGAGCACTGCACCTCCCGTTTCTTCCAAGAGTGTGATGCTGACAAGGACAAGCAGGTGTCCTTTAAAGAGTGGACTTCCTGTTTTGGTATCAAGAATGGTAAGAGTAACACGATATCAACTATGGTACACTTTTCTAATCACTGATAATGGCTCTGTATATGTTCATACATATGTATAATGAAGTAGATTATTTTTCACGATTCATTTTTCAAGAAGTCAATTAACAATTAAGGCACAATTTATAGTTCCATGTCTCATTATTTCAACCCTATTCTTAAATGAGAATGTTGATTGCTTTCTTGTTGTTTCATATTATTTTTTTTTATTTTACTTAAAGTGATTGACAATCATCTTAGATTAAATACCGTACATAGCAGCAAACCACTGCCAGTTCATCTGGATTTGTTCTGTTATAACTCTCATATGGTAAATAGTGTTGCCATTCTATAGCCATCCTATTAATGCCTACTATCTACTTTCTCCACAGATGATATGGATGTCAACCTGCTATTCTGAGCATCATTTTGTACTTCATCTACAGCACAAGCTTGTTGCAGCTGCTCCAATGGTGGAGCTTTAGGCTGACACCTCCAAGAACCTCTGTAACATCAGAAACCCTGACAAGGAAAAAAAAAGAAACCCTGACAAGTACACATGAAAGAAACTCATTGTTACCTAGAGGGCAAGTGTTGATGCTCATTGCTGTTAATTTGTATCAGGCTAAGCTTGGACATTTGGATCTTTGTTCTATCATTTAGACTAAGCTGCTAGAATCATTTTATTAGAATAAAAGTGTTATGTTTAGCTGGTTTTATCAAAATATTTTCTAATGCATTCCAAACTGGGGAAAAGTTTACATCAGCTCAAAGTTGTTGTATATAGTACCAGGCTTTAAAAGAACTGTGGGTGTACGTAAGAGTGATTTAGTGTGGAATTACTCTTTAAATGAAGGTTAAGCATGCTTGTGTTACAGTAGGAAATGTAAGCCAATAATTGTTTCTGATCTTGATAGCGAATGCTGAAAATGTTTGTCTGTGCATCCTCATTGTAGCTCTAATTAAAACTTTATTAACAACAGTGGACTTCACAATATCATGATGTAGAATAGTTTAGTTTACCATTAATGCTGACTTTCTCTATAGTACTGAAATAAAGCTATTGCTATTGCTATTGGAGGATCCCAGTGGGAAAACATCAGTTTATGCTCTAATATTATGTTTTATTTGTTGGTCAATTTTCCTGTTGCTACCATGACATGAAAATATGACCTCTTCAACAGTGGTTTTGAGAATGCAAGTCACTGTTACCAGGTAAAGGTTTACCACATAATACTGAATAATGGCCCTCTGTAAGGCAATAAAGCAGAAAATAGCCTGCAGCATGGTCATGATGATTACAGTGACTTGTTGTTTTGAGATAAAGCGCTGGACTCTCATTGGACCTTTCACAGTGATGATTGAATCTGACGCTCTCTCCTATATATAAGTAAAGTAGGCAGCAGCAGCTCTTCATCTGTCTGACGGCCTGTCTGCTGTGACTGAGATAAAACATGCTCTGCATACTGTTGGTTATCTTCCATTTGATGGCTGTGGAGGGTGGTGTGTCATCTGGGAGTGCTGAGGCTCTTGCCAATGGGGCAGTGAATAATAATGGAGCAGCTGGCAACAACGCCAACACTGGGGCTCAAAATGGTCTCCAGCTAAATGGTGATCCCTTTGTGGCACGCTTAGTCCAACTTGGTGGGTCATTTTTTATCCAGCCAGCCAGGAACCAAGTAGGTCAAGCTTCTCTGCAGCAGCTAATTCCCATCGGAGCTCTACAACAAGGTGGGGTGTTTCTTGCGGGGCAGGCAGCTAATGTGAATCCACTGCAGAGGCAAGTGACTCAAGGTGCCAGTGGTGGGCCAGTCACACTGTTGGCTGTGCTTCCACAGAGGAATGTTGGAGGAAACCCACGGCAGGGTGCCCTGCAGACCGCAGGACAAGTGCAGCTGATCCCAGTGGCTGGGCTGAACAACCAGCAGCAGCAGCAGCCAGGCGCTGCCAGCAGACTGAGGTTTCAGCGTTCAGTGGCAGCTCACCCCAGGAGTACACAGCCTCCAGTGATGAAGGTGACGACAGCTGAGGAGGAGGAAGAATGCTCTGGGATGGTGATGGAAGAGAAAGGAGCAAAATAACCACACTGTCAGAGCTATTACATGATTCATATCCTGACCCATTTCATGCTCACATGTTACAAATCATTAAAATCATAAGTAATGACCAATAAATGATGGAAGTCAATTGGTGAATCTGAGTCTTTATTCCAATATTTTCATAAAAGTTGTGATTGATTTCACCCAAAATATGTGTAAAGACTGAACAACATCAACCAACATCATGAGTGCGGCTCATCTCATGTTATTTTTGTGAAAGAAACTGGTACACATCTGCACAAATTTCTGTTTACACTACTTACAAATACTTGCAACATGCTGATTTGGGTCTCCAAATATAATACATATCCTAAACACATTACTCACATCATGGCAGAACAAATCTTTGTTTAGAAAGCCTGTGGAAAATAAGGTCCTATAAATTCACAAACCATACACATAAAACATGTATATTTACATAATTACATCATGAAATATAATTTGTCATGTTGTTAAAATGGCAAACAGGCTGGAAATGTTACTTAATTTGAACTGCATAACAATGTATAATTAGTATAAAGCTCCAGACCAGACTTCTAGAGGTTGTTTACCTGCTCTGCTTCTGTGGTCTGCCCTGTCAGCTAAAAAAAAAAAAAAAAAAACTCTACCAGACAGCCTCAGTATGTGACAACAAACCCAGCCAACCACAATGAGCGCAATGGCTCTAAACAACTTGAGAAAATGAGCTGATGAAACATGGCAACAAGTGTCAACGAATGTCTGCTCCTGTCTATAGAGCAACGTCAGAGTTATTTTACAAATTAAAAGCCATCTGACATTTTGTGGTCATCATGGTTGAGCTGTTGCTCAATATGAATAGTAGTTTTAGTTGTGAGACAAAAATAAACTGAACGCACAGCCTCTGTGCAGACATGCCTGGGCCAAGTGGTTTAACTTTGCATTATAATAGAGCACAAGGAAACATGAGATTTGCTGGGATGCCATTCTTACTTATTCTCAAAACCACTTTTCTGTTTGAAGCCTTGCACTTGTCTTGGTCCATTGCCTTGTTGGACTCTCTGGCTTTTAAGAACTGTTTTTTCTTCGCTGCTGATTGTTTATTTTAAGAGTTGCTGCAGATTGATACTATTTGCATTGATAAGTCTTTCCCTGCTTTTGGAAAAACCTGGGAAGGTAGAAATACCATATCCAATATTGGTTCGAATTCAAAGTTTATTAATGAATGTAACATCAGAATGTAATGGTTCTCAAAACTGAATTCTATGTATTGATTAGTTAGAAGAAAGATCAATATTGCTCACAGATAGATTATTATTTCCATCCTAACTCTTTCATTATTATGTTAGCATTGGAAAGACACTATTGCCTATCATTGTCTCTTGAGCTTTGCTCTGGACTTGGTTTTGACTCTGACTCAAGTCAACTGGACCTGGACTTGGTCTTAGATTCAACTTATCTGGGTAAATGTTTAATTATATACACATATATTTTCATGGATTCTCCCAAAAAGCATTTGATGATGATCTCAGTTGTTTGCCGCAACCCGCAACATTTAGATGGTTCATACTGGTTTTGGCTACCAGAAACCTCCAAGACACTGAGTCACTGTGTTATTGTCTGTGGTCACTCATTTGAGAACAATATGAGATGGTCAAATGAGGTGAAGTGTCTTTGAAAACAGGTAGCTCACTATCACATTTCTTTAAATCTTGTACTGTAGAAAATGAAGATGTCATATCACACACAGGTTCCCATGACACATAGGTGACGAATATAGTTTATGAACAAGTCCATGCTCTCTTCTCTAATTGGCTCGTAATATTCACCTGGACTGATAAAAGGTGCTCTAAATTCACAGAGCAACTATAGTCCTCCTTGGCACATAACGTTTGAAAGAAGAGCAAAAAGAAATCCGGGGTATGTACTGAAATTAAAAAACAGGACTAAAACATTGTGTGTATACATTAGAAGAATATTTAAATAATAAAGTTATATATTCTGTTTTTTTTACAGGGTCCAGCTCCAAAATGAAGCTTTTTGTCCTTACGGCATTTGTAGCAACCATCTGCTATGTGAGTAGTCTGTCTGTCTACTATCTATATATATTTAACTAAAAACAGTACATGTAACCTCTGTCTGGTCTCTTTACATACTGCAGGTAAATGCAGGCAAGGTAAGAAACAGTGATAATGTTTTTATGTGACTGATGCAACAATCCACAATTAGGCTGTGGTTTAAGACAAACGCTCTGTCTCCCCTTCACACAGAAACAAAGGATGCTGGCAGCTATGAATGGTATGAATGGAGGGATGGCAGGAGGTATGAATGGAGGGATGGCAGGAGGTATGAATGGAGGGCTGATGGGAGGTATGAACAGGGGAATGGCAAACCCCGGGTTGATGGCAGGAGGCCTAAACCCCATGGTAGCTGGCGGTGGGGCAGGTTTCATCGGGCAGCCTCAGTTTGCTCAGGTAAGACTTTTATGTTTTTTTTTATTAAACTGAAGCTACACCACCAGATGGTGCTGTCCTGTCATCTCACTCACAGGTCTCAGATGCCTTAAGCATCAGCAGACAGCTAATTCGCTGAATTATTATCTCATAACATTATACACCAATGTGTGCAAAATATCTGATCTAAACTTCCATATAAACAATTTTACAGTAAACTCTGACATGAACAATCACATCTGTACCTCTCTCTCACAGTTTGTTCCCAGAATTCCTGCTTTTGCAGCACCGGCCCCCATACCCAATGTGTACGCTGTCCCTGCAGACGCTGGGGTTAGGGTTATACGCACTTGTGTTAACAACATCATTCAATACTGTTTCAGGTTTTAAATACCACACATAACGCTGATTAATGTCCTTTCTTGTCTACCGGCAGTTTCCTTTCTCTCAGATGGCACAAGTGAATCCGCCTCAGCAGCCTCTGATGGTAATCCCTGTTTTTCAGTCCACAAGATTCTTTTATTACAGATTTACATGATGAGACAAAGCACTTAAATCATAAATCTCTATACTTTTGTTTAGGGGTTCACAGGCGGTGCCATGCAGCAACAGCAACTCCCTCTTCAGCCTGATCCCTTCAGAAGATTCAGGGTATAGGCTGCATTTACACATACAGCATGTGAATATGCATGAAGTGGCTAATTGTTGTTCTTTGACTCTCCAGCGTCAGCTTAAGGAGCAGGACAACACCTTAAAGACCACTGTGGATACTCAGGTGAGATTTAAGTGGAAAACATCATCAACAATATCAAATGTGAGTTTTTGTCTCATGCTGCAAAATGTCTTTAATGTCATTTTGTTCCCTCAGATTCCAGCCCCCACTGAAACAGTGACAACAGTTCCCTGTGATGACGAAGATCATCATGCAAATAATTAAGATGACACTGTTAACTTTTAATTTAATGGACAATAATTCCCAAAGTGATAACAAAACTTGAGTGATTTTGTCTTTCACCAATGACTATGGAAGCTGTGTGTTATGTACTATTTTCATACTAACTTCATCAGTGGATCTCAGTAAAGAACAATTGGTGTGACATTTAACTGTCCAAGATAATAAATCACGCTTTAAATAAAAGTTTTGTTTGTGGATTACTCTGATTGTACTTCAATTTACTGAATAAGACAGTTCTCACCAATGAACTGTGTTCATTAATGCAATTTATAGCAGATCTCTACAGGAAAATAAACATTAAAAAATATAATTAACAAGATGAGCTCACAATATAAGTAAGTAATCCACTCTATCCACTTTCTGAACAAAGCCCAAAGTATGAAGAGCTTTTCTGTGACTTCGCTCACTGCACATCTTGGCTGACACATACAGCTGGTGCAGATTTTTTTTAAACCTGCAGTATATCTCGACATGTTATCTGGCACAAAGTCTCATTCTCAAGAAAGAGGTGAAAGCTCTGCTTGTGTAAGATGAAAAATCTGACAAATAGATGCTGTTTTGATGGTTGAAGTTTTGACATGTGAATAACTGTCATGCTCACTGGCACACTTGAGACATCGTAGTGTCGTGACACATGCTTTTCCAGATACAAGTCAAAATATGTCTTGTGACAAAGGCCTGTGCATGGCTGCTGAAAACACAGATTGCAGAAAAAGTAGGCCTATATTCGTATTGGTCTTTGACTAATGTAGACGCAGTCATGGACCCACCTAGACTCACAACAGACACACAGTTCTCAATGCGCATGATGAACATTTTGTGTCTGATTATAAGCTCTCAGCTCTTATTTGCCTATTTTTTTCACAACATGCCAAATAATTATAACCTGATGTTCCTAATTCATCCATGTGCACATAAACTTTACTGAAGACAACATATACGAAGTGTGTGAGACTCAAACAGTGTGAGCCTACAATTTTAAATTCTTTAGAGGATTGTCAACAAGTTGCCGCAGATCATGTCATGGTGTTTGGAGACATGACTTACACCTAATAACATACTTACCTGTCCTGTGTTGTAAGTGTCTGAGTCTGATGCCATGAGAAATGTCTGTCACAATGACCACACGTTGACTGGATGGGCTGGCGGTGGACTATAACACCTCACATGGACACAATTTAAAAGGGATATGGACGAGGCACGTAGACGGACACGCAGAAGGGGAAAGCAGATCCATTCAAACGGTAAGATGGATTGTAATGCTTGTTTGCTTTAGTGACATTTTTATTTCTGTCAAAGTGAATCCATGGAGCACTTTATGTTTTTACAGACTGTCCATCATCATGAAGCTGCAAACTGCCCTGCTGTTGCTCTGCCTGTGCAGGACAAACTTCTCTCTACCGGTGAGTATATAACTTTTATATATAACTATATATATATAACTTTTAAATTGACAGAGATGAAGTTTTATTTTTTGTTTCACAGTTGCAGATTGGAATTATTGCAAGCAACAGCAATGAGGTACACGTTTGTTAAAAGTTGCAGAGTGAAAATGCCTTTACAAGTAGTATTGCCATATTTAATAAACTCCTTCTGTGTGCTCAGATCCTAAGACTGAATGGATTAACTCTTGCTACTCTTGGACAAACACAGGTACAGAACCTTCTAGCAATCCATTTACTATTTTGAGTTTAAACACCAGTATTACATGCACTCTGGAAATAAACGCAAACTATTATGCTTTCTTATCCAGGCATCTTCAATATTACCCCAGTATGTGTTGCAGCAGCAGCAACCTGAGGTGCTGCTCACTCCACAGGTGGTGAACTTGAACCCTCAAGTGGCTGGCCCCTTCGGCCCCCAGGGTCCCCAGATGTTTCTCCCTACCCAGGGCAACCAATTTACGCCTATGCTCGTCCCCAACGGCCAGCAAGAGCAGCTTGGACCTCCGCAAGACCCCAATGCTCCTAATACTCCTCAGCAGGCCCAAAACCCTTTTCAGGTACAATACAGCAGTGTGACAGTGTTGTTTAATCACAGTTGCTGCTACATGAAAAAACAAAAACTGTTGGAAATTTCCTTTAGTTTCCACGTTTCCAGTACCCATCTTATGGATTTCCAAATTTCCAGCTGCCTAAACAGCAGGTATGTGAAGGAAAACACAGTGACTGATGTGCAAACCTCACTAGATGCTCACTGCAGATTTAAATTGATTTTATCACCCACAGGGTTTCCCTTACTTTGTGCCTCCTTATGGCTATCCTCAGCAGAGGAACACTGTGGTGCTGCAGCCCAACAACGGTCCACAGAAGCTGGACAGGACCACACAGAGGCCACAGCTTCCTCTGCAGGTGAGACATGCAAGATGACATGAAGTTAAACTGCCCGACTGATTTAAAATGTGCTTTATAGAGACCACCATGGAATAGTTCAGTGCATTTTGACGACATGCTTACTGAACTATGTAAAAAGAAGGATTTCAAATAGAATTACGTCAATCAACTTCCTTTTGCTACTTTGAACTGAGGTTAAGAACAGATGCACCAGATTATTATGACTAAAGACTTAATAACATAATAACATAACAGCAGATGTTGAGTCATGTGCGGTGACTGTGGTGCAAAATCGACTGTCTGCCATATTGGCCACACTGCTGAAATCATGTCAACTCATTTCTCTGCACTGATATTAATGTCTTTTATTACTTTTGTATAGATGATGCTTCTGGTAGCATGTTTAAATAATATTTATGACTGTATGTCTGATGGGCACCTCAGATGCTGCACATTCAAATTTAAAATATTTGGGTAAATACTTGATATACTTTTTTCATATATATCTTTTACATATCTTCCCATTTTAGCAGGCCTCCCAGCCTAAAGTGCAAACAGAAAACGTGAGTAGCCTACAAAGTCATTATATTTATTATTATAATTTACTCAGGAAAGAGACACCCCAGTTAACTGTTGCGTTTCTGTATTGTTTCCTCCTATCAGACATGGCTGCTGGGTACACAGAAAGAATCTACCACAATTGCTCCTGATGCTCGTGGTGACACATCTGGCCCAGGGGTTGATGAGGTATGCACACAAACAAAACCATAGTTTCTTTCGAGCAGGATTTGATTCTGAATATTTCGTAATTGTTTTTTTTTTTTTTTGCTTCTCCAGGGTCACTCCAACTTTCCCTTCCTATTTGAGCCTTAACTATCACCTGGGAAATAGCAACAAAGTGATCAGTCCAAAACACTTTTCTGTGTTTGGCCACATCATTCATTCTCCTGCAAAGTGTGCTGGAGTGAATTATTCATCAATATACAATTTATTTGTATCCAATTCTTTTATTTTGAAACCATCTTGCTTGTTTTGGGAATCTGCTCCTTGCTCTCGTAGCATGTCAAATAAACAACTTTGCCAAAGTCGTTTATTTTAAGAATTTTATTGTGGTGTTCAGAAAGTTCACTTTTACAAGTAAATGAATTACAGCAGTGATTTCTCAGGATGTATACCACAGGGAAGGAAACTGTAATCATCTTTAAAGTTGGTTGATCAAACTGGTTGTTGGTTTCTTCCTGAGAAAATAGTAAAATCATAAGATTCGTCAGCAGCAGTTAATGAGATTAATTAATTGGTAGGGGATTGAACTTTTACTCCATTAACACCCTAACCTTTTAAAGTTGTCAGTAATTTTCCTCTGGATCATCCTCCTTTCCTCAGACTCATTTTTTTTCATCTTGAAAATAATAATAAAACATTCACATTAAACAAACAAGGCTGATCTGTAATTACACAAATATGGTAAATGTGCTATTATATTATATTATATTATATTATATTATATACCATACTGTACTATACTGTACTTACAGGTCAAAACCCCAACCTCAATGGAGATGTTTTTCTTCAAAAAAAAAAAAAATAGACAAATTATGATTATTATTGAAGACATAGCTATAAAAACAATATATAATGCACAGTAAACTTCAAGGGGATCACCGGGGCCGTAGCATTGTAGATGAGCTTCACATACTGGATCTGAGATTAAGAGAAACAAAAAAATCACAATGTGGTTTCTTAATAGATCAAATCAATATAAATTCCTGACGCCTGAACAAATCAGCCAGAATAAAATAGAATATTCTATATTTGACTTGAAGTCTGCAAATGGACAGTATACCCCATTCTTTGGAGGCCCCTGTCTTCCTCCCTGTAAAACAAATAACAGTAACAATCAGACTGAGTTTTGACACAACCATTAAAGCTCTTTATACCACTTTATACCTTCTGCCACAGTGCTGTGATGTAGTACTATTTATTGATAACAGAAATAATCTTTATGGTATGTTCTCTGATTATTGAACTGTAACAAAACTTTAGTCAGTTACCTTCGGCATCACAAATGTGTTTTCCCCCTGTAAGATTTCCACATCAAGGGTCAGTGGTCTCATCAGATGGTGTCAATTACAATATAAAGTCAAAAGTTTCTCAATAAAAGTTAAATTGTGTCATGTACCTCCTTCAGGCTTACATCAGTGGTGTTCTATGGATGAAATGCCGCATGGTTAGTTGGAAATGATAAAATTCAAATAAGCCTGTCATGTCAAACATAAACTATATATAACACTTTAAATATTTCCACTTACCTGAAATGTCACATTGTCAACCTGAAAAAAAGTTATCAATACAAGAAAATCAGCCAACTGTTCTGGTAATTGTTTGACATGACAGTGAGAGATGGCAGTAGACCTACCTTGAACATGGGGGTAAACACCTAAAAACAAAGAACAAGAAATCATACCATATGTTGTCATCACACAGAGTAAATGACAGAGTTTGGCTGAGATGTTTAAACTAAATTAAGATTTTAACACCTTTGGAGAAGACATTAATAATAAATGAGAGCAACAGACATTATGACACACTATAATACTAAACAGAAACAAAATGGTGGGTCACAAGCTGATTCTGATTAAATTTATTACTTAATTAAATTAAAATGTTTTTAGGATACAGAAGGTTGGATGCGGGAAAAGGGGTGCTGAGGGGTTATTTGTCATTTAGCGGATGCTTTTCCTGACACTGATTTAAATGTAAATCACACCTTGTTCCCATAATTTCACAAAAGATCTCCATCAGTCACAAACATGAATTTCTTTGGCCCCGAAAATGTTTGTAGATTAAGAAAACTAAACTAAACACAACAAATAAGAGTATTTCCCCACGTGGGTCAAATTATCTTGTAAATACCAAACTGAAAAAGAACAAAACAACTTAATGTAAATACCTGTGTTTTACCGGAAGGTCGACCCGGCCGGCGGCGTTTCCTGTCAGTCCCTTTCATGGCTCTCCATAGGTTTCCATTTCCTCGTCTTTTGTTTGGGAGCCAAGCAGGCATCTTGTGTAGCTACCGCAAACAAAAACAGAGACTGGAATCACTGATCATCTGCAGCTAACAGGGATTAAAACACCACCTACCCACACTGGATGATCAGAGTCCCACTCTGCACTATCACCTGACCCTCCGTCTCCATCTTCTGGGGCTTGTGTCACCCATAGCTCATCATTACCAAGCTGAAAAAAATATGTAAGTCAATTCAAGTTAGAAAGGATATGTGTGTCTCCTTATATATATTTATTCAGTTACCTTCAAGTCCTCATCCAGCTCAGGTCCACTTGCAGACAGAGATGTTTCATCCCATCGTGGAATCCAGGAGTCTGGCTGAGCAGCTACTGCTGACAAAAGTAAAACTGCAACACACATGAGCTGCATTGCTTCTGAAGAATCTGTAAGACAGTGTCAGATAAAATGAACATCACCACTGTATGTCCTTAAAACAGATGAGACATTTCATTTTGCAAGTCACTCACTGTGTAACATCTGTATATGTGTGTCGCTCCTCATGCATTGATACTTATATCAGACAGAAATTGAGACACATATTTCTCAAAACAACACATCTTAGTCACGGTTCATGTGCAAAACAACAATTACTTCACACACTGTGTGCTAACGACTTCCTAATTGTCTTTGATTCATGTTTGTCGCATCAGTAAACAATGATGATAATTGATGATAATTAAATAAAAACCAGGAATTGACAACCTCTTTGAATGACTATATGGTGCACATGATTGTGGTTAGTAGGGGGAATAGCAGCAACTTATTTTCTGAAACAAATGGAGGCAAGTAGAAATTCATGCTTCATTGGGTGTTGCCTGTTGTCTGCTTAAACCACTAAGTCTCTTGATTTGTAATAAGACCAGACACCTGATCGTACGATCCAGGTGTGGGTTGCGTCTCTGATCATTAGCCTCGCCATGAAATATGGAAGTGGAAGATTTCCTAATATTTGTTCCCAATTTCCCAACATCTTTGTATGCTAATGACACGACATCCGCTCCTGTAACTGTATATAAGAAAAGCTAAGCGTTCAGACCAACACTACAACAACCTCCTCCATCTGAGAGACCATCTATTGAAGTTCTGAAGACTTGGAGGTAATTACATGAACATTTTAGCTCTGCATGTTCTGTGTCTGGAAAATGGAAATTTTGCTGATATTTGAGAAAAACTGTTGATCTGAGTGAGTCTTCATTATTCCCTTTTCCACAGAAATCACTGCAACCATGCTGAAGGTAGTGTTTGTGCTTGGATGCATCCTGAGCTTTGCTCTGGCTCAGCCTGTAAGTGTAATATCTTCCTTCTTAATATCAGTGCCACTGTTCACTCCACTACTAGTACTGTAATACTATCATGAGGACAATATAAAATTCTTAACTTGTGGGTTTTCTACAGGTAAACATGGAGCACAAACGACTTGCTCGGTCCAAATCTGACTCTTTCTCAAACTCTGATGAGGTGAGTGATTTCTCTGTCTGCCACACTTCAACAGTCAGTGCACCTCAATGTCAGTTACCATAAACATCCATATAAACTCCTCTGCTCTGTACGTGACAGTGAATGTTTCTGATTGTTTCTTTAAGCTTCCCAGCACGTCCGGTAGCCAGCCTACTGCTGAACAGTGGCTCCAGTTCCTGTACAGCCTCTACCTGCTACAGCAAACCACTACTGCAGCTACCACCACTACTGCAGCTACCACCACCACTACTGCAGCTACCACCACCACAGCAGCTACTACTACTTCTACAGCTGCCACTACTACTACTACAGCTGCCACTACCCCCACCCCTGCTCCTACTACTACTACTACAGTTGCTAAATAAAACCTGAAATTTAACCGATAAGTGAATAATGTTGTGATGTTTGCGCTCAAGAACTGTGTTCATTCTGTGTAGTATTTGCTAAATAAACTTCATTCATGTAAAATATTGACCAGATATGTTCTTTAAATCCCCATGCAAGAAAAACTTTAATGCTCTAGATAGATAGGTAGATAGATAGATATCCAGTCCACATCCAATTTCAACACCTTCACTGTTTCCCAACACCTTTAAGTGTCTGACTGACTCATGTTGTGACTGCGGTCACACACATGATTTCATCACGTTTCACACCATTAATAGAGTTACAAAATCACTGGTCACTCTAACAGCTGATTGGAGGACTAAGGATAAAAAATGTCTTTAAAAGTGGACCTGGACTGAAGGAGAACCACTGCAAAAATAGTCAACCTCTGTGGCTCCTATTAACGTTAATTATTGACTCAAGGTAAGACCATTTTCCTGTTCTTTTATATATGTTAAATTAGCGACTGAATTTGACCCGTTTGTCTTTTGTAAAGGATAACGTCTGTCTCAGCTATGACACGGCTGGCTTTGGTTTTGTGCTTCACCGTACTGTGTTCCTCTGCATCTGTAAGTATCCCAAACCAACAGTAACAACAATCATCTTCTTTTAATTGCTATGGTGGTGTAGTGGTATTGTAATGCAGTTAATTATAACACTTCTATAGTCACTATTTAATGTGAGATGTGTTTGTATTCTAAGATCTCTGAGGAGAAGAGAAGAGTGAAACGCTCAGATGACAGCGATGAAGTCAGTATCTTTCTGGACACATGCAAAATAATCACATTCATGCACTACAGAATATTTAACTGCAAGAAATCTGCCCAATGTTTTTCCAGATGAACCAAATGAACCAGATGAACATGCAGCCATTTCCTATCCCCATTCCTGTGCCATTCCCACGGCCTTTTGCCTTCCCTTTTCCCTTCCCACCTGTTGTCCCACCTGTTATCCCACCTGTTTTCCCACCTGTTTTCCCACCTGTTGTCCCACCTGTCATTCCACCTGTCATCCCTCCAATTGGAAGATGAGCCAAGCACCTGACTGACCAGAGAAAGCCTGACTTTATAGTGCAGCATCAACAGCTCACCTACACTGTACTGAACTGCAAAAATTAACAAAGCACTGTATGAATATGTGATTGACTTCCATGGATTTTGTTTATGTATCCTTGAAAGTGTTTTTTTTTCATCCAATGATTTTTAATATTTGAATGATAAACTGAACTGGACTGAATTAATTTAAAGTCACAAAAACTCTAAGCACCACAGGTGGTGAACCCATGTGAAGGGTGACACGGGTTGCCTCTTTGGGCTGTGCAGGCCTGGTCACCCGGCTGGCTCCAGAGGGACCTGCGTCCGGGCAAGGGAAATAGTCTCCCAAAGTTTTTGTTCCTCATCGGGGGTTTCTGAGCTGTGCTTTGTCTGGTCTCTCACCAAGGACCCTTTTGTTTTGGGTGACCCTGCCAGGGGCATAATGCTGCGTTCCATTTACATTGTCGGGTTGGCGAGGTCGGCGCTGGTAATGACGTCACACCCGAGTTGATGGCATTCCAGTAAATAAGTCGGAAAACCAAGATGGACGCCTCCAAGTTTGTTGTGTATCAAGTTTGTTGTGCTTGCTCTGTCAGAAAACAGAACCCTAATGCAGAAATATGAGGTCCACCTCAAACACAATTAAGAACAAAGAAGACATTGAGGGTGTGTTTGTTCTCCAGTGTAATTCTGTGAGAGAAAAAAGTTTGGCTGTACTGTATGCTGTAATATGTAATGTTACACAGCACTAACCCACGGTGCTGCCATCATGACATTATGGTCAAGTCGTGGTTGCTTGAGGGTCGTCCGTGACAGGGATCCATGGCAGGGAACCCAGACGCACGACTCACAGACAGGGTATCGGTTCTCACAAGAGTCTTTATTAAACTGGCAGAGCAAATGAGCACGGTGTTCCAGCAGGGAGGTGGAGAACAGCCACGCGCCACCTGGCAGGTGGAATCCCTGCTCTTTCTGCTCTCGACTATAAACGGGGATGAAAACAAAACCCACTCTCAAAGCTGAGAGGGAAAACAGTTACCTATAAAACAAAAGGGGAAGGCTAACTAGGTCAGCTATGAAAGTTACAATACCAAACACATTATCAGGGAAAATGGAGGGAAAACTAACAAAGGGAACAAGGGAGAGATAAACACAACTAAGGCAGCTAGGGCGAGGGAAACTAACTGAAAAAAACAGGACATCTACGACTCTACACTAGAGGAGGGAGTTATCATCAATACTGGGAACAGGGAACTAACAAAAAACACAAGGATCTACTCCAGAGAGAATTCTTCTTGTGGACTAAAGGGGCGCGGGGCCTAGAACAAAAACAGAAGGGAATAAAGGGGAAAAACTAGGATCTACTCCGTAGAGGATTCTTCTAGTGAAACAAAAGAACTGAGGCTATCAAAATTACAACAAAAGTTACCACTGGAGGTTTGAGGAAGCTGGAAACCGGGAAAGGCAAACTAGGGAGCGCTGAGCACATGGACAAAGTGAACATGACGATCACACAACGAGACAGGGGAAGACAAGACTATTTATACACGAGGTAATGGGGAACAGGTGGAGACAATCAGGGCGGGGTCAGACAATCACCAGACGCGGGAAACGAGAGGAAGGGGAAGTGTGAAGCAAAACAGACGGACGGATCCTGACAGTCTGACTTTCAGACATCTGACTTTGGGGAGCATTCCAGTCGAAACTTCTGACTCGCAACGCGGAAATTCCGACTTCCGAATACAACTGGAAAGCAGAATAAAGTCCCAGACAACTTGGCTCCTACTAGGATCATTGAGGCACACAAATCCTTCCACTGCGATAAGTTGACGGCTCAGGGAGGGGCCAAGTTTCAAAGTAAAAACTTTTTTTAATGAACACAAGGTGTGCATCACAATGACAATGGGTCACAGGGACTTGAGGAACAAAGGGGTAAATAAAAAGCACTCGCAACGGAGCCTCAAATTACACTGTCTCAAAGTAAATAATAATTACAAAGAGAAAACACTTGCAAAAAAGTAAGTATAAGATTAACTAACTATAAAACCATAAACAAAAGGCACTCGTAAGGAGGTAAGTAAATATAATTATTTTACGAACAAAACCTGACAAACAAAGTAACAAACAAAATGACAAACTCCTAACTAAATGTGACAACACAAAATCAACATTCTTAACAAAACACTTGACCTGGCAGTACATGGCCACAGGCATGGACATAGACAAAAACAAGCTGACAAAAGACAAGAAGAAACAAGATCACTTATACAAAAGGTAATCAGGTACGGGTGGAAACAATCAGCACAGGGACTGATTTGAGACGATGTGGCATTTCATCACTCTCCCAGTCACAAACTGGTTGACAGCCTATCCCACTATGGTGCAACCTTTCCTCCCACCTCCATTCCTCCAAACTCATGGAGGTGGAATGTTTTTCACCACCAGCAATGTGATCAGATGTCCCACTTAGATGCGATGGAGGCTGGATGTTTGGGCTGTCAGGGATGGATCAGATGTCCCACAACATTCCTCCCCAAGTGGATTGCGTGAGGACACAAGGTGTGACGTTTATGAGAGCAAATACAGAAGATGATGATGACTGGCACTGTTGTATTTCTATCGTTGAAGCTGTCATATACAAATATGTAGCATACTGTCTAGTGCTTTAGTTTCTTTGTCGAAACGCTACACAAAAATGCAAAACATATCCAGAAAATAAATCTCTTATAAAGTAAACATTTCATTCAATAATATATAAATTCTTATAAAAATTTTATTTTTTTATCTTCTAAATTTCTGGGCTTGTTTTTGCAGCACGCTGTACAGTATGTACAGCATAGACTACTGACACAGATACAATGGGGAAAAACAAATACATTTGTTTATTCTTAATACTCATAATAGTATTAGACGCAATTTCTTAAACTGAGTATGACATGAACATAGTGATGTAAACAGATTATATATATATATATATATATATATATATATATATATATATATATATATATATATATTTATATATATGTGATACTGCAGTCCTCAAACTGTCTCTCCATAATTGTTATGCACATTAAAGAGTGAATCATATTGATTGTGATCAAGTGATATAATTCGTGCATATTTAAATGGTTTTCAGTGTTAATATTTAAATAATAACATTTTTTCAAAAACTTTGTTACACAAGTTATGTGACGCACATCTTCCTACAGCTTCATTAATGCTTACTGTACATTTTACAGAGAAATAAAAACGAATTAGGTCCATGCTCTCCATTTATGAAGTTTACTTGGCAGATACTACAGAGGATAAGTTGATTTTAATCCATGCTAAGTGGATGATAGACATCATTTCAATCATTTAAGTTTAAGAGAACAAAAATGTGTTAGTTCTCAGTAACACAGATTGACACAAAACAAAGCTGAAATGATCAATGTTCTTCATTGGTTACATTTCAGATTTCATCTTATAGGGGTGGTTGCAGTAGGGTTGTAGCAGGTTATGTTCCCATGACATGTTCGTCCTTAACGAATTGTGGGATAGTCACTGCAGCTTGGGTAGTCGTCACTGTAGACTGGGTAGTAGTCACCGTAGGTGCCCTGGTGGTGGTACGCTTAAAGAAAATCAAAAAGATTAATTGTCAAATATACAGCAGAAGAGTTTCTAATTGAGGATGGAGAAAGCACTGACCTCACTGGAATCTGAGTTGGAGTTAGAATCAGATTTGCATTGAGCAAGTTGTTTGTGCTCGTCCACCTCGAAAACCCAGAAGTCATAATAGTGTAACAATAATAGTAATAATGTCAACAGATTAGAACTGTGTTGCTGATATTAAGTTTGAGGATGATTCACTTACAGGCTGAGCGAGAGCGATGCTCAAGAGGCATCCAAACACAATCACTGCCTTCAGCATGGTTACAGGGGTTTCTGCTGAAAAGCTAATTATAAAGACTTGCTCAGAAGAGCAACTTTTCCAAAATATCAGCACAGTCTCCATAAACACAGAAAACACAAACAGAAGATTCATGTAATTACCTACAAGTCTTCACAACTTCAGTTGACGGCCTCTCAGATGGCCGAGGAGGTTGTTGTAGTGTTGCTCTGAATGTTGAGCTTCTCTTATTCACAGTTACAGGAGTGGATTTCATGTCATTAGCATACAGAGATGTTGACAAATTGCAAATATTAGGAAGTCCTCTCCTACACAGGTGTAGCTAATCATGTGTCGGATCATACAATATGTTCTCTAGCGTGTGTTTCAAAGCTATTCGCACAATTCCCTTTACCAACACACAGCTGAGTGCAACAGTTAATCTAACATCCAAAACACACTGAAGCAAGCAAACCACCAGCTGATCTCAGGGTCAACTCTTGTGCCACAGCACTGAAAACATTTGTGTCCCAACAGTAACATGCTGTCACTCACATTACACAATGGCCTAGAACAACACTAACAACTGGTAGCATTATTTCATTGTACAGGGAAACATGTTTCCTTGTTCACATGATAATGAACATCTTGAATCTTGAATCTATGATATGAATTAACGTTGTCTTTGTAAAAGTATATTCTATTTAGAAACCAGGAGTACACCACATTATTTTATTGCATAGATTGTCCCAGATTGTCAGAAAATTAGAAAGACTGCAACATGCTTCAGTAGACTTTGGTGTCATTGTTTACAACATGATTCAAAACTAAAAGATGTTTTGTATTCTATCATGTTGTTAACTGGTTTAGAGACAAAGTGACTGTTTACTGACAGCCACTAAGTCACATGATTTGTAACAAGACCACACATCTGCGATCAGACCAGATGCGGTTTGCTTTACTGATCATTAACCACACCTTGAAACGTGCAAGTGGAAAATTTCCTAATATTTGTAATTTCCCAACATCTTTGTATGGTAATGACATGACAGCCGCTTCTGTAACTGTATATAAGAAACTACCCTCAGACCAACACTACACTAACAACCTCCTCAGCCATCTGAGAGACTGTCTGCTGAAGTTGTGAACATTTGAAGGTAATTAAACGAATCTGTGAGGTTGGTGGTGATTTTTCTGATATTTAAGAAAACCTGTTGAAATCTTTATTGTTCCTTTTTCAACAGAAATCACTGTAACCATGCTGAAGGTAGTGATTGTGCTTGGATGCCTCCTGAGCATCGCTCTCGCTCAGCCTGTAAGTGAATCATCCTCATGCTAAATATCAACACTACTGTTATGATATGCTGACACCGTTACTACTATGGTAAAAGTATAATGAAAGCAATATCGCTTGTGTCTTTCCTACAGGTGGATGAGCACAAAAGAATTGCTCGGTCCAAATCTGATTCTGACTCCAACTCTGCTGAGGTGAGTTATTTCTCGAGCCACTACAATTCAACATGCAGCACATATGAGTGTCCATTACTGAAAAAAATACTCAGAAACTGGATATTTGACAATGAATCTTTCTATTTGTCTTGAAAGAGTCCCACCACCCAGTCAGTGACTGCAGCGACTCTCCCACAGTGGGTCAAGGATTTTCTCGCCCTAATCCAGCAACAACAAACTACTACTACTGCAGCTCCTACTACCACAACAAAGTAAAATGCTAAATTTAACCACAGATAAATAAGAGAATGAAAATGAGCACTGAATGGTTTTAGGTCAAATTAAATACTGCTTTCTTAACTAGGGTGGTTTAAAACTCATCATGATTACATGTGGAGCAAAATCATTTTATTCTCTATAGTTTCTGCCAAATAAACTTCACTGATACAAAACATGGACTAGATATGTGTGTTTTTTTTCTTGTTCACAGGAAGGAGAAACATAAATTAATCTGTAGGTGTGTCTCAAGTATCAATTTCAACACTGTGGTCAGAATGAGCCACTGCATACTGCATATTTGTGCATTGTATTCTACAGTATATTAGTTGATATTAATATGTTATGCATGCAAAGTTTGTTTATTCTTTCATAAAAGTAATCTCAGACTTGGAGATATTTGAAGAAATATTTATTGTCAAGATAATCTCTATTTGAAAGGTGTTTAAAAGCCATAATGGTCCATAAGCTGTTACTGCTTTGAGGACACAACAGCAAATAGCATAAAGCTGTGTACATGAATCATGCCAAGTGAACACATTTCACTGTTTCCCACCAGCTGTGAGATTAAGGGATGGTTTGGGTGATTTGAAGTGAGGTTGTATGAGGTATTATTCAAACATGTTCCTGCAGCCCACTTTGGCACAAAGTCACAGCTTATTTATGAAATGAGCATTAAAAGTAGAATAACTTGCTGGAAAACAAGGCAGTCACTTTTAATGTATATTTATCCTCACTTTTTCAACTTTATTTTACATGAAGTCGGTGAATCTAGCTCACATCCAATCCAATCCAACTTTATTTATAAAGCACAATTTAAATAAACACAAAGTTTCCAAAGTGCTGTACGTTAAAACAAACACATTAAATAAATAAATCTATAAATATAATAAAGATAATGAGAAAAATGATAACGAATAAATAAAAGAGTCCATCCCAGATAAAACACCCATGCACATAAAATGAACAACCTATGTTGTTTGAAAGATGGGTGGGACAAGAGGTGGGTTTTTAGACGTGTTTTAAATGGTAAATGGGCTGTATTTATATAGCGCTTTTGCTATACCTGCAACAATACCCAAAGCCCTTTACAGTATACATCACATTCATTCACCCAGGTTACAAGACGGCCACTCTACCCAGTGAGTCATGCCGTTTTAAAACCAGACAGTGAGGAGGCCTGTCTAATGTGCAGCAGCAGGTCATTCCACAGGTTTGGAGCTGTAACAGAAAACGCTCAGCTCCAGCCTGGATTTGGGAACCCACAAGAGCAGCTGGTCAGCTGACCTGAGAGACCAGCTGGGTGTGTAGGGGTGCAGTAGCTCAGAGAGATATGATGGAGCAAGACCATTTAGAGAGTGAAAAGCACATAAAAGATTTTTAAATGAATTCTAAAATGGAAGGGTAGCCAGTGGAGTGAAACTAAAACCAGTGAAATGTGCTCAGACTTTCTTGTGCCAGTTAAAATATGTGCAGCTGATTTCTAAACCAGTTGAAGACCCACTAACCCCCGTATAAAGTGCATTAATCCAGCCGAGTAGTCACAAAGGAGTGGATTACTGTTTCAAATTGTTGTCTCGGAAGAACAGGTTTTATTTTTGCCAGTTGCCCTAACTGTCACGTTGAGTTTCAGTGATAAATTATAGCTTATAACAGTAACAATAACCTGCTGGACGACAATAATAACTTCTCGCAAACTGTGAGAAATTAGCTGATAACTTCCTACAGTAACCCAAACCACAAGAGAGTTTAAAAACCAAACGTAATACAAGGTACAGCAGAACTCATTTTCACTGGATACCATAAGATTCTGCTGATCCAGACTATTCCATTCATTTTAAGTAAATTAATAATCATAAACATGAAAAGCCTAATCATTAACTGTTACACAATCGTAACTTTATTATTACCGTCATTATTATGGGTTCAATGACAAAGTACTTAATATGATATTTTAGTATTAGCCGGATGCCAGATGGCTTGTTCATTTAATCAACCGACATTTTAGGAACTTACCATCCACTCTGGGATATTTGATAAAGTTGTAGGTGTCTGTATGATTTATTGCTGTTAATTAATTGACATGGTGACATTCCAATATACTCTGTTAATTTTTGAATCAATAACACTGGAGTAAGAACATTTAAAAATACATTCACAAACCATAAATGAAGCTGTGTGCTGATCCGAACCCCACAGAGCTGCATGAAGGGAACAATACATCACCAAGCAACTTTTTTTATGTTGGCTGTGTTATGCCTTATCACTTTTCTTAAGTTAAGTCACAGTTATTTATTTGTTTCAGTCATGTTGTCTGCCCTGCCTCTGATTGTTTCCAGCCCTCACTGAGGGATCAATAAAGGAATTCTTCTTCTTCTTTGTGTATATTCCCCTGAAAATACAGAGAGACAAAGAGATTTTTCTTTGTCAGTAGTTGTGCTCTGTTTGTTTGATAGTATTTAGTCATTGTGGTGAAGTTCTCTCCCTTGCCAGTCAAGTGATTTTGAGTTTGTGGGTTTAATTGAGACCTTTATTTTTTTGACCACCTGGAGTTGTGCAGTCGGGTTGTTTTCATGTCTTTCCACACAAGGGTCCAAGCATAGACGAATATTGCCATAGCAACCCCTCTGCAGGAAATAATTGCATGGTGGGTAGTGTCTGACCTGCAGATTGTACTTTATATTATATTTTATACTAGAGACCTGTTTGATTTCATATACATGGCTTTCTGCACTCCTTATATCACATATTAATTAATTTCTTAATTCAAAAGTGACCAATCCACAAAAATCTTCATAAAAAACAGACATGCCATTGAGATTCTCTCTTGCAGTTAGACATAGTAAAACAGTAAACTGAATGTGTCCACTGCATCATGAATCTCTGCTGGGAGTTTCTGTTTTACTCTTTGTAAAAAAATGATTTTCCTCATCTTGATTTTCACACCAGGAATGATAACACCATCGTAAGATTGTTGAATGGGAGTAATTTCTTTAAAGAGAGAAACATATTACCAGAGTGGTTCCTTTGGAATAAATGGAGAGACGTGGGTATAATGGGTGAACAGAAAAGGGAAACGTAGTGAAATTGTACAAATGTAAAAAAGAGAGATACAGAAAGACAAGATGAACATTAAGAATGATGTCCATAAAATAACATACAAAAACAGAACATTAAAAGACAAAATAGCATTTAAATTGTGTCATAACATGACTAACATACCTCTTTACCAAGTTTCCTAATCTAATTTAATTTTATGGAATTAAATATTCAAATCGGGCGGCACAGTGGTGTAGTGGTTAGCACTGTTGCCTCACAGCAAGAAGGTACCGGGTTTGAATCCCGGCCCGGGGCCTTTCTGTGTGGTTTGTATGTTCTCCCCGTGTCTGCGTGGGTTCTCTCCAGGTACTCTGGCTTCCTCTCACCATCCAAAAACATGCATGGGGATTAGGTTAATTGGCTAATTTAAATTGCCCGTAGGTGTGAATGTGAGTGTGAGTGGTTGTCTGTCTCTATGTGTCCTGTGATGAACTGGAGACTTGTCCAGGGTGTACCCTGCCTTCCGCCCTAAGACGGCTTGGATAGGCTCCAGCTCCCTGCAACCCTATGTGAGGATAAGCGGTAGATAATGGATGGATGGAAATATTCAAACCAGTGATATACAAATTTTCCAGTAATTTAATGTGATTTAACAAATGTAGTTCAGTTTCTGTGAGGCTTGCCTGTGAATAATGACTATTAAGGTAACACATTGAGCAAGACTTTGTGTGAGTCTTGCATTACTGAACATGTAGCGTGTCAAGAAACTGCATATTATCAAACCTGTCAAGATTATCTTTTTATTAGCTGTGTGTTAATTATGTGTTGAAATTTTACCTGATTTACTTTGGTTTTGTGCCCTGAGGGCAAACCTCTCTGTTTTAAAATATCATGCTGATTTACAGTAGGTGTGATTTTTTTGTTATATAACACCATATTCAAATTATATTCCTCAAGAAGGTAGTTATAAAAAAATCTGGATCACATTGAGATTAAACTGTTAACTGCCAAAATATCTGCCTTGAGATTTATTAAGGTTTGTTACAAAGCACAGTTTGAATTCATTCATTGATTTATGTTCAGCTACTATCCTGTGGATCTTAAAATCTTGTTTGCCAAATCAGAACAGAGAGAAGAAACAGTATTATAAAACATATGTTAATTTATTTAAGAGCTTTACATGAATAAATAAAACCACACAAGGCAGATAAATTAAGAATAAGGCCAAATAACATGGGATTATTTGTTGAAGTGAAGACAATAAAATGATGAGATTAGATGAATAGTAATAAAAACAGTGTAATCCATCACTCCATAAAAGCATGACATTTTCAGTGTTGATCTTCACACTGTTGCCCATCATTGGGAAATAGTAGTCAAGGAAAGCATTTCTGGGTGACACTTGCAACAGGTTCCTAACATTTAATGACTGCTGTGGAGGAAATAAAAGAGGATCACCATGGGTAAACAAGATGATTACTGTATTTGGACAAAGATTGAGCAAGCATTGTTTTGCAGGTGGAAATGTAGCTCAAGACAACTGTTTCACAAGTGTGGAGCGCTTCAACAACATAACAGTCTTCCCAGAAATATCTGCAAACCCTTTTCTAAACAGAATTATTTATAACGTGTTAATGTTCAGCATTTTGTTTACAATTCAAAATTACAATTCAGCATGTTCTCTTTAAACAAAAGGAAGTGAACTGTGTGATTGTGTGTGTGTGTGTGTGTGTGTGTTTGTCAGCTGTGCAAATTGAGCTTAGTGGTTAATTCAGTTCAGCATGTGTCAGAAAATACTTTAAGTCTAGAGGATTATAAACAGGATATGGACCTTTAATGTTGCCATAACAGTTGGGTAATGAAATTATGTTCACGCCTATTTTGCTTTTGTCTCCGTAGGCTGCCATGACAGCGACCACATTGGAAGTAACACACCTTTAAAGTGCAAGAGCATTGCGTACTCACCGAGGCTGTTTAAAAGCTAATGGAGTCTCCTGAACGGACCAGCGTGAAGAAGGCGAACACAGGCTTTATATTTTGTTCCTTATTCAGCACCCTACTGTTGCTTGCAGTCAGCGCTAACTACTGAGGGATTTGAGTAACAAGATGAAGTTTTTTCTTCTGATGATTTTCTACCTGATCCTTTGCCCTCGAGCTGTAAGTACCGACAATTTTCTTGCTACAGTCTTTGTGAATTCAGCAAAAAAAAAAAGTATTTAACTATTTAATTTTTGCAGAATTGCCATCATAGCAGTGATTCAGACAGTGATGAGGTAAGAATGAATTCTCATCACTATAGCAGTGAGTCTGACAGTGATGAGGTAAGAATCCAATTTATTAAATCATTTTTCAACTATAGTGAAATTACAGCAAAACAACTTTTAAAAGGTGTTTTATTGGAAATATGTGGTCTTGCTGCAGAGAGGCAATGGTCACTCGGGCTTTCAGCCGTTTCCTCCCTGGCCTTCCTTGCCTATCTGGCCATTTCCTGGTCTGTGGCCGCGGCCACCACCAGCCCCTGTCCCACCTCCACCTCCACCTCCAGCACCTACTGCAACTCCAACCACGACCCCAACCCCAACCACGACCATGACCCCAACCACAACCACGACCACAGCTACAACCACAGGCTCCCAGACCACCGTTGTTACTACCACTGAGGAACCACGAGGAGACAATGGGTAAACTGCGTTGATCTAAGAGCAGGAATAACAGATTGAGTTATTCAGTGATATGGATATGCTGTGCATGTGTATGTTTGCATTTATAGGCCTACTGTATACTGTATGTTGGTAGTATTTTTATCATGTTGCCATGTTGAACCAGAAGTTTACAAAATGAAAATGTATTTGACAGTGTGTTTCAGTATTGGTTCAGCAAACTTTGTTTCTGTTATTTTAATTTTTCTGACTACTTTCATGCACTTTCATTTCATTTCAGCAACAATGTGTTATTCACCTCTTTTTTACATGCCACAGTCAATATGATAACCTAAAGAATGTGTTGGTATACTGTGATTTGGAACATAGAAAAGTGAAACAGGCACTTTGGTGGGGTGTGATTATGAGTTTTGCTAGAAGTCGGTCTGGGTGGCGGTGGAGACACTTATGGGAGGATGACGACACGGCTGCGTAACATCCACTCAGTGGCTACACAGCTGTTGAGCCTTTAATACCTGACTCTGCTTCATCAGTCTGTCACTCTGTACTTTTATCATGACTCAGCCCTTTCATCACGCTGCATGTATTCACAGCATTGCATTGACATTCTGACAACCTGCTTTTTAATGTACAGTTCTTTCATCTTTTCAAACGTTTTGACAAAACAAGAGGTTTTGCGCATCTTCTCATTATGAATGTAATCTTGTAAGTTTTGTTTGTTAAATGCTGTTAAATAATGTAAACCAGCCAAACAAAAGGCAGGGATTGGTAGAAATCAATCATTTTGAATCATGCACTGAATAAGGATTTTTTTTGAGGTGGTATTTTTGTGTGCAATTTATATTTAGCTAGACTGTGTGTCAGATTTTTTAACATCTTCATATGAATCCAGTATGACTAAATATCATAAGAACAATCTGACATTAATATTGATGCTTTGCAGATGTTCTCTATAAATTCTATAAACAAATTGCTTACCTCTCTGCAATAAAACCTTGTTTTGGTAAGTGGTGTTGCGAGGGGCACATTTTGTCACGTTTTTACCAAATGTTCTTCAATTCTTCCATCAAATTTACTCTGAGCTAGTTTTAAGTACTTCTCAGCTGATACATACTACAATCTAGACTCATTTGCAATGCATGTCAAAGTACTTTTCATCTATATTTCATCTGTAAAACTTCTGTCAGAAGTAAATCTAGATGCATAGTATTTTAATATATATAATCTGGGAAGGGCTGACCTGGAAAAAGTGATCCATGCTTTTAACACATCCCATTTAGACTATTGTAACTCTCTGTACATTAGTATTGGCCAGTCTTAGCTGAACCGTCTGCAGCTTGTCCAAAATGCAGCAGCTCTTCTCTCAGCCGATACAAAGAAGCGAGGGCACATAACATTCGTGCTCTCTGCACTTCACTGGCTGCCAGTTAGATTTAGGATTGATTTTAAGATTCTTTTATGTTTTTAAGTCTTTGAATGGACTGGTCCCAGATTATTCATCTGACCTTGTTAAGATGCATCGACCCTCCAGAGCCCTTAGGTCAGTCCCTCGATCCCAGTTAAAGATGAGAGTAGATCGAGCCTTTGCTGTGGCGGCTCCCATGCTGTAGAACGCTTTACCCTTTTCTGTGTGGTCGGCGAGTCATCTGTATTATTTTACTGGTTTTTACTGTTTTACTTTTATTGCTCTTATTGTTGTTGATTATGTTATGATATAAAGCACTTTGGTCGGCCACAGGCATTTAAATGTGCCTCATAAATAAAGCTGACATTGACATTGACAGTGACATTAATAAATTGAATGTATCAATGCTGTGTGTTAAGACTTTATTGATCCCTGGAGGTGAAATAACAACAGGTTACAACAGTCTGAAGATTTCCGTTACTGATAAACAGCACTTTAAAATTAATCAAATGACATTCAAATTACCTGTGTAGGACACAAACACACTGTATATGTTCAGCAGTAAAGATGACTCCTAATACTCTAATTAAATATTATACAATATCAAGTAACAAAGACAATGCCAAAGACATAATAGTCAGGTGGCTTTTAGGTGAAGCCTTGTTGCTATGAATAAGAGGCAGTGTGCATCTGTCTATTACTGTGCACCATGTATTATAATGGTTATCTGTCCAGGGTGTCTCCTTCCCTCACACTTCATGCTGGGATTGACTCCAGAAACACATATATTAGCTTGATATATTTCAGTATCCTCATCTTTTCTGCCCACAACACTGAAACCTCCAGCTGTTAAAGCATGCACCTATTCTGGGATGAAATGTGTCCTCAGCTGGCAGTAAAAAGCCTCTTCCTTAATGTGCACTAAACTTCGGCTGCAAAGACACAATAAATGTTTATTATTTTTTAGCTTCACCTGTCCCTTATTGGCCCACTTCACTTGGGGCCTCATGTATCAAAGGAGCGTACGGAAGGAAACGTAGCATATGCCAGCATCCATGCTCACATTGAGATGTATCAACAGTGAAATGAGCCATCTTCATAGCTGGCGTACACCATGGTTGTGATGCTTTTGGTCCGTTGGCGACACTTAGAGGGGATGCTGGGAAACTGTCACTAGTTGGTAAACAATGATGTGCACATCAACACATCCACGTGTTGGCATTTACCTGCGTGGGTGTAAAAGTGGATCCAATCATACAACAAATAAACTTAGTGTTACTATTTGTTTTGGAAACCTGTTTGTCTTAGATACATATATCTGTGATTAAAATAATGAATGTTGGTCTAGAGACTGCCACAGATGGAGGATTTCACTGCCATTATGGGAGCTCCTACCCCTCCTTGTGGGTGCTCAGCTCCCACGTAATTCAAACTGTTTTTTATCAAGGAACATGTCTTCACTGAATGTTTTCTAAATTTTTACCTTAATTACTCTTTAAATTGTTTGGCTAATAAGCTAAATAGGATTTGTTTAACCTGATAGACTGTAGTGCTGGAAAACTCACATTAAAGAACACAGTAAGCAGTGAATATATTGTTTCAATTGTGGCTCTGTGAAACAATCTTTATACTTCATAAAGCCAATAACTCAGTTTTGATTGTTTATTTCAACTTGTCTGTTTTTTAAAAATGTCATATGGTGAAGTTGATGCCTGATGAGGTCAGTGGCTGAAACTTTCTACCATTCCTTTTTTCACATTTCCTTGCACATGACACAAATTACATTTGTTTTGACCATAATTGCATCGGTGAGACACTGACACATCAGCCGCACCCACAGGTGCTCCGAGCAACAGGAAATCCACAAATCCTGGGTTTTTAACGTTTGTTTATTCATTTCTGTAGACATTACCGCATCATAATTAAAGGAAAACAAGCAGTTTGGTGCATTCAGTGGATTTTCTCCAGCTTCCACCTCATTGCTTTATTCCCACCAGAGGATTCGGTTGAATTTGTCTGTTTTTTTCTGTCATGTGATTGGTTGCTACACTCTGTGAGCAGAGCATAAGTCAGTGGCCCCTCTCATAGTGCTTCGGTGAATTTGGTCAAGTGCTCTACGTAGACATTCCCTGACAACAGTGAGCCTGTGGGAACCATTTTGTTTTCGGAAATGATTTTCTTAATTCTATTTTCATGTTTTACCTTAATGGTGTCTGCACTACCAGTAAGTTGACTAACTAACTGACAAAAAAGATAGAGTGAAATGTTATTTCCAGCCTCCAACTGACTGATTGACCAGAACAATGAAACCTGCTTTGACAATGATTATTGTGGGATTTTTCTTTATTATTTACAGGCATGTCCGAATGTCCTGCTTTCACAAGGAGGAGACACTGAAGCTCTAAGAGTTGTTGAAGCAACAAACCTACCTGATGCTCAGACTCCGGCCAAACTCTCCCCTACAGTGGAGGAACCACAGTATGGGGTCCCCCAGCATCCAGGTCCCCAGGGTGGCCCTCAGTTCCTCCTAACTACACAACACTATGCTTGGCCTCCACTGAGGGGCAGTCCACTGATCCTCCCTCTGCAGCTGAGTGTCCATGGATCCCAGCTTGCTAACCAGCCGACACGCCAACAACAGCATCTGGTAAGGCAAGAAACAAACAAAGCAATATTTTTTATAGTTTGTTATTTTGTTACTGACTGCAATAAAGTAAAAAATCCCTGACCGTGCAGGGATTCACTGACAGTAAATCCGTGGCAATCAAGATGCAACTAATATATATATTTTTTTTTTTTCAGATTTTTCCTCCATATGGCTACCTTCCTCTTTTCTCATCTCAGTACAGGAATCAGCTGGTAAGATCTTTATAATATAACTGCACTGTCTTAGTTTTCTGACACAATCTTCCCATGCATTACAAGCAGTGTTGCCTGCCCAGCTCTGTACTCAACGGTAGAAGCAAGGATGTTTTCCAACCACAACCCAGCTTGAAAGAGTTCAGCGGAGGTCTATAATAATAATGTACATGTTTTGTGCTGTATAGAAAACATCCATAACAGACAGTGTTGTGAAAATATAGACTTCAGTAGTTTGCCACAATCTGTCAAATGATTGATGACTTGGATGCTGTTTTGCCTTCAGCACCATTTTTCTGTCACATATCCAATTATCTCATTTTTGGAGTAGGAGAAGGTTGTTTTGTCTTGTCTCACTGCAGAAATTGTTGCAAAAATGACACTTTTTTTCTCCTACAGTTCTCTCCGTATGGAATCCCGATGATTCTTGACTATTCTTCTCCAGCAATTCAAAATCCAAACAGTCCTGTCTTACCTGCAGAAACGCCTGCTGTAGCTGCTACTTCAGGAAATGTACAACAACAGCAGGTGTAACCACTTTTTATAAATTTGACTCAGACAACAGTGCTCATATAATATCAAAACTAACTTATTTTGCCTCAAAATGTACATGATATATTTTTAAATATTTTTACTGCATTCTGCTTCACAGAATCAACAAATTGTATACACGCTGCAGCAACCCAAGGTACATTTAAAATACACTTTGATATAATCATGATTAATGTGCAGTGTGGTTCATAATCCTCTCTCTGGTTGTTATTTGGCATTTTCTGTATAGATGTCTCCACTTGGCAGTCTTAGCTCAGAGGAACTCCAGGTAACACATTCAAGATTTGGATCCATCTCTCAGCTTGTTAAAATAGTCTGCTCAGTGAACTCAATGATCCCACTGATACTCCAATTGTGCCCCCTCCCTGGCCTCTGATTGTATCTTTCCTCTCCTCTGTCTTTCAGATGGCTGCTAAAATAGACCAGCTCGGCTTGTATCTGAGTACTGTGCTCACAAACTCACCTGCTGGAGGCGTTCAGCCTGAGAGTCAGGCCGCTGGGCTCGTAAACCCAGAGCAACAAGGTGTTGTGCCAACTGTGGGGAACTCCTCAGCTGGAGTCCTGCAGACAGTGACGCCGCCGGTCAGCTCTGGACTACAGCCCAACAACAACAGGCTCCCTGTAGCTTTGTAGAGAGCAGTGCAGGAGGCAGCCACTGTTCAACCTGTTCAACCAGCACAAGGAGACTTTGTCTGAGACGCTGAGTCGCTGACATGACTCGCATCCATCCATCCATGTTCTACCGCTTGTCCTTATGGGGGGTGGGGGGAGGTCTGGAGCCGATCCCAGCTGTCTTAGGGTGAAAGGCAGGGTACACCCTGGACAAGTCAGACAACCACTCACACTCACATTCACACCTATGGACAATTTAAATTAGCCAGTTAACCTAATCCCCATGCATGTTTTTGGATGGTGGGAGGAAGCCGGAGTACCCGGAGAGAACCCACGCAGACACGGGGAGAACATGTAGGGTTGATATGGTCAACCCTAAAAGCATCTAGCAAACGCATAACACTTCATTTGTACTGATGTTTGTCCACCTGATCAATAAAAATTACAACTTTTACTCTCCCTTTTACTCAGTTTTGGTCTCATCTTATTCCTAAGGGAAATATATTTTTAGTCGCTAAATTCTCCACTATGTTCACTGGCTATTTGCAATGTTTGTCTGGTTGCTGTGCAGGTGATATTGCTGTTTGCAATATCACCATCACATTTTAAAAAAATGTTACCTTCAGTCACTGTTGAACAACCAACCATCCACAACAACCATAAATGAGACTCTAATGAGAAGTTAAGAGAAGCGACGAGAAGTGCCGTACAGTGCCGCCAACTCTTGTAAAATTGCTCAAGCGAAATAGATCAAATTCATATCAATTCAAAATTAATAAAGATGAAAACTGAAGGAATTTTCTTCATAATTTCAATACATTTTAGTTGTAAACACACAATACAGTTTCAGTCGGTCATATTTTGTTCTTATTATTTTAGTTAAGGAAAATGATTTTTTTTTTCAGTTCTAGTGAGTGTTTTCTGCAAATAGCACCATAATGTAAGAGGTTGTAGAATCACCGTGCTGAGACATTTTCTTCACAGTTACTATTTGAGCCAGAGCCAAAACAATCATCCACAACCTTGTAGTTGAGGTCTCTGAAAAAATGGGATGTTTTGGAATCGAAAAATTACAGCTTGATGTGAGTTTCGATAGCTTCACTTTACAACCTCTGTATACATTTAGCTCCTGATCACATATGACCTTGATGCCCTTTTGAACAGCTGCACATGTAAAACATGTTGCAGGATTCGCCTGACAAAACACACCAGTGACAGAACAAATGTGATTAATGTGCATTTCAAGCCAAAAATGTGTCACGAGATTTCTCTCACAGGTAGCGCTGCCAGTTTTGTCATCATAAAAATGAAAATCCTTGGCTTGTCACCAATACCTGTCATAGGTTTGTGGGTCCTTTGTTTTGTCAGCAAATAAATAGGAGTAGTCTCTGCAGTGATCACACCCCTCCTCAACAAACCAGTGCTCGTGTGCTGCCAGAAAGGAAAGGTAATGTATCACTAACACAACTGATATCGTGTGACATTAAATTTTAAAATTATAATTTATTTAGATGTTCTTTCAAATGAATATTGTCAAATCTGATAAGTAAAAAAAAACTCTCTCTTTTGACAGCTTCATTCAAAAATGAAATTCATCCTGCTTGCTGCCTGCATCCTTGGGGTGGTCATCTGTGCGCCTGTAAGGAAAACACCATCTGTTTTTAAATATTTCTCCTTCTTATTTCTTTCTCATGATGTGATTTAATGTTGCATACTACAAATATTTGACTGAATAATGTGACCCCACTGTCACTCTAGCTGTTTCTGAGTCAGCAGATTTGCTCCTGGAATTTGCAGATTTTCAAAGGTTTTTTTTCTATGACGACTTTAAGGACTTCTTCTGCATGATGCTTTCAGTGAATAACACTACATTTACCAATATATTTTTGTCTTAATCATTGATTTTCCACTGACTCTTCTCTACTGTCTTTTGTTCTTCACAGACAGAGATGTTCATGGAGTTCGACATCCGTCATGCTCCGGCTCAGGTACAGTGCGACACAGCTCAGATCCAACTTCTCTAAATCATGACAAAAACCTTGATAAAAGACACATTTTTAAAAAATCACTGGATATAAGCTCTGCACACAGAGTGTCCACCACTGTAATGTCTAGCTGAGCCTGTTGGTGACTGCTTGTTTACTGCTTTTTCTCATGATCTTCAAGGTGAAAACATTTAATTCTTCTTCTTCTTCTTCTTCTTCTTCTTCTTCTTCTTCTTCTTCTTCGTCACAGGCAGCTCAGGCTATTCCCAATGGAGCCCCAGTTGGAACTCTGGAAGTTGTAAGAGCTGCATTGTTTACACCTTTTTTTTTAAATTATATTGAAGGAATTCTCGTCCACACGATAATCTGGATTGTTTTCATTTCCAGCTGCTTCCGGTTGATGCCCAGAAACGACTTATTGGAGGACATGTGAGGGACTATTGTGTGTGTCCGTAGTACTTTGTTGATGCTTAATGTATATAACATAAGATGCAATGAAAGCTGACACTGCAGTCTGAATGCAAGATGATTAATAGCATGTACAATTAATATGCAAGTGCATGTGTTGTCGTTGACACAGGTCCGTGGGTTCATCAAGCAGGAGATCCCAGAGCCAAACGGTAGAGAGAGCAAGGATGTGGTAAGTGTGTTCAGATCTTCATTCCTCTGACAGAAGTTGTGTGAGATTTTATTGAACTAATGGTGTCTTGTTTTTCTCATGTGCTACAGTTCTACCCCTTTGGTTTTGACCTGCCAGATCCTCACCCTGCTGCCCCAGCTCCCCCGGCTGTTCCTGTTGCTCCTGCAGCACCTGTAGCTCCAGCTGCTCCAGTGGCTCCCATTGTACCCATCATAGCTGCAGGCGCTCCAGTAAGAATGACAACAGATTTATTTTATCTTCACCCATTTTAGTTGATTGAACAATCAGTAAGACTTGGTATTGTTTTCGACCATAAGTGGACTTGAATGAAGTGACTGTAACAGGTGAGTGAACAACTGAATTGAAGCATTTGTGAGTAGAATAGGTTCATTTGATAAATGAATACTGACTCATCAGCAGACAATGCTCACTCCTGATTGGCTCATCAGAAGCATGTCATTTCAGGCTGCCAGACCTGGAGGTGATGATGATGAGGATGATGATGAAGATGATGACTAAACAATCCCAGTCAGCAGGATAGGAATAGGTAGGAAGCATGTGTACACAAAAAAACCCCCCACAAAATTCACATTGAAATATTAGCAATGCTCATAGTGTGCTGCATAATTCTGACTTTAGGTTATAACAATATTTGGAATAAAACCTTCAATAGTCACATATTGTCTTACTGGGTGACACATGAAAGTTATTTTCAACGTGTATTTGCTTCCCTTTCCACTTTAGGTGACCACTGCAGTTAGACAGCTTACGGCAATGAAAGATGACCAGCCATCACTGCTATTTCCCAAAGTATGAAAAATATGGTTCAGTGCTTTTGAGAGCATTTCTGAGGAAAAACTGTGCTCTGCAGGTGCCTGATGCCATGTGAAAGAAAAATGGAAAAAAGTGCACATCTCATAGTTAAAAAATGGTGCTGAACTATTAAATATTAATCTCTGCTTTGAGCCACTGTGTGCTGTTTGTGTGCTACTTCTAAATAAATAAAAAATACCCCATCCATTTTGTCACAATTCTTTGCTTCAAACATATTGAATTCTACACAAATCAAAACACATCTATGTGCTCAAACCGCAACGTTTTTTTTGTATCTAGTTGCAAAAGTAAATTGAATCATGAATCACATTTGAATAGAAGATTATTATAAAATTCTGTACGTTTACTCTGTAAATCTGCTTTATGATTAATGATCTATAATTGAAAAGTGAAACACAGGAACATATAACATATAACATAAAGGAAAGTTTGGAAGTTTAAATTCACATAAGATTAAGATATGAGATACACAATCAATAATTTCATCCTCAGGTTGATGGATTTCTCACTTCTGTGAAGCTGTTCTGCTCTGTCAACATATATATTTCATATGATAAATTGCATAAATTGGAATAAATGGAAGATATCTTTATTGTGCTCCTTTACTGTAAAATATTTTTTTTTACCTTTATTTGACGAGGTAAGTCAATTGAGAACCAATTCTCATTTACAATAGCAGAGAAGATATTGCAGTGCCAGATATTTCTGCCACTTTTCTGCAGTTGCAGCTAATAAAACTGTCGTGATGGCAGAATGAGGAGTGAAGAGTGAAGGTGTGCACTGCTCTAGACAGTGTAATCACTCAGAGTCTGCTATTACACAGAAAAGAGATTTGACCACTGGTCATTTAGTAAAGCTGAAGACTAGACGCCTGCACTGCACCTACTCATTGGGCACCATGACTCCCATCGACTCTGATTGGCTCTCAGTTGAGCTGGCGTCCTATAAAAGACTAACTCTGCAGAGGGTGCGATCAACTGGCATCACCTTCAACATCAACATTCATCATCTTCTCCCGTGGAGCATTTCATTGCAGAAGGTGAGTTATGAAGAACTTCAATATTAGTTCACACTCAGGACTCCTACCATCAAGAATGAATTTGATTTTTGTTAATGAAATGATGAATTGTGTCTTCAGGACAATCTGTAAAAATGAAACTGGTCATCCTGGGCCTTTGTCTGGCTACGGCCTCAGCTGCACCTGTAAGTTTTCTGAAAAAGGTTGCTCTAGTGATTTATTTCATCTAGTCAGAGATGTGGTGGTTTCTATTGATCTACTGTTTTTGTCTTAATTTCCAGTCTGTCTTTCATTACCTGCCTCATTATGCTGGTTCCAGACAACAGGCACCACCCTCACAGGTAACTCCTGAGTCAAAGTTTGTTTCTATGGAAATTAATGCTACCCACACAGATTGATACAGATATGAAGCACAGCAGAAGTATTGGTGATCACTGTCTACTGACAAGTTTCCATCCATTCAGGCAAGAAATCCCTTTACAGCTGGTCGGTCTCTGCCACAACCTGGAGTACCAACTGGGTTGGGAGTACCTGGCGCTTACAGTGTGGAACTAGTACGTCACAGTATGTCTTATCTTATATGTGGCTTTAATCACTGAGCCTACTGTACATTTATACATATATTTTCTCAGATTTATCCCCACACATTTGCCGGTGGTGTTGGTGGAACAAATGCTGCTCAGGTAAAGCACTCATGTGTTACAGAAGCATAAAAGAAGAAAAAACTTCACCTAATTGCTCACAATTAAATGTTTTCAAATGTTTGACTTTTATCTACAGCCCTTTCCCTCCCATGGTTTCATCAAATACTCCATCCCTCAGCCACCAGGCAGACAGAGTGTGGAAGTTGTAAGTGTTTCAGGGACCAAAAACACTTCATGTAGAAGCATGTTTGATACCAACTTGTTTGAACAAGACTTATTGATATGTTTGTGGTCCTGTGTGTTTACAGTACTATCCCTATGATTTCTCCCAGCAAAGGGTAAACATTTTAAACTTTGACATACTATAGAATGCATAACATTACTTAAACAATATATAACTTTACATGCAGTGCAAAAATGAGGTAATGTGCTTTCATTCCAGATAATGACAAACATCCCTCCAATGACAAATGTCCCTCAGATGCCAAATGTGAGACATTATTTAATCGTTATTGCATAAATGAATAATGCTATTTACTGTTTCTAATCATATTTTTATTCATACTCATCACTTTTCATCTTGTATTTTGTATTTACAGGTGCTGCCATTTGAATATCCCCTCCATAATATCCCTCAGCAAATCCCAAATGTGAGGAGAGACAAGATATATGCTTTGCACATTTAGCTGGATTCATTCTGAAACTTATTTTTCATTTTCTTTCTTTCATTTTTTTTTACTAGGTTCCCTCCTTTGATGCTAGTCCTCTTCCATCCCAGGATCCCCTGCAGCCTCTCCAGCAGGATCAGCCCCCCCAGACTAGCCAGGTAAAATGAATTTATTCATCTGTGTATTATCTGTGGGGACAGTATATGTAATATAATCCATGTGCTATATTTGCTTCAAAATGCTTGTTTGTCTCCGCAGATGCCAGCGAAAGTGTGAAGTGAATGAGAAGCATGAACAGGAGGCAAAACTTCTTCATCAACATTCAGACATCTGCAATACAACAATGGCATGAAATGACTGAACCTGTTTCTGCAACAAGTGGATGTGCTTACTAAAATTAAGATAAAATGCTAACATTGCCATAAAATAGACACTGTTTTTTTCACTGTGTTTAGTAAACTAAAATACAATAATCTGCGTAGAGTTAAACATATTTCTAAAGAATGTTCTACTATACTTTATAGTCTACAAGGATTTTCACAATTATTGTGTTCCTTAAGTGCTTCATAAAGTGTTTCTTTACTCATTTGAACTTTTACTTAAGAATTAAAGTTTTCAAGCAATTTCAGTTTTCTGTTTATTTAAATAGTTGTAGAATTTGATTGGTATTATTTGTATGTTGTAACACAAAACACTGCTGGTAGGTTGCAAGTAAATGTTTCATTACCAGTCAAGCTGATTATTTTACAAATTAATGATTTAATTGTTTGGGCTACTAGACTTAATAAATTCCCCTCACAGCTTCCCAGAGCCTAAGGTAGCATCTTCAAACATTCTTTTTTACCTTTAACTAAATGACACCCTCTTCAACTTGCAGAAACTTGCTTGAGATGATTCATCCTTTACACTGAATATTACAGTTTAGATGCTCCGTAAATTAGCTTTAAAACATGGGGTATGGACATTGGCTGCCAAACACCATTTTATTCTTGACCTATATTTTCTGAAACAACAAGCCTAGACAATGAGCAGCGGGCAAACATGGGCATCATGAAAAGGGAAGGGGATAATGTGAATTTGGTATCATCTAGTTGGAACATAAAGGGACATATACGCCACAGAGATCAAACCAGGAAGTGGAGACGATTGCGGTCAGAGAGCAAAACAAACAGAGTCTGGACAAAAAAGTTGGAATTTGGATGAAACTAGTGTCTACTCTACTTAAAGCTATAGTCTGTCATGTTAGAAAGCTAGCAAGAGAGCTAGCAAGATTTGAAAATAGCACGACCACTCAGCCTTCTCTAAGTTCCACCCCCTCCTGTCAGTGCTCCATCCAAAGCCACGCCCCTCAAGCTTGAACATCCCACAGTAGCATTCAGCAGGGAGAGGAGAGCTGATATACTACATCACCACAGTTGTATAACTTCCCGTTTGAAGCCAATATATCAATGTCATTTTATCACCTTTATAATGCAGACACTGATAACGATGGCCACTTTCGGTTTAATTAAAGGGCTGGCACTCAATGAGTTAAAATCTTTATTAGTAGTGTGCAAAACAAACAATGGAGGACCTATGATTGAAGCTTGTGGAACATCATAGGACAAAAGAAAAGACAGGACATTTGGGTTGGAAAGGTAAGAGGTATTTATTTATTTATTAAGAATATATTCCTTGATATGACACCGAAACCAGTGTGTAGCCTACAGTACAGATACACCATATACTGTACTGTATATCAAAGTACATCATAATTACAACACAGAGTCAACGCAATTTGCAAAGTGTGAATTCCCCCAGAGTGAAATGTAGCTGTCTTAGAAAAATAAATAACATAAAATGAAAGACCTTCCTGATCTTCACTCCCCCGGGACAAAAGCCTGTCACAACATGACTTAACATCTATCTCTTCCAAACACACAGGCACCATCCTCTCACGCTATTTCCATCCCGTTCCCTGGAACAGTCACCACATAAATTTGTAACTTCTATCACCTACATCAGAGGAAATGTTGACAGCAGGTTTGACAGCCTTCATTTGACTTATGTCACAACAACATGTAAATAAATACTGAAACAGGCTATAGTGCTTCCCTTTTCAAAGGTCACATGATACATATGGGGGATTATGAGATGATTAATGAGATATACACACAAATACAAATTATTCTTTTAGGCTCTTCTCAACATAACTTTATGTTGCTTTGCAAAGTCTGAATCCAAACTTAAACCAAAAAACATTTTTGTTTTATTTAAATCTGATCTTCAATCTGGTTTATTTGTTGAAAAAGTACAATTTATTTAGGCTGGCAAAAGTTAAGAATTCCTGTTGATATAGGAAATACTCATACCCTTCTCACAGTGCAGTTTTCAAGGTATCAAACAGAGGAACAGTCTCATTGTGTGCCAAGATAATTTTTGACAAACTAATGAACACATGTGTAGTGAAACTCATTAGCTCAGCAGTTTGGTTGCAAGACTGTCTATAACACAGTTTTGCAGATTATAGAGTAAGTCCTTCATTATCTGATTTAAATCCACAAAACAAACTAAACAAAAGAAACCTGTAATGTTCAAAATCACTATGAAACGACCTCACCAGTTAAAACAAACACAGGTATCAGTGGAAACTCAGACAGCACACACACTGTGAAAGTCAGTGTTTACAGGTAGTCTGGAAAACTAGTGTCAAATGGTTGTGTTGGAAACATGGCAAAATACTCAAGTGCAGTGGGGGAAGGACTATTTAGATATTTTCTTAAATAAAGGCCTCAATAAAACCATGTAAAAGTGGCCCATTACAAGTAAAATGTATGTATTCAGGATTCTAGTCTTACCTAGGTTGAAGTATTATCAACAAAATGTACTTAAATACAAGCATAATGGCCCCAATAAATGACTGTAATATATACCATTATTAGCTTGAACATGGGAAAAGGGAAATGTGTATTTGCAGGGGGGGCTAAATACACATTGCTATTTTCAAAGTGGTCAGAGGTACACATGTAGAATCACTGGTTTGAGCTTTAACAACATGCAGTATGTTTATGTTTATGTCTATGTACAATATGCAATTAATGACAAGTGGCACTCAGTCGTTGTTATTCGTTGCTAATTCCAGTTTCATGCAGTCTTGCATAATTTTTGTTTAGTTTTAGGGCAATAAAGAGAGGGGCCTGTACTCAGCATACTTGTGCACCATGTAATTAAATATAAATGGTGCCTTAACACTACATGCCTTGTTTTTTTTTCTTCAAAGTGTTAGGTGATTTCTTCAAACACATATCTCTGTGAGTTTTACTTGATGTGATTGGCTCTGGTCACTGGATGTTCCAGTATATAAATGGCCTCCATGTCAAAGACGAAGTAGATTATTTCCTTCCCTGAGGTGACGCACATCTTCAGTTTCTCTCCCCACTGGATTAAAAGGTGAGATGGACTTTTAATATGGAAACAAATGGTTCTAACACAATTTACATTACAGATTGAAGCCATTACTTCATTTTAAATTTAAATTTATTTCGATAGATAGATAGATAGATAGTTATGAACATGATGGGCAAGGAAATGAAATGAGAAATGAAAATTACATTTTCATTTTATGTAATGTGATGTGTTTTTTGTAGGGACAGTCATGATGAAGTTATTAGTGTTTATGATGTGCCTGCTGGTCACTATCATGGCTGCTCCTGTAAGTATTTCTTGAATATAATCTAAACTTTCCATTCAAGATCTTAAACATTGTTTTGTTTCCAGAAAAAAATGCATAAAGTCATTAGTGCTTTCTCTTCTGTCTTGCAGGTTGCAGACAGCGAAAGCAATGAGGAACAAGTAAGGTTTTTGCTTTTTCTGTGAGATGTCTGCATCTGTCTGCCATGACATGTCACACCATGTTTTAGTCATGTCATCAAATGTATATGATAGATGTCTGACAGAGAAGATAACTGACTTAATTGCAGAACATGTCTAGAGATGTCTGGTATTTCCCCAGCAGGTTGCAGCACATGCTAATGAGGCCCTAAGGTGGATGGAGATGTACAGGCTCTACCAGCAGCAGGTACTGGGGGTTCAATGTAGTTCTCATCAAGAAAAGACAATACAACTCATCATTAATTCAAATTCAGTTTGGCTTTAATCATTAATTATGACTATATGTCTGTATTTTTTCAGGGAGTGGTTGGAAATCCCTTCCTGCCTGCTGCTGATGCTCCTGTAAGTTTTTATCTCAACTGTAACATGGCTTTAGATTTATATGAAAACTTAAACATAAATGAATGGAATAAATTATTAGTAAAGTTTGTGTCTTACTCATTCATGAATTATTCATTTGTTCAGGCTGATCCAGCTGCAGCAGCAGTGGTGAGCTTACATGACACACTGCAGCATCTAATCATCTATCTCACAATACAATATGATGTTTGAGTTCAAAGTGTTTTACTTATGCAGGTGGATGCTGCAGCTGCACCAGCCCAGACAGCTCCTGCCGCTGTTGGAGACGCATCAGAGGAGGAGACAGAGGTAACAGCTTATTCCAGTTATGAATCGTTTTATTGTATTATATGATGTGCCTTTTATGCACCTCTTTATGTATTTATGTACAGCAGAACGGAGGCAGATCCTAACCTATTCACCTCTACTGCAAAGCACTGTGGGTCAAGTCCTACTGTTTTTAAACGTGCTAAATAAACTGACTGGACGTGATTATTTGCCACGCATGAACAATAAAAACACCCCTACTAGATTTAGTCTGAGTTGAGAAAACACGGATGGCGGCCACTCATTTACTCTAAAAACTGCCCACAGGAAGCAAAAGAGCATCTGCAAATTCATAAAAGGAAACAGGTGCACTTGTCCTGCACTGAATTTCAGTTGGAAGTTCTCCCTAAAGATGTGTAGTGTGTTTGTTTTATCCAAATTTAGGTAAAAAAAAAAAATCACTTAGTCGATTTCACTGAAGATATTTTTCCCCATCACAGCACAAAAACCCAGGAGTAATTAGCATGCTCAATACCAAGAAGCACCTGAGTGGAAATCAGCCATAATTAACATGATTATTCACACCTGTGCTTGTTTTCCTCTTGATTGCATGATGTGTCCTGTAAAAAGAGAGTTGTCAGACATGCTCTGCTGGTTCAAAATACACTTCAATAAAAGCGATCTAGACACCAAGTGAATCATTTGTTTCAGAGAAATATAATAGTTTCATAACAAAATTATGAAACTATAACTATGCATACATTTTGTGTATGCATGTCAACTATCAAGTCATTTGCTTTCTCCTTGGCACAGGATGGCAACCCTGCCCCCAAAGCTGCAGCACCTGGTGCTCCTGCAGTCCCCCTTAACTCTGATGAGGAAGAGGAGGCTGAGGAAGTGGAGGCAGCAGAGGCTGAACCAGCTGTGGTTGAAGAAGCCGAACCAGCAGTGGAGCCCACAGCAGACCCTGCAGCTGCTGTTGAGCCTGCCGTGGTTGACATCCCTGTAGTTGGTGCATCAGTTGATGCTGCACCAGTTGATGCTGCTGCTGTGGATGTGCCTCCAGTTGATGTGGTTCCCGTTGACCCTGCAGCCCCTGAGGTGGCTGTCGATGCTGCTGCTGATGTTCCTGCTGCTGCTGTTGATGCTGGTGCTGCTGATGCCGGTGTTGCCCCACTGGCAGCTGAGATTGACACAGCTGGAGTGGCAACAGATGCTGCTGCAGTGTAGTTATCTCCCACTTATTACCAGCGTAAGTGCTACTCTGTTTGCAGTTACAGCTATAGCAGTAAACAGCATGTGTATATGCAGCATGAAAAGCTGTGGCATATTGGACAGCAGAAAAACAAGGAAGTGTGTTTATCGTTCAGAATTTGGGTAATTAAACATGTTGTTGTGTTGTTATCTCTGTCTGTAATTGAAAGACTTTTTACAATTATGTACTTTACATTCAGTCATGGACAATTAGTCCATGATCAGCACAAGATAAAAATATATATCTTTCTGGTCTTCAGCACTTCAGGTGTTAATAATTATATTGATGGTTCTGTCCTATTAAAGTACCCCAGTAGGCAGTGACTAAATGGAATTCACCCATCATGATTTGTGTTTTATTTACACTTGCAATTTCTCTGCTTTGACATGTCAAAATATCTGCTGTTAAAAGCAGACCTATACAACGTCCATTATTTTGTCTTTCACTCAGCTGCCTGCATCACCACAAACACACAACAAAAACATAAAGATGCCATTTGGTGCTTCAAAATGAAACATTCAATACAATAAACATCCAGAGATGCTCTTTGTTTTATATAAGAGCAGTGGAATGTGTTGTCATAGAACTGTAAATGCCCCATCAACCAACAGGGAGTGCCAGTGAACCACAGGATGTCTGCACTACTCAGCAGGGAGGAGGATCTTTTGCTAATGGGATTCAACACTGATAGAGGTTCAGATTTATGTTCACTCTCATGACTGTTATTCATATAGAAGGATCCAGATCCATCTGATCTGAAATCTGTAATGCCTGGCACGATTTAATAGGATCAGGAGTGGATATGGCTGAGGGTGCTGACAGAGCAGAAGATGCCGGTGTGTGTGTGTATGTGCACATAGGCTAAATCCTCTGCTGTTATGCAAATGGTCAACAGTGACAGCCTGTCGCAGACAAAAAAAAATGTCTCGACACAAAATGTTTCACAGAGTTCTGGACCTTTGCTAACAGGTTAACTGAAAGTTGTTAAAACTTCACTTAAGCAAAGCTTGTCTCCCACTGGAGTGGACAAATTAGGAGGATGAGGGAATTTGCCTCTCCTCTTGTTCGCCAACTCTAATCCACAAATCCTTATCAGGGTCATTGAGACTCTATGACACAGTTACTTAGACTCAATGCTTAGAGGGGACAGTTGACTAGGTACATTTTGATATATTTTAATTAGCATTGAATGAGTAATACAATACGTTTGTTGCTGCTGTGAGTAGTCAGCTTCCAGACCTTAAAAAACTACAAAAGGATAAAAGGAAAATGGACTTCACATTACATTAAGAAGAGGAAAAGGTAAGTCACATGAACCTGAATGGATCACCACTTCACTATATGGAAACTGACTGTGCAACCACATTTAATGTCACATAATAGAACTCTTTTCAGTCCATGCAAAATAGTGGTTTTCTATGTGTGTACCTAAGGCTTTTTCTTCTGCAGGGCTACTTTCTTGATTGTCCTATAAAATGCCAGAAAATATTCAAAACTGTCCATCACAAGTTCTCAGAAGTCTGTGTAACATTGAATGTGTATGAGCATTTAACCTCTCTAGTCAGGACTTCCTTACTCAAAATCTCCACTTGTGATTTATATTCTCAAACTGCAGATTTGCTGCAATGTCCACTTCAACCACCCGTCCCCTCCTCACAGTACCACCTCACACTGCATCACAACTCTCCACAGACAGTGAAGAGTCCAAGGACAAGGACAACCTGTAAGCAGAGGACACAATTAAATGATTTGAACCAAGAGCTTACAATGCATTGATGAGAGAGTGGTTAATTAACTTCATTTGCAATGTGCCGTATTTCTTCCAGAAGTGCGCCTGAATCAAATCGTCATTGTTGGCTTAATATGAATAACAGCAATAACAATGAAGAAGAGTAAGTATGATTACGGATTCACAGAGAAGAGAAAAGTGAGGCCTTTGATGTATCTCACTGTAACAATAATTTCAGAAAAGCCTATTAACCGTGTTAATGAATCATTTTCCAGGAAGAAAAGGGAGAAAAAGAAAAGGAGAGGAAATAATAATTGTGTTGTTTAACCTTTCATAAATGCCACTTTTAAAGACTATTTGAAGCACAATACAATGTTGTGGTGTGTATTTCAGAAATAAGGAGACGGAGAACAAGGAAAAAGAAGAAAAGGAGACAAAAGAAAAAGAAGAAAAAGAGGCAAAAGAAAAAGAAGAAAAGGAGTCCAAGGAAAAAGAAGAAAATGAGACAAAGGGAGGGAAAGGAAAAAAGGAAAAGGAAAAAGAGGCAGAGGAAAAAGAAGGAAAAGAAGAAGCGGGAAATAAAGAAAAAGAGGTAGAGGAAAAACAAGAAAAGGGGGAAGAGGAAAAGGAAGACAAAGAGTCAAAGGAGAAAGAAGAAAAAGAGGTTGAGGAAAAGGAAGACAAGGATTCAAAGGAAAAGGGAGACAAGGAGGCAAAGGAAAAAGAAGAGAAGGAAAGGGAGGCAAAGGAAAAAGAAAAAGAGAAAGAAAAACAGAATGAAAAGGACAAAGAAAAGTAAGTGCATCATTTAGAGTAACTTTCTCAAGGCAACATCTTTCACTTCCATAGATTTAATTTGTACTTTCTTTCTCTCTTTTCCATAGGCCCAAAGAAATATTTGTCATTAATCCTGCTGGGAATTTGTATTATAACTGGCTGTTCATCATCGCTATGCCAGTCATGTACAACTGGACCATGATCATAGCCAGGTGATTTCTATAAATTAGTCATCAACACTTCCCTGCAGGTCTAAAGGTCACATGATTCCATGCAGCTCCATTAAGAGCTTTTCATATACCCACCCCAGCTGTTGGGGCTGACAGTGTGCAGAGAAAAAGCCTTGTTATTTTATAAAGCTGGTGGCAAAATTCTTTGATTAATAATAATTTGGACACACTGCAATAATAAATGTGGTCATTTGTAATCTTGGAACTATATCAGTTTTAGCTTTGGGACATACTGTAGCTGTCATTGTTTTTCATTCACAGAATAAACTCATTGCTTGTGGTCTTCTTTTTGTGCAAACAGGGCTTGCTTTGAGGAGCTACAGCATGACTACCTCATTTACTGGGTTGTTCTGGACTACTCCTCAGACATAGTCTACCTGGCTGATATGTTCTTCAGGACCAGAACAGGTGAAAAGCTGACCTGACCCTCCCATTGAAATATGTTAAATGATGAGTTCCCATTGTTTTCCAAGTATGTCAAGCAGTTCCGGATCATTCTGCACAGGAAAAGATTATTTTAAACACGGTTTTAACATAAGTGATGGAAAGCATCAAATTTCACAACTCTTTTTCTGTGCAAACATATTTTCTAAACTCAGCTGACACAGTCAGGAAGAACAATTATAGTGACGGTGAAGTGTTTTATAGCAATAACCACCACAGCAGTAAAGGTTCAATAAAAATTAACAAGATATTGGTTTTTGAGGACAGAAGAAACATCTGTTAGGCTGGTCTGGGAGGATGTTCAGACCAGGCGAGGGGAGACTCAGTGTGAGGGTTCTGTTTTTCCACCTGAGCTGGTTATAGGCCCCAGGATGGTACCTAGAATGAGACATGGGAGAGTCCTGCACCAGACTGAGCAGGGAGGGATGAGAGGAGAAAGGAAGAGAGGATGAAGGGATGAGGGCAGAGGAAGACAGGCAGGAGAATGATGTTTGCAGGATGGTTTAAGAAAAATGAGACAAACAGGGCAGGATGGGTCTACCCTGGTTAAATAGTGTGTGAATGTCACAATAATTTGCAAGCCATTTTGCGTGTGATGAGAACATTTGTCATTGTCATGAAGGCTGTAATTACTGCAATGTAATGCTCATTGTAGATCTTGTGCCATAAACTAAAAAGTGAGAAGGACCACTTATAGAGAAACACACAAACACACGACTTTCAACCAGGAGTCCCAGAATTGTGTAGAGATATTTTGCAGTTATGTGACATTTGTGAGGCGCTTCACATCGTCGATTACATTGTTTCCATACTGATTTTACATACAGTAGTTACAGTAATTTAAACCTGTCCATAATTTTATTCCCAAACCTAGCCATGTGGTTTGCATATAGCACAAAAGGCAAGACAGGCTAAAGTGTCATGAGATTGAGTCCGGATCTGTCATGTTTTTGGATGTTTGAAACAGGCCTGTCCTCTTTTGCGTCTTGTTTGCTTTTGCTTCCTGTCTTTCTTTGTTTCCCAACTTTTTTGATTTTCCTGATTTTCAACTGTCCCTCATTGGTCCTGTCATTATTTATACACCTGCAGCTTCTTTATTTTTGTCGGATAAGTCTGTTTTGTTACAGTGTTATTCTTGTTGTTGCCCTGATATTTTTGGATTGTGGTTTGCCTGGAACCCGCCTGCTTTGTGATTCCACTTATAAGCTTTTGTCAGCAAATGATTTGAGCACCAATCTGACTGCTGCCTGCATTTGGGTCCACTCTGCCTGCCTGGCTCCTAAAACCCCTGACACCTATCAACAGGAAACAAAGACTAATTAGAACATGAGAACAGCTCTTTAAAAAGTAAAGAGTATCGACTCCCCTTGCCTAAAACATCACTGATGCAGCCAACCATTTCCAGAAGTGCTCTATAGTTTTAATTTGAATGATTATCATCTGTATGTAATTTGTACATATCATGTCTTTAAACTTCCTGCTTCTCTGAATGCAGGTTACCTTGAGCAAGGCCTGATGGTGAAAGATAAGCAGCTACTCCTTGATCGTTACATTAACACTAACCAGTTTCGTCTTGACGTCATCTCGATGATTCCCACTGACATCCTCTATGTCTTCCTCGGCCTCGACTACCCAGAGATCCGCATCAACAAGCTGCTGAGAATCGGCAGAATGATGGAGTTTTTCACGAGGACAGAAACAAAAACCAATTACCCAAACATCTTTCGCATCACAAACTTGATCATGTACATCCTCATTATTATCCACTGGAATGCCTGTTTCTACTACTCTTTCTCCAAATCCATTGGTTTTGGTGCTGATGATTGGGTTTACCCAGCTCTGGATGATCCTGATGAGCCTGAGTTTGGGGAATTTGGCAGGAAATATTCGTTTAGCCTCTACTGGTCCACACTGACCCTGACTACCATCGGAGAAACCCCACCACCAGACTTGGACTCTGAATTTTTCTTCCACGTTGTCGACTTTTTAGTGGGGGTCTTGATCTTTGCCACCATTGTTGGAAACATCGCCACCATGATCTCCAACATGAACGCTGCCCAAGCTCAGTTTCAGGCCCGGATTGACAATATCAAGCAGTACATGCAGGTAGTTCTTTTTCCACTCAAAAAATTGGAACATGCATGAATAAATTAAGCAGTCCTATGATTATGTTGTCTGTTTGTGTTTTCATTTGTTTACAGGTGCGAAAGGTCAGCAAGGAACTTGAGTTGCGAGTCATTACGTGGTTTGACTATCTGTGGAATAACGGCAAGGCGCAGGATGAAAGAGAGGTGCTGAGGTATCTTCCAGACAAGTTAAAGGCTGAGATTGCCATCCAAGTCCACATGGATACCCTCAAGAAAGTTCGCATTTTTGCAGACTGTGAAGCAGGATTGCTGATCGAGCTTGTGCTCAAGCTGCGGCCACAGGTGTTCAGTCCTGGAGACTATATCTGCAAGAAGGGCGACATTGGCCGTGAGATGTACATCATTAAAGATGGGAAACTTGCAGTTGTTGCCGATGATGGTGTTACACAGTTTGTTGTGCTGGGAAGTGGTAGCTATTTTGGTGAGATCAGTATCCTTAATATTAAAGGCAGCAAAGCCGGCAACCGACGAACAGCCAACATCCGCAGTGTTGGGTTCTCAGACCTCTTCTGTCTGTCCAAGGATGACCTGATGGAGTCACTGCAAGAATATCCAGATGCCAAATGCATGCTAGAGGACAAAGGGCGGGAGATCCTGATGAAAGATAATCTGATAGATTTGGACCCAGCTAACATCATGCCTGAGGCCAAGGAGCTGGAGGAGAAGGTCAATAAATTGTACAACACAATGGAGCTGATGCAATTCAAGCTGAAGAAGATTCTGGCAAAATATAAGAAGACTGACAAGGCTCTGAGACATCGTATAGCAGATTTGGAGCGCCTAACAGGAGAGGAAGTAGAAGATGAGGATGAGGATGAAGAAGAGGCAAAAAAGGAAGAAAAAGAGGTGGAGAAAAAGGAAGAGGAGACAAAAGATGAAGACAAAGAAAAAGGAGAAGGTGAAGGGGAAAAGAAGGCTGAGGAAAAAGATGAAGAAAGAAAAGATGAAGAAGTAAAAGATGAAGGAGTGAAAGATGAAGAAGCAAAAGATGAAGAAGTAAAAGATGGAGTGAAAGATGAAGAAGCAAAAGATGAAGAAGTAAAAGATGAAGGAGTGAAAGATGAAGAAGCAAAAGATGAAGAAGTAAAAGATGAAGGAGTAAAAGATGAAGGAGTGAAAGATGAAGAAGCAAAAGATGAAGAAACAAAAGATGAAGAAGTAAAAGATGAAGAAGCAAAAGATGAAGAAGGAAAAGGTGAAGACAAAAAATAAACCCATAGTTTCTATAAAATACTCAGCACTTTTCTATATAGACATATTAGAACCTTTAACAAGACATTTGTCTGACTGGACTTGTGTACAGATAATTAAAAAAAGAAAGAAAGACCAAGAAACACTAGCAACTGGCTGAAATATCCACTGGAACTTGTCTTAAAAAGATATTGCCATTGTGTATATACTGTATTATAAATAATTATATCAATAAATAAATAAATATATAAATTATAAAATTAACAAAATTCATTCAGTGGTCAAATATTGCCAATGAGAGTATTGATATTTAATTCAAATAAAGTGTTGGCTTCGTTTGTCCTCTTTATTGTAATTAATTTAGTGACTGATCACTAGAAAAAACACAACCAGTCTTCATCTTGTACGAGTTATAACCCTAAAGACCTGAGAATTATTCTCTGTATCACAAACTGACCCCAATATCCTGCTCCTGGCAGGCTTAAACAGAGTGGTTTCTTGATGAATCAATTACTGTTCAGAATCATATCTCTGGTTCTGGGATTAAATGGCTATCTACCAAGGTTACCTTTTCATTATATTATATTATTGCATTTATCTTTTTATGTTGAAAGAAAACAAATTTCAATTTAAATTCTATTTTCCCTAGAATAGGTTCATAGATAGATAGATAGATAGAAAATAATAATAATAATAATAATAATAATAATAATAATAATAATATAATAAATAATGAAATAAAAAATAAAATAAAAAACAAAATAATAAACAAAATAAAACAAAAAAAATACATACGTTCATTACAAAAACAAAAACAGTTGTAGAAAGAACACGTTTGTCTATTTTTGAGCTTTTCTCCCCGGAAAATCTAACATCTGATTTCCTGAAAATTAAAGTGTTTCCATTTGAAGGCAGCTGCAGTAGAAAGACATACAACTCCAAGTTGGAGCTTATCATTCATTGCATATGCTATTTGTGTGTATGCATGTGACATGATGCTCTGCATCACTGAACATGTTTGATTTGAGTTCACTCAAAAGAGGTGCAAAGAAAAATCACATCAAAAGGTCACAAACCTCCTCACTTTTTACTCGTTTACAAGTGCATACTTTATCGCTACACTCAGCGGAATCATTTCCCCCTGAAGCCTGACGTCTGAATGAACAAATATAAACTCTCTCCAATGTGAAAGCAATATTGATCCTCTTCTGTGCTGGCCTCTCAGCACAGATGACAATGTGGCACCAGCCCAGAGTCACATTCCCAAGCTCTAATGCATGAAGTCATTGATAAAGCCAGCGAGAAGGCGAGCAGCCAATTTGTGATGCCTGGTACAGCTGAATTAGTGTGCCAGAGATGGTGATTTGTTTCCAGGGGCTGCATGTATCGCTTTGCCTGCTGTCTGCTGTCATTCGTAGCACAAAAGAAAAATGAACAAAAAATGGGCCTTGGCATTTTATTCTGATATCATCGCATTCCTTATCTTCTTGTGAGATTTGTTCCTATGTGTTTTAAGTCAGATTCACCAAACACGCTGCACTGGACAAAGTTGATGTAAATTGCTTCAGCTTGAATCTGTATATTTTCAACAACAGCAGGCAGCTTCAGATAACAGATACTTTCATGACTCAGACCATGAAATCCTGCTTTTATTCAAATTATAGAGGAACCGAATTTGAAAGAGTGAATGCCACATATGAAATTAGGTGCTAAAATGTCTTTCTAAAGCCAAGACATCCATGATGGGTGAGTTTATAATAGATTAGGTGATGCTACAGTGTAATGGTTTTTAGTTAAATGAATAAATGTGAATAAATGTGTTCCTTCTCAAGTCACTGTTGACTTTTTTTAATCATGATCTTTCCTTAACCTTAACCAAGTGGTGTAAATTTAGTGATTCCATAGTGTCAAGAAAAACACATTTAATGTCAGCATTCCTCATGTTACCAGAAAACTTAACACAGCCGGCATTACTTTTCATCAAAAATGTTTTTGCTGTTACAGATTACTTTGTATGGTTGGCTGTCTATTTTCATAGCAACCATACTGATTCATCATTTGGGACTATGGATGCAAATTAGCTGATGAGCCAAATCCAAACACTTACATTGATTAAATGACAATATTGATTAATGTACATTGTCTGTTCCCCCAAAATAAACAAAATCACATCAATCACATCCATGCTGTTTTAAAATGTATAAATGTAAAACTTGCACACTGGGGCCCAAAGCTAATTATAATGTTATTATTAACATGAAGTCTGCTCACCATTTTCTTTCTGAGATTTTAACCTCACGATGGTGTTTGATTGCATCGATGGTGTTTGATTGCTTGGAACAGAAATGTCTCTGTTGTTTTTATTATCATGTTTTTTTTGTTTCATTAATACTGCATGTACAGTATATATTTGTGTACATGTATGTTGTGGTGTAACTAAATTCAAATAAATTTTAAATTATGATTAGGTTTGTCCTCTTTTCCCATCACCAGCAGGTCTGATGTTTTAAATCATTTGCTTTTATCTTGAACTGTACAGCATACTTGTTACACATGTATAAATATTAATGTCACACACTCAATGTTGTCATGAACTCAATTGTGATAGCCACTGAAAGCATGTTAACAGACGAGGTGCAGTGAAGTGATGTAGCGTATGTCAGTTATTCAGTGGAAATTGCTGCCTATGAGGCTGATTTCCCAATGGAGATATTTCTCAGCAGGATTAAACATCTGAGGGTTTTCCCTGTATTGACCAGTACTGCCGCAAGAAAAACAAAGAAGGGTCCTATTTTACATTTTACATTATTGATATGGTTAAAGGATTGTAAAGCTGTTCACTTTGCATTTCTCGCTGCTCAGCTGAGTTCAACCTGAATTTATCCACTGTTTCAGTACTGACTGCACTCTCAAAGAAACTCATTAAATGAATGGCCATAATGCAATAATGAAAATATCTGATCACTGGTGAATTAATTGGAAATTGTAAATTAGTTCCATTGTGGTGTCTGTGTATGGTATGTGTCTTAAAAGTCAGTGCTGGCTTTCTGAGTATTTAACAAGAGCAGCACAGTGTGTGGGGTTGACTACAAAAGTCAAAGTACAGTGTATGTCTTTTTAGCAACAGTATAAAATATATGTTTAGGTTGATTGCTGCCAATAAGAAAAACAATGAATTTTGCCATTGTTACCCTTTTAGCCACCATAGTATCCCTCGGGTGCTGTCTAAAGTACAAATCTGAGGTACTTTTATACAGTATTTCTGTATTTCCATTTTCTAGTACCTTACTCCTCTGTGGCACTAGATTTCCAGACTCAAAACCCACCTGTTTAAACTGTTCATAACATACTGTGTACTGTACATACTGTATCTTCTTCTGCCCCAGCTTGATATGCCAAAAAAGAGAACACTCTTCACTACCTTTTTTATTTACTGTAAGGCCAGTGTGTTCTCACTCCAGTCCAAATTTCTGTTGATGTAGATGCCCAGATACTTATAGAACTGCACAATCTCTACATCCCCTCAGCGGAGACTGGGGAAATTGGTGTTTTGGTCCTTTTAAAATGAAACCACTAACTTGACCTCCTCTTGCCCCTCTCTCACACATCCTACAATCAGAGTCATTGGAAAACTTCTGGAGGTGACATAACTCTGAGATGTAGGTGAAGCCAGAGGTGTAGCGGTATAGGTTAAACACCTCTGCTGCAGCCTGGTCACTATCACTGCTGACTGGCCACATTGTAGCCCCTGATGGTCTTCATGTCGGACCGAACCTCCTCGTGCTGTTCTGTTGTAGGTTGTCCTCAATCTTCCTCCTGTAGGCACTTTTGTTCTCTCTAATTTACACCTTCAGCTCTCTCTGCACTTGTTTCTGCTCCTCTCAGTTTCCCTCTCCTCTCTTTTTCCATTCAAAAGAGCCTTGAGATCTCTGGTAACCCAGGATTTGTTATTTGGGAAACACTGGACCATAGGTGCAACAATATCCTGACCGAAATGGATATATGCAGTGAAAAAGTCCATCTATGTCATCATCAAAGGAGTGGCACATCTCCTCCACAATAAAATGAATTATCGCTTCCTTCACTTTTTGCCATATTTCATTAAGTATAGCTGCAACTTTTGCTGTGCTTCTGCACTTCACAGCAAGCTGTGACATGTGTCATCATGCTGTATCTTAAGTTTATGAATATACGTCTTCCATTCCTGTCCAGCTTGTGGGGTACTAAAACCTAAAGCTTCAAACAGTATGAAAGACTCATTCCTGTCACTTATCTAATAGAGCCATTTTGAAAAAAAAACTGTCAATACCCTGCTGAGCCCTCCCAGCTCTTATAAAACACTAACGCTGCAAGTGGGGAGTGCATTGTGAATGTGATGTGGTGAATGTAATATCCACTGGTTGCAGCCAGAGAACAGATTTATAGAAACACTACATTAACAAAAGGAGGGCTGACATGTGCTTTATTCTTAGCAACAGGTGATATTCACAAATCTTCTTAAGGCTACGTCAGCCTTGAGTCTACATGTACAATCATGTGAGCTCATATAAAACTGTTTTGATTCTGAATCTGTGTCAGAATGTTTCAGTAGCACAAACACATCCTCTGACAGCCTAATTGATTAGTGTGTGACAGTCAGTGGTTGATCAATAGTCAAACTGGCATGGCACACCATGGCTACAGTAAAATGGACTACAAAGTAAAGCTTTCACCTGGTGTACTTCTTAGAAAGGCGATGCTCAGCTGTGTGTCTGATATAAGGACAAGCGAAGAAATATTTGAAGAGCAATACTCTTTCATTTAAAAAAAAGATGTCCCTGGTTACATTTTGAATTGATCAAAGCAAATAGCCCTGAGCCCCGACGAGAGTCCTGACACCAAGGAGGCAGCTGTGAAAAGAGCTGAACCTGCATGTGCCCGAGGCCCTGATGCTTTCACAAGAAATACACCGAGAAATAGTGCAAAAATTACATTTTAGGTCAAAAAATATAATTACCTAAGGACAATCCAGTCTCAACAAGCACATAACAAAACAACACACAGCTAATGAGCCTGCACCTCATTAAAGCAGCTAGTTTCTAAATGATCAGATGACTGGAGACTGGACTCTGTGCAAATATGTGTCATATACAAATAGAGCATTTTTAACATTGTCTTTTGTCATGGTTACTGAGTTCTTGGACATCTATTCCTGTAAATTGCATGCTACACAATGCGAGTGCATAACAGGATCCCAGTGGTGTTTTTGTGTAATGCATTTGGAGTGTCATTTTAGCCTGCATATGCATCAACGTACGTCAGTGCTTCACTGCTGGCTGGGGTCCTGTGTGTGTTGTGATGTTGTTTCATTGTTCTGTTGTCCTTTCATATTTTTCCAGTCGGGCAATAAAGGCTAAAATGCTAGAAAATAATGGGTTAATGGCTGAGTGAGGCTTTCATAATCATAATGATATGAAAAAAATAAAAAAGCAACAATTACATTTTTTCAGTATTGAAATGAAAATTCCTACAATGTAATTCCACAGTACTCTTCAGAGAATTCAATGTCATATTCCAGGACAACTCTAAAGATTTAAATATATTTACTGAGGCACAGACGGTGTAAGTGTTACTGATTCTTTCATATCATAGTGATCTGCAGCATGGCACTGCTGATCTACTGATGGGGACTAAAAGGCTCAGGGACTGTAAACGTTCCGAGTCCGAGCAATTATTACATTGTTGTTTTTCTATTTCCTTTCATTATCCTGTTATCAAAACCAAAATAGAGTGTTAAAGTAATAATTAATTTGCATGCAAGTGATGTATTCCTCCCTTCCTCATTTAGGTGCATCTAACTTCCCATTAGATCATCCCTGCATGTACCACATGTAGCCGTTTGCATCCTTTCAATCACAAAGTAATCACGTTGTATGTTCTGTACTAAAGGCCTCTTGGATCACACAGTTGACAACTGAAGAGCCCCTTTGGTTTTTTTTATAGAGATGAAGACTCAAGCCATGAAAGCCATAGAAATAAGGTCCATGCCCTCTGTAAGTGGTAACCTTGATATACACTGCATGCTGCTGTAGTTGTTGTTTTTTTCTGTAATGAGTTTTTTTTTCCCTTTTCTCAACAAATGGACCCATTCTCTCTGGGAAAATATAGTAGACTAAGTGATGAAAAAAATAATATTACATTGGAAAAACTGCTTGGAAAGACATCATGGGAAGTATGAAATATTTTAATTAATTAAAGCAAGATTTTGTCCCCCTGACACTCTACTGCTCCACCTGCAGTACAGTAGGTGGGGGTAATTCACCTATAAGATGGATGGCAAACCAATATTATAACTCAAAGGTGAAGCATGGCGTGGAGGTAAGAGAATTTTAGGTTATGGCTTTAGTATTGTTTATTTTTCTTGTCTCCAGTTGCTGGTTCAGTGAGTTTGGGTTTGTTGAGTGCTCAGATTTTATACCGTGTCGTTTGTACAAGTGGGGTAAAGGTTTCACTTTGTTCAGGAAGAAAAATGTATAATAGTATCCAACACAACACCTGGATCATGAGGTCGCCAAATTGCTAGCACCACTAATGTAGAAGAGCATGTATTGTTAGTATGACTGTGCCAGAGGAAGAACACATACTTTTTAACCCCAGAGCTAAAAAAATATTTTTCTTAACACATTGCACACACACTTTAAACAGCACCTACATGCAAATGAAGATGTCAGCTGCTCAAGGATTTGGGGATTTGGTGCATTGAACATGGTAACCTCAGCAGTCCCAGAGTGGAGGAACTGCACCTTTCCAGTCCACATGGGGACTTGAACCAACAACCTTCCATTTCCAAAATGAAGAACCAACAAATTAATCTACTGCTGCGAAGCTTGAAATTGTGTTTTGTTATGGTAAAAATGGTTATCATGTGCTTTTTTAATCTTTATGTGGCTATTCAGTTCACATCACACCAGAATAATACCACAGTAGACTTCAAACTGAAGTCAGAAACTTCATCAAAACATTGCACAGTACTCATATTCATATGAACAAAACCCTTGAATATGCATGCTCTATTTCCACTCTGCAAACATTTATTATGTTATTATTAAACATCATGAACCTTTTGGCAGAATTTACATATCCTTGGGGGCAAAACTTTAGAATAGTCAGTGTCTCATATGAATTTTAATCAGCATTAGCATGCAGCGTTGCACAGCAGAGCTATAACGCTTTCCTAACACATTAAACCCATTCAAATCAGTGCAACAATCATTTAAAACATAGTGTAATGATTCAGTGATTTCTTAATTAAGGGTGATTTAGTTTCCTGTCAAACTCAGTTACTCAAACGTATCTTTATTATCAGATGCATTTCAAAACATCATGTAAATGTAAAGGTGTAAATAAGTCTACATTTTTTTTTACTTTCTATGTGTGTCTGTGCATTTTCTTCATACAGTGGCTGTTTGTGTTGTGACTCAATATAATGCATCCGCCTGACGCCACAGGTGAGGCAGTGAACTGAAATGCATTCTTCTGCAGCCTGGTGCAGTGAAGTGAAATGGCCTGTGACTGATCACAAGTTATGTGGCATTACATAGCCACACGTTTACAAGTAAACAAACTGAGCCATAAACCTCCTATAGAGCAGATCATCACTGTTTATAAATGACTTGTGTACCTGCTGCCGTGAGACACAGCTGACTAGAAAGCTTTACTGGATTGACTGGATCTGATGGAGGGCATGTAAATGTACCTGCGCAGAGGGTACTGTGGATGATCTGTTATTCATGAAGTTTAAAACATCAACCAAAAGTATCAATCAATCTCTTTCACCGCGTGTGCCACTTGTGCGTCATGAGTGCGCACGGCTCCCTGTCTGTTTCTGCTGCTGCTGCTGCTGGAGGAGAGGCTGTGCGCTCACACAGCCACATTCAACAGGAACTGGATGAGCTTTGTTGCGTGTTTCACCGATTTTATTACTAGGTCTATTACTTTATACTGACACGTGTGGAGCAGCTGTATACATTCTCTGTGCGGATCTGGAAAGGACGTGCATTTCGAAAGGGATGGTGCGCAAGTTGTGCGCAAATGGTACACAAATCCTCATTTCGCCATTCGATCTCTGCGTCTTAGTGAGTAGATTAGACTCGTGAAACAACCAAAGGCATCCGCTATATTCGAGGGAAAAGGGGAAGAGGATGGCAGCGGCTCATAACGGATCAAACATAACGACGAACTACACTAATCAGTTCGTGCAGCCGCCGTGGCGCATCGCTCTCTGGTCCGTCGCATACAGCTCAGTGTTGGCGGTGGCGGTGTTTGGAAACCTCATTGTGATATGGATCATTCTCGCCCACAAGCGCATGAGGACGGTGACGAACTACTTTCTCTTGAACTTGGCGTTTTCGGACGCGTCAATGGCCGCGTTTAACACTTTGATAAACTTTATCTACGCTGCCCACGGGGAGTGGTACTTTGGGGAGGCGTACTGCAAATTCCACAACTTCTTCCCAGTCACATCCGTGTTTGCGAGCATCTACTCCATGACTGCGATAGCTGTGGACAGGTGGGCTCATGAAATACTGCAAGAACAATATGTATATTGTTGTTATATATATATATATATATATATATATATATATATATATATATATATATATATATATATAAATAATTACTGATGATGCCCCTCTTTCTCTACCCTAAACCCTATAGGTATATCGGTGTGAGTTTTTTGGTGTGATAAGGTATAATATAATAATTAGTAATGAAGCCATTGAGGTAAAATGTTCCATTGCAACCTGGATTCCACCCCTCTTAACCATCAAAGATGCAAAATACCTGGGTCCACATGCACAAAACATGAATATTTCCAGCTGGTCTGTTTAAAAAAAAAAAAAAAAAAAAAAAAAAAAAAACTTTACCTGGATGCTTTCTTCTTAACTGCTTTGGACATCTCCTTTTTGATTGTTCCACTTTCCACCAGCAGTGGCGGAAAATTGAATTTTCAACCCTCATTAGTGTTATGTGTTGCTTGAAGACAAAGTGCACTCCATCTGGGCTCCTTATGCAGTCAAAGTCATTTGATGTCATATCGGAGTTGTCATGCTCGTAAGAATTTACTCATGGAGTCCCGTATCAGTTTAATTTAAACTCAACTGATGACATTTCATATAGGCGTTGTCACTCACATGATTTCATCAGACCTAACACACACCTGCTGTGTGTATTTCTGTCTCCAGGCTGATAATTACGTCTTTGTGATATGTATTACAATAATGGAAAGGCAGAATCCCAGCAGGAGGCCTCCTCCATTTTGCCCACTCTGAGCCTATAGTCCTCACAATTATTTGTAAATTTCCCTACCACTGAAACAAAGTGAAGCTGTTCTTTTGCATAGAGTCTGCAATGCAGTGAATGACTCTTTGTGTGCCAACACCCCAGAGAAGATCACCCTCTTCTGTGCTTTTATGCTCTCTGACTCACTTGTTTTCCGTCACATGTGTTTATCTTCTTTGCTCTTTCACACCTCTTTCTTTCTTTGTTTCTCCATGTCTTTCTCTCCCCATGCCACTGTCGTTTCCAGTAATGTGGTGACGCAGTCACCACTATCAGCTGGGCTTTGATACTGATCAGTGGGCCGTCATACATTGAATAAAGGGATTAGACTGATGAAGGAAGCGGCCACAGGCCAAACATAATGAAGACAAATGTGTGTAGAGTCTGCATGTAGGCAGGCCTTGTATGTGTGTGTTGAAGTGTCACAGTGCGTTGTGATGCTGTGTGAGGTGTTTTCCTCATCTAGTACTTCTCCCTGACACACAAATGGAGCAATGCATTTCCTGAGGCCCTGCTCATTTTGGCCTCTCTACAGTAACTTTCATGGGTTTGTATTTTTGGTCTGCAGTGTCTGTTTGATTCTGTCAACTGTGTACTGAGAAAGAGAACATCGGCATGACCTCTACAATGTAGACGTAACCTCCGGTCATGCTTTTCGTAACCCCAGTATGTTGCCGTCTCCGCTCTGATGTCTTGAAATGGCATGAGGCCACAGTTCATGATCATTTGTGAATCTGTCCTTCCTGTTGACTCTCTGTAATGCTGAGTGTGTTTCCTCAGGCAGTGGAGTAAAGCAAATGCAGATTGCTGTGAAAGGTAACTGGCGAAGCCTTGAAGCTTTTTGTGATAACACGGCTGGTGCCTTTTTCCATTACTCACATTTGTTGAGTTGTGTTGAAGCTGGATGCAGAATACAGCCTCATCATTATGTGCAGCGTATACATAACGTTATGACCACTGACAGCTGTGAGTGAAGTGAATAACACTGATTATCTCTTCATCATGGCACCTGGGATATATAAAGCAACAAATTAACATTTTGTCCTCAAAATTAATTTGTTAGAAGCAAGAAAAATGGGAACGCATGAGGATTTGAGTTTGTGATGACTAGAGGACTGGATCAGAGTATCTCCAGAACTGCAGCTCTGGTGGGGCGTTCCTGGTCTGCAGTGGTCAGGATCTATCAAAAGTGGTCCAAGGAAGGACCAGTGGTGAACCAGAGACAGGGTCATGAGAGGAAAAGGATCATTGATGCGGGAATGGAGTCAGTCAAAATCTTTATTATCCCCAAGGGAGCAATTGTACCGGGTTCGAATCCCGGCCCCCGGGCCTTTCTGTGTGGAGTTTGCATGTTCTCCCCGTGTCTGCGTGGGTTCTCTCCGGGTACTCTGGCATCTTCCCACCATCCAAAAACATGCATGGGGATTAGGTTAATTGGCTAATTTAAACTGACCGTAGGTGTGAATGTGAGTGTGAGTGGTTGTCTGTCTCTATGTGTCCTGTGATGAACTGGAGACTTGTCCAAGGTGTACCCTGCCTTCCACCCTAAGACAGCTGGGATAAGCTTCAGCACCCCCCGCGACCCTATGAGGATAAGCTGTAGATGATGGATGGAAGGATGTATTTGAGCTACTGGAGCTAAAATTACCAAAGATGTTAATGTTGCTTCTGATTTTGGCAGAAAATGGGGGGCCATCACAATATTAGGCAGGTGGACATAATGTTTATACTGTGTGTGTTTATACATACTATACATTCATTTTTTTCACTTGAAAATCCAGTATAAATTCCATTTCATGGTCTCAAACTACAAAATTAAGCATCAATTGCCATCTGTTGACAGTGTGCTGCTATATTGTCAGAGACAGATGAACATAGCAGGCTGTGTCACCTTACATGGTATTATCGGGGCATTAATACATTAATGCTATGACAATGCTCAAACTGATGTGGCACACTCATACAAGCCCATGCTACAAATAATCAAGGAAAGTTTAGACAAGAATAAAAACAACTGAACTATTTTCTATGTTGTAGTGATGGCAGAATTCCTGGATGTGGGTATCTCAATATCCAAGCAAACAAAACCCATGACTAAATACCATTAGTGGTGTTATTTGAGCTGACCATTTAAGTATTTTTTAAAGATGCTATGAAGTGTGGGTGTCTTAAATGTTATGAGCCAACAATTGACATTTGGTTGTGTGCATAATGTTGGGCCACTCATGCTGCACGTCTCATCCAAGGTAATCTCCACTAGTTAAACACCAGTCAGTGATGAAGTGAGTATTTAGTCGGTGTTGCCACACCACGGAGATGTGGCTTCCAAACAAAATATTTTCTGAAAGCTGTCATCCAGCTTGAGGTACAGCAGACTCCCAGGTTGAACTAAACACAGTAGAATGATTTATTAATTTACTGCTATAATGTCTCTATGACCATACCCAGTCGAGGCTGATGCATCTGTGAAAGTGCTTTGATGTGTGTGAGAGGTGTGTGTGGGTGTATAATCATATTATTCAAGAGTTTCTGGCTTTGCATTGTGGTTATTGTTCAGTGGTCACAAGTCTATTAGATCAGCCACTGTTGTGCAAACTCGTTGAATCCCAAATAGCACAGACTGCTGTGGCACATATTTGATTGGACGTCAAATAATGTATTCACCCACTGCCAACCACAAGGGCCAGAGAGACACGCGGAATAAATGCCAAGCAATTACTGGTGAATAGACAGGGCATCTCTGTTTTTGTCCTCAGAGAGTCCCAGTCATTGAGGTGGCAGGACAAGATCCATTCTTTACCATCTTATGAAGATTGAATTAGTTCATCTAAGCTTACATTAGCAACAGTAGTTGATACTGCCAGTTCTGTGTGGTTCAAACAAAATATGATAACAGTTTTTTGAATGAAACAACCATCAGTTTTCCTGAAACACCACTGTACAAGGTAGTTGGTGGTTTTACATATAAAATAAAGGCATGAGGGGGATGGGTAAGTATTTTAATCGGTGTATGTCCGCATATGTGTAATATAATATCAATGCAAGTCCTTTTAAATTCAACCAATCAAGATTTTGAAATAAATTTTGCAATATCAAAAAGAGGAGGAAAGAAATAACAGGTGTATCTTTTGTATACAGACCAGAAAGTCTAAAATGTATCCAATACAACATCCTGGTGAAAAAAATCAGTCAAATATGATTTGAATATGTTTTTGAAACACAGTTATGTCTTTGTAACCTACTGACCTCTGACCTGCAGGTACATGGCCATCATCCATCCCCTGAAGCCTCGTCTGTCAGCGAAGGCCACCACAGGAGTTATTGTCTGCATCTGGAGTCTGGCCGTGGTTCTGGCCTTCCCTCTCTGCTACTTCTCCACCATCAGAACTCTGCCCCGCAGGACCCTCTGCTACGTGGCCTGGCCCCGCATGGCTGATGACGCCTTCATGTGAGAAATATTTTTGTAAAGTGGCTATTATGAAAACTGTGACTTTCTTTGACACCAGGGAATGTTTGCACTTTAGCTAAGCTGTTACCGCTTTGTCCTGTGACGGACTGGACCTGACTTCTTCTTTTATATCTTCTTGTAATTACTACAACTGTGAACTTCAGTAAACATTCAAGTTGTGTACGAAAAATACAATCCTTACTTTATAATCGGTAGAAAAGCACAGTTGTCTTAGCTCACATCCAGAGGTGCAGAGGACCTCAATACCTCAGCATCCATTAAATAAAACATAATTGCTAATTGTGAAGAAGCTGTCTCATGCATAATCAGGACTGAACTGCATTATCAAAATATGTACTTAAATATAGGAAACCACAACTGTAGATTGTCTCATAATAATTTTGAGATGAAGTCACCCACATCCAGCCCCGGTAAGTAATGGTCTGAGAGTCCGGAGCTTTGCTGCAGATTTCAACTTTCCATATAAATCTCAGAAAGACCCTTTGTGAGCCTTTATTATGGATATGTTGTTTTGAGGACACTCGAGCGAGAGCACTGAAATTATTCTGTCATTCATCTAATGCAACAGGTACCTAAAACATATGAGGTGTGCTAATATACTGTATATGTTAGTGTAAATATTTTATAAGTGTAAATACTTGTTATTTTTCTTCCCAGGTATCCTATCATAGTCACAGTTCTGGTGTACGTGCTGCCCTTAGTGGTGATGGGCATCACTTACACCATCGTGGGGCTGACTCTGTGGGGAGGGGAGATCCCAGGAAACTCATCTGACAACTATCATGGACAGCTCAGGGCCAAACGGAAGGTAAGCAGGCTTGAGAGGAAATAATTCAAGAATTCAGATATGACCCGAGGCAACCCAATTAGTAACTGTGAACATGATGACTGCCTAAATGTCAGAAAACCCAAGAAAAATCTGTACTGTTCTGCACCTGATCAGCCCATGGCTACAAGTAATTAATAATATAGTAGTAATATAGTAGTAATTAGTAATTATCTCACTACTGGAAATAGAAAAAACAGGATTTGAAACCATTTTGACATTAATCTTGGAATTTTCTAATTATTATTATTCCGGAAAGCATTAAAAACATCTGCCCTTGTTACTGTATGCCTTTAGGATTTGTGTTTAAGCTTCTGTCTTTGTTCACTTAAAACACAGAAAACATGTATTGTCTGATGGGGGAAATCCCAGACCACCACCAAAACTAATGAACTGTAATAAATGAATCAACTAATTAAGTGTATCCTTTTGATAAACAACCAGGTACAAACATAACACCGTTAGCAGAGATGAAACATAGCAAGGTATTTTTTACGACTATACCCCATGAATGATTTTGTACAATTTAATCCTGTAATGTAGAAAATATTTTTCACATTGTTAACTTAACCCAAAATAAATCTGTAAGCTTTCTCTTGTGTTTAATCACGTTTTTTGTTTTTTTTTTTTTTAATTATTCTTGGAAATCATATTAAATAAATATTCTGCAGCAGCAGGACCATTTTCTATTTCTTTCTTTTCTAAATTAGCTAAAGCAAGAACACTGGGCTCTTTAGAGAAATTCAAAATAGGAACACTGCATTCAATTCCCACTGGCGAGATTGAAAAGAAAAATAGTGCAGACTGTGGTAAACAATTAATGTTGTGGAGCAGCTTTGCTTTCACCTTAGATTTGTCTGGTAGAAAAAGAGAATATTAATATTACACTTAAGTCAGAAAAACAGTTTAAGAACAATGCCTTTGCATTCATGTGCTGTAGGTAGACACTGTGAACATTTGAGGGAAGGAAACCTTAATTCCACACAACACAACCCTTGTGGTTGTCACTTGTCCTCCATCAACTCTTTGTCCATGAACAAGGACAAGCACAAGCTCTGAAAACCAACAGTGTCTCAAGGCAAGACATGCTTTTACAATAAGACTCCCTATTGCTGCAATGAAGTATGACCAAATATGATAAAACACATCTTACAGCAGAGAATGAGTGATGGAGGCAAATAAATCGCCCACTGCAGCATCTCTTAAATGACATAACACAGGGTCAGTACAATTCAAGAGATGCTATGATGGATGTCCATTCCCCTTTATTCGGTCATTGGAAAACATTATGATGCTTCTGATTTAGTCACCCCACTGTATGGTTTCCTTGTGGCTGCCTGACTCCCGTAGACCAGTAGAGTTGCCTATGGTTTCGTTCAGCTTGCTGATCATTATTTTGGAGTCTTCCTGACAGGAGTCTATGGGGAGTCCCTCCTGAGTAACTGTGAAGATCAATAATAGAAAAGGAATTGTTGTGTCTGAGTGTGTTTACGTTGTTTGTGCACTTGAGTAGCCATCTGTTTTTTGTTGGGTATGAATGTCATGCAGGTGGAGAGATTTGTGCTCGCAGGCTCTGGTCTGAAAAGGCTACAGACAGGAGAGAACAGCCCAAGGCAACACTGTGAATCATCACTTCTAGCTGACTCAAAGCTAACTCAATGTTTTCACTGTAGGTCGTAATTACCTAGCTCTATTAACTGTTGTAAATTGACTGTCAGGCTAAATGCTAACATCAGCATCCTAACATGCACGCCATGGCAATGCATGCATTTTGTCAAACACATTACTACTACTACTAATTTGCTTCTCAAATTTAGAGATGATGCTAAGAGGAATATCTTTAATTTTGTAGATATAAGGTCCTAAAATTTTGGCTTGATGATGATGCTTGATCTCCAGTTACTTAAATTATTCCAAAAGGCATGAATGTCTGTGCCAAATTCATTCAGTAGTAGTAGTAGTAGTAGTAGTAGTTGGCTATCAGAACTCAGCAGGCAGGACCAAAAAAACACAACACACAACGAAAATGATCAAACAAAAATAAAGATTTTAACACAAGAGAAAACCACTTGATGATACAAGGGAGAAAAACCTACCCTTACTTTGAAACTGAAACTGAGAAAACAAAACACTTCCAACGGAAGGAAATGCTCAAACCTGGCTACGAAAACTGACTATCAAAATAAAAGTGCTTCTCTAAGAAGGATGACTAAGCTAAATATATGACTCCAACAAAAGGCATTTCACAATGAAGGAATAATCTAACTGTAAACAAAAGCAAACTGACTATACAAAACTCTTACTGAGGATAAAAAAAATCACCCCGAAGAGGAAAAAACTAACTGATCTGAATACATGACATGAAGATCGGTGGGTTGCATAAACAGTAACAAACAATATGAACTGGCACAGGAATGGGGAAACGCGGACTCTAAATACATGAGGAAATGAGAAACAGCTGGAAACAATCAAGGGCGGGGCAGACAATCAACCAGACGTGGGAAACAGGAGGGCAGAAAAAAAAATATAAAACATGACAGGACAATAAGTAATAAACACGGGACAAAAAACACACTTAACTTGACATGACCTGACAGGCATGACAGTTGATCCATGAAAACTTTGACCTGATGGTGATACTGACAGCAAAGTGAGGGGATCTCCAGATTTAGCCACTAGAAATGTACCAAATCACATGGAAATCCTACTTTTTTTATAGGCTCTATTTGTATTCCCCCGTTTATGGGAATGTGTTTAATATATTTTATTTTAAAGTGGTGGTACATTGCTGCATTGTGGTGGTAGTTCTGCTACTGGTCCATAAATCACTGAATTGTTTAGGTCCAGAATACATTAATAACATGCTAATGGAATATAAACCCAGTAGGGCTGTAGTAATAGACATTTAGCTCATGATGCACACAAATGGAATAAGCTGCCAACAGATATGAAGTCAGCCCCAAGTGTGAATGTTTTTAAAATCAGTTTAAAAAACGATTCTTTTTCTGATTCTTATGATTGAGCTCTTTCAAAGCATTTTAAAATATTTTTTTTCATCTCTTTGCACTGAATGTTCTTTTAGCAATTTTAGTAAATGCTTTTAAATATTGTATTTTTAATCATGTAAAGCACACATACGCTATATTGCCAAAAGTATTCGCTCACTCATCCAAATAATTAGAATCAGGTGTTCCAATCACTTCCATGGTCACAGGTGTATAAAATCAAGCACCTAGGCATGCAGACTGCTTTTACAAACATTTGTGAAAGAATGAGTGGCTCTCAGGAGCTCAGTGAATTTCAGCGTGGAACTGTGATAGGATGCCACCTGTGCAACAAATCCAGTCGTGAAATTTCCTCTCTCCTAAATATTCCATAGTCAACTGTCAGCTTTATAAGAACATGGAAGTGTTTGGGAACAACAGCAACTCAGCCATGAAGTGGTAGACCACGTAAACTGATGGAGCGAGGTCAGTGGATGCTGAGGCGCATAGTGTGAAGAGGTCGCCAACTTTCTGCAGAGTCAATCACTACAGACCTCCAAACTTCATGTGACCTTCAGATTAGCTCAAGAACAGTGCGCAGAGAGCTTCATGGAATGGGTTTCCATGGCCGAGCAGCTGCATCCAAGCCATAGATCACCAAGTGCAATGAAAAGAGTCAGATGCAGTGGTGTAAAGCACGCCACCACTGGACTCTAGAGCAGTGGAGACGTGTTCTTTAGAGTGACGAATCACGCTTCTCCATCTGGCAATCTGATGGATGAGTCTGGGTTTGGTGGTTGCCAGGAGAACGATACTTGTCAGACTACATTGTGCCAAGTGTAAAGTTTGGTGGAGGGGGGATTATGGTGTGGGGTTGTTTTTCAGGAGCTGGGCTTGGCCCCTTAGTTCCAGTGAAAGGAACTCTGAATGCTTCAGCATACGAAGACATTTTGGACAATTCCATGCTCCAAACTTTGTGGGAACAGTTTGGAGCTGGCCCCTTCCTCTTCAAACATGACTGTGCACCAGTGCACAAAGCAAGGTCCATAAAGACATGGATGACAGAGTCTGGTGTGGATGAACTTGACTGGCCTGCACAGAGTCCTGACCTCAACCTGATAGAACACCCTTGGGATGAATTAGAGCAGAGACTGAGAGCTAGGCCTTCTTGTCCAACATCAGTGTGTGACCTCACAAATATGCTTCTGGAAGAATGGTCAAAAATTTCCATAAACACACTCCTAAACCTTCCCAGAAGAGTTGAAGCTGTTATAGCTGCAAAGGGTGGACCGACGTCACATTGATCCCTATGGATTAGGAATGGGATGTCACTTAAGTTCATATAAGAGTCAAGGCCGGTGAGCGAATATTTTTGGCAATATAGCATACCTTGTGTATGAAATGTGCTACATAAATAAAGCTGCCTTGCCTTGCCTATCTCGAGAGCCATGCTACTAACTAAAAATACATTTGGGTTAGCAGCAGATCGTTTAGGTGAACTTTGACCCACACAAGAGACAGTAATTTGTATCAAAGTTTACGACAATGAAAGTGAAGTAGAGAAGGAGAAAGTAGAAATTTTGAACAACAATAACCCATGTAGAGTGCAATTTTTTAATGTTATGCGTATACAAAGATATTTTAGCTTGTGCTCCACCCTCACTATTCTTGTTTTATAGTGAATTTGTGTGTTCTTTGTAACTGGCATTATGAATTACACGTGTGGCAGTTTTTCACCTTAATGATACGTTTCCTGTGTAACCATCACAGGTGTGTGAGGTGATAGAAAGCAATAAAAAGGTCCTGTCATTTCCCATCATCTTTATTGAGATACAGATTGACTTGATGCCACAGGTGTGTATTAAACTCATCTCTGTGGCGGTGTGTTTTTGACACAAACGTCACACTGGAGTGCAGCACTTATGACACATGTGCACCATACGACAATCTGTGTTCACCTTGTGTTTCAAGCACCATCGATCATCATCCTTTCTGCCTGAAACCAAATGGCTGCGTGTGTGTGTATGGAAGTGAGGCTAGGGATGGATTACCTCTACACGATCAAACGTTTCCTGAAATGAAGTACAACAGTGTTAAGATGTTTTCTATAGGAGAGTCATGCAAACCTGTCGAGATCTTGAATGGACAGGTGTCAATTGATGTGCCTGTCCTGACAGAGACAAGTGTACAGGCTTGATCCTGATGATAATCACAAAGCAATTTCTTAGGGGTGACTCACCGTTCACCAGAAATATATAACACAAGTGGGAGTTGGGTGCTTTCTTTTCAGCGTTAAGTACTGTGGCTACAGTCTTGCTATTCCTGCACTCTCTTTACAACAGGAATTATCGAATGACATTATATTTGTAAATTAGTAATGTCTAAATATCAACTATAGTAGACAAGGTTGCACTGAGGGATTTATTTTATCATTCATTTGTAAAGTGAAGTGTAGACTCTCCTCTTTGGATTTGTTGTCTTTTTTCCACTTCATCTTTTCTTTTCACTGAATCTGTTTTTCTTGTTTAATCACTTAGTGGCAATGAGGCACACAACTTGTTGACATTTGTTCTTATCATAACATTGGGACTCATTCTGGTGTCAACCTAACTAATGAGTTGCCATTTACAAGAATAACAACAATAATAATAATAATAACAAAAATGTAAATCCAGTGCTGGGGCAAGCACACTTACAATCTAGCTCAATATCCTTTTGTACATTAAAAAGCTCATTAACATGTGAGTTTCATTATGTTTTTCCAAAGCAAATCAGCATCAAACTAATATGTTTCCCTCATCCACCCCATTTGTTTCACACTGCTCATTTGAATTTATATGTGAAATGCTCCGCTAATGGAGATTTTGATAGTCTCGAGTTTGTGTAAAGTATTTACTGCAGCTTTTTTAAGTTCTGTATATTATTTATATACTATTTGGCTTTGAAATTGTTTTCCTTTGTAGTAACAGCAATACTCTATAATAGTTCGACCTTAAAAAATCATTCAAAGCTACCCATATACAACTAATGCTTTGACATTCACACAAGTAAATATATATGCAGTCCTAATGATTCATAACTAATGTGCATGGGGATTTAGCACATAAAACTGCTAGTTTGATATTTAAAGGGCCATAATATATATATTATTGTGCCTTTATCGTAATATTAGAGTGTGCTGATTTAATAGCTACACCACCTGTCAAATTAAAGAGAGTTGAAAGAAGTAAAATAACTAACTAGAAAAAAGGCTAAATAAACCACCTTTGAGGGCCTTGAATAGCAAAGTACATACTAAACAATCAAACAAAAGTAAACATATTTTTAAGTTTGTCTGAATTACGATTCATGCAATCCTCAAAAAAATGTCTGAGAAGTCACAAAACCTCCCTGTAAAATATTTGCAAAACAGGCCCTGACATCATATTTCATGTTTTTTCCTACATCCACTCTTAGTAAATGCATAATGCAATGTTGACTTTTAATCAAAGCTTAAATTAAGGGTTTTATTGAAATATTTATAAGCATTGACAGTACTTGGTTGTGGTCTTGGTTAGGGCACAACAATTAGTTGTGATTTTATTGAAATCACAATATATAATTTTCAAATCACAGGAGGTGCAATATTTGTTAAAGGCAAACTGTGTCATGCATCATACAGAAACATTTAACATTAGATATTGTTGTGCTGCAGATATCTCCTTGCCTACACATCATATTTTATAGACTTGCACGCTGACATAGAGGGCGCTCTCAGACAGCCTGTGAGAAATATTGGGACTTGTGGGATTTGTAGACTGGTCATAAAGAGGCGTTGTACGCCACACAGATCGAAGCAGGAAGTGGAGACGATCACGATTAGAGAGCAAAACAGAATCTGGACAAAAACTGGTGACTTTGGTGAAAGTGGCTATACTCTCTTCCAGATAAAACAAGACTGGAACAAGGTAAAAACAAACATTTTTATGAAATACAGAGTCTCTCCTTTCATTTGAGCTATTCAGAGACATAGTACAAAATATGTGCATGAAAGATGACTCAAAATGGCCAAAAATGCCGGCACAAGGCACTTTGGGTTTTCAAAAAGGGCTGGCACAGTTAACCTGGGGGTACTGGAGGGTGGGGGTTATGGTTCTGTGATACTGGTCAGGTGGGTGCCATCAGCTGTAAATTCTGAATGAACAAAGAGATGATTACATGTTTAATACACATAGGGATAGTGACTTCGTTCAGTGTGCCAGTTCAGACTTAAAGAGAACTAGCTAGCAAACTAAGTTCTGTTCACACATGTAAGAATGAACTAGTTCACATTCATTTGTTACATTTTTCAAATAACAAGACACTATGTTACTCAAGAGACCCTCTTCTTAGCCATTCATCACAAGTTGTAAATCACTGTCACTCCAAAACTAATCAAATTATCATACCAATAAAGAATCATAGATGGCACAGCAGCACCGAAGCCTATAGGTTCATAAAACTCCTCTAAGTGCTCTGCAAAACTGGCTTCAGCACTCGCCATGCTGGACCATCATAGCGTTTGCCGTAAACCGTGTCGGAAAACCTGAAAACCGCTTTCTCTCGTGACAGTTTCCAAACGAATGTGAATGTGAACGGTGCGTGTTGATAGAGTGAGTGCTGCTCCTGTTCACACTCATTATTTGAAAACTGTCACGTTCAGTTCACTGTTCACTGAGAATATGAACTCATTCAGTTTCATTCTTGTTTTTACCACTCCAACACTAGTGTGTGTTCCTCGTCTGTTGTGGAATATGTTCTGTCACAGCCTGTATCTTGGATACCATGACAATTATTATTCCTATTATGTGACATTTTTCTTCTCTCTCTGCATTTTTGCCCCTCTGGCCTTTGTAGTATGGCAATCACGGAAAATCAAAGTGGTATCCTCCCTCTGAGCTCTATATATGTAAATTATATATCCTTCACTCTCTTATTCTCTCTCCTCTGTCTGAGCCCATTTGTGTTGGATTGTCAAGTTCAATCCAAGTATGAAAACCATCAAAGGATCTCTGAATGTGGAAACATTCACCCAAAAACATACTCACACATGCATAGTATATTTAATATAACGCATGGGTATGACTTATTTTTTATAAAACTTGATCAATTGATGCATGTCCTTCTGTTCTCTTCATATTTTATATTGCAAAGTTTCATCAAAGTGATGGCTACACCATTCATTTGCTTTTTTACTTCTCCCTTTAATTTTTTTATGTAAATCACATTGCGGTTTCCTTTTTCATTGAATCAGCTCTATAAATCAATCATTCCCTTTTTGTCTTATCTTGTCTTAGTCTTTAAACCTTCACTGGCATGTATATTTTGAAAGTAGAGGGTTGTGGGTTTGCTATCAATCCAATCCTATCTTCCAACAACCTAGCAAATAACCATGTCATGTTTTTAACAACACATACACAGTAACCTTGAGACAGTGCAGTGCTCAGAAAATTAAATAAACATAAAGAATTCTTAAAAAGGCTGTCTAATTTGCTCACTGTTAGCTCTTTTTCTCTTTGATATTCCAGTCCCCCACTTACGGCCCTTTTCATAGACAGACAATTGCTGGATGTGGAAGCTGTACGTGATGTGCAACCATATGATTCCCTCAGTAGGAAGACCTTTCTTCTCTTCTTTGCCCTCTGGAAAATGACTTTGGCATCAGGAACATAGATAAAAAGTTTGAGACTGAGAAATACTTAGTTACCTCTTTGCAACACAAAACAAACCAAACAAAGTCTGTTCAAGTGCAAGGTTGAAGTAAAGACAGTGTGTGAAATATTCAATATAAGGTAAATAAGGTAAATTAGATTCGATATGTATCACTTGTTAAATCAATACTTACTAGCTCCCATAAGGGCCTTGTATGTATGTGTTGAACTTGACAGACATGGCACAAGGACAGGTTAAATTGTTGATATCCTGTCCACTGATATGTTCTAAACTGTGACTCAAATGTCTTAAGAGATTAATGTGTTCAAGCTGAAAAGTCACACCGCAGCAAATGAAGTCATCAGCACCTGCGAATAAGCAGTGATGCTGAGGAAAGCCTAATGCTGTGACATGTCTCCCTTTCCCTCTGCTGCTGTGCATTATTAAAGGCTTTACTGTTTATTTAGGAGTGCTGCTGATTTCCTTTGTGCTTAACTGCAAAACCTAACATCCACTTCCGGTTAAACACTGTAAAAATAAGTGTAGCGTATACCTTCTCTTTATGCCCCAACTACAAATCCCAGAAGCCCCAATATTACTCCCAGGCTGTGTGAGAGCACTCTTTTGTCCCTGCTGCAGGAAAAAGGAAAGACGTATATATACTGTACGTCTATGACACTCAAAAACTTAATGGAATATTGTTCAGTCTTTAAACTGCAAAATGTTAGTTTGTTATAAACAATGCCAACAATTTATACTCTACATGTGGCCATTTTTCTTTGTTGCCTGGCTCTATTTGTGCATCAATCAAAGCTTTCTACTTTCACTCTCATTCTGCAACAGTTCACACAACTGGAACACTTAGTTCAGTTTAGAACTGTATAACTTGCATTAACATTATTCTATAGTACAAGATCACTTCAAATATGAGCCCTGTCATTATTCCTGTAATGAAATAGTTTCTACATCTCAGTGTTTTTTTTTTTTAGCTCACTGCAATAAATTGTATGTATGTATATATCAAAATTAGTGTTAACGTGATTAATTCCTTAATAACAACTAAGGAAATTAGCAACTCAGTTGTAACTATCGATCAAACATGCATGCATCTTTTTTGAATCTGTCAAATCTTCTCCTGTAATTCGGCATACAAACAAAAACTGTGTGTGCGACTGTGTGTGTGTGTGTGTGTGTGTGTGTATGTGTGTGTGTGTGTATATATATATACACGTATATACTGAGTTTTATTTCAGTCCCACCTACACTCCCTGCTGTCATGTCATGAAAATAGTCCCCAGCAATTGCACAATTTTCTCCTGTTACAATAAGAATTTACTAAATCTGCAGTGAGACACTGCTTTAGGAAGTCACTGCATCTTTTTCACAAAGTCGATATTTGTGAAATTCACAGCGAACATTAGAATAGATTCAGCCTGCATTGTCCTTTCAGTCATTCTCAGCAGTAGTTATTTGTGCTGGTTACAAATATCATAACTAAGCTGTTTAATCACAACTGGGAATAGCTGATCAAGTGTCCTAAATAATGTTCATGTATGTTCTGCCGTTCCCTTAACGTCACAGCTATTAACATGTCAGTGTAGTGTTAGTTTTACTATTACAGAAGTGCAGACACATTTGACTGATACAGTGCATACTCTTTAAAATAAACACAACACTGAACTCTTCACCTTCCCCTCTGAGTGCTCTCCTGCCATATTGCTGTAATAGATTGTTGGCGAAATCTTTGCAACCCTGTCTCCTAAAAATTACTTTCCCATACAAGTCAACTGCATTTTCAATTATTTTCAGAAATAAACATATTTTGTCCTGGATTATGGTTGTAGTTTTAAACAGATTTAAACACGTTAATGCTGTGGTGTGATTTATGATGTTTTTTTATGATGTTCGTGCTGCATATTACATTTTTTGCTGGCATACAAGGTTGTTGATATTTTCTCATTGTCTTCAACTCATTGAGTGTCAGCACCTTTATAAAACCAAAAGTGCCTTGTGCCAGCTTTTTTGGCCATTTTGAGTCATCCACCGACAGATTATATTGTACCATGACTCTGAAGCAGGATGTGTGAGAGCGCCCCCTTTTGCCAGCCACCGAAAAATCACTGTGACGTATACAGCATCAATGGCACTTAAGCATTAGATTTTACATGATGTACTTATGTCAATGGCAATCAAAGAGTTAAAGCTCTTAGTGCAAAGCAAATTTTCCTAGAAGCAATAAAGGTTTCAGTCATTCATTTAACTTTATGTTTAACATGTAAGGTTTAGTTTAATGTTAAAATAAATCAGTGTTGACATCCAGCCCAACCTCTTCCTTACTTCCACAGACTTTGACAAAACATATTTGTCATACATCAAAAACAATAATCTTTAAGAAAATATGTTTCCCTCTGAACGTAATTCATTGATTACAGTTTTGCTGTATGGGAATGTAGCTTATAGAAGTCAATCACATGCCATGGAAACATTGTACACTTCACTTTAACAACTACTTCTGTCTTTACATCCTCATTTCACTTTAAAACCCAACTTGTATCTTCTCTGCAGAATCAGTCTTGAAATAATGCTGTCACTTTCAACAAACAAAAATGCAGACTGTTTTATCGCTGTTTAGCAGCCACCTTGCATAGTTTATAGTGTGGCTTGTGTTATGTCATAAATGCCTCTGGAACAGTCACTCAGCATAAGGGGAGCCAGGACTTCTGTTTGGATTTCAGGAGGGACACAGTGATGCCTGTTTAGTGTCTGGTGGCGTGGCTATACTGTATTAAGGATTGCGTTTCCTCAGAAGTTCATTCAGTTTGCTTCCAAACAGAAAGGTAAATAGATGGAGGTATTATAGAAATTGTCATACAGGAAACTAGAAAGGAACTAGAATGTACTGCCCAGTTTTCCATTAAAGTCTCACAGTGATTTACATACAGTACCAGGTGATACCAAAGTGTCGTAATTCAGAAAAGAGCTGAAATGACATGACAGGCTCTGGTATTCTCTTTCCTCCTGCCTACACACTGCTTCCCTTCACACTGCTGCTCCAGATGCTTCCAGATAAAACACACTGTTCATTGTGATACATTCTCTCTTGCAGGTGGTGAAGATGATGATCATTGTTGTGGTGACCTTCGCCCTCTGCTGGCTCCCCTATCACATCTATTTCATTGTGACGGGTCTCAACAAGCATCTGAGCAAGTGGAAGTACATCCAGCAGGTTTATCTGTCAGTGCTGTGGCTGGCAATGAGCTCCACCATGTACAACCCCATCATCTACTGCTGCCTCAACAGCAGGTGAGTAACAACAGGGTGGTGTTGACAATCTAAGAAACTAAATGTTCCATTCGAGCACACTTTAATGGCACCACTAAGTGAATGCGCAAAAGTGGAATTGATTGAGTTGTTACTGCTTGTAAGATAAATGTTTGGCTCAGACTTAAGATCAGTTGAATGTTTTGTGCAAGCCTCTTAAGTTTTACATATTTATATGTATGGTCCTTCGGTCTGTCGAATGCTTATCTGTTTTTCAAACATGTTTTTCAATTTTACATATCTACAGGCAGGATCTCAAGAACTGTCAGTTTACCGTTGAGTAGCCCACTCACATACTGCATGTTCACAACAATTTATCTGTTTTTCATCAATACACAAACATATACTGTAGAGCTTCAAGGATACTTCAATACAGTCTCTTCTCAGCTGAAGATCCAGCCTTTGGTACAGCGCTCTACACAATACGTCAATTCAAGTCAATTTTGTTTACCTCAAAATTACATATACACACATTACATTATATTACGTATAGACCTAATCTGTGCAGCATACAATATCCTCTGCTCATTAGAGTCCAGCCCTCTTGCTGGGTTACTTTGGTAATGTAATGTAAATATGTTTCCCAAGCCAATAAGCTCCTTCGGCCTGAATTAAATTGATAGAGATGCTGAATTTCCTGGAGAATGGAGGTCTAGATCCAACAAGAGTGAGATCAGGAGGAACACAAAGAGAGACATAAACAAGAGAGACTTAATTATTATTACAAATGTAGACTGAGATGCAGCTTGATGATAAAATAATAACTGCTTATTAATGGGGTATTAAAGGCAAACATCTAAAATACCCATTCAGCACATTTACATGTATTTTCCAACCATTCCCTCCACCTCTTGATATGACATCAGGTTTCGTGCTGGCTTCAAGCGAGCATTTCGTTGGTGCCCGTTCATCAAGGTATCCAGCTATGACGAGTTGGAACTACGCTCCACCCGGATGCACCCGACGCGCCAGAACAGCATGTACACGCTGTCAAGAATGGACACCACTGTGGTGGTGGTTTATGACCCTGCTGAGGGTGATGGAGGAATAGCAGTTGGCTCTGGAAGGAAGCCTTCCCTGTCCCCTAGGAAGAAAAGCTACGTCACGTCTCGCCACACAGATATCACTGGATGCAACGATAGCAGTGCGAAAATACAAAATGGAGGAGCTCCAAACGCTCAGCCTGAGGAGTTCTCTTGAAGCGCATAATACTGTGTACATATAAATCATGTATATAAATTTACACTTAGAAGCATTGTATTAAAGTGGATACATTAACATACCAAGAATGACCAAATGGATATAGAGATGATTTAATATTTTACCTTGATGAATGACACTGATTTGTTTAAGTTGAAGCGCGCATGGATCACTGGCCATGCTTACTGGGCACAAGTGCAGGAGGTAAAAATAGTAAACCTACATCAAAATGAAATAATAAATAAAAATAAATAGAAACATTTCAGATTTTATGTATCATCTCGTATTAGTACATTATGTGGTGATAGTAAGTTTCAAAAGCATAATGCTTCAATACTCACAATAGTGGCGTTTGTTATGATTAAGGAGATGTCTCAAAACCAACAGGAGAGAAAATAATCTTTTTGCAAATTGCAGCTTGGTGAAATGGGCAAGATGCTTTGGGAAAGATTCATGCAACCTCCCGCTTAAACAAACCACTGAATAACTGTGAGTGCTAAATTTGTACGTGTGATCTGCAAGGGTCTATCTGAATTAATGAAATACTGTGTGTATTTTTTCATTACTATATATACAGCTCTGATTGAGATTAGCATTTAAATACAGTCAGTGCACTGCTGTTTCATTAAGGTCTTGGTCCCACAGTTCAAATGATTGATAATGAAATGAAACTGTTCTCTTTGAAGAATCACTGCTGAGTGTCACAGTTGTGACAATAATAAAAATATTTCATGGTGATTGTAATTATGTAAGTATATCTTAGTTTTCATTTCTCTCTGTAAGTATTAAGTGTGAACTTTATGTGATGTGCATAGTTGTAGTTTGCCCCTTGAGGCTATGAATGAATGGCTATTGATTAAATTCCATTTGACTCTGCACAGTATGTGAAAGTATTGAAACTGAGTTTGGCTTTCAGTTATGTAACAGTTGTAAGGCGAACTTCACCCAGAGGCAAAATCCAGTATTTGCAGCACACCAATGAAGTGGTTGCTGGCGACCAAGCAGAGTGAAAGCAAACTAACCAACCAGGGCCTCCACTGCAAATAAGAGAAGGATGAATATGAAAAAGGAGGCCGCATAGTGATGTGCAAGCTCTGTTTTACTGTTCTGTAATGATCTTTTTAAATGCCTTCACACTGTGTGTAATGAGGTCACAGGTGTGTTTGTTACTAGTAGCAGTTTCTTTAAAGCATGCTGTTATCATATAGCATCTGTATTTAACTATCGTGTGCAATTCAAGTGTTGAAACTGCACCTTGCAATGTGCTAGCCTGTGCTATGTGGATATACAATATGATATGTCAGAGCAGACTGTGGCAGGGTTATACAAAACATAGGACAGTGTATCCCTTCTGACATAACTCATAGCTTAACAAACTGTTATGGTTTCTTTCCCAACGAACAGATATTTTATTAAAAAAAAAAAAAAAAAAATGTAATTTGGAGTTCAACAGGATGTGATGGCAGGGTATTCATGCTGTTCCATAAATGGTAAAGGCATTTATCATATATCACATATTTCACATAGGGTGGAAATCGTCTAGATTAACCATAAAAACACATTAAGTACATCCTTAATAATTCTTACCAACAGTTTTGAATGTTAGGAGACTTCATGAAAGTATTTTTAAGCTGTTGTCTGATTATGATATTGATGTTTGTTAAATGTTTGTGTGAAGTAATCAATCTATTTTCATGTTTCTCTGTAAATGTGTTTTCATGAATGTACAGTACAAATTGTGCCTCTATTTGTCAAGTGGTGACCATATTATTTGTTGTGTCTTTAAAGGATAGTTTGTCAATTTCAACCTGAGCCTCTTCATTCTTACAACTATGTAATTCACTACATTTGGGCCCCTACACCTGGATATTCTACTTTCACTGCATTTATTTCACAGGGCTCAGATAGAAATTAACTATTATCCTTTTAAACTAATAATTATAACATAATTATTGTTCACAGATGACAATATTATTTTAAGGAAATATATGAATGCTTTGTTATTCATGCTACTAAGTGAGTTTTTTTTATTTTCTTACGGTTTTTCATTGCTCTGCATTGGTTAGTCCTATTTGCTTTATGTGGCTTCATTGCAACAATATTCTTCACAATATCTTGAGTGTTTAAATGGTATGACATGCTTATGGTGAAATGTAGCTGCTGTGACTTGTTGCAAATGCAGTTTTAATGAGGAAACAAACAATGACTGAACTAGTGTTTTGTTTTATGTTCAATGCAGGCTATTGTAATAATCTGCAACATTTAATTATCTGCTAATTTATATATATATATATATATATATATATATATATATATATATATATATATATATATATATATATACATATATATATATATATATATATATATATATATATATACGTATAGAGATATATATATATATATATATATATGCACATATATATGTATATATATATGTATATATGCATATATATATATGTATACATATATACGTATATATATATATGTATATATATATACGTATAGAGATATATACGTATATATATATCTATATAGAGATATATACGTATATATGTCTATATATATATATATATATATATATATATATATATATATATATATATATATATAGAAGCTGCTGTTCGATCACTGAAATGCACGACAATGGATGCACCAAAGGAGTCATCAAAATTGAGATCAACTCAAGTGTTGTGTATTATAACAATAAATTGAACTTTATTGAAGTGTCAATATGTGCTGTCTCTGTGTTGCTATACAAAGTGGGGTAATAAAGCATTCTAACACGACTATGAGAGGTTGTTCATTACCAGGCTTTCATGTATTGCCTACTCAACGCGCTCTCATTTCAGCTCGTCACTACTGCTGCTTTGTCGCATCCCTTGGCATCACTTAAGGTTTCAGGTTTTTCATGATTTCGCTTAAACTACTTAGTTTGTGAAGTGAAAATTAAACCTTGTGAACATGGGAAGTAAATGCAGATCATGAAAGTGACGCACTGGCAGCAGCAGTTATTTACTTAAGTAAAAAGAACACATGGAATTTGGAACATAGCCAATGTTTTATATCAAACATTATGACAGCATGGTCCTAATTGTGTTGGGAATCAATGTCCAGATGCTCCTTGTCCTCAGAGTTATAAACGAGTGCTTCGTCTGGCAGATGTGTAACAGTCATCGACAACTACCTTTGAGATTACTTAATTGCTTCTGTATTTTAACTTATCTATGAGTATTTTTCAATGCTTTCAAACTCAAATCAACTCGATTTTTCCCAGAAACAGCACTTTTATAAATTCTCAAAGTTGGCAGCCATTCTAGTTCATTCCAGTTATCAGAAGATTACAACTTGTTTTTACAGTACACTGTAAAACATCACATTTCTCTTTAACTCGAAATGCTCTAGTAAGTTTTAGATTTTGATCTCTGCTATTCTAGGTTTTGTATGTTAAACTAACATCTATTCATTGTCTTGACTACTTGAAAATGTCAGGTTGACTGAACTTGTTTAATCAAGTTATCAGTGGAAAAAAGAAAGAAAAGAATAATGGACAGAGTAAAGACCTGAGAGCTACAGGCTGAGTGTGAAAAGAAAGCACCTCTTTAAAGGCAATGTTAAAGCATTGATCCAATCAGCTTCGGAGATATGCCATGTTTTAATTTGGACCAAAGCATCTAGACACACTTTGCTCTCAATGAAAGGACTACATTAACACATTAATGGTTATTACACATTAATGGTTAATACATTAACCAATAGTCTGGAATATAAAGCAGTGTTGCCAGGTATACAATGATACGGAAGCCGAGAATGGTCACGGAATTTATAGCAAAAACAAATAAATTATAGTACAGTGGAATGCATTTTTCACCAAAGACTGAGAGTAATACAGAAGTGCTGCCCAATATGGACAAAAGTGTACATCTTGATATAGCTAATTTTATATCCCGAAAAAGACCTTCCAAATATATTTTTTTTTCTGATGAAACTTTACTTGTAACTTTATTTTTGCTTTCCATTGCGCTCTCCTCCATCTCCTCCATGCTGCTTTGCTTCTGTTTACTCCTGAGCTATAAGTGCAGTCAACGAGTCCTTGCAGGTGACGTAAAAATGCTACCGCAAAGCAGTAGCACTGCTGCAGTTACATTAGCCTTCATACCATTATGTCTATGCTTCATACAATTAACACGTTTTGAACCTGCATGGCACATTTGGATTATCCAACAGTCATTCTGACGTTGAGATGTGTTTTACATGGCGTATCTACACCAGAACTGGAGTAACGTTAACGCTAGCGTAGCAACAGAGCTAACCAAGTAGTTACATTTTAAAATTATGACATAACCAACTGAGGGTTCTATCGTACGGCAGACATTTTTATATCGCTCTACGATATATATTGTAATATTTTACAGCTCTATAACACATCATTTTAATATCTGAGGGTTCTTGTTTTAGCATGGAAGACCAGATGAAAGTCTGAAATATAAAACAAATGTTCCTTAAAAAAAATCCTACCATCACATTCATCTGACAATACAAAGTGTTACCAAAAATGGGATGTTCAGACTTAATTCTGGCATGTAAAACTAATAATGGATTTCAGGCAACTAGAGTTGGGATATTAATTTCTCAGGCACATAAAACCCAAGCTTGTTCAATTATTCATCACGGTAGAATTAAACCATTATTTTAGTCTAGCGCTGCTAAATAAGGTAATAGGTATGCAGCAGCTTGTCTCTGCTACTTGCTTTATTGTGCAGTCCGGTCTGGGGCAATGCATTTATGATTTATGTATTCAATTTGAATATATAATTACGTGAATAGCGTAACAATAACAACATATAACAAATCATTTATCATTTTTGTTGAGGCCCAGTAAATACTGAATCTACTTGATTCTGAGTCGAAAACTTCATGCAAATGTTTTGAACACCATGTGCTGTTTCTGAAGAGGTTGTTCTGTCTCATGGATCTACACCACTAAATAATGTATTTGGCAGCGTTCTGTGTCTACTGTATGTGGTTTGGGAATGGCAGTCTGCTGGTCTGTGTCAGACCGCTCAGCACGTCAGCAAGCTGTGGAGAAGGAATAAGTTGTCCATTTTTCTGTCAACAGAACACTGAAGCACCTTGACTCATTTCTGTGACTGCAGGTAACCTTTGAAAATCACTCTAATGGGTGCAATGATTAGTTAAAAGCTTCTTTTTCTCCATTCTCCATGTGTCGCCTACAGTAAGACCATATTGAATCTAACATTTTTCCTCCTGAACTAAAGCACTTTGATGACCTGTGCGGTTTGAAATCTGACAATGTATAATTGGTTTGTTACCCTCTAGTCCGTACAGTGACAGGTGGTTAGTTGTGTATTTATATCTTCAGGGAAAATAACCACAAAAAGACAAGAAGACCTCTTTTTTCTTTTCTTCCACTTCATTAATATATTTTGTGGATTTACAGCAGCATTAATATGCAGCGCAAGTTATATTGAAGCCTCCAGTTCAATCAACGATACTATTATGCATGTGTGAAATCTTTGCTCTTGCTCCTCTTGAAAGGAATGTTTTGAAATGTCTCTCACACACACACACACACACACACACACATTGGTTTAAGTCACCTTTGGGGTATTTAGGCATTTTTACCCTCCCTTGGTGGACAAACTTTGATTTCTTGAAATCTTACTCCCAGCCTAACTACAACAACTAATTGCCTAAGCCTAAACCTAACCCTAACCTCAACCTAACCCTTACCCGAAACCACTAACCCAAAATCAACTTTGAACAACTGGGGAAATGGACTTTATCCCCAATTGCACATGTTGTCCCCAATCAACTGGTCTTAAGTCAAGGATGTGACCCGTTGTGTTGTGTGAAGCTTTTCAGTCTCTGAATCTGTAAATCTTTAGCTGCTACGGGCTTTTCCAGATATTATACACTAAAACTAAATATTAATTATCAATTAATTAATAAACTTATATTACAAAATATGCTTGGATTCAAAGCACACTCAGTCACATTTCCATAATAACAACTTGAATCATCTAATAATATACTTTTACGAAATCGACCTCAATATTTTACAATTAATATGCATGTACTGGGAGAAAGATAATTCTTCTCATACTCATAACAGACGTTACACTCTCAGACTAAACTTTCAGTGTGGCCTGGTTGAATACATAAATGAGGATCAGCATCAGTTGAAAGCTTGTTCTGCCACTCCATTTCTCTGTAATAAACTTTTTTTGTAATAGATCTCAATAATTAAAAATAACCTTTTTAAAAATATTTTTAATGTCAGTGCTATTTTTTAATTAAGGTAAATGGCATCAGCTGTAAGTCAAGGTTGAGGCCATTTACCTTGACTTACAGCTGATGCCATTTACCTTAATTAAAATGGATGAGGAGTAGCTGGGAGTTGTGCCATTAGTGTCCAACTTAGACCTTCATGGAGACACTGTGACATGTGACAGAAGGCATAACAGTTGTCTAAACAGTAAAAATTAACAATAGCTATGCCAAGAGTTTTTCCCCAGTTTTACTTCCTGTCAGCTACTGCATAAGCAATCATTGGGAACGGATATACAAAGGAGCTCATTTTGAATGTTGACACTTGACCGCAGCAGAGCCATCATTAATGTCATCACTAACACCTGTGTTTTCCTGAAAATGGCTGCTGTGCAGGAAGCATATTCAGACGTGAGGAAACCTCATCCACTCCAAACCGCCCACAAAAGACTGAACTGGTCCACTCAGTGCTGAGCCATGATGTGACACCTCTTCCTTGGTGAGTCCACTTAACCTCAAATTCAGACCTGGAGGAATTACCAAACAGGGATGATGATGTTGCAAGCAGCTAGGAAGCACTGTCTGTCTGTAACCAGTGAAAATTTTACTTCTATGTGTTCACCCCAGGTTGGGCTTCTTGTTTACAATGTCTGGCCTCTCCATGTAGAACTGTACTGATCGGATTAGACAGTGTAGTGATAGACTTGAGTGTTGTGTGAGTGTCTGGACATAATGGACCTTTCTCAGCAGCACAACAGACATTTGACTTGTCAAACACAGGCAGAATTAATAGCTAAAATAATGACCTCATTACATTTAGGTATTTAAGTTCCTTGGCTGTAGCAGTATGAGCAGAGCTATCATTAATATTATTAGTTACACCTGTGATTTCCCTGCTATGACAAGGCATGTCTGCTACAAGACAGGCTATCAACGCAGAGTGTATATACAAAAAGAGTGAAGTATGAAAAGCAGAAGGTAAAGCGTGTCTGGAAAGTATAAAGAGCTGTCCATGAGTTATAGCCCTAGCAGTGCAGGAATGTAAAATGAACACAGCATGAGATTAGTTGTACATGATATACCAATTTATATGAACATATTTTTGTAGAATGTTTATGTGGTGCTACAGTAGATTCTATGCTCTTTATATCCACTGTTTGCACTTTGTTAAAATGTTTCTGCGATTGTTCAGTCTGCCCAGGATATTTTTTTTTTGTAAATTCAGTTTGGCAAATAGTAGGATTACAAGTTAGTTACATAAATTATTATGTTGTTTACATATTTGGATGGCATTTTAGATGGCAGTGTGATTGATGATTGGTTCCAAGCTTTAATCTATTCAGTATTCTACTTAATCTGTCACAGAGCCTCTGCAGAAATATCAGACTTAAACATAAATTTTTGCCCCGAGCCAAAATTTTATCATTTGGGGAAAAAGAGAAAGTTTCATGTGAGACCATGAAAAAAGCTTTTGGGACCAGCTGCTGGATAACAGCATGAAAAAAATTGTTTTAATATTAGGGTTTGCACAAGAAAAATGTGTGACTGAAACAAAAGGTACTGTAAAAAAATCACAAATGGTTTGCTGTAAGAATCGGTCAGCAAACAGCTTCTCATTAAGCTAGTTTTTGAAACATACAGCAGTGTTTTTCAACCTTGGGGTTGCAACCCCACATGGGATCGACTGGAATTCAAATGGAGTCGCCTGAAATTTCTTGTAATCAATAAAAAAAAAAAAAAAAAAAAAAAAAAACACCACACACCATCCATCCATCCATTCGCTTATCCTCATAGGGTCGAAGGGGGCTGGAGCCTATCCCAGCTGTCTTAGGGTGAAAGACAGGGTACACCCTGGACAAGTCTCCAGTTCATCACAGGACACATAGAGACAGACAAACACTCACACTCACATTCACACCTACGGTCAATTTAAATTAACCAATTAACCTAATCCCCATGCATGTTTTTGGATGGTGGGAGGAAGCCAGAGTACCCGGAGAGAACCCACGCAGACACAGGGAGAACATGTAAACTACACACAGAAAGGCCCCGAATCTAACCCAGTATCTTCTTGCTGTGAGGCGACAGTGCTAACCACTGCACCACTGTGCCGCCCAACATCACACACTTTCCCTAATAAAAATCAAGTTCAAATAAAATGTAGGATATAATATCAGAGAGGGCATATCTTGTTTGTGCCGATCATGTGACCGCGTTAATATGCTTCAACCCGCTCAGAAACAGCACTCAACCCGCTCCTGAAACGCTGAGAAGAACACTTTGCCATGTATTTCCCCAACTTGGACATGACAGTTTTCACATACTGTTTATTTTTCAAATGTTCATTGTAGCCGGTTAAAGATACTGCAGCTCTCATAATTCATTCTTTATTTATTATTTATTTATTCAGTATTAATTAAAAAGCCTTGTAAATACACATTTCACTGACCAGAGAAAATAATATTCTCACTTAGTGAAGTAATCTCAATCTGGCTTTTCTGCTGCTGTCCATAATAATATACAGTACATTATATAAGCTAAATGTCATCTAAAATGAAGGTACATTTGCAACATAGTCCAGCAAACTATTACATGATCAAAAATTGATTAATTTTAGAAAAAAAATCTCAGTTTTGAATCCCTGGGGGTGCCAGGAATGTGTGATGTTAAAATGAGGTGACAAGCCGAAAAATGTTGGGAACCACTGAATTACAGGAAAAAGGAGACATGGGATCTGGGTAAGTAGCATCATAGCTGAACTACAGGAGGTAAAGGGGGATAAAAAACAGAAAGAAGAAACTGCAGGAAGAGGCCCACCCTGCTGGAGCTACAGAGGATACAGTAGGACAAGTTTCTCTGTTCATCTTTGAACCAGAGTCCCTACATGGAGACAAGAGCCAACAGCAAGATTTTGTTGGATGCTGGTGTTCGTGGCAGCTCAAAGGACTATATTTCACAATGGGTGGCTTGACATTCTCCCACATACACTATATTGACAGTTGACTGTGGAATATTTAGGAGCGAGGAAATATCACAACTAGATTTCTTGCACAGGTGGCATCCTATCACAGTTCCACGCTGGAACTCACTGAGCTCCTGAGAGCGACCCATTCTTTCACAAATGTTTGTAAAAGCAGTCTGCATGCCTAGGTGCTTGATTTTATACACCTGTGGCCATGGAAGTGATTGGAACACCTGATTCTGATCATTTAGATGGGTGAGCGAATACTTTTGGCAATATAGTGTAGAAAGGAGATAAATCCAAATAAATTTGCTATGTGTTGCCCTTGTGTTAATTTGGTTAACGGACCAAATGTATGAAGTTGTGTCTTGTTGAGTCTCATCCATTGGAATTCTCACTTGTGTTTATTTTTGCTCATTCAGCCTCAGTGTGTGTGATACCGTACTGTTTTTTGTCATGGCCATCGACATTTGATACTGACACACAAGGCACCTTTTGCTCATTAATACAATCTCAGTTCATGGTAAACGTAGAACGCATAAAGTGAAATACAAACACAGGGCTCTCATCTGGGAGGTCATAGTGCATTGAGTTTCACTTTCCCATTCCAATCAGCTGTTTTTGTGTCTCATGTTCACAATATAATTTTACATTTTCAACCTAATTCTGTGGTTTTTACCTAAACCTAATCAAATGGTTTTGTTGCCTAGACCTAATGACGCAAAGGAGCTATATTTTACGTAAATCTGTATACGGTTGGACTGCAATCCACGTTCACTCACTATTATTATATTATATTATTAAACATTTATCTCAATTTGAAACATTTTCAACCGATGAAGATGTGTTTGTCTAAAATATTCAGATGTACATATTTCCCCTGACTTCATGTGCAATCATGCCATCTCCGAAATGTTACAATGTGTGCACGAATCCACTTTGAAAGTGCACTTACATTGACACAAAAAACATGACACTGCTATTTAATTAATTTGATATTGGACGAATTATATTGCTCTACTCTGTGTCTGAGTTCTGAGCTGCATCACCCAAGGTTACTGTTAATGAACTGCTCCACAGCCCTGAGGTCTGAATCAGAACTTGACGTGCATAAAAGTATGTGCTCAGAAGTTTAATTGATAGATTTAGACAGCTCTGTTTACCAGCTGTCTAAACAAAGTTTTTGTCTGTGTTGTTGATGTGAGGTGATAACCCAGTTTGTTTATGAAGAAAAAGACTCACCTCTATTGCTCTCTTTTTTTTAATAGCTCCTATTTTTTTAAACATCCAAATTATACAAATCAGTGTGTGTTGTTAAATTAAACCATTTTGGTTTAATTAGGCTTACTTCTTACAGTTGACAAGAGGCCTGTTGTTGCTGACCAGAGAGAGAGGATATTGAGCTATAACATGATTTATCTTAAAGCCCTGCTACATGCAACATGAGAGCAATGTGTAAGACATTGGTTATCTTTAAACCATGCTTTGCGATGCAAGCAACTCCATGTTGTTGTCGGGCTCATCTCAGGTGGAGAGGAGTCTGCCTACAGAGATGAGGTTGTAAAACTGGTGAACAACCTCATGAAAACAAAAGAAATCATTCTGGACTTCTGTAAGCGCAGTACAGACCCAGCACCACTTTTGGAAATGTCTGGGGTCCACATCACCAACCACCACCAGCAGTGACTCCACCTCTTGAGAGAGCTCAGGAGAAACAACCTGGATGAGAAGCTGCTGGTGACTTTCTACAGAGCCACCGTGGAGAGCATCCTGGCTACTGCATCACAGTGTGGTATGCTGGGTGTCCAGCAGCAGACAGGAGAGCTCTGCAGACAGTGATCAACACCGGCTGCCCTCTGCTCTCTCTCCCACATTGCCAGCTCTCGCTGCCACAGCAGACTTACAATCATTGTCAAGAACTCATCTCACCTGGTCACCACCTGTTCAACTTGTTGCCCTCTGGCCGGAGCGACCTGAACTAATAGACTCAGAGATTTTGCCCATGAGCCATCAGTGCTCTGGACACACAACACCACAATAATCACATTACACGGAGACGATGGGGGAAAAAAACATGTACAACACATGCAATAATCTTTAACTCAACTTTAACTAAACTGAAATACCTGTCCAATATGTTTTCTGTGCAAAGCCCGTGCAATAGCTGCTATCATCACTGTAACAATCACACAATATATTTTTATCTTTTTTCTTAACTTTTCTTTGCAATTGTATAGCACAGAGTTGGAACAGCACTCCTAATATTGTTGTATTCACTGGAATACAATGACAATAAAGGCTTTTGATTTGATTTGTAGCCACATAGCACTAAAGGAGAGCGTGATGAATGCCTTCCAATATACGCTGAAAGGTGATAATGATAACAAAGGTCTTTTTTTTTTAAACTAGTGTAAATGAGCGTAAGCAATGGAGAAATTATGACAAAGGAAAGTGGGATCCTTTCATCTCACTTCAAAGACTTCCGTCAAATGTTCATTTCACCTGCTTATTTCAAAGAAGCTGTGCTTTCTCACTGACTCATCCACAGCACAACTTGTTTGTGAAGTATCTGACATTTAGCATATATGACAGTGTTATATAAAAAGTTCCTGTGCAATTAATCAAGTTGGAGCAAGTCTGATTAACACCATGTTGTGTGATCATCTCAACGACATTTACAATGTAAGCAATCAGAAGGAGTTCAACCGTGGAAACTGTTGCAGCCGCTTCTTGGTGATGTGCATATGTGAAAATGTAATTGGCCTGGATCTGATCCATTTAACCCTCAGAAATACTATATATGGCTATTCTATAAAATTGTCTATGCAGAGACTGCTGGTCATGTTCCCTCTCTTTTTTTCTGCCATATTTTTTCAGTTTCTGTTCAAAAAAAAGAACAGGATCGATCTTTGACCTTTTCAGACATGCTTATCATTTTGTGAATGTGACAGCAATTTAACGCATTGTTCACTTGTCTGAATAACCACTTGACTCACTTTGACATAAAAGTCACAATGACAGCAATCTAATTTGGTTAAAGCTACATAATAGGTAGAGCGTTTCCATAACACCTCCGTCATCAAACACTCCACATTGTTCCTCGCTTCTCTCCACTAAATGCCAGCAGATCAACACAGGGTACAGCAGCAGTCATAACTATACCATCTGTGTTCCTCTTATACTTCCATATCAACTGCATGGAACAAATTAGTTATATAAAGATTAGTTACGTAGCTTGTAGTGCAAGAACAAAGCACATTTAATTGTGCACTTAATTAACACCTATGGGAATGGCTGCACAAAACTGCATTAGGAAAAATCTGGTTGTTTAATAAAAAGTTAAAAGATATAAATATTAAATTGAAAGTTAACTACAAGTGTGTTTCCACAGTCCTGTTTTAAGGTGAATTTTCAAGATCATAAAAGTAGAAATGTGAAAAGTAAGTACTACTAATAATTCAATAATCTATTACTTTTTATGTAAATTTTCTCTGTTAACAGTTAACAAGTTGGATGGATACACAAGGTTGCATAAGGAAAAAATCTGTTGCTTTAATAATAAGTTTAAGGTGCACACAAAATCAACTGTAAGTGATAAGTGAAGACTTATTGAAGAACAACGACAAAAATGCTGTGTCATAGCAGGCTGAGAGGAGATGTAATAAAGATACATTCACCTTTGTTCAGGGTACCTTACTAATTCCTCGTTGATTACAACACAAAGCATAATTTTCCAATGCTGTAACAGGATTGTTTTAATGATTAATTTGAATTACTTCAGAACATTTGTTCAGCACATTCAGTGTCTGGACTTGTTTAGTGAAAAATGTCTGATGTTGAGGTGAACATTTTTGAGTTGTTAAACATCTTTTTTCAATGAATTTACTGCACATGTACTTGGACATGTTGATACGATTTTGCATCTAAATTGGACAAAGACACCAGTTGTTTTGGAAACAACATGATTGAGAACCATTTAACCTCTGCAGCACACCTGATTCAGCAGATTTGTAACACAAAGATAGTTGCTGATAGTTTTTTTCCAGGCATAGAGGTTCTCACAGCTAACGAATCATGTGAAATGTGTCACAAAAGAGGGAGCCAAAGGAGATTTGGTCTTCCAAGAAGCTCGCGTCAAAGTCCGTAATAGACCCATCTGTCCAGAAGAAGACCTTTACTACAACTACTACTTCTACTACTCTGTAATATGCTCTGTAATATGAAAGCAGTCACTTCAGTCATAGAGCTATTAAGACATTCATTGGTGTCATATACATTATTCAGATGAGTGTTTTAGCACAACTCTCTTTGTTATTTATCAATGTTAAAATCATCAATAATGACCTGAGAGTCTAAATCAATCCAAATGATGGCAGGTCTGCAGTGTTACCAATAAAAGTTGGCACAATAGTTTGGTTGACTGCATCAGTTGAGATTCAGTAGTTGCTGGGTGGAGGCAGACTTTTTGTGACCTTGCTGACCTTATCAGTCTCGCCTACCTAGGCAAGAGAGAGCTGTTCTCTCTTTCTGTCATCTTCATTATTAGTGGAGCTCAGATTGTGCTCAGCATAGCAGGTGAAGGGTCAGTGAGGAGGAAGACAACTTAGCAAAGCACAGGGGTTAAGCACATGAATTGTTAAAAATGAATTGTAGAAGGTATTGAGCCGGTGGTTACTTTAATGCCAGCTCTTCTATCTTCTTTCTTTAGTTTTCTATTTTCTCTGCGTCCTCCTAAGAGAGCTGAAGGAGTGGAATGGAAGTAAAAGAAGACTGATCCGTGAGCTGGTTATTAATAACCTGAGAGTCTGCAGTGCGAGCTTTTCCTTATCAAGTCTGTCTTCTAAAGCCTATTCTGTCTACTATATTTTTCCCTATTGCATTTTAGATTAAACTAAATGTTAGACATGAAGTGCAAAGACTTTGACACCAAACATTGTTCTGACATCCCATGTCACATCAATGTGATCTCGTAGGAAGGCACAGGAATAACCTGTCACTTTTAAGGATTTTTTGTGTTGCATTATTGGAGTTTAAACATTTTTTGTGTCATTTTACTGCCCACACTCATTCCCAACTGGTTACATATGAACAATGTGGTTAATGTTCCTACTTGGAGATAATCTAAAACCATCCTTGCCCTTTATGACTATGGGTTTTATAGAACAATAAATTTGAAACTCCTCCCAACATTTACTGTAGTTTGTTTCGACTGACAGGGATCTCACCGTTCGGACGACTAAAGATCATGTTAGTTAGGACAATGTTTCAATCCGACTTTCAAGAAAAGCTCTCACCTAATTATGTTACATTATACATGAGTAATAATCTGTCCACAAATGTGCATATTTGCCTTCAGCGTCACATCTTAGTTAAAAAGATCATAGTAAATCACAATACTTAAAAGGATTAGCACAACATGCACAGTAACTGAACAGGTGAACAATAGCAGACATAGTCCTGTGTCCTCCCAAGGGCAGCTTTATGAATTCTTTACAAAAGGGGTGAACAGGATCAGACACAATTTGTCAGGTTTTTATTAAACCTGTTTTATAAACACTGTAGATCCCAGTTGTTCTTACAGCTTTTTTCCAATTGCTACAGGGGGGAAACCACTGTCACTTGTTAGTTAGCATCTACCAAGTACCTGTATATATGCATATGACAAATAAAGCTGATTCTGATTTGAATTTAAAAATGAAAAAAAAAAAAAAAAAAATTTCGGTGAAGGTTTTCAGCACTCTCTGCCGAGAGCCAAGTAAATGCATTTTGAATGACATTTTGTTCAAGTGCCATAAAGCAAAAGTCTATTGCAAACACCCTCAGTGAGTGTGCTACAAGATCAACATCACTACCTTTTCCTCCTTCAGAGGGATGAAGCTGCAAAAAAGAAGAATGTGAATGGGCCCCATTCAGAGTACAATAAGAGAAATGAAGTCCTCTCTCTGCTTTCCAATATATACAGACACTTGACCTCAGTACCCTCCTCCACAGGAGTTCTGACTGCATGCAGCTCTTCACCTGCATGTGACGTCTTTGTCATTTCTCAGATGCCTTTGCAAAGCTGCGGAGGATGTGTTGTGGTGTGATACCTGTTGAGTGGCCTTTGACGTTATCTACACGTTGCCAAGACGTCAATGTCTGCAGGGTGTCGTTCAGATGTTTTCACAGGAATAATTGCTACTGCTGACATGGAAACCAAGAGCACATCTATATTTACACTTAGGCTTTCCACTGCTTCTGAGAACTGAGTGATTGAGCTGGATGGCCGATGAATTTTTGCACATACTCCAGTTGCAGTTTGTGCATCTTTTTTCCATCAGTATATTTCATGCCATTTTCTTCCACTGCTCTATCCACAGCAGTATTTACATGGGGCCAGCTTTTGTACAAAGTACCCTTTATGCTGTGTGTTTGCAGGGAATTTGGTCTATCACCTTTTATTCTTCTATTCCTTTATTTAGCAACTACCAAAACCATTTCTAGCTCAGCAGTTTTTTAATCAATCTTTTGGCAAGAATATATTGTTTCAGTCAGTATATTTTAATTGCATCTGCCTTTCTATCCTAAATTCATATAAAAAGTGTGATGCATATTTTTAATTGAATTAGCTCATGGGGTTGATTCAGACCGGAACATGAAGTCACATCAGATTGGGTACAGTAGGTAATAAATGTACTGGGTGGTGAGTGGCTGATGAATATCTCTGAGCTGAGCCAAAGGATTTTTTTTTAAGTATTTGACTTGGATTTGTCAGGTGGACAAAAACACATGTAACAGTCAGGCAGCTGTTTGAAAACATAGAGACATGTAGACATTATATCATCCATCATTTGTAACGTTGGCTCCTGGTTTCAACAGGGTATGAACACCATTCTCCTGATTTCATCCTATGCATATGACAGTCTGCATACTTCCTGGTTCATATGGATTACATAGAAATTTATTTCATTATATATATATGAATGATGGTGCATTAATTTTCTTGTTAGCTATGAACTATGGAAACAGCCTGACATAAAAAATAAGCTAATGATATCTTTGTATTGCTCTAATGTGCTTGATTTCGTGCCTTTTAACATAGGAAATCACATTATCTATGGGGAAAACAAGATTTATTCAATAAAAGCTAATCAAAATATCTGTGGAGATATCTGTGACGATGAATTCTGGTTTGCCTTGAGGGGTGTTTACTCTACCCATCATAAAAAAACAGTTTTACCATATGGCAAGGTCAACCCCCATAAGACACAAGGATAAGGATGCTGAATTATACTACATGTATTTTTCATGAAACTTGTGCTAGTTGTGTTGGTGACCTTGCAGTCAAAAAGAAGAGCTTGCTGATCTATTTCACTCGTTTCATCTTATGTTCCAGGAACCTGAGGGAACAACAAATATGCCTTCATCACCATGCAGGAAAGTGTCCAAATATGGATTACTGATCCTCCCTGGGTGCTGCCTCTAAAGTGAGATTGTCAACTTCATTCATTCGTTCAATATCATTAGCAATACAACTGTTGGCACTATGAGAAACAGAAGTTTGTGCCACTATGGATTCTTTTAATTATACGATATTCATAAGTGGTGCACAGTATGGATTCACAAAAAACTCATTGATAAATGAACTATTTTGAATAACACTGACTGCTGACAATGGTAGATGAATTACCTGAAAGTCACACTTGAGTAAAAGTACAGATAGATAATCTGAAAATGGCTATAATACAATATCACTTGAGTAAAAGTATATGATACTGTATTTACTGTATCTATGTTCATTATCTGACATTAAATGTGATTAAGAATTGAAAGTACAAAAATACAAGTCAAATTTAAATAACGGCAAGCCAGTCCAAATTTTAAGATTCTTGAAGTTTGAAATTTGTCACTGTAGGAGTGTGTTTCCAAAGAAGATACTGTGCTTTAATGTACAACAGAAATGTTGAGAGACAAGCTGCTGAAATGACTGCATGTCAGACATTAGACCAATCATTGAGAATTGCCAATCAGACTCAAAACAATACATGAAAACAGCCTGTGAGCCAACGATTCAAATGCTTTAGTTTTCCCTCAGGTGTACAGACCTGCATCCTCAAACCTGTAGCTGGAGTTTGATTCGGTGACTCTTCTTAACCTGCTCACCAACTTTGCCCTCCTCTTTCAATCCCATAAACCTGTCTCAGAATTTCCCTTACCTATTTGCCGTGTGTGTGTGTGTGTATTTGTCTGCATTTGAATCCTCTATTCATGACAGCTCCTCTTTATATTGTGTATAGCTCCTCTGACTGGCACGTATACTGTAATACTGTGAATATGGACATCCATGCATTTTTATAATACAAATAATAATAAATATTTATAAGCAGTCAGCATCTTTCCAGTCACTCAAGGACACCAGATAAGAGTCACTTCAGTAACAATTGAAAGACAATGTTAACAATAATCATAATAACAAGGGCTCTTTTGTCTTAATTTTGGTTATAACATGAGTCTTTTTAACCCGAGTGTACACCAAGGAAAAGGGCATCACATGAATTCAGTCAGAATATAACAAAGACATGAATCAGAGTCTCTGTAACAGAGAGGGTTGTAGCCTGGACATGTTCTTCAGGTCGTATAAGGTTTTGGTGATATTTCTGATATGGGTGTCAAAACAGGGTAGGGTCTGTTGTAAGGTTGTTGATCTGCAACAAAAGATGTAGTAAAATCAGAGATGGACTGATTTATATGGGATACTTTACAACATGTGGCCTGGGAGGCAATGACAGCCCAAATGTTGGTCAGATTTGTGGATATCAATCATGAATATTCAATTGCAGTGAACATTCAGGATATTATGACAGCCTGTCTTCCTCCATAGCACTTTGCAGAAGCAGAAGAAGGATCAAAGGACGTCTTGGATTTTCATTCCATCAGCCATTTCAATCAGAAGAGACAAGTGAATGAAGAAAAGATAATTGACTAGACTCTACAGGAAGATTAGTAATTGAGTGGCGTCTGATGGGGGAGGTGGACAGCAGCTCGAATGTACTTAGGCACAGAGTGATTTTAATTTATAAGGAGACAGCAGCAAGGTGATGGGCTTACAATGAAGGTGTGTGTCACTGTGTTATTAGAAGGATGTGAAGAGCTGACAAAAACAGCTGGTCTCACAAATGACAGCTACAAATGTTATACAATACTTTTCAAGATGCCAAAAACTTGTCATATACGTTATGTATAAGGTCGAGTACTATATCCTGTGCTGCCAGGTTTTGCATTTTACTGGGATGTTTACTGTAACATTTTGTCTCCATTTTGTCATGTAGCAATAGCAAAGCATTTGGCCGTTTTAAAAATGGCGGGGTCGAGTTGTGTTTGGCTTTTATAGTCTAGTTGGACCTCGCACATCTAATGATGCTTCCAATGACGACACTCGTTGGCCAATCAGTGGAAAGCAGTCAGCTGATGTCACGTTTTAGTATCGCTTCGGCTCGCTTGGAACCAGGGCTGAGAAGGTACGAAAAAAGTACCAGGCACTAGTGGAAAAGTGCTGCAACTGTGAAGAGCCATGTCGTGCCGTGCCGTGCCTTACCACGCCTGTGGAAAAGCACCAATAGTCCAGGAAGACTAAACACACACCTCTCTGCATACATGGGGAAGCAGTGGAGCATGTGGACAACATAAAGTTCCGGGGCATCCACATTTCATCTGACCTCTCTTGGACTGTGAACACTAAAAACCTGGTGAAGAAGGCCCAACAACGGCTCTTCTTTCTCAGGAAGCTAAAGCGGACTGGACTTTCTTCTTAGTTGCTTGCTAACTACTACAGAGCCACTATTGAGAGCATCCTGTGACTCAGGTGCTGTCCACATGACAACGGAATTCTGTGAATCTGACAAACTTTAATACCAATTCCGCCTTGTGTACAGACAGCTCCGGCATTGTCGGAGACCCAAAACGTCACTTTCTGACAAGAGGTTCTAGAGTGAGAAGATCTGACAATGCTGTTTCGGAGTTGCAAGTGTGTACCCGGCGTTGTTGCTAACGATGATGTCACATTGTCACGTGACCAGAAGTAGTTGTAAACAAGGACTTCATGCACATGCTCATTGCATTCTTTTGTTCTTTTTCATGGGTCTCTTTGCAGTGCCACCTTTCAGTGTGACATATGTATTACATACTTGTCACTCATTATCGTGTTGCCATTTAGACGAAAATACTTCCGGCAACATTCTCACAAGCGTTATCATGCCGTTAGAGAAACTTAGCCTGGGTGGTGAGGACAGCACAGGGGATTGTGAGCCGCCGTCTACTAGATCTGGACTCAGTCTACACTGCCCGAGTCCAGAACAGGGCCAGACACATCACAAATGATCCCATCCACGCACTCTTTGTACCGCTTCCATCAGGAAAGAAGTAGAAGAACATCAAAACAAGCATAAAAGACACAGCAAAGAGACAGCTTCTTTCCCAGAGCTGTTAAAGCAATAGCCCCCCCATAGTTCAACACCCCACCCATCCCATCACCCCTACAGTACTTTCACACATGAACACCCCCCTCCCACCCCCACACACACACACACACAAACAAACGCACGCACACACACACACACACACACACACACACACACACACACACACACACACACACCTTCTCTCACATAGACTCCTGCTGACAATTAAGCAGTCCACCAGTGCTGGGACTACGATGCACTTTATCTACTCCTTTTCCACATTTTCTCTGCAAAGTTCACACTTCCGTTGTAAATATTATGTTTCGGCTGCGATATCACATTTCTGTTGTAAATATTATGTTTCGGCTGCGATATCACATTTCTGTTGTAAATATTATGTTTCGGCTGCGATATCACATTTCTGTTGTAAATATTATGTTTCGGCTGCGATATCACATTTCTGTTGTAAATATTACATTTCTGCTACAAATCCCCTCTGCAAAAATGTTTTGTTTACAGCATTATTATTATATCTTATTCAAGTGTGCCTTTAAGCCGAGAGACTCTACAAAATTTTGTTATGTGTGCATAATAACAAAAAAGACTCTTAAATCTTAGAGTATGTCACTGTGCTGTGACTGGTCTGCAGGAGAAATCATTTGCTTCACCCCATGAGTGTTTAAGATGGCAAGATTGTGCACTTGTGGAGGAAGTATTATTTTGTGTTACAGTTGATGGAGAACATTTTAACTACTTTATATTCTGTCATATATTCATGCTTTGTTCTGACAGCCCATTGTCCCGGTATGACAATGCTCCATTCAACAAACAGAAGTGACTGGATAATAATTCCCAAAAAGTTAAATTGGCTAGGTTTCGGCATGAAGAGTGACATTGATTTAATTGAGATTGATGAGGGCAAGTTTCGATTAATATCAGGTTATGCCAACATAAAGCAAAGAAAGGCATGTGATGGAAGATTGGTTGATTATTCCCTCAACTTCTATTTTACTCCAAACCTAATAATTTCATTGGATATGAATTCATCCACTACATTTGAAGCTGCTAAAGCTTTCAAAAACTTTCATATAAATTATATCTTAATTGATTATTTCTCTTTGGTAAATTCAATGGGTATTTTATTCTGTCTTTTGCTCTTAGTTCTTTGGCAGATTATCAGTTGTTCTTATGGTGGCACAGTGAAGTCTGTATTTGACTCCACTTCCAGCCCGTTGTCATTTCTTTCCTGCACCTAACTGAAGTATAAAGTGTATCTATCTTGGTTTTGATGGTAGAAATAAAATTGTACTAACTGGAGGCATTTGAGTTGGGAAGACAACATGTCTTCCTGTGTCACTTTCAGGCACATTAAAATATGTTGCCACCAGTGTTAACTATCTTTGCAAACATGTATCATATTTTTTCTTGCCATCCAATCAAAGCAGAGTGGGCTCTGATTGGATGAAAGCAACATAAATCACAGCATGTATTCCGAGTGATTACAATTATTGTGATGAATAGACTTGTGAGTAGGGTGCATTGATTTTTTAATCCACAGTGGTCCTCAGAGACAGAAGACAAGTTATTGAGAAAGTTAGTTGCTTCAAGAGGAGGATGAACTGGGGAAAATGAGGAAAATCATCCTTGTTGTTTTGTAAGTTTTCCATTTTATCTTCTTCCTCCTCTTGTATTTTGGGTGCACATGTCCTTCAATAATCCAGAGTGATTCAAACACAAATGTTATTGTTAAAGGACTCAGAAATCATCAAATGTCGACTATTTTGGTCTCTTCCTTAAAGCCCTACAGGAAATGTTATGGACAGAGATCAAGACAGCCAAATGCTTCACAGAGGAGATTCAACTTATGTGCACAGTTGTGTGTGTGGCATGAAATGCATGAAATGGCCAATGGAACAGAGAAGAAAACATAAAGGTGAAGGTAAAGTATTTTGCTAAACATCAAGATGAGAGCATAATTTTTTTAGTTCTTTGCCAGTAACATCGAAAAGCTATCAGATCTACAGCCCCAGTGTTCCCGCCCTCAGTGTGCCAATGATTAAAGAAATAGTTGAATATTTGTGAAAGTCTGACTTGCTTTCTTGCCAACAGTCCTTTCACACAACGTCCTTTTTTAAGGAGAGCTATCACTTACTGTCAGAACTGTGACGAAAACGTGATCTATAATTATTTGTTCTAATTGAAAATAAGCATGCCATGCCTCATATTCCAGTCTGTCTGTGTGCTAACTACAACACAGCACTACCATGGCCAAGTCTGTAGTTAGAGAACAAAGTCAATTCCAATTTTACACAGAGACATTTAATCACTACTGTTGTTAGATATGTTTAAAGTTTCTGTTAACCACATGTTTCTCCCTTCCACTCTTATTATGAAAGTCCACTAGCCTGCCACATGCCTTTGATCCTCTTCTCTCAGTTATCTTAGTAACGGAGCGGATATAAGTATTTGTTTTGGACGTCACTTGTGAGTTGCCAGTGTGCATAAAATTGCAAAGGAATGGTGACCAAGTGACATTTTCAGGCACTGTTGAAATCAGCCCAGTGTAAACAGTGGCTATGTGCCATTTGTGTCAGATGTATGACAGCAGGAGAAATAGAAACAATCAATCTTGACTCAGTATTGTCATTCCAGCAATGACAGAATCCAGCTCTGGCAGATTGGAAAATGTTGATAGGATTTTCCAGCGAATATGGCAATCAACGTCACATTTCTGCCCAAGGCTGCTACTGAGTCCCTTGACAAGAAACTGAGCCACCAGCCATGCTGCCTCTTATGTAACCTGTTTGCTCTAAAACCTTTCTGAAGTCACCTAAAATGGAAAATACCACAGACTGAAATAGAACTCATAAAAACTCAAAATAATTTTAAGTGGATGTGTATATCATGTGCATTGCACAATAGTCTATAATTTACAGCTGAATGGCAGTTTTTCCAACAGAATTCATTTTTATCAGTCCGGTAATAAGAACTGTAACCTAATACCAAATATTAACCACAGCCAAAATATTTACCATATTTTATATGAAAAGTTTACCTCAGCTTTTTCTGTTTAAGCTAATCATTACGCATTACTGCTAGACTGTGTTTGAGTGCAGTCAGTTTATGCAGTTGATGAAAACGCTCATACGACTAAGTGTCTACATCTACAACAGTATTTAAAGTCAAATGCAGATGCATAAAATATAACCAAACATTATGGTTCATCATCTGACTCAGAGCCCAAGCCACAGTCCTGGTTTTTACACTTCATCCATTTTCTACCGCTTATCCTCATGGGGTCGCTGGGGAGCTGGAGCCTATCCCAGCTGTCTTAGGGCGGAAGGCAGGTTACACCCTGGACAAGTCTCCAGTTCATCACAGGACACAGACAACCACTCACACTCACATTCACATATACGGACAATTTAAATTAACCAATTAACCTAATCCCCATGCATGTTTTTGGATGGTGGGAGGAAGCCGGAGTACCCAGAGAGAACCCACGCAGACATGAGGAGAACATGTAAACTCCACATAGAAAGGCCCCGGGCACGGGATTTGAACCCGGTACCTTCTTGCTGTGAGGCGACAGTGCTAACCATGACACGACCGTGCCGCCCGGTTTTCATATTTCTCTGAGAAAAAACTATGGAAATTTAATGCCATATTAATTCTGTTTTCATTTTCCCTGTTCTGCAGTTAGTTGCTGATAATATACAGTAGCTAATGGTTTGCCAAACGTTTATTTATACTTGGCTAAAAACAGTACCCAAGTTGGCGTCAGTGGGATTTTGTAATCAGTGTGCCAGTTTGCAAATTGCAATTATAATTCATTAAGAGGAAATAGTCTGCTTTGTTAAGAAAACACTGCTGGAAACTATTGATGAAATTCATGTCTGTGCCAGTAATAGCCTCCTCCTGAGTGACAAAAACATAAGGTATTATCAAATTTGGGGGCGGCAGTAGCTTAGTCTGTAGCGACTTGGTCTGGGAACCAGAAGGTCGCTGGACTAGTGGCTGGAGAGGCACCGGTTCCTCCTCCTGGGCACTGCTGAGGTGCCCTTGAGCAAGGCAAACCCCCAGCTGCTCGGGAAGACTGGACATGAAGCAGCTCCCGTCATTTTGACACCTCTCCTCTAATGCATGTACATGTGTGTTTCATGTGATGTGCAACGGAAAAAAATACTAACAGAGTGAACACAAATTTTATATAGTAAAAAGTATAAAGTAAATCATCTTCTTCTGCAAAATTACGTTCATACAGTATATACTTCATTATGAAAGATGAGAGATTACACTAAATTGTTATTGCCATTATTGTTTAGGATAAATCCATTTTTGCACATAAACTTCTTTCAATTATCAAAACATCTTTTTTTAAGTCTTAATAAGTTTTTTTTGTCTTGCTGACAGGCAATGGGGTCCTTCTTTGTCTTGACTGGATCAAGATGTATTCTAAGAGGAAATCTCATTACAAGGACAGCATGAGAGGCAGCATAAAACACAGGATCAGAGACATTTCTGTTATTTTCATATGGAGTGCATTTTGTAACAAAATATAATTGAAATATGAATTTATCCTTTTTTCCAATTAGTCATGAAACCATTTTGATATGCAGAACCTTGTTAACTCTTTAAGTGCCAGGTGCATTATAAAACAGAAAGTGCTTTGTGCCGGTGTTTTTGTATTATGACTCTGAAAACACTGAATAGCTCAAATGAAAGAAGAGACTTGCCATTTCATAAGGAAAAAAATGTTTTTATCTTATTCCATTCTTGTTTTATCAGAGGTAGAGTAGAGGCCACTCCCACCCTAAATGCCACTTTTTGTCCAGAATCCATCCCTTTTGCTCTCTAATTGTGTTCATCTTCACTTCCTGTTTTGATGTCCGTGGTGTATAACATCTCCCAGAAGCCCCAACAATACTCACAGGCTGCGGGAGACCGCAAAGCCGAAAAAACATTTTGACATATTATTACTTCTATGGCACTCAAGCGTCAAATTTTAAATGACGTTGAAATATGTAAATGGCACTCAAGAGTTAATTTATTAACTTCCTCTGCTATGCACTGTGTCTGATAACTGAAATCAGTTATGGACAACCAATGAAATAATGGAAAAACAATAACTAGCCATCAATAACTATTTGCTGCATGCATGGTAGGTTTGATTTGGGGATTGGAATGTAAGTTTCCTGTGGTTTTTTTCCCTTGAAACTTCTAAGTTTAAAGGAACAGTATGTAGGATTGTGGCCAAAACTGGTGCTGCAATCACTTTCAAATGACTGTAGAGCAGGGTCTCACCTCTCCCTCTCCCCTGACTAGAGGTTGCCTCGGCTGCAGTATCCAACAGGAACGGAAAGTGTTAAAGTGAATGGAAAGCAGCCACCTTGGGCATCACCATGGACACTTAGAAGGAGTAAAATGGGGTGGCGGAGAGCTGTGGAAGGCTGGGGAAAGTGAGTGGAGCTCCAGGGCGGGGGCTGCGGTGAATGAAAAGCAGCCACCTTGAACATCAACCCTGGAGTCTTCTCTGTCCCTTTTCTTTCGCGTAGTGTGTGACAAAAAGTCACAGAGCGAGCAACAAATACATGATCGCTTCCTTGTCCTCCATTGTTTGTGTTGTTGTTGTTGTTCTTCTTCCTCCTGGTTTTCTGTGTTGCATGCAAATGAAGTTACGACAGTCTCGTGCTGCCGTATGACGACCCTGCCCACGCCAAGGAGGTACTCGTTTGTAATGGAAAAGTAACAAAACTGGGCCGTACCGTGTCGTGCTGTTACTGTGTAGTGGAAAAGCGCCATAAGAAGGAGTGAAATGTGCCGGCAGACAGCTGTGGAGAGATGGGGTAAAGTGAGTTGAGCTCCGGGGCGGTGGCCGGGGGTATGCGGTGAGAGTGCTGCTGCCCCGTCTGCTTTCAGCCGTCTCCATCTTTCAAAAGCATCTCCTATACAAATCCTTGTTTTATTTTGGACTTCGTCACAATGTATTTCGGATTCATAACGAGGTCTTTTAGGTTTTGTAACGTTAGACATTATTTATCCGACACGTTCGTAGCTACAGCTGTGGTAACTAGAGCAGAGCTGGCAACCCGGATGCTGACACGCTACTGACTACCTGAGAAAGGTGGAGGGTGGCGCATCAGGCCAAAACACAACATGACAACATCGACATCAGTTGAGGGCTGCAACTTGGCTTTTTTAATGAGAATATCCTGGCTGGACTACTGGTGTCAGTGATAAAAGTATTTGAAATGAACATGATTTCTTAATGTCTGGTGACATATCAGGGCCATAATTTAAATAATTTCTTACATATTGTACCTTTGTTACCTAATTGTTACAGCGGCTTTTCATAGCTGCCATTTTGAGCAAACTGACTGGCACATATTTCATGTATGCATAAAGCTTACAGTAGTTTTTTTACTCTCAGGAACAGTGATAGATAACCTTCCATCCATTGTTTAGAAACTAAAGATCTCTCATGGGGCAGTTACTGTAGTTTAAATGGTTTATGTACTGTAATGGCTCTACATTTATTGAGTCGTTCATCCATCAGTCCATCCATCCATTTTCTACTGCTTATCCTCACGTAGGGCTGTTAGCTGTCTCAGGGTGAAAGGCAGGGTACACCCTGGACAAGTTGCCAGTTCATCGCAGAGCACATAGAGACAGACGACATGCCGCCCTTGAGTCATTCAAATGATGTAAATTGTAAATGATAGTAAATGTCTCAGCAAACCTTGTGGGGGCAAATGCTTTAATTTTCTCCTCCAAGTGAATCAATAAGTCATTAAAGGTTTGCTACAAGTCATTCGTGATGCAGATTCTCTCCAAATGTATTGATTCTTAAAGGATACTGCAGTGATTCAATTTTGCATCCCATTAGAAAATTAAAAAAATGGTGTCCGAATTAACAAGACGAAGGTAGAGATATTCTGATTTGTGTAGATTGAACTAAAAAAAAGCCATTGGATGTCTTTTCTCATGGCATTCAGATGGAGATGATGAGAGGTATTTGAAAGCTCCATAGAAAGCTAGTAAGGCAACCTTAGCTCAGCCCTGGGCTGATTTCATAAATAATTCTTGATTTATTTATTCATTTATTTATTTAATAGTGACAGATACAAATGACCTGAAAACAGTTATCTCGTGCTATCTGAGCAGTGGGAGTGGTCATTTGAGGACAGTCTGTTTGTATCTATGTATAGGCTTTTTAGACCTTGTTGGATAACTGCACATACTCCAAAGCAATGTGCATCACTGATGATGGAAAGTGCTTTGAATGGGCTGACCATCAGCCACATGTAAAATTCTATTGATTTTTAACATATTAATAGAACAATTTAAAAAAAAAAAAGGTTTCCATTACATTATCTCTTGGGTGGAGAAAAAAAATTGAAATCAATACTGATGATAGAATCATACATCTTTATAAACCCACAATGTACAGCGTATTATAATGTGTACACAGATGAAACACATGCTGTACATTGAGGTCCCTTTCACACTGTCCTCGTTTGGTTTGCTTTAAACGGACCTCAGTTCGTTTCCTCAGATAGTCCGCTTCATTTGGGCAGGTGTGAAAGCTCATACGAACTCTGGTGCAGAAGAAACAAACGAACTCCGGTCCGCTTGAAAACAGGGGTCTCGGTTCGTTTGCAAGTGAACCCTGGTGCGGTTCGTATGCAGTGTTTAAGCTCACCGGACCAAACACAGGACCAAATGTATGTAGTGCATGACACGTGACACTACACACAGTGTATCTTGGGTAGAGGACGTACAGCGTGCACTCCAGACCAAAACAAACAAGGAGTGACCACCATTAGCAGTTAGCTAGCTTAGCTCAATCGTCTGAACAACATAACCCATAAATTCACAGTTTGACGTTTGAATAAAATCAATCACCGCTACCAACAGTCACAGTCCTTAACGTTATGTTGTCAAAGTTAGAAAATTAACAGCGTCAATCCCTGAAGAACTACGTTAGCATTGGTGACGGTTGCGTTCACTAGTATGTAGGTAGGCAACGTTGACGTTACATACCTGACTGTTGACGATCAGAAAGTTTGGTGCGGTTCAGGAATTGCAGTGTGAAAGCGGAACCGAACAAAGTGCTAAATGCAACAATGTTGCAACTTTCAGCCCCCCAAGCAAACTGAGTCCGCTTGGTTAGGTGTGAAAGCGACCTGAGATTAAGCAACACAAACTCTAATATTCCATGTGGACAAGTAAACAGGTGCAGAGATGACCACATTGTAATTGCCATTTACTTTAAATTTATGTGTTATTATTATCGATTGATGTGTATCCCTTGGGTGTGTAACAGACCCAGATCCCAGTCCAATTAACTGTGGTGATGAAGAAAATGATGATGTTCTCGCTCCCCTTGGCCTCATTTATGAACAGCTGTTGGTTCATTTGACAGATGTCATGTATCTCAGTCACAATTTGCTGTGAAAAAAAGATTTTGATTTTAAGATTTGTGTGACCCTCATCATTACAGTAAATCAAATACTCCAAAAAGAATATAGTTTAGAGCTTTTAAAGACTATTGGAATTGGAAAATAACTGGTTTTAACATTTGAAAAGAGCAGAAGATGTAGACTACTGAATAAATAAAAGCCATGACAATTTGAGTGAGTTTTATTAACAATGCGGTTCACTTTAGCTTAGAATGAAATACAGAGAAAGTACCAAAATTCTTGAAACAGCAGTACAAAGCAATACAGTACCAAGAGTCATTGCTCTGGAGCTTTTGGTCATGTCCAATGAGCTTCATCAGCTGATGGAGTTAGCCCAGATGTCATGAACTTCTATGCGCAAATTTCAAATGCACAATCAATTTTCTTATTCCCCTTTTTTGACTTTGATTCAAACATCATTTTCAAATCACAAATAAATGATAATTTCCTGGTATGTAAGCTGTTAGTCAATGATTAACCTCAATCAATCTGTTCTTTTCACAAACCAGAACTTTGCCCATATATCAAAGGTCAATTTCCTAGTCTTTCCAAAGCTAGCTGGTTTCATTATCAAGACTTTTCACACCCACAAGAGGAAGAGTCAACTCCTGCATGCTTTTAATAGCTGTTTACACTAATAAATATGCTTAATATCTGATGAGAAGCCTCTTAAACAGTGTCAATACTTTTAACTCTCCATTTTCTTGCAGGAAATACACATTTGAAATAAATCACACACGAGCCTGATAGGGCAAGAAGGCACTGTAAACTCTTGCTCTCAAATTCATCTTCTCGAGCCAGTTGTTCAAAGGTCACCTGATCTGATCACCTGGTGATCGGATTGGGTCAGATCTTGAAAATGGAATGTTCAAAAGGGAAAGAAGGATTCTGTAATCAGATTAGTTTACAGAATCCAATCCTAGTTTGAATCTGGATCAAACCTTCAGTTTGTGTTGTTCAAAACACTTCAGTAGGATTTGGATAACTTTTATCCAATGACATATATATACTTTTATTTATATTTTGCACTTGATTTGTTTAACTGTTACAGTGATAAAGTAAATAAAACAGGCACAGACTACCAAATAAGCCTTTCAGTATAGTAAAGTCAAAATAAACTAAAATAAATATCATCTTGTGAAACCATGAAACAATACCCCAGATTTCAGATTTAAATAACAAACAATTTTTTTCTATAATCACTGTATATTAATTTCAAAGAAACCATCATCACAGATGAAACCGTAAAAAAAAGGGTTACAGTGACCCCATGTTGGCTCTTCTTCCTGTTGTTCTTTACATAACTGTACCCCATATTGTGATATATTGTCCCATTTAGAGCACTGGCTATCTGGATTTGGTAATCTGGAAAACTGTGTATCTGGATCCGAGTAATCCAATCCAATGTTGCTTTGAAAAACCGGCATAAAAGTAAAACGGATTACCTGTTCCTGGATCGCAAAAAAATGGGATTTCCAAATCCGGATAATTCTGAACCAGATTAAATGTTTGAACACACGGCCTCTCACGTTTCAAATCGCTATCCAGCACGCTTCCGGGTCTGGAACCAATAGCGGTACGAGCAGGTCACGTGAGGGCCTCCGTCTGCTCTTCAACGTTTCGAGCAGAGTAAAGGGTAAGTTTCCGAATTGTCTTGTCTGCTTCATCCTTGAATAGTGGGCTAAATATCATGGTCGTCACGGATTGTCGAGCTACAACCTCTCTTTTACTGTGCTGCATTAAACACGTGTAGAGTAGAGTTGGTGAGGCGCGTTAAAACAAACGTTATGCAACGAAATGAACCAATGATTGCAGGCTGTGACATTGTCATTTGCATTTTGCGTTTTTTAAGTTTTCTCCAGTACTGAGGTAGTCCAGTGGTGAGTGTCTATACATTAATGAGTACACTGTGAACAGGAAGTGATCATATTTAATTCGGCATATTTTTAATTGGGAATTTTAGAAACTGTTTAGTTTACGGTCGTGTTTGAGGTGCAACGTGTTGAAAACGCCCAGTGCCCATTTGGCGACTTACATGTGTGCTTTTTCAAATGTCCTTGAGGTAAGCTGCAACCGACACGGAGTCATTTTTATTTCTTATAATATTTGCTTCTTAACCACATTATGTATTAATACCCTCAAGTGCCACTGAGACAAAATCTCTATTACATGGCAGCTGTCTTTCATATCTGCACCATAAGGCCTTAGCCCAGACTAAAAGCTTGACTTGAAAATTAATATTACACTGCTGTCTGCACCTGCATATCTATAATGGTGTCTGTAAGAACAACAATAGTGTCTGTATTTTCCTTCAAAAGAACAATTGCAATAAAACTGAACAAAATGTCACAAAACATCAGAATGCACTTACAGAGAAATAGAAAATACCACTAAGTACAAAAGCAACAAGGTTCAAGTTTATTTACATGTCCCAAACTGGGCAATTCTTGTCACAGCAGGTAATAAAAACACTAAAACACAACAAATGTACAAAAACATGAACAAGACAAATACATAATCACAAGATCCAGATAGCAGCAGTTAGAAAATACTATAATAATTAAATAAGTAAATGAAAAAAATAAATTAAAAAATAATTAAAGCTAGAAAAATAAAGGCAAAAATAATGGTAAAAGTAGATGGGACTATTATGTTGTAAAATAGTAAAGAAAGAAATAATAAATATTATAAATAAATAAATAATAAATATAAATATATATAAAAAGCTCCAATGACAGACAATAAAGCTAAATAAACAAATAAAACATCTTTATACAAGGCCAAGTGCTCTGTAAGTTGTAAACAAATCAAATAACTGTTGAATGGTTAAACATGCCACATCACTGTGTGTAAGATTAAACAATGTCAACACTGGGAATTCAATTTGAGAATTTTGTTTATGTGGCTTTGCTTTGCCCTGGTGTTGTACGATGTTGTGCGCCCCTGGTGTCTTTGGCTTGTTGAGGGAGGAAAGAAAAGACAGGGGGAAAAAGCCTGTGCTAATTAGGTGAAATCTTCCACTAACCTAATGAGACAGCCACCATCATGCTTCTGCAAGAGCTAACTGTGCGGGATGGGTGATTGCTGGCTGCACACAAGTCACGGCTGAATGATTTATAATTAAACAACTTGAGTTAGACTTTGAGTTAGTTAGTTAGTTTTTACTGCTGCTATGCTGCCGTTTCGCCAAGATCTTTTTTATGATTCACCATCTAGTGTCTGAACAACAGGAGGCGTCATTTACACATGCACAAACACCTGTTAAAAACAGAACATGCAGACTGCCCCCTCTAGTGCAGCACTCCTATGCACCCCATATAGTGCGTACGCACTTTTTTGCACCACTGGGAGTACATACAGTATACTGTCAGTATACATGTGACTGGTTGTTCACTGTAACTTTATATTCAGTTTCTAGACTACCTATTTGCAAGCATGTTTGTACTCTATTCTAGGCTATATTCTATGGTTTATCACAGCTGAATATTATAGATCGTAAAAATAACACAGTACTCTGTCCTTGAAGATGTAAAATATAATGACATGTTTACTCTTCCTCATTTCTTCATTGTAATGAAGCAGACATGTTACGGTGTTATGGGTCATCTCATGATATTTGTTGTGAAATACAATGGACTAGACAGCAGTGTGTGTGTGTGTGTGTGTGTGTATATATATATATATATATATATATATATATATATATATATATATTTCCCTATAATTTACTGTATTTGAATGAAAATGTTTGTGAACATATATTATTTGTTCCTATAAATGCACAGCTGAAATAATATTTCTTGAACAGGTTTGAAAGCTCAGCAAGATATAATTCTTACAATATTTATTTTATATTCATTACTCTTATCATCCAAATGCAATTCTCTTTGTTTTTTGTTCACAGCAGCAGTGAAAGGTGCATCATGGGACGCCTCAATGGGAAAGTTATTGTGTTGTCAGCTGCCGCCCAGGGGATTGGACGTGCTGCCGCAATAGTAATGAGCTTTATAAAACCTTCTCACTAATCCATGTTTTTCCTCAGTCAATATTGTTTATTGAGTAGCTTGTGGTGTCAAAGCTGTGTGTGTTTTGACTTTACATATTTCAACTAGTTTTTATGAATATTTTATGATTGCTAACATCTTGTTGAATGTTATATCTAGTGTATTTGAAAGGGTATGAAACATTCCTAATCACTGCACATACATATTTATTTTCCTGCTTAAGTTCTAGTTTAATGTTGTTCCCATAATAACAAACAACTGATTGTCACCTACAAATAAAATATAAAAACTGTTCTGTTTTAACATGTTATCACTCCAAATGCATAGTCTGTAAATAACTGATGTAGGAGTGGCTCTTATGATGGTGCTAACTCAGGTTCAAAAGAGTAGTCTAGTGATTTTCTTCCCTAAGAGGTCGCTCGTCACTTGAAATTCTCACTCTGGCCCTGGTCAAGATTCATCATCACATCCATTCCTTTCAAGTGTTGACTTTAATACCGTAGCTTGTACTGCAGGCATTTGTGTTTTCTGTAGAATGGAGGAATTCAAATACAGAGGTCTCGAATGTGCCTCAGATCATTAGGTTCAAATCACATTCTATTTGAGGTTGCACATGGTGTGATGGTTCTATTGAGCTTTTCCATTAAGACTTAAAAGGTGTGTTTTGCTGATGTGTTCTGATCTGTGGTTAATGATGTAGTCACTCCGCTCCCCACTCAGCTAACCGCTGACTAGAGGTGGAATAGATTTGATATAAAGGATGGAGCATAAAGGTTAGTTCTATCATTTAGTGTCTGTAGGTATTTGGAAATAAGATGTTGGCGTCAGCAGTGTGGTATGAATTATTGTCAGTTGAAGTGACTGCTTGCACTTTGGTGAATTTTAAAATTACAACATATCTGTTTGAATAAAGGGGATCAGTCCAAAAACATTTTGACTTTCTTTCATGCTTGGTTGCAAGTGTTAGGCTATGCAAATGTTGTGCAAGCGTTGCACACTGACTCAAGTTTTTGAACTGTGCAGGCATTTGCAAAGGAGGGAGCTCAAGTAACAGCGACAGACATCAATGGAGAGAAGCTGAAAGAGTTGGACAACATCCCAGGTAAGATCTACAGTATTTCTGCTGGTCTGAGGCTGCCATCTGCTGGGCGACCAGTATGATGCAACCAAGATGGCTGAGGACATTTTTATCCCTTTCGTCAAATTTTTCACAGCTTGATGATGCATTGCCCGCTGTAACTCGGTAGCATGAAAGTAAAACACTGACAGAGTTTTAATCCATAGCTATTAGTTGACCAACGAATTGTTTTCACTGTCATTACTAATTATCTCAGCACAAATATTTTGAAGTTCTTCACAGCTTTCAGTTTAGCAGAGATATGTAAGTGGTTGTATTATGACAAAGATGATATATGACATATTTTAAATGCAAGGGCTGTAGTCACCGATCCCCACAGGATGTTGACCAGCCAAATTATGTACATTTAGTCACAGTAGACTGATGAACCACTATTAAATAAAATACTAAACCATGCTGTTGCCATCATATTGTAATATATATTATATATTCTATCATATTGATAAGCACACTGTATGCTCTTTTTTTTTTACATGTTTTTCAAATATGTCCCTTTTTACCCAGCTCTTTCTAATTTAATATTGCCTTTTCATCTTTGGAATTAAAAATATAGAATAACTGACATGGTAGAGGGACATGCACTCATAAAACTTAATTTTCTGTGTTCAATCAATACATTTCATTAACACATTTGAGAAGCAGGCTTATTGTCCCAGCTGGACCACATTTGAATGAACGGGAGGTAATCAACACTTCTTCCCCTCTCATCACGTCCCAGCTCACAAGCAAAGCACCACAACTTCAATTGCTTTCTGTAGATCTGTTGACCAGTCAGTGCATGTGAGGAAAGTGTTGTCAGACGAGAGGTTGTCGGAATAGAATATTTTTTTTATTTATTTGAGAAATTCACCCACCTTAGCAGAGTAAAACAAGTTACAGTAATAAAGAAACAAAAAACAATAGCAATGAAATAATAAAATAAGCAATAATATTAATAATAGTAATACATATTTATAGCATGTATTAAATAAAAAGGAATAAATATATATTTTAATGACAAGTGAAATGTTAATTTAACACAATAATTAGAAAAGTAAAATTCATTTTTACTATTTGTACTACGGATGTGACATAAAATAATAAAAAAAAACTAGTATCTCAGTGTACAAAAAGATATAAAATACTAAACATGACAATTTGAATTAGTTTTTTAATGTGCAGTTCTGATTCAATTAATTGGGACTTTCTCCAGAACCAAAGCTCATCTATTCTCTTCACTTGATGCTTAATTTGCTTACATCTATCCCTCATACTAGCTTTCCTGTGTTATCTTAGGTAATTTAATCGTTGTTTTGTGTTATTTTTTTATTTTTGAATAACAGGGATCAGAACCAAAGTTGTGGATGTAACTAAGAAGGACCAAGTTGAATCCCTAGCAAAGGAACATGACCACATAGATGTGCTGTTCAATGTTGCTGGGTATGTTTTCCCTCATTCCTGTGTGTCCCCTGAATTACCAGGGTAGTAGTACTGATCAACTGCACTCAGAAAATTAAGTCTGATTATAATCTTTCTTTTTTTTTTATTGTCAGATAAAATATGCAATGAACTTTATTTTGAGTGAATCGCACAAAAAAATTACTATACATAAACATTGTCAGCCTTTGACATACATACTGTGAGCATGATGGGTCTACTTGTTCGAAGCATGCTTACCCATCCCCTGCTTAACTACATTTCCAAAATCCCTGTACCGTAAGGTTTAACCTCTACTTGACCTTTTGTGAATCTTCTTAACAAACATCTTTCAAGGCTTAGTAAAATGTTGAGGGGGTTAAATCAGCATTTTAACAAGCAATTCTTTTCAGTTTAATATTTTTGACATATAAAGTAGTTTAGCTCTTGGCTAAAATCATATGTATACTTTGAGATTTGACTTTAAAGGTCATTTATTTTATGCAGGTTTGTGCACCACGGCTCCATCTTGGACTGCGAAGAGGCCGACTGGGACTTTACGATGAACGTGAACGTCCGGAGCATGTACCTCATGAGCAAGGCTTTCCTCCCTAAGGTGACCTTTGCCCACTTTGCCAACTGCTTAACGCTGTTCATGTTGTTGAGGGAAATGTAAATTGAGTGACATATGCTTTTCTTTTGTTTTTATCCTTTGTCTGCTGGGATTACTCTGTATTACTCTGAGCCTTTGGCATGATGGGCGTTGACTGTCCAGTCACTAATCCAGCTTTAGCTGCTAAATAACCAAACTATCTCAATGGGGAATTTTAGCTTGGATCATTACATATTTCTTACATATTTGTTTCTTAAAAGTGAAAACTATTATACTCTGTTAATATGCCACCTCCCTAATTTATCTTTTCATTGTAGATGTTGGCAAAGAAGTCGGGAAACATTATTAACATGGCATCTGTTGCATCAAGCATAAAAGGTAAATCAACTTCTGCAGATACTTCTGTGAATGATTGTAGAACCCAATTTATTATATTATTATTTATATTTAGAACCTAATTAAAGGGGCATCAAGTCATTGAAGTATGACCATGTCCATTGTAATCCTCTTAGCTTGGATAATTGTTCTGCATGTGTGTCTGTGTGTGAGTGACATGTGTTTCCTCGACACAGGTGTTGTGAACCGGTGTGTCTACAGCACCTCCAAGGCTGCAGTGATTGGACTCACCAAATCTATAGCAGCTGATTTCATTGAGCAAGGCATTCGCTGTAATTGTGTTTGTCCTGGTAAGTTTACTGCAGATTGTCTTTCAAAATAGAGCCACATGTCCTCTGATTCTTCCTTGAGAATTATTCAAGGTTACTGGCATTTTAATAGATAACAGTGTACTACAGACATTCTCCAAAACAAATTAAACTGAGCCTTTTTGTGTTTGGGGTCATTATGTATTTCAAAGATATATAAGCCTTGGGTTTATCTTTTCAAAGCCAGTCTAAATAGCTGCTGTGCAAACTCATCAGACGTTTATTTGTACAGCAGACCTGAACTGAACCCAATCATACCTGTTCGGTTATCAAAATAACTTAATTAGTCAAAGGGTATGTGTATTTCTGCATTCAATTGTTGTTATAATTAAGGTTTTAGAAGAAAGTCATGGTTGGTATTTTATATTTTCTCAGGTACTGTTGATACTCCATCACTAAGAGGTAGGATCCAGGCCCAGCCTGACCCAGACCAGGTATGTTAGGCTCTGATTTATTTTCACCAAGCTTAATCTGACAGGAATACCTACATTACTCATTTAACACAAATGTCTTATCTTGGTTTCCACAAGACGAAATCCTGTTTTTTTTTGGAGATAATGAATACTAGAAGTGTAATTCCTCTTCCACTCTGTCTGTCTCTGTAACTCCTCAGGCTTATAAGGATTTCATGGCAAGACAGAAAACTGGCAGAATGTGCACAGCTGAAGAGGTGGCATACCTGTGTGTATACCTTGCCTCAGATGAGGTGAGTGCTGGCAGATAACAAACCCAAATCTTACATACATATATGGTACAGTACATCGACAGGCAGAAATTTGGCGGAGCGGAGAACAACTTGGACTCATGATTTAAGTGTTTCTAAAAGAGGAATCATGCTGCATAAATACTGCATGCTTAAATCAAACGTAAACAAATAATCAAAGTAAAACTCCATAGTTATAAACAGAGAACAAGCTGTTGCTGATTGGCTGGCAGTGAAATTATTTCCCAGTAATTTGATGTTTCTTGGCTCCTTCAGTCTGCCTACGTGACAGGGACGGAGCACATCATCGACGGAGGATGGAGACTCTGAGGAAACTTCTGCCAACCCATTTTGACTGTAGTGGAGACTTAATTCATATTTGAAGTCCAAATGGAAATGTACAAAATTTGACTTGATCAGGTTTTGATTGATGTTTCCTGATTGTGTAGGAAATCTTTTTCAATAATCCAGTGGATTAATGCTGCAAATGTGTTCAAAATATTAATGCTGATTGTAATAGCCGTAATAATTACCACCTCATTATAAATTCGTCCATTGTGATATATTTGACAAAATAATCTGTTGATGTGATCAATAATGAAATATATTTAAATATCTATTAAAATGTCTTCACCATCACCCTTTAGTGGCTCTTCTATTTGACCTATCTTCCCCCTCAACCAAGCGCTCCTGTGCGCGGTACATAGTTGCTTGGCAGTCGCTAATCCGCCTCATTCCCGATTCCCAGCTGCTCTGTCTGCCTCATGACCACCAGAAGCGCTGCACACTGAAGGTCCACACGCTATGACGATTTTTACGTTATGAGGTGAGCTGTTTTTTTCCCCTAAATGTCATTTTAGGCAGCTCCGTCAGGGGAGGTTCTGGGACAGTGTCAAGCTAGCTACCGTGCCTGTGGAGACGACATGGAGAGCACTGACAGCTACTGAATCCAATATCGGACAAGACTTCCCTCTCCATGTGTCAGAGTAGAGAGATTAATTGTGCTTCGCTTTATTTAGCTTAAGTGGTCGGGTCAGTTTATCGGTGAAACTGGATTGACGTTAGTTAGTTTAACGCTGTCGTCTCGTTAGGTTACGTTACGGGGACCTTACTCACGGCAAATAAACCCCGAAAGCGTCAATACATAGTGAAACGTTCCGATGTAACGGCTGTCAGTAAAATGACAGGATATTACTTAAACTCGCTCAGTTAATTAATATGAGGAAACTTGTAGCGCCAGATAGCTACTGTTACTGATAAAGCATGCCCTTGTCCGATAATGGGTCCACTGGGGTCTTGGAGTACCTTGAAGCGTGGGTTTAGCTAGCTAACGTTACATACTTGAGCTCAGCTGTGGTTCCGTGTGTACTGTACAATGACTGAACTAAACGCAAGGACAACTCAACCTCAACCATGCTTGCTTTGGTATGCTGTCTAGCTATCATTAGCTGGCTAACATTAGCTGGCTACCAGTGCTCGTTGGATAGCTTTATTGTTGACAGTTGCCTGTTAACCCTATTTGCCCTAGCATCCGCTAGCTTGATGTGCCATATGGTCGAGCCGTAAGCATTGATTAGTGTGGTCTGATCGCAAGTGGATTAACCGACGTCTGTTGCCATAAGCAACTGTCAAAACATTGAGGTGACGTTTCATTAAAAATGTAAGTTAGCTGTAGTTATATCTTGGAAACGAGTATGTTTGATATAGCTTGAACTAAAACTATTAAAGAGTGCAGTACATTTCAATAGCTGTAATGAGTTACAGGTTAATCACTTTGTGGCCAGCATGTAGCTACATATTAGCCTCATATATCGTCATTAAGACAAGAAATGTGCTTTGAAGCCCGGTTAGTTTTCTTTTCCCCCATTGACACGTCTTGGACAGACCCAATACATTATTTGTTATGGAATTAAAATGGAAATCTTCAATGCAAAGCCTATGTTTGGCAGAACAGGCCTGTGCGAGAGAATAAACTTATCATTTCCTACCATGCCAGTTTGCACACCTGTACCAATACAGCTGTTATCCATTATTTATTAAGTAAACAATAATTTGTTTCTCCACTGATAAAGCCATGTTGTATGAATAGGAGCCAGCAGTCTGACCTGGGCATACAGAAGCAGAAGTGAAGGGACTGCCCATCAATGGCCAACCACACCCCTAAGCTTGATGAACTGTGAGAGAGAGGCAGTGGAACAGTAATACTGTAACCAGTTGTGATGGAGGACTCTCAACACAAACCTGCTACCCCGGAGCTCAGCCGTGTTCCCAGTCCAACTCCAAGTCCGGCTCCCAGTCCAGCACCTAGCCCAGCACCCAGCCCACTGCTGGACATACCTTTGCCTGCAGCGAACCATGCGGAGGTATAGTATTTCATCAATAACCTTGTCGTATTCAGTTTTCACTGCTTGAAAACTGAAAATGTTGTTCATAACCCTTATAAGCTGAATTTGTTATTGAAGTGAATATTAATATTTGATTTTTTTTTTGCCAAATAAGACATTTTAAGCTACATGTAGATTTTGTTGCTGTTGGTATGGATCTGCTCTGTTGCCTTACTTCTCTTATATTTTAATATACATTTCTCTAACCTTGTAAAAAAGTTGTCACCTGAATGATTTGAACGAACGTAACCTCTTTAGAAATATGACAATGAGAGTGTTCTGGGAGTCGCATTTATCAGCAAGTTCATATCTTCGCTGTAATATTTGTCAAGAAACCATAGCCAGTAATCTGCTGGTATGACGTATCTCTGTGTCGGCGATACAGAGAGGACACGGCACTTAATAAGGCAATTAAAGAGGCTACAGGGACATCTACTAGTTTTCTAATCTTTCCATAAAAATGCATTGATATTTGTGTCAATGTGACACTTTCTGATAGGAGATGTCCCATTAATGTTGAATTAAAATTTATGCAAAAGGCATTTTTTGTCATATATTGCCTTTACAGATATGTTGTCAATGTCTTGAAGAAAACTTCATGTCCACCTGTCACCACCTGTTCTTATGCATTTTCTCATCTTCTTTCTCCAGCACCTTAATGTGAACCAGATCCAGGTGGTGGTGCGTCGCTGCTCGAGTCCAAATGTCACAGAGGAGACCACCTATTTTATTCCTCGAAACCCTGTGGTGGATGCTGGCACTAACACAGACCCACCAGTGGTCTGCTGTCCCTTGCTCCACAGATTTTGCCCATGTCCACCAAGAGGCCTCCTAGCATCTCTCATTACTAAAGGTAAGAACTTTGACAAAAATACAGAATACTCTTGTCTCCAAAAAAAGTGACAACATTCATCTAATGTCTCTGCCTCTGTGTCTTCTCCAGTCCTTTTGGCAGCTGTGCTCTTTGGAGTGGTGTGGTCGATCACTGGGAAGGAGTGTCTTCCAGGAGGTAACCTGTTTGGCATTACAATCCTGTTCCTCTCAGCACTCGTCGGTGGCAAAGTGGTGGCTCTCATTCGTCTGCCCAAGCTTCCACCGTTTCCCCCTCTCCTTGGTAAGGCTCAGAATTTAGTGGTTGTGCTTTACACACTGACTTTTTTTCCTGTATTTTTTTTTTTTTTTTACCCAGAGGCAGGGGTGAAATGAAAGAAGGGCTCTCCAAAGCATTCTCGCCACTGAAGAGGGCACTTAAGTGTGTACTTAAGCATGTATTTTTGCCTCCCAACAGGGCACTTAAGCATACATTTTTACCACACAATAGGACATTTTGTCATATTTTAACCAGCCAAAATGGCAGTTAAGTGTGTTTTTTTCCCCCCAAGGAGGGGAATTTAGTGTGTTTTACCAATCGGGGGGCACTTTCGCACGCATTTTCAGCCCCCGGTGCTGCTCAGATGTCTCCACCGGGGTGGATTTAGTAACAAAATACATAATCTTTCAGTGTTAAAAAAAAGCTTGTTTGACAAGTAAAAATAGCTGTCATATTTGTTCAGAACAATTAGCCAGATTACATAAAGGCACAACTATGGAATCGTTATTTATCAAAATAGTTCTTACAGTTTCAGCAGATTGATCAGCCATACATTAAAGTAATAGATCACCACAATATTAATGTTGCAATGTAAATACCGCAAGATAGTCACAACTTATGAATAGGTGATGTGGCTGTCCTTATTGTAAATAGTATCCCGCAGTTTTAAGGATGTGTACGAATATATCCATTTGGTGACTTGTAATAAAGGAATCTACTGACTGAGTCATATCACCTCTGTCATTGATAAAAGAAAGAACATACAGGAGTTCCTGATTAACTGAACAGGCATATTACTCACTTGTTCCATACTCAGTCAAGTACACATTAGCAGCTAGTGCTCTGGATGATGTTGCTACTTTGATTCACTTCTATTTGCTATATTTGTTGGCTGACACAACAGTGGCTGTTTTGGCTTGACAATGCATCCAGTGATACTGCTATTTATTAAATGATGTTCCAGATAACGCATTGTTATTAATTATGAAATATAAGACATACACACTCTGGTTAGGTAAAGTCCTCTTTATCTAAGGTAATAGATTTTTTTTAGCAGTTGACAAATGTTTCAATGTATAATAATGTGAATTGCTGGCGTTAGGAATGTGGAAATTATAAGCCATCAGCTGCACCCCTAACAAGATAAAAATCCAGGAAGTTGGAGACACTCCTTATTAGCAAACAAAATGAAAAGGGCAATTGAAGTACAAGTACAACTCTAATTATTAATGTTCCCTGTTGGTGTCCGCAAAGAATATTCTTGTTTATCAGTTCAGTATCTGTTTCTGATAACAGTAGTGGAAGCCCGCTGTCCCCACCTTAACAGTTTTAGAGATTTTTAGAGAAGTTTTGGATACTGTGGAAACTTCAGTCATTAGTGCTTTGAGACAGTGATCGCAGTCCTGCAGTGAGTCTCAGGCCTCCAGCATGAGCACTGTCAGTTCAAAAAGCAACAGGTGTCCTTTATTCTTGGTCTGGATATGTGTGAGAGACAGGATCGTCTTTCCTCTTTCACGCTCTCTGTTGTGTTGCAGGTATGCTGCTGGTGGGCGTCATGCTGAGAAACATCCCAGTGATAACAGAAGCGGTGTACATTGATACAAGGTGGTCTGCGTCACTAAGGAACATCGCTCTGGCTGTCATTCTGGCTAGAGCGGGTCTGGGGTTGGATCCCACGGTACGCCACAAACTCCGTACATACACAATCCAAAACATTCAATTTCCAGTGATATGATATGAGGAAAAGTAAGCTATGTGGCAGTTATTTAGTGAACAGCAGTGTCATTAAGTCAGTTTATCAGATGTTCCAGTCAATTAATCAGGGAATTATTCAGTACTACTAAGCATCAGTTAATTCTCTATTTACCTCTGCTTAAATGTTAATATATTTGTAACAAACTCTCAAATGATGCATGTGTCTGTGTTGTCAGGCTCTGAAGAAACTGAAAGCTGTTTGTATGCGTGTGGCAGCTGGGCCCTGCATTATAGAGACTTGCACCACAGCTCTGATCTCTCACTTCCTCATGGGCCTGCCCTGGGTCTGGGGCTTCATCCTTGGGTTAGTACAATGCTGCTTACTCTCCCACTGTGTCTCCATCCTTCATTTTCTTTTAAATGCTAAGTTAAGCTACATATTTATGTCCAGGACAGACAGGCAGACATTGTTCATTTGATGAATCTATTCCTTTTTTCATGAATCAAATGGCAAATATAATGACCACATACATTTTTTATTTATTTTGTAATACTTTGACAGTGAGGATAGAGACAGTGATAGAGATGTAACCATAAGGCCAGATGAATACCATTTCGATATCAAATTATATTTCTTATAACCCAGATTCAGAGGCCAGTCATTTCCATGTGTAGTAAATTCAGGGAATGGGGAACCTTTAAGTGCTTTTAAAACTGATCTTGGAGACACTATTTGGCAGAGCAAGGAGACTGATTTCAACTTCTCAGTGTCTGTGTTTTGTGGAATATTTCTTATATTGTCCAAACAGAAATAAAAATCAACCATTTTTAATAAAAAAACTCTTATTGTTAAAAACTATTGTTACTTCCCACAGTTCAAGCTTCAATTATTTGCCGTATAGACATCATTCTTTCTGTGCTTTGTCAGTTGTCAGGGTTATGTATGCAAAAAAAACGCCATCAACGTCAAGTTTTCTTTTTAAATGTGTAGTAATTTTATGATCATTATTTAAAAGAATGCAAATAATTGGATATTTTAGATTTGTTTCCAGGCCAGTCAAATTATCATTATTAGAGTATCAAATAAATGTGTCAACTAAATTCAGGCTTGGTATCTCAACAACAGTGTAAAACATATGTCATGGTGGGGGACTGCCTCAATTTTGCATTATCTCCAAATGTCTTTTTTCCAAAAGCAATTCTGTATTTGTTTTAAACTATCCATGTCCTCCACATTGTAGCTTTGTGCTGGGCGCTGTGTCTCCAGCAGTGGTGGTTCCCTCCATGCTGCTTCTGCAGAAGGACGGTTACGGTGTGGAGCAGGGGATCCCCACCCTGCTCATGGCTGCAGGCAGCTTTGACGACATACTTGCCATCACAGGTTTCACCACATGCTTGGGCATCGCCTTCGCCTCAGGTAACCTGTGGATGTATGTGTTCGCGTGTGTAGGAAAATAAAAAGTGCTGCCTTCAATGCAATGCAACACTACTTTATCTCCAGAGGAGTGGCAGCAGGTTCAGTGTACTGCAGTGTGGGGTCAACACTGAGAAGCATAGAAAATAAGTGACTTCTGTAGTTTACCAGGAGCTCAGCAGAGGGTGTCAGTGTGCTGTTTACTCTTGTGTTTTCTGAACTACCACAGTGTAGAGACCTATTAAACACTAAATTGTTTCTCAACTACTGTAATGAACTGTAATTTTCCACACAGTGTTAGGGCAGTTGGTTCAGTTCATTGAATTAATTGTATATTTTCTGCTCATCCTTTTAGGCTCCACTTGGTACAACCTCCTGAGAGGTGTGCTGGAGGTGGGCGGTGGGATGGTTGCTGGGATTCTTCTTGGCTTCCTCATCCAGTATTTTCCTAGTATTGACCAGGTAGGCTTTACTTTCTCAATGTATTTCATCACCTTTCAGACTCCTAAATTGTCAAGAAAGCTAGAATTCTGATTATGTATGAATCACTGTTGGTAGATTTTGAGATAAACCATCATCATTATTATATATATGTATATATGTTATATAAAACCTTGTATTTGTAGATTTAATTATACATTACAATATGCTATATTTAATAACTGTCTTTTTTTTATCTAGAAAAACATAGTAATGAAGCGATCCTTCTTGGTGCTGGGTCTTTCCGTCTTTGCTGTGTTCGGCAGTGGTGTGGCTGGGTTTCCTGGCTCTGGAGGCCTCTGCACCCTGGTGCTGGCATTCCTGGCTGGCCTCGGCTGGGGGTCAGAAAAGGTAGCAACAACAGCGGGCATCTGTAGTGCATACAGAATATTTTTCTCACAAGTATCCATCTTCAGAGCTGAATTTTGGCAGAGAAGTACTAAATATTTCGCAGTGAAATATTTCAGCATGCTATTTGTCAGCCTGCTTGGTTGTACAGTCAGTTCTTTATCGTTGACACTGCTGCATGTCAAACCTTCCTAAACCTTCCTGAACCTTCCTACTAAAACATTTCTGTGTTCTGTTTGTTTTAAGGCTCGTGTGGAGGAAGTGGTGGGGTGGGCATGGGATGTGTTTCAGCCACTACTCTTCGGTCTAATAGGAGCAGAAATTCAAATCTCTAATTTGGAGGGACTCTCAGTCGGTGAGACGACCACACACACACACAAAATAACAAAGGCGTTATCACTTTGAGAGATTCAAATGTTGCTGCAGGGATGTAAATACATTTCCATAGCCAAAAAAGAAGCCTGTGTCGTGTAAATGCTCAAACCTGTGTCAGCTGTTTTTCATATACTGCACTTCCGTAGAAGTTCCCAAATGAGAGATCTCTAGGAAACATATGGAAGACTTCTCTCAAAAAAATCTTACTTTAGCTTATTTTATTAATCTAGCCAGAGCAACTTGTTATTTTGGTGTATAGCATTAATTGAAACTAGGTCTGTTGAAGTTAGGGCATTAATGCTAATTAACACGTTTACACCCCTTGACAAACTGCCTGAAATGCGTTGCCAGAGAAGTGCTAATTTTGACAGCCCTAAAAGATATAAGCTGCTAAAATCAGAGACAAAATCGACACAAAATTATCTGTAATGAGCAAAGTGTTCATGAAAAGAACATCTCTTTTGCTTTTCCTTTTTGTCCATTTCATGGTACAAATTAATGCTTATTTTTTTTTTGCTGAATTACAGGAAAAGCTTAGACAGAGATAAGCACGATATTTGTTGCGTAGATATGCCATTTATATATTTGTAATACATATAGCTGTGCTGAGGAGAGAAAAAATATTTCAGGAAAATCCACTCGACCTTCTTTGCTCAATAAAGAAATGATGGCCCCCCCACCCTTTATTAAAAGCTGCACTTTACCTGCTCAGACTGCAGGTTGTTTGCCCTTTTAAAAAATGTGTTCATACTTCAGCCTTGATCGCTGCTGCTCAAAAATGTAGCAGAAATGACATGAACACTGACCCTGAATTTCAAATTGAAGTGTTTCATTACCGTTACAGTATTCTTACTGTGGTGCAGTAGCTGTGATAATATAATTTTAGGAATATATTAATATTACACTTTAATAGTCTGTGGTGTAAGAGAAATCAAATAAATATGTATATGAGTACTTGCAGCCCACACAACCCACAGTTACAAGATATTTTAAGTAGGCCATAATATAAGGACCACTTGTTTGTTTTTTATAGCAGTATTAAGTAATAGTGTAACCTGTATGTCTATCCTTGTATTTAGGTCTGGGTGTATCCACTCTGTTCATTGCCCTGCTGGTTCGAATCCTATTCACCTTTGTCTGTGTGTTGTGTGCCGGTTTTAACACGAGGGAAAAAGTGTTCATAGCTCTAGCGTGGATGCCCAAAGCTACAGTTCAGGTATGTCAGCGCTGAATTCACTGTCAGTGGCACACTCAGTTTTTCCTTTCCTCTCAGATGTTTGCAGTGCATATATGGAAAACACACACAGACACTCAGAATGTCTTTTGGGATTGTAAATGTTGTTTTATGTAATTTTTTTTCACATCAGGCAGCTATAGGCTCAGCAGCTTTAGACATGGCCAGGGCGAGGGACGATGAGCAGCTTCAGAAGTACGGTATGGATGTGCTGACTGTGGCTGTGATGGCCATCCTTATCACAGCCCCTATTGGAGCACTTATCATAGGGCTCTCTGGACCTCACCTGCTACAGAAACCAAAGAACGCCTGTGGTGAGCGAGTCAAACACAATTTATCAGCCTTTTTCTTAGGTAGGTAAAATCCACCATTCAGCAATTCAATTCAACTCAACTCAGTTCAGCGTCTCCCTTTGAATCTCGCTTTGAGTAGTGATGCTACTAGCAGCTTTTCCCCTAGATGTGTCTGCGTAGATAAAGATTTGCATAGTTGCAGGTTGCTTGTGATTACCCCGTCATTCATGCCCTCATGACATTTACATCCACACAACACTGGCATTGTTTATGTGAGATTAACCTTTTGCTGACTAGCATCTGATCAGTCTTTCACTCAAACGTATATCATGATTTGTTTCTTCCCTTCTGTCTCCTCTCTTCTTTCCCAGGTGCTCCAGCAGGAGGTGAAGATGACAATGAAACTCCTGTGACCTATGAGAGCACACTCTGACCGGAATCACTGGTCACATTTAAAGGGACTTCCTGGGTGCTTTCACACCTCAAATATTTAAGCTTTCCTTTAGCCACCGAGTGTCTCTCTTTGTCTCTCTGTCAGCTCTTGATGTTCGCCATGCTGCAGGAACACATGAATCACTCTGTATTTATAGCCTCTGGTGGTTTCCAGGCCTCAGGATCCAAACAATTGACCCACATCCCAGAATCTGAACCATGGTGCTGTATGACAGCATACAGGTGGTTTTGTTTCTGGTCCCCAAATCAAACCTGTTCAAGTGTGAGGCATGAGTACCGCTTCCATTTTTGTAAAGGTTGATATTTATACAGTGAATCCACTATTGACTCATTTCTATGACTTGAACATGTGTTAATGTTGTATTTTAATAGAAGCCAATTCCTATGGATGGCAGCATAATTGAATGCACTTACAGCAATATTTTATTGTTTTAAATTAGACCACACAGTTGACATTTAAGTCTTTAGGGGTACAATATTTAAGCAGTCATGTGTTTATGTATTTTGCTTATGTTTTATTGAAATGTGTATTTGTAGCATCTTGGTGATGAGAAAGGTTTGCGTAGTTAACAAATACTCAGGAGCATCTAAATAATCCTCTGGTTTATACACAGTGCTGCTACATTCACTGTCTCTGCTTTCAATGTCACCAATGATCATGTCCATATTCAAAACATTCATGTAAACCCAACCTTTGAACATTTGATTGTAAGAGAAAGTTGATTTTTCACATTTGTTACATTTTTTATTATTACTACAAAGGTATGCAGTGTAACTTAATGTTTATGATTTGAATTTACATTGCCTCCTTGTATTTTATTAGTAACTTTTTATGATAAAGAGAAATGAGCATTAGTTTTCTACCAAATATTCTTTAAACAAAAAATAAAACTTACCAAGAATTGTTTTTCTTGTACTTTCTTTGAAGTAGTTATAGAATACTTACATCAGTTATTACTATGCAACATATTTGTGCAAATTGATTTACTGTGTGTCTTTTTATTTCCTTAATTCTGTCCCTTTTGTTCTGATTTTAAGTTTTCTTTTCACCCATAATACTAGCAGTGTGGTTTCCCTTCAGAACAAATCGTAACTTTCCCTGACCTTTAATCTAGAGCTCGAGGGTCCAAATATTTACACCATAATATTTAAAATTTTAGCATGCTAAGATAATTTAAATGGTGAACATTTTACCTGCTAAGCATCAGCATGGTATAATGCTAATTTTAGCAGTTGCCTAGTAACCAGTCTTGTATTTATTTCATGAACATGAGAAAATGTTATGCCAGTGGTGTTCCCTTTATTTTTTATTTATATTTGAGACTGTATTGAGTGCTAAAACAATGCACTCCTGTAGAAAAGTACTATGTAACGTCATCAGTCATTTCAAAATATTTCAGCTTAGAGTCACATGAGGAAGTGTTCCTCAGTAATGAAAGAAGGGAATGAAGCTGCAGTTCTGTTCCTGATTATTCACTTTTTAACAAATTAAACACATAATGAATCAATTCAAGGCATCCTCTTAATAAAGGTTCATAAACATTCATTCATCTGCATAATAAGGGAAGCACAGATCTGACAACACAAGCCATTTACGTGTAACATATTGCTGATTAATCAAGAAGGAATATTCCAGGAGGAGGTCAACTATATACAGCCATTATACAGAAGCTTGATAACAGTTTATTTTTGTAGTCTCACCACAGTAGTGAGGTTAAAAATGTGTATAACTGGATATTATCAGGTGCAAAAATGTGTGTAGGCAACAGAGATGAATTAAAAGAAGAAACTCAAATGTTTAAAGGCTATGAACAAGAAAAAAAAAAACTTAGAATACATGACATCCTGACAGAGTGAACAGAATGTTGATGTATGGCACACAGACAAAAGGCTGCACACAGACAAAAGGATGCCCAACGATTTGTCCGAAATGTTGATTACAGGTTGGACTAGCATTAAGTACTTTGTTTCAACAACCATTTAACTGGGAGAATCACTTCAGATTGAAAGTCGTCAAAAAGTCACTGCATTCTTGTTTCAAGTTTTTCTCTCAAAGTGGTCCCGAAGATTTCTAACCAAGTTCAAAAAGAGTGAGCCATGACTAAAATTGAATTTACAGTCATAAAAAAGGCTGTTCTGTTAACCGACAAAATGAAACCACGAACAAAGGCCCATAAAAGAAGAAAAAGAAAAAGCCTTCTAACTGCACGATGCCACTGAAGAACTTTTCACATAATCAGACTGAGGCATTTTGTATTTTCAGGTGTCGTAAGACCACATCAAATAAAGCTTGTGGTCATCCGCATTTCTAAACAACATGAACATGACACTAAGAAATACACAACAAATGTTTAAGAAATGAAAACTAAAGACGGGGGAGGAGAGGGGAAAGCTCCCATCAGGGGCCCATTATAGGATCTTCTTTTTGAGTATGAGTGGTCCCACGTTGTCTCCAGTTAGCTCATTGTGCTTTAAGTGTGACTTGTCACAAACAGGAAACTAGAACAGGGAAAAACATAATATTAGGTGATAAACTCCTCCTTTTACTAAATGTGATGTCTCCATGTGTGTAGAGGAGGTATAAACTTACCGTTTTGGAGCGCCAGCAGCGGCAATAGCACACGTTTGCGCTGTTCAGGTCCTCGATGTCTATCTCGTTGACCACTTTAGGGTTCTCTTTCTGGATCTTCAGGTTGATCAGGCTGTCTTTCTGCTTCTTCTTCTTAGGCAGGAATGGGCGGATGGTCAGATAACCCAGCAAAGCCAGGATACCCAGAAGAGGCAGCAACCGCAGCCACTCTGACACTACACACACACACACACACACACACACACACACACACACACCACATACAGCATCAACACTGAGGGGAAACTGAAATGTGTTTGCTGTAGGCTGAAAGCTCTAGTTGGTAATCCTGTTTCCTGTTCAGAGGCACTTTTTTCGTCAGCGACACAGAATCTGGACGTTGGCCTCTGACTGGCGTCTTTGAGGTGTTCACACTTAACGACCCAGGCTCGCAGAGTGTATTATTTCTTTAAACAGTTTGAACGTGTTTATGGTCTGAATGATTAGTTTAGAGCCTCTTATAATACAACATGATGTCCATTTCGTGAATTATGGTCAAATTCACGAAACTGAAACCGTTTACCTGTAAGTTACATTGTGCTTTGAGCTACAATTAGCATTCCACTTAATATTATAGTTCACATGAATTATGGAGGCTCATCGCAAACCAAGCTAGCTCACTAATGCCAGCATTAGCTTATAACATAGCAGGTGCTATCTTATTTCATCCATCCACCCATCCATCCATTATCTACCGCTTATCCTCATAGGGTCGCGGGGGGGCTGGAGCCTATCCCAGCTGTCTTAGGGTGGAAGGCAGGGTACACCCTGGACAAGTCTCCAGTTCATCACAGGACACATAGAGACAGACAACCACTCACACTCACATTCACACCTTCGGACAATTTAAATTAGCCAATTAACCTAATCCCCATGCATGTTTTTGGATGGTGGGAGGAAGCCGGAGTACCCGGAGAGAACCCACGCAGACACGGGGAGAACATGCAAACTCCACACAGAAAGGCCCCGGGCCGGGAATCGAACCGTGCCCTCTTATTTCATCATTCGAGTCATTTTTCCAAGCCAAGAATGATGAATATTCATTAGCTAATATGATGATGTGCTGTTTTTATTCATCATAAATGAAAGTAAATCGAGTACCTTTAGGTTTGAACTGCTGAAAAAAAAAAAATAAAAACAATTTGAATAAGTTACATTTGGCTTCAGGAAATTGTGGTGAACATTTCTCCTTATTTTCTGATAAATTCTTAACCCAGAAGGTGAAAATACTGCATGTCTACTTCAACTTAACAATTCAACTTCCAAGGCAATTAGGAAAACAAGTTATTTAATATTTACCACAAGATGAAAATACATTTTTTCAAAATATCGGTTGGTTGCTGTCCAGTGGCAGGACAGGAAATACATACACAGTGGTGCGTTTAATATATTTTCTTATGAAGGTATATCATATGTGGTTATTAAATACTGAAATAGGCTCCGGCCTCAACAGTCATCATAAAACAAGCAATAATCAACATAAAGAAAAATCAAATATTGCTGTGCATTGGGAGAATGTACGATATATTCAACCAAACATGAAGGGGACAGTGAAGCACAGTGAGGATTAACCACAGTTATTTTGCTGTTATCAACTATTCCCCAGCTGGAACTTTTCATTACATTCTTATGGCAGTTAAAATACTTTGAGTGAAAGGATTACAGTGCCTAATGGGACACTGCTCATCCTTAATCTCTTTAAGGAATTAGAGTTCACTAGTAGAAGAGTTTAATAACTTTTTCATCTTCTCACCTGCACTGATGGACTGATCTGTTAATTTAAGGCAGAAAACACGAGAGGAGCAGGTTTTAACATCAAGAAACACCTTAAGAGGCAATTACTAAGACTTTCAAGCCTCTCACTCAGTACCACAGACACTAAAATCATCCTTCTGTTGCATCTCATGTATGCCTTTGCATTCATGGCCTTCTCAGAGAGGTGCTTCTTAAATGGTTCTAGCGCGTAAATTGTCACGTGAGGATATCTGTACTGCAGGGCTAGCCCAGCTTTTACTTTTTGGGGCTATTTTTAGGCTAAATGTGATACTTTCCAAAGCTCTCTGTTGGCTGAAAGGTCAAGCTAAAGATCTGCTTCAAGAAGGACTTCCCCTGTGGATTTTTAAACAACCACTTATCTCACTCTCCTTCCTTAAAAGGTGCACTTCTGATAAGCAGATCATGATGTAGATAGAGGGACAAACTTCTCATGCATCAATCTAACATCGGAGTCTAGCATCATTGCTCACTTTGCCCCCATATTTCATATTAGCATCTCTCACTGCATGGACATTTCAATGAAAATGATAACCTAAACATTGGATGTTATAATGACACTAATCGAGAAACACTCAGTTCACTTGAATATTTCTCCAGCATTTAACTGGTGGCTGGAGCTAATTTTCAAACAAAAAAACTGACACATTGGTATATATTTAAATTCCAAAATATTCCCCATTGTTGCTGAAAACAGAATAACAAAGTTTGTCTTAACTTAGAACAACAACTAACTCACACTAATTCATTTTCTTGTGTATTTTTGATTATTGTAATTTAAGATATAGATAAACTGGAATCATTAATGTTTGGCATGTTTTGCACGAAAAAAATAGATTCTAATTGTTGCAGCTCTGCTTAACCTGGTAACATCCAATCATGAGCAGTTTCCTTTTGCAGGGATCAATACGAATTCGTGGCATGGAGTCACAAACAGCTAAACAATGATCTTGAAGTATGTCTGTGTCTTGAAGCTACCCACATTCTCATGTAGGGTGCATCATCAGCTGATGGCACAATGAACTGGTTACATGTTGTGCTATAGAGGCAAACAAAGCAACATGACACAACATCAAAACTTGACTGTGGAGAGTAATGCTAATAGGTAAGGACATTACTGAGTTGAGGAGGTTCCTGAGCAAAACAACACATTGAATGGTGATTAAGAGTTCCATTCATGATTTAAAGGACGCTCAACTGTCTGACTTCGTTTGCAGGCTAGCTTAAATCAAGACCTCCCCGATGACTTGAGAAGTCATCTTGACATGACAGCCAGAAGTTCAACACAGCTGCAGTTAATTACCTGTTAACCTTGCAAATCCGCCGATCGTCTCCGGAAGCGGAAGCCTCTTGAGATAGGCTGGAAGCTGGACTTTTATTATTCTTGAAATTGACTCTAAAACCATCTTGAATTGCTCAGTGTGGCAGTTTTTTGTATTTGACTTGAGTATTAGTAGTCCTGGGGCTCGTTCTATGTGACTGCGTTCATTTCTGAGCGCAGCCTGTCGCCGGAACGTAAACTCCGTACAATGTAATTCGGAAAACGACCGAAGAGGAAGTGCGTTGAATCTTTTGTGAATACACGTAACAGCGACCTGTGACGCTGGAGCGTGTGACCAATCAGCGTTGGAGGAGTTGGTGGCTCCTGATTGGACATCTTGAATTCAGTGTGAGGTGGTTTGTGTCTACTTCAGGTGCTCTTCGTAAACTCCACATTTTTAAGACGTGTCTAAGATTAAATCAATTTAATGTCGTAGTAGTAGGCTACCCTTTCACAAAACACTTTTTGTGTTAATGTAATAATATATTGGCACCCAGATATTTCGCGTTTTATCAACGTTTACTGACAAATTAGACATTCAAAATGTGAGAATCTAAAATTTACATTATTACTTTCTTATGTTATGGTAAGTGCCTTAAACTATCCAACATTGGTCCTTTAGCTATTACCTATTGATCCATCATTAAAAATCACCTTTATGCAATGTTTTGATCACTGTTCCATATCAGTAGCCTTGCTTTCACCTCACATGTTTTTTCATTTGGTTACAGCCCAAGCTATGATCATAATCATAATATGATAATATACTGTGAACATGTTAGGGCACCAATCAACCATCTGGATGCCCCACAGACAAATAGCTCATGAGAGGAGAAGTGCTCAAGTTACCTTTTTACAATTGCACCTTGCTGCCATTAAACTTTGAAACTCAACATTTATGGTCATAAAATAGCATTCTGAAACTTGGCTTCATTTTCATTGACCTACTAACTATATGTCATTATGCAAGCTGATTATTGGCAGGTGTTGTGAGTATGTGTGGACCACAATGTAACTTTGCTTCTGATAAAACTGAGTATTATTTCATTAGGCATTCTATCCTCAGGCAACCATCTGCCCAATTGTTTTGTAAACTGCACATTGCATTCATATTCTACAGCAAAAAGATGCAAATTTGTGAATTTGTTTATAAAGCCCTCTGTAAGAACGCTGGCCAAGATATTTCTGGATATATTTCTGTATATCAGTGGACAATCTTGCTTTACATAACTGAACTGGCACTTTGTCTTTTAGTTATTTCCTAGGAGTTATTTGTTTTCATTTCGATTATTTACTCTCATTTTACATTTCTTCCCCTGTGTGATGTTGTTAAACTAATTATTTTCATTAAAAATTATAATCAGTTAACTTAATCTCATTCGACCATTTTATCAAAATGGGGAGACTCATGATAAACATTTGAGCCTTCTGGCGTTCCTTATTCTGTTTTTATTTATGTTGTTTTATTGAATGTAATTTTTATGTCCTAATAATTAAATCAAATCAAATATCCAATAAAATAAAAAGTCAGTATGTTGTCACCCTTATCTCTTCCCTTAAGAAGAGTGAGATAGGCTTCTCAGATTCTTCATTAATTTGTAATATCCTAATAAATACTCCCATTACCTGTAAAAGCCACATGTCATTTCTTCACTGTTAATTCATATTCAGCAAATATGAATTAGCAAAATGTATCTTGGTGCATTTTATTATAAGCTATTAGGTTTTAATAACCTTCCTAAACATGCCATTCACAGTATAACATAATGTTGTGGATGGTCCAGTTTATATTACTGAAGTAAAACAATATGCCCCTATGAATGAAGAATAAAAGGTATTCTTTTTCCGTGAAAACTTGGTTGTGGTTATGAGCCGATTGTTCTTTTGATTACCAAGATAAAAAAAAATATATAGTTACAGGCAATCAGGCCGACACTTCCTAAAATTATCCATGTGTTTGATGCGCCATCTAGTGATGGCAAAATTTCTTTTTATGCACTTTATTTAAAACTACATTACCCAGAAGCATACTGAAGCAGTCTACTATTTCGCCTGAAAACTTTTAATGCTGGTACCTGTTTTTGTACTATATCCATAGCTTGATTGCAAAACCACTCTCAGATAACTATGAATAAATTCTCAGACGCCGTAATTTACTGATGAAGCAAAAATGTTTTCACATTGATTAAAAAAAAATCCAGGTTTCGTGGGAATATTTGTAGTCAGCTAAACTCCGTGTTGGGTCCTCATCCTCTGGTGTCATTGGCGAATGACCGAAGATGTCTCATAGCAGGTTGTTTGTCAGGCTGCTTTGTAAGTACTTGACTAAATTCTGATTTTAATGACTTTATATGTCTGACAGTATAGTTCTGTAACACAGTCATACGCGGTGTTTCTGTGCTGTACATTAAATATGCTTTTGCAGGCTTGCACAGTGCTGCACTGGCTAGCAAAGCTCACTTCGGCTGGCTGTCAGTTAGCTTCAAGGCTAGTTAGCCACATTAGCCTGCCTCCCGTTTATAACTCACTGACAGCTAGCCAGCCAGCTAACTAGCTGACTTTTCGCTAACGTCCAACTGAAATCTAACTTTAACTCGCTTCCTCCTTGCCTTCTCCCAGACCAGAGCCAGTATCGATCTTTGACCTTGTATATCCTCTCGGCTAAATGTAGCTTGTCCATTCACTTTGACCAAGTTGTTTTGGTAGAGTAGCTTATGATGTTTGCCACGCATTGTTGAGCTGAAGCAGCTAAAGTAGCTCTTAAGTCATGCATGTAAGATATCTGACACCATAGTATACTTTTGAATGCTGAACGTATTGGCAAGGCTACAGTTTACTGGATTGTTGAGATGAAATCATAGTTATGTAGTTGTCACTTGCTGGGACAATCACATGCATTGGGCTTTTGATCTTTGTACAGTGTCATCGATAAGTTGTGTCTTACAGAAGACCAAAGTTCAGTCAGTGAAGGTGAATACTGCCAGTATATGTCAGCCTAGACAGCAGTTGCTGCAGTGGTTATCTATAATGTAAAATATGTTATTTTGTGAAACTCAGCATAAGTTCCTGGCAGGTGTCTTTTGTCTGATGCATTTTATCGTGGTTGTACCCACCTCATTTATGGAGGTAAACCTTTTAATCTCGTCAATTGAGTGAAATTACTAGAAAAGGTCACATTGTCATGTCAGGTTTTTATCGAGAAAAATCAAATTGAAGTCTTGTTTAATGAGTCTAAGGCCGCAGGTAATGATTCTTTTTTTCAATTATTTGTTAATTAACATCAAAATGTCAGTCAGTTGGGTAAAAAAAAATAAAGTCACCATAAATTCCCACCACCCTGGATGACATATGAGCAGCTGTGTTATAATGTGTTGCTCTTTGCTTCGTAAATGACCCATCACTAGGTGTTCAGAATAAAATAACATAGCAGCAAACAGCTTATGGTTATTTGCTATGTAAAGGGATAATGAAGTGGCTTTCCCTATGTGTGCGATGTAATCCAAACCTCTCTGTACTTTGTTTAGCTTTGCAGGTAAGCATGCATGATATCCATATATTTATTTATTTGTTTATATGTTGTTTTCTGTACAATGCATAAGAGAGATAGTGATTTCAGCTTGATATATACTTACACTGAAAATGCAGACTCTAAGTCTACCTTACTTACCCAAGTTAAAAAAAAAAAATCACCATTGTGAGGACAGTACTATTGTGAAAGGAAACCATTTTTTAACATCTATGAAATCTCATTAAACACTAAATTAAAGTGCCTGTCCAACCAGACACTGTGTCCGTAGCACAAAGTGAGGCTCTGCAGCGTGTTGCTAGTTTTACCTGTACAGGAAGGTTGTCATATAACAGCTGTGATATTTGTCTAATCAGTTGTCATACAGTAGAAAACAGCTTGGCAGTACCTCCTCACTTGCACTTGGACCTGTTTTTTTTTTGCTTACAATCTGAAAACAGCTGTCTGCTGCTGCTGAAAACAGAGTTGACTGTTAATAGAGTTAAATTGTCTGCTTGACTTAATTGAATGCAGTAAATGTGTGTCCTGGAAAGGTAAAATGCTAAGCTAAAATAATCCAAATATAGTAGAGTTGGAGGATAAATTCTCTCTTGAGTTTATCCCAGTCACTGTATGTAATTTATTGCAAGGTCAGTGTATGTTGTGAAGCACTATTATGCCACTTCCATAACACATTTTTTTCATGTCTGCAGTTATCCTTTTATTGTACAGTATAGAAAAACTACATATTTGAAATTGTCAGTCGCTGACACCGTTCAACAGTTCCACAGCGTAAGCAACCATGTCAAAATGAAAGATAACATTACATCTTAGAAAACCAAGGTACAGTAAAAGCTGAAATTGTAGGTCAGCAACAGTGAGCAGACACTTATTATTTTGACTTTAGCTATTTACTGTGGACAGAAAGAACTTTGTTATTGTTGAAAAGGTGTTTTGCTGCCAAACCAGTTTCAAATGACACCTTATCTTTATGTTTTTGCACACTTTATGCAGATGCTTCACATGCATGTGACATGACAGTAGAGTCATTGTCCTTCTTTTCAGGGATCATAGTGATAAGAATGTTTAATTCTGTAGATTTTCATGATTTGATGCGAGAAATGTGTTTCTCTTTGTCCATTCAGTGCAGCAGAGTGGAGTCAGGCACTGTTATACAGGAACAAGACAGAACCTCTATATCACCAAGAACACAAAGGTCATCTGCCAAGGTTTCACAGGGAAACAGGTTTGTACTGACAACATCTTACTTCACTATAAATTTTCTTTTATTATTGCTTCATATCAGATTGGGTCACTGTAATCTTGTTGTGAAATCTCAGCTTTTCCTTACCACACACACTCTAATGTGTTCACACACTCACAGACACAATTCCTCATTCTTTGTATCAAAGCCTTTCTGTATGACTAATATATTAGAGTAGAGATTATAAGTATATTTTCAAAATGTGTGTGTTTCTTGAGTTTACATAATTATATCAGGTCAGGTTTATTTTATTTATACAGCCCAACTTCACAAGTTAATCTCATCATCTTTTAATATTTGTAAAATATACAGCAGCCTCCATCCTTGGACCTGGACAATAACTGCACACTTCCTACAGGACCCCTTCACAATTCAAACATATTGCTAAGGGACTTATTTGTAGCTCTCTCACAGCGGTCAAAAAGGATGCAGTGGATTTTGTCTATACAGAGTAGACAGAAATATGATTTTTAGGATTACTATAGAGAAATCAGAATTACAGTATTTGGTCAAATCATCAAGTATAATCAAGAGTTTCAGGCAAAGCATACAATTATAGTAAAAGTTAAATTGAAATAAAGCTAAGACCAGATCTGAGCAAAGATTTTTTTTTTTAATTTATAGTTCAAATTCATGATAAGATAAGATTCCCCCCCCCTTTATTCCTCCCAAAGACGGGGAAATTTGCATCATTAAAACAGTAAAGTGGACAGTGAAACATTAGGAAGGGCTTATAAAAATAAGAACATCAGTAGAATCATCATATATCATCATAACTTAACTCATTGAGTGCCAACCCTTTTTAAAAAAAAAAAATGAAAGTGCCTTGGACCAGTATATTTTTTTTTGCCATTTTTAGTCATCTTTCATGATGCAAAGAATATTTTGTACTATGTCTCTGAAAACAGAGAGTAGCACAAGTGAAAGAAGAGGCTTTATTTCATCATCAAAAAATGTCTGTTTTTACCTTGTTCCATTCTTGTTTTATTTGGAAGAGAGTAGAGGCCACTTTATCCAAAATCACCACTTTTTGTCCAATGTTACTCACAGGCTGTGTAACAGCACCCTTTTGTGCCTGGTGCCGAAAAACGAAAGATGTATTTATGGCATTCAAGATATCTGCTGTGATATCACGTTTATGGCACTCAACAGTTCTTTTTTTAAAAGATGTACATGCTCGTCTTTGACACTCAAAGAGTTAAGTGACAAAATTAGTGAACACAGTGGGCCGACTGGTGTAATAAAGGTAGTATAGTGCTGGTGATAGTAACTAGTTTTGGAGAAATTGATTTTTACTTTGACAACAGTTTTTCCCTAGTCCTTGGTTTGGTTGATGATATTACCTTCCAGTTATTGTTCAACAGCATGAAAAGCTTAGGTGATTCACTTTGAACTGTGTCCAGTCAAGGAGAATAAAAAACTTGGCAAGTGTGTTGAGCAAGCTAGAAACGTGGACTTTCCAGATTTATATCCCCCCTCTGTCCTTACGCACATTCCATTTTTCATCTTCCATTTTCTCCTCAACATAATAAAAGGTTGTTAAATTTAGTTCCGGTGAACACTCCGGGTAATTAGAAAGGGATGAGAAATGAAGCAAGTGCTATTGAGTGCACATTGTCGTGTCTCTCTGGCTTGATAAGCAAGCAATTTTGCAAATTTATTGTTCCAACATTTGCGATAATAATGACTGGCAAAAACAGCAAAGTTAGCAGAAGGTGAAGGAGTATATTACAATTTGGGGAAAAGATGCTGAGTCATAGCTTCTAATGCCTCTTAATAGGCTAGTTATCATTTTTACATGAAGGTCATTTATTTGCATGTGTGGTTATGACCCTTGGTGACTTTATCTACATTGTTTCAGTATCTTCAGTAATAATTTACAGACTACAGACTTCTATTTGTTCAGCAGAAAATTTACACTGCTTCCATCCATTAGTTATTTTCTAGGAAAGAACACTGAGATTCACTCACAATATTTTCCCCCCTAAAATATAGTTTACTCCCTTTAGTGTTATTGCTGCTTCATCTTGTTTATTTTCATTTCTAATGGGGCCTGATGGTGATATTTGGACCAAACTCAGAGCAGCAATAACAGTTGCCTGAGATCAGCATCCCTCTGTTTATGTGCATACATTAACCCCTTAACATCTCATTTCCACCTACCTCTTTATATATTCAATATTATATATTTTGTTGTCATCAAAGCTGTGTGATGTTTACACTGAATGAAATATTGAAACCATAAATTGTATTTTGACAGGGCATTTTCAGATTTGTCATTTCTCAGGCCTATAGCAAAACTTAAAGCTCAATCTACATCTGTAGTCTATTTTTTGTGGCTGCACTTTTCCATCTATTGGAAATATTATGAATATTATGTCTTTTATACATTATGTAATCGTCTGACTAGGGCTGCGTAATGAACTTTGATACTTTTGTAGCACTAACCAAAAAGCTCTCATCCTATCAGGTATCAAAAAATGAATCCGTTTTTGGTGCCAATTTATGATCCCCAAGTGTCTGTGAGCCATGCTCTCAGATGTCTCTAGGGATAGGGAAATGTCCCCTTCAGATTGATAGTGACACTGATCCATCCCCCCCACTTTTCCTGCATAAAGCGACAAACATTGCTGATAAAACAGAGGATTAATGTTATTACAGTAGCATTGGGAGCCCGGCTTTTGTGCATCTAATTTCATGTTGCATTCCAGTAATACACGCATGTTGGAATTTCCAAGCTTCAAGTCAGAATCCATTGAACACATCATGAGGCAAAACTCACTCGCAGGGCCCTACAGAGGAACTGGTAGCAGCCTGTGTCTGTTGACCATCATCAGACAATTGTCTAGTATGTCTACTGTGATAAAGCCCAAGCTCTGAAGTCCACCATATTTGTCAGACACACTTGTGAAACTGAGGGAGCACAAGCCACAGAGTACAAAACTGCCAGCTGCCATCTGACTTCCATTCCTCCTAAAGTGTTGTTATCATGGTAAAAGATAGCTTGTCAGCGATATGAATGGTGTTACCATGGTTTTGCACCCGGAGACTCACATTACCACAGTCTTGGAAAGGGAGGCGTGAGCTGAGGGGTATTCAGTCGTCTGCAGTCTGTAACCACACCACTAGGTGCCACCACATCCTACACATGGCACCTTGAACAGTACAATCTACTGTACAGTTTAATGTAGAGCTGGAAATTACAAGGAGGACAGTAAAGCTTAAGTAATCAGATGCTGATACATTTTCATTGACTGATATGTCAAATTTCACATTTCTTTTTAAATTGGTGTTTTATATTAAGGAGAAATCTGTCTGGAAGTGAAACTGCACTGCATCTGCCTTACACATATTTAGTGCATTGTGGTTGATTACTTCTATTAGTGCCACATTAAGAAATTAAGAAATTAAGAAAAAAAAAATCATAATTGCAAAGCTAATAATTAGTATGTGTTTATATTTCGGTGCAAGCAAATTAATTCACTTTGTGACTGTCGGGAATCTCTAAGCTGTGGCAGGGCAGCCATGACAAGTTCCCTATAGCCTTCATGGAAGTGACAGTATGTGACAGGCGATACTTTACAGTCAGTGTTGGAGAATATCCAAAACCATTTTTGATTTGTTTTTCAAATACTCCGCAAGGAGATTGTACTAATCTTAAATCATTATTTATTTGTCAGGAACATTTTGATTTCTTCTGAATTGAATATATTTACCAGTAGCTGAATCCCTGAGAAGAACTCAGCCCTAACTCAGCAGCACAGGTGATTAATCCTGGATGGCAGCATATTTCCTCCTTCCTCTCTGTCTGTAATGATATCTCAAGGTTGACGTTACAGAAAGTGGCTGTACCCCACTTCATTACACACTCGTATACACACTGACTCCTCTTTTCCTTGTAGGGAACATTTCACAGTCAGCAGTCTCTTGACTATGGCTCCCAGTTAGTTGGAGGTGTTTCCCCCGGAAAGGGTGGCAAGACACACCTCGGCCTGCCTGTCTTCAATTCAGTCAAGGAGGTATGTGTGACTCCTTTTCCATCTGTGTTGTAAGCTGGATAAGGAACGTGACAGATTAACTGCTAATATCCTGTGAAGCTTTAACAGATGCAGCTTAAAGAAACATTAGGTGGCACTATTTCATAACTTTAGAATTTCCATTTTTAATGCACCACCAATACCTTTATTCATGGCCTCAGGCAAAGGAGGGCACGGGGGCAGATGCCACTGTGATTTATGTGCCTCCGCCATTCGCGGCAGCAGCCATCATCGAGGCCATCGACGCCGAGATCCCCTTGGTAGTGTGCATCACCGAGGGCATCCCCCAGCAAGACATGGTGAGAGTCAAACATAAGCTCCTGCGCCAGGGTGCCACCCGTCTCATCGGCCCCAACTGCCCTGGAGTCATCAATGTAAGTTGTCACACACATACACACACTCTCAAACACTAAGATTTATTTATTTCACTGTACACACACACACACACACACTTTTGTGAGCCAGATGTCTCAAGAATGCCTGGAAGGAATTTCTTCAAATTTGGCACTGTTTAGATTTTGGTGGTCAAAGTCAAGGTCACTGTGACCTTACAAAGCATGTTTTGGGCTGTAACTCAAAAAAAAAAAAAAAAATATCATGTGCTTGTTATGACAATTTTACACATGTCAAACAGTCAAGCAGTGACATTTTGGACAGACATGCATGTAAACTGCAACTTTACTGGTTGACCTCATTTTGGTAATTATAAAATGAGTATATTGAATGAATATATATTAATACAAAACCGTAAAGGAGCTGATTTTCCTTACATCCATGCTGCTGTTTGGTTTGTGTCTGTGTTTAGCAATAAATAATATCAGTTTTATGCATTAAATAGCCCAGGTTTTCTGGATTTTAAAGTTTTTAATAAGAAAAACATTAAGTAGATATCTCCATGGGATTTTGTGCAGTGAATATTCATTGAGTTTGTTCCAGCTTAGGGGAAAAAAACCCTAAATAATAAAGGGTTTGTTCCACAGAGAAAAGATTTTCTGCAGTGCAGAATTCAAAGTTCAAAGTTTGGGAACCGGTCGTACAACATTTCCAGTGATATTGAACAGACGTAGCAGGGGAAAAAACATTTACCGGAATGTCAGAGAAAACATGCTCTGTTTTAATTAAACATTAAACAACTTTTCTGCAGCCTGGAGAGTGCAAGATTGGGATCATGCCAGGCCACATTCACAAGAAGGGAAGAATTGGTGAGATCTTGTAATTTGTTTGTGAAATTCATGAAATCACACATACACACATTTATCTTTCCAAATTTAATGCTGCACTAAATTGTACAACAAGCTTCTGCTGTTGACAGCTTGATAAGCAGTGTGTGCTGCTGTTGACCAGTGAACCTTTGCAGGGAGTCTGTGTTTTTTTTATAGTAAATCAGCTGCCATCATTCCCAAAGCATAGACTGTAACAGCTGTTACAGAGCTGTGATCTCTTTTTATTTTTGCTGTCATGATGAAACAATTCAGTCAGTCTTGGACAGAAAAAGTACAGCTGCATTATGTCATGTTGCAGTGTTTTAGTTTCTTTCTGTCTTTCTTTTGTTCTGTCTTGCTTTCTGTCTTCCTTCCTTCCTTCCTTCCTTCCTTCCATCCTTCCTTCTGTCCTTCCTTCCTTCCAGGCATTGTGTCTAGATCGGGTACCTTGACATACGAAGCTGTGCATCAAACCACACAAGTTGGCCTGGGCCAGTCACTCTGCATTGGTAGGTTACCAAATGACGTGTGGCATATTCAATTTGAATTTAACGCCCAGTGACACAGCTCACAGTTTTATATCCAGACGACAGTAACACAAGCAATTAGGTAGGACTGAAGGAACAGTTTGACCCTGATACAGTGTGTTGCTTTATGGGTTGCTGGGAACAGACACTGAAGGAACTAAACGGTGAATAATGGAGGAGACTTAATTTATGTGAGTTGCCATTGACTTGAAGACAGGAATGTTACCTTGTACCAGGCACTCGGTGTCACATGAATACATTTAGAGTCCCTTTGTGAATGTTGGCACTACCCAAGATCCAGGTTATAAGACATAAGAAAGGGCTGTTGTGATGATTCTTTACTATTGTCTGCCATCTTTGAAGGGCACCTCAGAGATTGAACAGATCAAGGCAAGTGCAGGCATTCAAATTTCCATCCCCTGTGGTTTTATATCACATTACCACATGAATTAAAGAGGTTTAAAACTGAACCGCTCATAGAGCAGTGGTCTCATAAATGCTTTGTAGTTGCTCTTTCAACAAAACGTTTTAAATCCTGGTATATACGTTCCAGGTTCTGCACGATTTGCAGGTAAGACAGTCGTCAGGTACAGATGTGGAACTTCCCATTACCAGCACATCCAGTTGTTACCTGAGTGTTTATAAGGATTTATTTTTGTGCGGGTCGTTTGCAAGTGATAGTCCTTTCACACAGAGCTTTACATGATATCGACAGTTTATCCCGTAGCTCCTTATTGTCATTGTCAAGGCAAGGCAGCTTTATATATACAGCACATTCATACATACAGGTAACTCACTGCTTCTCAGTGAAATGATCAGCTGAGAGCCTCTACCGTGTTTGTAGTTGCTGCAGCTTCAGGGGACTATCAGCCAATCTGTTTGAAATCCATCAAACCATCTAGACTTTAGTGTAATGGTTCCATTATACCCAGCGCTATTAATGCTTGGCAACAAAACAAGTATAAAGATTAACTGTTTTACAAAAACAAATTCCTTTGGCCAACTTATCTACCAGAAAATCTATATTATAAAGCTCACTGGATGCCGAAATTAACTGAAAAACAACTTGGCTTCATTATTATTTAGACATTTTAATTATGGAGTGTCCTCTAGCCAGACTTCATAAAGCCAGTGCTGCAACAGTATTTAATATTGTAGAGTTCATTAAATAGGTTTATTGATGGTTCTGCTAGTGACTTCTTAAGTCTTAGTATGACCTAGGGGCTACAGCAAATTACAGCTAATACAATATTTAATATCACTGTCATCTTTGTTGCTGGTAATGTGCCTCTGCTCGATTATTATTCATGTAAATTCTGTTTCTAGGTGTTGCCAGTTTTTTTTTAATGGTAAGAATATAAATCCATGTAACATTTTGTCTGTGAAGATTCATCTCTCAGAGGTTTGCCCAATGCTTTTATAGATCCTGGTGTAGTTTTTGTGAAAATCATGTTTTTAAATAATAATTGGATCCTTGGAAATCGGAAAGTCATGTTCTTTGGGATGGAAAAATGTCATGCCGAGATAAAGGTGGATTGGGACAGTTAGAAGATTAAATATAGAGTGAAATTGAAGTAAAATTTAAAATGTTTCTCCTCAAAGCTCAGTTCAGTTTAAGATTATTTCTGAAAAATGTGTTATTCATCTACACTTTCCATATCATAGGTTGAGTTAGTGACTCAATTTAAAGCAATTTAAAAAATGAGTATTTTATTTTTGACAAATGGGTCGCTTCATGTAACAAACCTACAGAGAATTTTCACCTGACTCTGCAGTTGGTGTCACAGCTATGAAGAACTTTAACATCTTTTATTTTTCAACTTAACTGTGTTGATTTACTCTCACTGCTTAGAGCTGCTACACAGTGAAATCTAACAAGCCACTGTATACTACAGCTTAGCACCAAACAATAGATAGACAAATTTGCAGCCAGTTGATGAAAATAGAGAACGTTTAGCAGTTTAAGTGATAGATAGCAAAAAATTACATCTCTCAGTTGCAAAATGTGTGAAAAAAATGAAGAGATTGCGTTGAATCAAGTTAACGGAATGTTTCCCAAAGCCACTTGTTTGTCACTGATTAAATATCACTGAACCTCACAAGTAACATTTAATGTGCTGAAAGGATTTGGGCATTTCAGATGGATTTGAGGAGCTGTGAGTAATCTAGACTGTATTGACATAAAGTTTGGTTCTCCCTGCTTCAGTTCTTATCCCACTCTCTGGTTGAAAGGACCATGTGATCCTCAAATATTCACAGGAATTATCCCATCTTCAGTGTTTGCTTTGTCTTCTTCAAGGTATTGGCGGGGATCCATTCAATGGTACAAACTTCATAGATTGTCTGGAGGTTTTTCTGAAGGATCCCAAGACAGAGGGCATCATCCTTATTGGAGAAATTGGAGGCAATGCTGAGGAGAATGCAGCTGAGTACCTCAAACAGCACAACTCTGTAAGGACACCTTTTATTTGACTTCTCTCACCTTGTAAATGTAATACAGCTCCTCTGCAGATGTATCTCTTTGTATAAAACAGTTATGCTTTTCTGAATCATCTCATAGCCATGCCCTTTCAGAGTTATCAGCTGTAGGGAGCCCTGGAAACCATCATGTGTTTAAAACAAAATGTCCTTCGTCTTTGATCTCAGCCTCAGGCTGTCGTTCTCACTTTTCTGTGTTCGTGTGATAAAGAGTTACAGTTGGGATGGTATGATTCACAGGGTGTGCTCTAGGAATCCACAGTGATGAAGAGGAAACCTTTTGATGCCCACATGTGATGAACAGCAGTAGAGAGATGATTGGCTTCTGTAGCCAAGTTGCAAACTTGACATTTTTCACAAGTTCCCCCTGGCCTGTACTGGTATTTTGCCTCCTGCAGATGACATAATCTCTTAATGTTGTCAGTGTATGTGTTTGTTTCTGTGTAATGCACGTTGTTAGGATGCTCCCGAGCTGAGAGACGGATTTGATTTGCCCTCGACTGCGCTAATAAGTGCAAATCTCTCACTGGCGTCTTAGTAGAATAACTTCTTTCACTCGTCAAATAAAGCACAAACGCCCACCAACCCCTCACCGCCTCACTTGCTCATCCAGAGTGCTGACAGCAAGGGACAGTTCAAATGAAATGTGCTTGAAAAAGCCCAATAGGGCATGGGAGAATGCTGCACATCTTCCCTAGTTGAGTCAATTTTGTAGAATAGAATAGTTTTTTATTCATCCCCTATTGGGGGAAAGTCATCCACCACAGCAACAAGTTACAGTAAGAAAGGAACAAATGACATCAATGAAATAGTAGAATAAATAATAGTAATAAATTTACAGTACCTACAGTATTTACAGTATTATAAATATTGTCCCAACCAATACGACACATATTTGTTCCACGCATTCTCCTTGAACCAGTCACAAACAGCTCTCCTGAACGGGGTAAACTGATTGGATGACACCTTGATAGTCTCTCAGTCCCATGCCGAGGGTGAGAGGGGGAGGGAGAACATTGTACATAGAGTAAAATGTCGTGCATGAAACGTCATAGTTGAGAGCGGCAGAGAGAATGATTTTTACTTTGATGCAAATATTACCTGATATAAGTTTATATTTATATCCCTGAACTGGAAAGAGACATGATCGAACACATGCTCTTGTACAGGACTTTCACAAGCCAACATCTAGTCTTCTTTAATGTTGGGTGGTTGTGATCGCAGTCACAGGCGTTTAACACGTATGTCTGCAGAAAACCGATGTTTGCTCCACATCAGGGCCAAAGAGAGCATACAGAGTAGGTTAAATAAAGTCACTAAATGTCTAAATAAATAAAATAAAATAAACATCCTTTTCTAACAAGAGGTGAACACAGATTAAGGCTGAGTGAAAGAAGTGAAACAAATTGACAATCTGAGTGTCACACACCACAAATATTTCTAATCCTGATTGGTCTTCAGAAGTATATAATATCACCTCATTCTGACAGCAATATGTCATGTGAACTAAACTAAACTCGTCTTCATGTAGGGTTGGACACTGTCCGACTAACTGAGTTTACATTTCTCAATTAACTTAATCTTTTTTGTTTTTACGACAATACATTTTACATTGATGAAGTCTGCCACACTGGACACATTACTTTCAGATTGCTCAGGGAAATTTAAGCCCCAGCGTCATGATTGATTTGTGTCATGCATCAACAAATACATTGAACAGCTATTTGAGAAAGACCCATTATGCGAAAAGGTGAAGAAGTATTGATTTTGGTATCCGTCTGTGTTACAGTCAAGTTACTCCAGTCTGTTTATCTTACCGACATCTTAATTCTGTAAAATTCAAGAAAACAACCTTATACTTCTCTCTCTGCTCTGCTGTCAGATTTTATGATGCAGGGCATATTTCAAGGTTCTGACTTCATCAGTGTCTGCAACGGTTGCCAACATAATATGATCTTAAAAGTCACCTGTATCAAAGGTCTGCCTATCATTGCCACAGTTTCAGAAGCTTTCTGAAGTCAGAAATAGGTTTTTACACAGAATAACAGGAATTGCAGTTCTTCATGCATATCAAGTAGGTCGGAGTATTTGGCACTAAAGCTACTGACGTTTCCTCTATTTCAGCCTCTTGATTTTTAGCCCAACCTGTCTCCACTGAGCTTAGCTAAACCCCTTGTAATTCTGCGGAAACAAGAACGAGCCCAACTGAGAGCTAACGCCATTGTTGTCTGGAGGAAGGTTAGAAAATTGTTGGGGAGCTCGATGAGTTTGTGCACATGCCAGTATTATTCATTCATGCCTACCTGTCTTGTTTAGAAGGGCGTATAATTGTCTGTGGCTTTTTTTTTTCCTCTTTTTTTTTTTTTTTTTTCTTCTCCCTTAAGCCAAGCGAGTCCAATTTCTCACCTCAGAGCAGTGCTGATGTTTTGTGTTTATAGAACAAAGCCCTCCTCCAGTGGCTCACAAAGGTGGGGGAACTACGGGATTGGTCTCATAATTAAGGTAATACATCTGAACTGCTAACAGTGGAAGACAAAAGACGGGTAAAGTGAATGATAGCATAACTCCCCTCCCTGTATGCATTGTTAGCACTTAGTATCAAGGGAGGCAGGGATTAATAGAGTAATTAAACCCCTTTCGTTTGAGGTAGATTTAAGACTCGATTCACATGAGGGTGGTTTGTTTATTCAGGACGTGATTTGACTTCTGAATACCGAGTGGCGGATTGGTGCTAATTTGTTTCGTGCTTACATTTTTCAGCACACAGAACAGATGCTTGTAACACATTTAGAGCACTTTAAAGTGATATTCCCCCCTCTCTCTCTCGACATTTCCCTGTTAAATGCACCCGTGTTACTGTCTCATTAGCTCCACATTTTCTATCCAAGGTCCTCAACATTTCCCTGGCTGATGTATGTCCTGTTAGTCTTAATTATTAAAAGTCATTTCCAGTTTATATTAGCGACTGCCGTCTTGTTGCTGCCAGTGTCAGATCTGAGTTTGGAGCTGAAATAGCTGCAGAAGTGGGTGTCTTGAAGGACCTCGCTGCATTGCTTTGGCTGTTCAACATGCCACGTTCACTCCCTGAAAGCAGCCTGCCAGACCGTGTGCATGCACAAAGCAACCCCCTACAATTATGTTGTTATTCCTAAGTAAGAAACATTAGCTGCTGTACATGCACACACACACGCTGCACCTCTTGCTTATGATGTTATTGCTGAAGATGAAATATTAGCTCGCTTCACCTTGGAAACGATCTTAACTGTTGAACGTATCATCCATCAATGAGCAAGCAGCATAGACAGGCACTGAGCTAATCAGCGCCTGCATGACTAATTACCATCTCAGAAATGAGATGATATGAAATGGCAGGAGTCTGAGCCCCTATCTGGTCATACACCAACCCATGCAATTAAATGGCTTGATTGACCCTTTGTTTTAATAATGCAGGCTGAGACAGAGATGGCTGGTTAGACAAGCCTGTTATCATCTGTAATGGGGGGACATGGGGTGTTTAATTTCTAATGAATGAATGAAATGCAGGTGCAGGAAGCTAATTCTCTCTGTTTCTATTCAGCCCTCTCACTCGTTACGCTCCCTTCCTTCCTCCTCATTACTTTGTTGCTGACTGCGCTCACATCTCACACTTTTCCCTTGAGCTTATTCTCCCTTTTCCTCCATTTTCACCTCATTTTACAATGATGTTTTTCTCCCCCCCTCCCTCCTCTGTGTCCAGGGTGCTAATTCAAAGCCTGTGGTGTCCTTCATCGCGGGGCTAACTGCTCCTCCCGGCCGTAGGATGGGCCACGCTGGTGCCATCATCGCTGGTGGAAAGGGTGGAGCCAAAGAGAAAATTTCAGCCCTCCAGTCAGCTGGAGTTGTTGTGAGCATGTCCCCTGCCCAACTGGGCAGCACTATTTTCAAGGTGAGTCCTTTTGCTCCGGCAATTGTACACCAAGAACGGTGGTCATGAACAGTGATGGTTGAGTATGACTAGACACATGTACTCAAGGACTGAAATGCAGTTTTAAGCATGTGTTTATTTCTTGACATGCTTCTTAACATTTACTTTTACTCAACATACAAAATATGTTTTTCTGGCAATTTTTACAGACTTTCAGTTGTTTTATTTGTAATGAAGTATTTTTGTGTTGTGACATTACTATTTTTAGTCACGTTAAAGGTGTGAGTTGAGGGTATGGGGGCAACACATTAAGTAAAAAAGCTTTCGAAGGTTTACCAAGAATATTATCAACATTGATAGTGGAATGGAATTAGTAACCTAGTAACATTTTCATAAACCTTAATCTAGTCTTCTCTAATGGTCCTGTGTGAACAATAAAAATACATTATTTTACTAACAGGTAGATGAAATGTTGGAGAAAGTCCTAATTTTTCCAATTTTGTGTGTTTTCACCATCATAACCTGTACGTGCAATGTTGGACTGATTTTTTTTTTTTTTCTCCCATCCATCGATCTGCATTTCTGTGGCGTCACAAGTAACACAATAATTTTGATAATTAGAGTATTAAAGAGATACTGGAAAAGATTTTAGAGCTTGGTAACAAATAACATTTCTGTGCTCCATTGTTTTAATAAAATGTGCTGAAATTATAGATAATATATAGAAAATATGAAAATATATAGAAAATATGTATCTAAATACTAATCTTCCATTTTCATTATACAGATGAATAAGCAAGCTAATTGTGTCACCGCATTGTAATAAGACTTCGCTTCAGGCTTCAGGACTGAGCATTTTGTGTTTCTGGTCAGTCATAGTACCGTCTTTCATTACCATGCAGTAACAAATATGAGAGGGTTTACTGGGAACAGTAATTTAATTCTAGCAAGGTTTTGAGATTGAACTTTTAATGTGCCGTAAAGAAAGACAGAAGAGAAGGGCAAAAATTAATAATCGCGTGTTGACGGTGGCTGACTTGGTGCCACTGCGTCTTTATTTCAATTCATCCCTAGGGAAGCGCTGTTAACAAGATGTATAAAAAGTGAAAGCGTGTATTGCACCCATTCATCATCTTACACTTTCATTACCATTGCTGGCACTACTGCACACAGATATAGATTTACACATGTTTTTTTCCTCAAAGTTTAATTCATAATCATTGCGCGTAATGATGAAAAACGTGCAACATGGTTGCTCATTTTGCTGCACATTGTGTTCATGCATCTCTGTTAATCTCAGTGACCGCTGTAATCGAAGTAATGGGAGGGAGCAGGCATAATGCTTTGGGTGTGGGCAGAAACAATGAAGAACCCCTACCTCAGCTGCTGGGAGAGGTGGAGGTAATCTGCGTGAGCCTCGACATGAAGACGTGTGTCATCATATTTAATTAGATGATTATCAATCATTCATACAGCTGCAGTGGATGTTTTTTGGTTAAAAAGAAACATAAGATGAACAAAATAACCATATTGACTCGACCATATTTATTTATCATTCAATTACTTGTTTGTGTTAAAAGCATCATCACATATGTATTTATAGTCAATAAGACGTCTGCTGTATTTAAAGAATTTTGACTCGCTAATGGCAGACAGTAATAGGGCTCTTACATCAAACTCTGCTGAAGCTGCTTTTGTGATCAAAGTTGCAGAAGCACACCCTCGCACACTATTCATTATAATAATAATGATTACACATACACATTGCTTACACTGTATTGGTGTAAACAGGATGCAGCCAGCTTGCTCTTAAAATAACTTCCCCCTCTAGCCTTAAGACAAATAATTGTCTGAGACCTTGTAATGTACTCCTGATAGACATGTACATAGGGCTGACAATGTGAATTCAACGATTTTATATATATATATATATATATATATATATATATATATATATATATATACACACGTATATATACACACGTATATATACGTATATACGTGTGTGTGTATATATATACACACACACATATATATTATTATTTTTTATTTTTTTTTTAATGTTACCATTCTCCTTTATTAGAAATGCAATTTATCTGGTACGGGAGCACAGGGAAGTGATTTTTAACAGGAAAATTGCCATAATAAAAAGGAGGCTAGGAACATTGACGAAGTAGTCTAGGTGTCATATCTAAACAGGAAATATCTTATATTAAGTCAAGTAAACCATAACTAAAACATATTTTAAATGCAGTGCAAAATTACCAGTTTGCAACTACTTCCTTTGCACATTTTTTTTGTGCATCTTTTTCTTTGTATTTTAACTCTATTAACTTCCCAACAAAGACCTTATTTTCTTGCTTAATTTTTTGGGTTTTCAAGAAAATTGTGAATTTTGTTTCCCAGAGCCCAACATGACATTCTCAAATATCTTGCTTTCCCAAGATTTAGTATACTGTCGTACGTGAGTTTAAAAAAAAAAAAAAAAAAGGCAGTTAAGACTCTCTTTCATTAAAAATACTCAAACCCATCAATTGAATGTCTAAATAGTTGGTGATTTAACAGTTTGTAGCTTTACAATACAGTGACAATATGTGTGTTCACATAGGACACAGAAGATGACTATCCAGAGCTTTTCAAAGCCTTTAATGAAAATGGCATATCGTATCAGAAAAAGTAAATATGCATTGCTTGGAGTGATATCCAAAAGAATTTTCTGTGCTACTGGTGCAGAATTTATCTCAGAAGGACTTAATTCATATGCAAGGTAGAATAGTTATGACCTTTCACATGTTTTAAAAAAAAATAATCACACCAACAGATAGTATTATCGTATCTTGCTCAGTATTCACTGTGAAGCTTGCAAGCACATGGGTTCAGACAATGTGGATGCCAACAGAAGCAGAACACATTTAATCTCAAGAATTTGTGTAATAAATTGAAGTTGAAGGCAGGGCACGCAGACGTATTTATGATGCGTGCGCCCCCTCATACGTCTGGCCCCAGGTGTGTCAAACCATGTTGTCACTGCTTGTAAATGTCTGACTTTTTTTTTTTTTTTTTTAGTGTGATGTTTTTTCCTCCACCATCTTCAGTTTGTATCCAGATGTGTTTTTTCCCCCACCTGTCCCTTTTGAGTGGCAATCTCCCCCCTCTTGACTTGATGTGTGTCAAGTTTCTCTCGCACAAAAACACAGTTTTTCCCTCTCTGTCACAAACAACTCTGCTTTGGATGCTGTGTTTGCTGTCTCTTATCCTTGAGTTACTGTCTTCTACCTCAGACCAGCAAAACATCTGTCTGCTTTATGTCACAAATACAGCCTCCTCCTTCTGTCTCGTCACTCTTCCCATTCCATTGCTTCTTTTGTCCTCATTTCCTCAACTGCTTTGTGTCTAATTACTGAACGCTGTGCTGCACCTCGGCAAGAATCTCCCCTCCAACCAAAATGTCTCCTCTTTCACTTTGTCCTTCCCAGAGACTCGAGGTTAGAGAGGTTTCATAAACATGAAAATGTTTCCTCCTCAAGGTGGCAGTAGACCGTCAGGTATTCACAAGCCTCAGAGAAATGGGCCAACATGTGCATGAGTGCTTGTGTTTTGCAGACCTGATAAATGACATTTGCGTTAAGTTACTTTCCCCCCGTGGAATGCGAAATTCTTGGGGAACGACATATTCTATCATCCTGCGGTTTGTGTGATATTCCCCAAATTGAATATGTAAATAGCTACAGCCTTTTTAATGGCTAACATAATGCTCTCTCATTTGTAGTCACATGGTCGGAGTGCAACGATAAGCACAGCAACTGTACCCTCACATAAATCAGATTTTTGCAGATGTCTAGCCTCTATCAATCACAGGAAGTGAGCTGTTTTAATGTTGACAACTGGAACTTACTGACACGTACAGCGCTACATGATATGCACTCTCCAGAAAAAAAAAAAAAAAAAAGAGAGGCTCTCCAGAGCTCCAGCTGCCTCTGTTTCCCTGCCTCAACAGCATATCTGATACATGGGATCAAAACAAGAGTGTGTGAATTTTGCATGAATAAATCATTCACTTTTCACTTGATGTCCTCTTCTTTCCTGCATTCTTTCTCCTGTCCATCTCCTGTAGGAGTTTGAGAAGAGGAAGATGTTGTAAATTGTGCGAGAAAGCAGCCGACCTTTTACCCCCCTGTCCTGAAATTCAGATGAACAGCCTGATTGTGGAGGTGGATGTGCCCGACAGCATCTGTAAACCCAGATTATTTCAACTACAATGCGCACATGCAGTGTTTATATTATAATTTCTGCCATGAACTTGTACCTTGCACATAACAAAAGAATAAAATGTACTGTCCTAATGATATCCTAAAGAAGTCATTGTACACAATGTAAAAGCTTTATAGGTGTTTTTCTTCCTGCACACAGTGTAGACAGCCAGAGGAAGGATGCCATGGTAACCTTGGTGATCTGTTTCGTTCTGTTGTACTCCTGTAAAACATCACTCATTTCACTGGCAGTCCACCTGAATAAGAAATATTTCTCATATCAATCTCCTGCTGTATTGTTTCTATCCTTTCATATGATGCATTAGAGAAACAGATGTGGTCTTTTTAGTTTTCTACTGTTGTGAAGTATCTTGACGTGCATACTTTGTTTGTAAAAGAGCAGACAAAATATAAAAGATAGCCCTTGATTTATGGATGTAAAGTAAGTTCTTCACCAGATGAGGACTTAAAGGTATAATTGGTAATCCTGTTCAGAAGTGCTTTTTGTTCTACTGGGTGAAATGGTCCTTCCACCCTGAGAGCAGTCAATACATTATGTGTTCAGAAAAAGGAAGGACAAGAATCAGACCTGTGGCAGCTGCAGGACTATAAAAACCTTCCATTTGGTCCAAATAGAAAGAACTAATCAGATGTCTTCATGTCTCATCCTGCCCACGCCCTCCTCTGTCTCATATCACGCTTCAAAATTGCTGAAATATTCAGCTCACTCCTCTGCAGAAATACAGAGTTAGCAGGAGAGGGTTGTGACTTCTGGATGGAGCATTGATGGGAGGGGAGGAGGGATGGAGCTTAGAGGAGGTGCCACTTTCAAATCAGCTCTCCAAGATTACCAACTATAGCTTTAAGAAGCGCTTATAAGCTTAATGTTAAGAGTGAAAATAAGTCTCAGTTTCAGTGGTTGTTGAAAAAAATCATTGCATTTGGTTATAGTTTATAGATTCACAAAACTATTAATGAAGAACAGAAACAACAGACTAATCAATCAGTGCATCAAGCACTTTAGTGGCAGAATATTTTGGAGTTCCTTTAAAATGATAGCAACTTTTTGACCTTCATCATGTAAATTCATGCTGCACCAAACTGCATAGTCCAAACTGTCCAAATTGGAGTTGTGGTGTGTTTACTGTGTTGCACCATCCTTCCAACTTTTTTTTTATTCCCCTTAATACCAATATTTTTTTTTTAACGAAATTATGCACAATCATGAGAACAACATGCAAATGAGGAGTAAACCCATAGACTGTAAAAAGAATGGACGTAGCACTCATGACGTCACCCATTGGTTTGGGGGAGTCCTTTTTGTGCTCCTATCATGGGAATTTGTACTGCGCCATCTTGGATTTTAGTGGACGTGTACATTCCATATAGGGAGGAGAGGCAGTAAATTTACGGGTCAGCCAGCCGAGATCCCGCCCACTGAACTCAACTCAACTGCGCCGAACTGAGCTAGCTGAAGGCTAATCAGCTAGGCGAGGCTAATAAGCAGCTGCTGGTTCATTTGTACTATTTAACTGTGAAACGATCATTTAACATTTACTGCGTTTAAACACTGCGTCCATCCACTTACATTATCCAGTACAGCAGCTGTGTTCTGACGGAGCATCTCTGTCCATGCAATGTCAGAACAAAATAAGTTTGTGTTCCCGCATGAAATGGAAATGGACATGCTCTGGTCATCTGTCTGTATCAGCAGGGACCATGAGTCGGCAATAAAGTCATTATAAGCCAGCGGCAAAATATGCCGACACATGCCAATAAGTGGCAGCATCCAGGTAAACTGTATTTTATACAGTCTGTGGGTAAAATAGTACTAGATACTGTATTTACACACCTTTGACTGTTGATTAGTACAGTCAACAGCACAACACGTCTCGTAGGGTCGGGGGGGGTCTTAGGGTGAAAGTCAGGGTACATCCTGGACAAGTTTCCAGTTCATCACAGGACACATAGAGACAGACGACCACTCACACTCACATTCACACCTACGGGCAATTTAAATTAGCCAATTAACCTAATCCCCATGCATGTTTTTGGATGGTGGGAGGAAGCCGGAGTGCCCAGAGAGAACCCACGCAGACACGGGGAGAACATGCAAACTCCACACAAAAATGCCCCGGGCTGGGAATCGTGTGCCTTCTTGCTGTGAGGCGACAGTGCTAACCACTGCACCACCGTGCCACCCACAACACACCATATCACCAGAAAAAATTACACAAAAATAGGCAAACAAACACGGACACCGCAGTGCCTGTTAACCATAGACCTCTGGGTGTAGCCTAGCCTAGCTCAGCTGATGCTATAGCAAAGAGCTAACTGCAGGTAGCTGTCTGTGAAGCTGTCACTCAACGTAACCACGCCCTAATTTATGCAAGAATTTTAAGCCGAAATAACACTAAAATGGTTGTGGTAAAAAAAAAATAAAAAAAATTCACCCCCCTCACAGTGTTCACAGAGGTGGAAACTATCGATAGAATACAAAAAAAGCTGTAAATATGTTTTTTAAAGCTGTAAAGTCAGATATTTTAACATGGCGGTCAATGGAGAATTGCTCGCTTCTGGAGCCAGCCCCCAGTGGCCTGACGGGAACTGCAGTATTTTGAATGCAGAATTGGTCCTCACTTGAAGAACTCACAACTCCCCCCTTGACTAAACCACCCAGTACAAAATATGGAATAGGAAGTAGCTGGAGTGATGCTAGCATTTTGCCACAGTTCATCACTAAACTTCAAGAACAGCATGCTGGGTCAATTTTCCTTTGCTGGTTATTATAGTGACCAAGTCTTCAGTTTGTTTCACTAGTTTCGTGTTGACATGGAGCTCGTGATGGGCCTTATTCAATATTTCACAACATTTTAGAGACCAGTCGATTAAGTTGCACTATCTTTCATTAGCCATTCAGTGTAGTTTATCAAATCACATGGCTATTCTAAACTCACAGGAGATACTGTTCTTAATACACTTTATTTTTAATCAACATAGAGAAAAAAAAAACATTGTAAACTTAAGTTAAAAACTACCATTAACTTTGTAAACATGCAGCTTCTGTGGATATTCAGAGCACAATTTCAGGTTAACCTCTAATTAAGATACATTTCCCCAGTTCCATGAACAAGCCATAGGTTAAATTAACACCTCATTACTGTACATAAGGTGAAATTCAGCTGTGTGGAGGGAAATGAAAGGGGGAGATAAGGTTACAGTTGGCTCTTTTCCGACTGAATCTTTTTAAATTAACACACCAGGAACAAAAGTGGGTAATGAAGCATATAATGCCCTACACTGGACATCTTTACAGCCTATTCTTATCTGTTCCACAGCAGTCAGCCAAGGCAGATTATTCTGTGTACACATTGTTAACAATTACTTTTTAATCTGCATTAGCGAATTAACATAATGACTGACAGTGGAACAGAAAGCTTATTTGTTTAGAGGCTCAGAAGTTCCTTGTCATGCTGAAGTTGCCAAGCTGTATTCTTCTTTTACGTGTATATAAGATGTAAAGGAGGTTTGCCTTTTGGTGGTATTTGTCTGCAGTTTTTTTTTTTTTTTTTTTTCATTTTATACAACTTTAGCGCAACTATTTGCAAGCTCAAAATTAAACTTTCATTGGTTGTGATACTTCAGGATGGACAAAAATTAAAGTTGCTCCATAAGAGGTTGGTCACAAAAGGGATTCAGTGTGCTTTCTAACCACAATCCAATGAAAAAAATGATGTTCTAACATCATTAATATAACAGCAAACGTTATAAAACGTATATAAAAAGTATTTACAATGTAAAAATAAAAAGGACTAAAGTCTACCTGTGCTCAGTGATGTAATTCAAGCATTTCTGTGCATTATTTATGTAGCTGGGCAGCCCTTGCATGCATTTTAGTCCTATGTATTTTGTAAAGGGAATCTTTAAATGCACAGTTTTAAGATGTTCAAACTTTTATTCAGAGGAGTTTAATTCAGAATTGAGAGCATTTCTATTGCCTCCACAGGGCCCCCAACATGGCGATGGCTGAGTTCACAGCTAACACCTGACATTGCTAAGTGTTAATGTGTCAATCTGAGGGAAAAATTGAGGGTGGGTATTATACATCCATGCTGTTGCCATCAGTCAGGAGTGGTATCAGCTGTAACCATATTTCCATTTTCACACTGAAATTAGTGGGTCGAGCTGTCTTGGTTCGGCATTAGAGCTGCTGCCTGTTTTTTTTTCCCTTCCCTCTTCTTCTGCGCAGATGCTGAGCAGCTCGCAGACCTCCAGCGTGCTGCCATGATCAAGGTGTGCCAAGAGTATACAAGTTGTATAGAAACACGGTCACACATGTGCAGTTCACATCAGGATTCCCCAATCGGTGGGATTTCCTGAGCATGATGAAGGACTAATTCATATGAGGTGCTTCCATTCAAGATTCCATTCAGCTACACATCTGATTTGTTTGAAAAGATCAACAGGAAGACTGATCTTATGGAAGTGGACCAAAACTTTGCCCTGCGGCCCCGGAGTTTTACAATGACAGCGTGGCGGGCTGCCCAGGGACGGAATCAGAGCGTCACTGGGTAATTTAGTGGGACGACACAGGAAGCCTTTCACACTGCAGGCGAGCCAAGCTGATACATTCCTGGGTCTTTTTTGGGGGGGGTCATTTGAGTAAGGTCAAAATGCTGCAACAACCCTTTCACACTGCACAAAAATCCTTCGTCAACCCAGGATTTTCGTGCAGTGTGTTAGTTGTTTCCTGCTATATTAATACTCAGCTTACAGTACAGAGCACCTCAGAAAGGTGAGTTGAGTTTACAGTGTTGCTTTTTGCAACAAAATTCACATTATCATTTTCAACCTTGGACACCTGTAACAAAGTAACACTGATGACCATTACATTAACTTTTGGTGTCATTCCTTTTGCTGAAAGAACTGATGACCTCGGGCCAGCAATTTATTCTAAAATAGCAAACTTTATTCATAAGTCCACGAAATGGCCGACTGAGACCCACCCGCAGACCTACAGCACGGGCCTCATTACTAAAAGAGTGCAGACCTCAGCCTAGTCAATTGCCTGAGTTGAAGAAACAGGAATATTCCAGACGACAGTCCTAATGAACTCAGCAGGGTACTTTGCAAGTGCCCTTGCTCACACTGCAACACCTTATGACTAATGTATGTGAGGAGAAGTTGAGCAGGGCTAAAGTGCCCTGCATGTTAATCAGTCATTTAATTAAACGGTTGCTAATGAAATAGACAAGAAAAATCTTATGTTAAGAGTTTTTTTGAAGGGGAGGTTCAGGGATGAGTAGGAGCTAACATGCTGTGTACTGCAAGTCATTAACATTGCCATTGAAACATAACAATAGCACAGGCTGCCACCTGCCAATTAGGATAATTATGGTGCTGTACCAAAAAGTTGTGTGATCTGGAAGCTGCAGGTTAGATTTGTTGCCCCTGTATTTACTTACCTGGTTTGTTGGCAGCGTGGCTCAATGAAGTGCTCTTCCATTCGATGTCACTTTTGGTCTTTTTAGCCTGAAAGTGCTGGGCGATCATTGTCAGAGTGTTCTATTGATACCATTGTTTGTGGTTGAAGCTGCAAAGTCTGGTTGGCACAATCTCCATTAAAGCATTGGAGAGCAGCAGTAAGAACGAGAAATAAAACCAGGGGGCTTGACAGTCGCAATTTGCATGAGGCGGCATTGTTTTAATAGATCTACTGACTTGAGATTGCTTTGGGAATTGAGGGCAAGAATGAGGACAGAGGAGCGGATGTATGGGGATCTTGGAGTGAAGCCCCGTTCTGTTTTCAAGTTTTTTTTTAGTCAGCTCGTTTCTTCTTCAGACAGGAAAGCTTTCATTTGTCTGGCTCTTGATAATAGAAAACTGCAAGACAATGCGTCATACAGAGAGCAAGCTGCTCTCTTTACGTAATTATCATTTTTGGCATATTCATTTATATTATTGGCATCTGTTCAATGACAAATAGTGTGTTGTTTTCTAAAATAATTCCTAAAAAGAATATTTTGCTTGAGTTATTTTGGTATCCAACGAGGTATCATAAGTTTTCAGTTGTAATCATGTTTCATCTGATAATGAATTAGTGGCTAATTCTTTATAAATCTGATATAAGCCATTAACATTACTTAATTGTGTAATACCATCTGTTAACATAGCATGTCAGCAGTGAAGTTAGCTTAGCTTAGCACAAAGACTGGAAGCAGTAGGAAACAATTTGAAAATGAATAAGTGCATGCTGAACTATACCTTAAGAAAAAATCGTTGATTAGCTTTACAAGCGATTGAACATTTGTACCTACCGTAATAAGGTGGCTGGTGAGTGCAAGTTGTAGAACTCTAGCCCCTGAAACAAAATTAAATATTGATTATTTAATAAGTAATGCATAAAAATTCTTGAACCATTGACAGTGACCACACAAGTCTCCAACTGTCATCAACAGATTCAAATGGTGATAAATCCTGATTGGTGCATAGAAGTACAGTACATGACATCACATTTTACAAGTCCAACCCATACCTCTTATTAACATTTACAACTGCAGGCTGCTGATAATCCTGTTAACAACAACAAATGGCTTATTAACATTTATAATTGCACAGATCTTGGCTTATAGAAGGTGAAACCTGTGACCTTTTATTGATTAGAAATAAAACGATAAAGCTGGAGAGCAGGAACACTGTTTACAAACTCTTTATGCATCTGTTTATTTGATGCCTTCTCTTAGTACCTTTTTATGTATTATGTAAAGTGTTTCAGTTGTTAGTTACAATTTATAAACCCTTTGTAAAGAGTGTCTTATTAGAAAATGTGTTTTTATCTCACAGTATAGAGAAGAGGCGTGCAGAAGGGAAGAGTTCACGTGTCTCCGTGCCATAATGGCTGTAATGGTAAAATGACATGCTGGGCTGTTCTCGGTGTGGGTTAATCCCAAGGAGAGATATATTTTGATGTGCAGGGGCATGTTTTTTGATATGACCATGGGTGGCCTTTAGGACCATTTGTCCGTCTCAAATGGTGTTAGCAAAAACAGGAAAGAGGACTGATAAGAACATGAAATCTAAAAAGCAGAACTAGGACATGACAGAACCATTACAATTCCAATCATATGTGCCTTAATATCATTTCACGAGTAGTCTGGCTCCAACATTACTTTGCCCCATCATCTTTATTCATGCCAGCATATATTCAGGTTTGTTTTTCCTCTGAAAGGTATGAGCTGACTCACTGTGAACCAGATTTACCCAGGGGTACAATAAATATTCTGATTCTGATTCTGGTGTCACACACAGGACTACTCATACTGTTCATGTGGGCAACATGGCAGGCTAAATAAAAGACAACAATTCCTAATTTTGGGTGATTATACCCTGTTGAAAACATAGTTCTGAACATTATGTTCCTTTTCCACTAAATGAACACTCATTAAATGTGACACATTGGACCTTTAATTATTATTTAAATTTCAGTTTATGTCTATATTTATCTCTTTACCGTCATCATTAGCAGCTCTGGGCGATGCCTTAGGATTTGAGATACTGAACAACATGAGGCACATTATGAAGTGCATTCATTTTTCAAATTTAAAGACATAAGCAATGTAACCCATCCGCAAAAAGGATCCATGGGAATTCTGTAGAAATGCTCTTGAACTGTGTCATGCTTTCATTGATCCACTTGTTACCGTTTAGTGGACATTTATAGCCAAGGGCCCTTTCAAATACTCCTCTGGGCCTCCATAAAGTCAGTCCTAGTGATGGTAAAGATATCGTAACTTTTATTTCTTCCAAAAAGAATAACTGAGGAGAGGGATTATTGGTAAGAAGTGTCTAGTGATTGATTTATTGATCGCAGCGTTGGAGTTCCTTACAGCACAGAGGTGAGTTTACTTGTGCTTTTGAACGAGAGTGGAAGGAGAACGTTGGATTTTGCCGCATAATGCATTCCTAACAGCTCCAGTCTCGTCAGGAAGGCGGTGATCTCCTCCTTCAGCTCACTCACTCCCGCTGTGGAATACCTCCTCACTGCTTCCTATCTATCATACCCCGAGTGAACACAACAGATCCAGTAATGTTAGACTTAACTCAATTTTTGCTTTTCTCTGTGTTGTGCCTTTATTAAATATGGTGCCAGTGTCGGCATGCGAGGGAGTCTCTGTGGGCACGTTGATAGGTGGACAAAAATCTGAGGAGGAAACAGCTCCTGTATAACAACATGTTGGAAAAAAAAGGCTGGGAGAGAATCTCTTGTGATTTAAAGGTCACAGGTTTGATGGCAACAAAAGGAAGAAAATTGGAGAACTTTCATTGGTCTTAAACTCTACAGGGAGTCTTATAAAACCAGAGCTTCCTGGTGAAATATAACTGACGCAGCAGTCTGGGCTCTGGTGAAATGCTGTTTGCTTGTGGGAGGGTGTGTGTGCATGCTGTATATAGCACTGCTTCAAGAACTCAAATAATTGAGTAAAGCGGCATTGTTCCTCCCTCATTCTAGTCTTTCACTGTACGTTTTATTAAGCAAAGCTGGTCTGTGACCCCCAGTGGCCCTCAAAATACCCAGTTTCACTGTGTGGCAATTGGTTTGAGGTAATATAATAAAGCATAACTCTATTTGGGAGAAAGAGAATACTCTCTATAAGACACAATAACAACTGGCCTCATGGAGTGTCCTGCTTTTTCGCCTGGTCTTGGAAGTTTTGTGTCAAAATCTAGTTTGGAAGGAATAGAATAATTTATTTGCTTTCTTGCATAGAGTTAGATAAAAAAAATGATATCAAGGCCGATGCAGGATGGCAAACCTTTTTTTACTACTCTCAACCTTGATAGCGTACAAAAGGTCCACATTTTCTTTTATGATAAAAGCCCTAGACATATAACATTCACATTCCTCTCATTTAACTTTCAGAAAGAAACCATATTTTCCCTAAATTTTAGTACAGTCTTTTAGTCCTTTATTATATAAGCTCACATTCACATTCACATCAACGGGATGGCCGTTGAGTGTGTCTTTAGCTTCAACTTCTGAGGACCCACATCTCGGAGGACCTGTCGTGGATCATCAACACCTCCAGTCTGGTCAGAAAAGCTCACCAGTGTGAGTTCAGTTCTTCCTGAGGACACTGAAGAACAACCATCTGTCTTCAGCCAACCTGGTGAACTTTTACCACTGTGTGAACCAGCAGTGTCACAGTCTGGTATGAGAGCTGCTCTGTCATGGAGCTCATACGCAGCAGGTGGTGAAAACTGTCCATCACAGGACCTCCACTCACTGCCATTGAGGACGTCCAGAAGAAGTGCTGTCTTGGTTGAGTTTGCAGCGTTCTGAGGGACTCCTTCCACCAGAATCATGCTCAGTTTTCCCTCCTGCCCTCAGGCAGTTGCATCAGAAGCTTCCAGACAAGGACCAGCAGACTGAGGAATATTTTTTTCCCCAGAGCTGTGTACCCACTGAACTCTGAACACACACACTCTTTAAGTAATCTGTTTGCACAGTACTATGTGCTGAACATTGTGCTAGTCTAGTAATATTAGGTAGCTACTGCTTATTATTTATTCATGCATTGTTTATTCTCACTTTATCTGCATCATCTGTCCATCTTCTTTATCCATCCATCCATTATCTACTGCTTATCCTCATAGGGTCGTGGGGGGGCTGGAGCCTATCCCAGCTGTCTTAGGGTGAAAGGCAGGGTACACCCTGGACAAGTCTCCAGTTCATCACAGGGCACATAGAGACAGACAACCACTCACACTCACATTCACACCTACGGTCAATTTAAATTAACCAATTAACTGAATCCCCATGCATGTTTTTGGATGGTGGGAGGAAGCCGGAGTACCCGGAGAGAACCCACACGGGGAGAACATGCAAACTCCACACAGAAAGGCCCCGGGCCCGGGATTCGAACCCGGTACCTTCTTGCTGTGAGTGTAGTGGTTAGCGACAGTGCTAACCACTACACCATGCCGCCCCATCTTCTTTATTGTAAATTACATTATAGTTCCTCTTTATAGTCTACTTATATTTAAAGCACAAATCCCTCTGTATAATATTCTCATAGTACCTCAGTCAATCATTGCTAACTCACCTTTACATAGGTTTCATATTGTCCATATGTTGTACCATACCGCTTACACACTATTTATGCCACAGTACATGCACTTACTGTACTGTACTTACTGTAAGCTGCATTTTGTTGCTCTGTACCTGTGCATGTGTAACAATGAAGTGGTAAATTTGTATGTATTTATTGTTTTTGTGTGTAATGAAATTAGCACACAGCAAACCTGGAATTATATAATATCACACAGTGAGAGAAACTGGAGGTTAATTGAATGCCCAGCAACTCACTTTTACCCCGCAGCTCCCAAACTGGATTATTGCAGTCATGGCTAAAACAGAACTGTGACTGAAGCACCTTATTTTTGTTGTATAAACTTGCTGCAGCAGCATAACACCATGCACCACCTAGACCCCGATGAATTTCTCCACAGCCACACACTTTTTTTTGTATTATTATGGTTCAGTAGTCAACTCTTGAATCAAACACCAAACAACGTTGACATTGCTTTTCATGTGCAAACGTTTGATTTAATGATTTTTTTTTTGTTTTTATCCTGCCTATGACAGCGTTGTCTCAGCATTTGGACTGGTTATAGGCCAGTCCTAACCTTTGACTCACTGCTGAAAAATTACATACTTTTAAAATACAGCAGCTTTGGTTCTTTTTTTCACTTTTATTTATCTTGGGGAGTCAGCCGAGCATGCTCGCTCTTTACCAGCTATGCCCTGCTTAACATTCATGGTGCAGTTGCACACATTTACGCCTGGGAGCAGCTGAGTACAGCCGCACTTTTCAACTGTTGACCGCTGAGCGGCTCCAGTGGAGCAACCGAGTTAAATGTCTTACTCAAGGGCACCTGCACGAAAGTGGTGACAGGCCCTTGAAGGCCTCACACGACCCATGTCTGTGTGCTTTTATTTGATGAAGCTGTAAAATAAATATATACATAAATACTTGAGGGAGGAAACGTGAACATTCCCTGTCCCAGAAAAAAATGAAAGGTAAAATTAATATTAATATAATTAAAAATTCCTGTAGAGGGCAGATTGGCTGTACTTGATGTTCTTGACTCTAGAAATCCTCTTTCTCGCAAGTAATGTCTGTTTATTTATCTTTCTTTTTTACTTTTGCTCTTTATCTCTGCCATGTTGGTACTGTCCCAGAGGTTTTGAGCCGAATTTTTCAAAACAGTAACTGTAACATCATCTCGATGGTAATGTCATTCAAAGCAGAGGGGACAACAAGCAAGAGCGAGAGGCAGAGAGACATGCTCGGAGCTTTTATTTTAATTTTTAGCTGTTTTTCCAGCCATCAGTTATTCATCCATGTTTTAAGTCCATCACTGGCACTCACTTCAACATCCCCAGATCTCATCAAAAAATGGAGTTGGTTGAATGCTGCGCTATAAATATAAATGAAAAAAATAAAATAATAAGTTGTGCTGTCAAAACTAATTTATCCTAACAATGTGTCTGATTTCTCCATGTGATGCTGCCTGTTTTTTTATCAATAGCAGTTAGAGGAAAAATACATGTTCTGGTTTGAAGTAGATGTGCCATCATGCTTTAGGACAGTGCATTTGCCTCATAAATATCTCACACACTCACCATCAATCAGCGTGCAAGTTGTAGTCAGTTTTACATTCTGGTCTGTTGTTGAGAAATAGGGCTGTAAGTGGTTGTGCTGGAGTCACAGATGAATAATCTATGTGTCCACTAAATTCTGCTCTCATCCAGCTGGGAAATGAATACCAAACTAGCAGTGCTCAGCGAGGTGTGGGACTCAAATCCCTGGCTCTTTACTTTTATCTTTTGCTGCAAATATTTGTCTCATGAATTTCTCTACCAACTGTTCCCAGAGATATTCTATCCCGAGATAGAGCACAGGTTCTCCTCCATATTTATTCAAATCTTATTATCAGTTCAACCTCTCCTTAAAGCTCCTAGCTCAGGGAGTATTGCATTCATATGTCTGCTGTTGGAATATGTACATAGTGTTCCAGGGCTTTCTCCTGGTGTGTAATGCATTCGTCTGAGAGGAGGTTCATTGTTGGTTCAACCTCTGAATGTATCACTCGGCTCAGATTAATTAGTGCCACAGGTCTGACTTAAAGGGTGCAGCCTGGGGATCAGTCAATAGAGCCAAAGCAGCTGTGGGACAAATGAAATGAAAATGTAAGGATGGAGGAGAGTACTGTGAAGCAATCAGGTGCTTGCAGTGTGTGTGTGTGTGTGTGTGTGTTAGTATACTAAAGTGAATGAGGTCAGGCACTGTCTGGATTGATGATGTTTTCCTCTGTCTTATTATTTGAAACCTATGGAAGCCCATTACTGCCAGAACAAACACAGTACTTCATAAACATTTGATTCAGTAAGCTATAATTGGCCATTTGCTATAAACGTCAACTGATTGTCCAATCATATTTCAGCATCTGCAACTACGCATTGCAAGCTTCGGATTTCTCCAGATATCAAAATACTTGAGCAACAGATGGCTCAATGGATTGACTGTAGTCATAATGCTAATATAGTATTTGGGATTTACTGCTATCATTAGCTACTCGGTCTAGCTCCACTCCGCAAAACAAGGACAACAGGTGTTTTCAGACCAAACTGTTCTGAGAACTGGCTTGACTTGTGTTCGACCAGTCACTGTTCATTTACCTCACTCATGTCACTCATGGTTCCTCTTGTGCTGTGAGAATATCTGCTCTGAAATGGGTGCAAGAAGTCCCTCAAAACTGTGTTCTAAGAACTACAGTCGCTCCTTGTTCTTACACAATATATCAGGGTCTTAGAACTATGAAAATGTTGAAATCAAGGCTGTAACACACTTTTCATTATTTTTTTGGGCCCTGTTTAGATTACATATGTGTTTGCTTGTTGAAGTATCACTGTCATTGTTGTATTTTCTTATACCCTTACAAATCAAGGACCAAAAACATGTTTTTCAGTTTCTGCTCTGTCCATCACCTGGTATCATAATTATGTCTGAGAAAATGTTTAGCTGTTCCCAAATCCCAAAGTGGATTATTATCTCTGCACCTCTTAACACTGACATCAAAAGACGACTCCTATTCCCAGGGATGCTTCCCCTTGGTCTCCGAGGCTTCTTTTCTGTGTATTTTCTCACCATTTCCTCACAGACAACAAACTTCCCTCCTGTGTAACAACAGTGTTGATCCAGCATGGCTCGCCAGGTGTTGAATTTTTCTGGAACTCCCCTCCTTCCTGAAATGTTGCATTTACATCACAAAGGGAAACACAAGCACTGTTCCATGCATGTTAAACAAAATTTGGCTAATTAGATTGGCTGGCTACTACTCACACTGCGTTTTAATTTGCTTCTCACAGTGCGGAGGTTCTGTTTCACTTTACGGTTTACTGCCTGCCAATGTGTGGGAACATGCAAAAAGCTGACATTGAATAGGGACGTTAATAGGGATATCACTTCTGCTACCATGGACACCTACATCTAAATAATGGCATTCAAATTGTACATACTGTGTTCTACACAACACTCTGCTGGAGACTACAACAATTTGAAGGTAATCAAAAAGTGACTAGAGAGCAGCACTCTGATTAGATAACTACTATCATTATATGAGATTGGCTGAGCAAAACTGGACTCTTACAGTGCGCTAACATTTATTCCACTCATCCTCTGTTATGTGTATTACAACAGCTATAGCAGCATGCTGGCTTCCTGTTATTCCTGCTGTGGAGAAGATAACAAGGCGAGAAGAAGAATGCTGCAAAGACCATACAAATTGTCTTCTGCTGAATAAATGACATCCTGCCCTGGAAGTGACATGCAGCTTCACACATACCAGGAGGCACAAACCATTAGCAGAGTGTGAAATGGAATGATGAAGACATATTTTGTGTTGTGGGACTCCAAATTGCAGTTTGGGAGAGCAGGCCGACAAAAACAGGGAGGGAGTGGAGAGGATTTGGTGAGTGGGTGTACAAGCAATAAGCATGAATTGTGAATGAGCAAGTGTCTGAGCTGAAGAGAGAAATCCGGCTGTAAGATGCACTGAGTTTTTTTTTTTGCAGACATCTTGTTCACATGGAAAGATGAAAACTTTTCGGCATGATTACATTTTGCACATTAAGCGTATTTATGAATTATTGAATGTTGTTGAGTACATCCTCTAAAGATAGTGGAGCATTTCATCTCTGATATATATTTATGTTTATGTTAATCTTTTAGGTTTCACAGATCTTTATAGACTAATTAGCTGAACTAATTTAGCAGATTACCTGTTTTTCAGTGGCTGCTTGGGGAAATGAGAGCTGATGCCGGAGAAAAATGCTGAAGTCACATTTCAAACATCTTATCATCTTATCATCCTGCTAATTAACCATAAAAAGTGGAACTATTGTTGCTGTTTCCATTACTGTGCACCGGTATTTTTTGTTATAATAGAAAAACAGAAATGAAGACAGGAATGCAATGCAATCTCTTTGTTTTCACCTCCTGTACAATAAAAAAGTTATTTTAGTACTGCAGTACTGCAGTAATTGTGGTATTATGAAGTCAGTTAGGAAAAAGTACAATTCATTAGCTCGTCTGCAGGGTTGTGTGCAGGGTTGTGTGTATGCATCCGCAAGCTACTGTCAGTGTATACTGAAAATCAACTGCAGCTGATGAATTCATTTAGTTACCATGACATCACTCATTGGTTTGTGGACTAATGTTTTTGAGCCTTGGATGTGTCATTTTTTGTAACCGGAGGTGACACAAGAGGGTAGAGCCTTGTTAAGTTGTTTTTTAAGGTTTCTGTTGTGACTGACTTGATGAAAAATGTGTGATATGATGCTAATTTTCCATTCAAAATTAACTGAGTGCCAGCCCTTTGAGAATATTTTGTGCTATTCTCTGAAAACACAGAATAGCTCAAATGAAAGAAGACTCTATTTCATTAGAAAAATATGTTTTTAACCTACATTTTTACCTTTTTAACTCAGCCAAGGGTTTTGTTTATTTGTTGTTGATTTGTTGGTTTACAAAATAACTCAAAAAGTTGTTGACAGATTTTGACGAAATTTTCAGGGTTGGTCCGAAGTGGCCTAACTTGAAACTGATTAATTTTTGGTGGTGATCAGAGCCGATTCAACGGCACCACCAAAAATTGGATTTTAAATGATGTACATATATGGCAATGGCACTCAAAGAGTTAAATGTAAGGCCATTGACTGTGGGGGACAGCAATACACCTCGTAGCAACACTTACTTATTACATTTACACTACAGAAAGAAGACAGTGGAATGTTTCATTTAAAGATAAATGGCATGCCACTTGTCAATCAATCAATCTGTTGGAATTAGAATCAATATAGCTAAAAACCTCACCCAAATAATAATATTAATTAAATACCTTCATCAGACTGAATGTCTGTTTATGTTAGACCGCAGAGGAAGTGCATGTTTCCTGCTTGTTCAATTTGAATCAGTTGGCCACACAAAGCCAAACTCCACTCACCTGAAACACATTCAGCCACTCATGCATGTAGGGCAACTGCTGAGATGTCTTTATGTGTTTACCTGTCCTGTCACGTGGCATTTTGATATAGCGAGTAATCAGTTTAAGTGCCTTCAGCAACACAGTAAATAAAAAAACTATTTTCAGCAGTCAGTTTGTACAGTACGTTATATAGATTTATCATCCACTGCTTGTGAATATAACAAAGATGCCTCTATTTTTTATTTCCATTATTCAGCCTAAAGCATCAGTATATATTCGTGTTCAGCTAATACTAGTCATTTCTGAGTAGACGTCATGCTAGATTATGTAAAGTAATACTTACTGCAGGGTTATATAAGGACGAATTTGCCATGAAGCTTAAATGACACTGTGATGCAGTCTGATGATCTAGCACAAATGTTTATCCTGTCTCTGTTTTGCAGCTGCTAGAGCGTGTCCTCTTTTTTTCTTTTCAAATGTACATAAATTTCCTCTCCCTTACAAGCTTTGCCCTTTGGCTGGTACATAAGCGCTACTGGAGGAATGCGTACTCTTAAATCATTTAGCACGTTTTGCGGATCAATGATCCCTCAACTTTGGAGAGGCGACGCCTGTTGGATTGATGTTTCCCAAAGCAACACTCGGGTAAATATATCTGCATTCACTGAGCTGCCCTTCTCAATCACACTGCTTTGGCTGCAGCCTGACGAGATAGCTTGCACCCAGAGGGAGATACAGGCTCTGTGAGGCGTCTTGCTGACTGCTCAAGTGCCTTTATCTGTGCATATCCTAATGGCGTAGTGCTAGCACATACTTTTATGTTAGAAAAGAGATAATGTTCAAAGTGATATTTTTTCCCTCATGACTTAATTAGTGATAATTACGCCACAGAAGTGAATGTTTTCAAACTTGTCCTGACTCTTCAGTTATTCTTTTAGGTTTGCTGTAACTGAAAACTTCACAAAATTGATTCTGGTTCTGTGAAACAGCTTTGTATTTCAATCTTTTGGCAATAATGTACTGAGGTACTTGCCTGCCAATTAATCAGAAATATAAACATGATGTAATCTCCTTCAAGTGTTTTGTCTGATGTCTTTTCAAAGGAATAAATCCAAGTAATCATTCTGTATTTTAAGTTTCCAGAAAAGATCAGCGCCTCACCTGACAAGCTCTTTCGGCTTAGACGACCTCTAGACATCTACTGTATATCCTCTGCTGTCATTTGACAAGTAATCAATGGGTCCTTGTGAGGACAAAAACAGCCCCAGCAGACCATTATAATGTATACATACTCTCACTTGTTTAATAGCTTGGCTTGTTCCGAGGTGCCTGCCAAAAAGGGGTGATGCCATCTGTTTTAAATTAGCGTTGGCCAGGAAGGAAGCATTTGACAGTGTTGTTTAAATCAATCAGATGGTAGATGGAAGGGATCTTATTATGGTTATCCTGATCCTGGGAATCAATCATAATCCTGCAGATGTTTCCGAAAAAAGAATTATGTCTTCATTTTGGCCGTGCCGTCCTCATCTTCTGTCAGCTTTCCAACTCTCTTTAAAAACATGAATAATAAGGAACCACTCTGTTTAAAGGAACATTGTGTAGCATTATTGGGAATCCATGAGCATAAATGGAATATAATATTGTTTCATTCATGCATGTGTACCCTTAAAATACAAAATGTGGTATTTTCTTACCTTAGAATGCTTTGTGTATGGCGACGTACATCTCTGAAACTGCATTAATGTTTCCCAAATAACTCCTCCTTTGTCATGAAACAACATTTTGTTCCAGTATGTTCTTTTTGTGAGTCATAACCTCCAAACAAAAACGAGCGTTACACTTCACTTTACTTGATATGCATTTAACATCTACAGTCACTAACAACAGAAATTAGTGACCATGTTTCTGCTCGCAGTATATGGTCATAATGATGTGTATGTGTGAAATAAACACCCCTGCATGTGGATGTGAGTTTGCTCACAGGTGTGACAAAGCACCTACAGGATGGATGCGTGTGTTTCTAAAAGTCCTGTAAATGTCTTCTATGTAACCTGCAGTTTGTCCACATACTGGGGGAAGGACAGACTAACAGAAACCACATATATACCATATAATTCAATCTAAAGCTACAATATAAATTATCAGCCTGGAAATTAGAGCCTCAATTAATGCAAACAAAACAAAATTCAAGAATCTGTATGCTTCAAATGCTTTTAGGATCATTTAATTGTGAAACCCCTTTAGTACATTTAAGTCCATGTCGGTGTTACTTTTGGTGTTTCCAGAGGAACAGGTATAAATATCCATATATGTTCTATTTATACATGCTCAAATGACAATTCTGCTTAGAAATTAAGTCACTCTCTCAAATAAAAATGTTCGAATTAATTCACATAGTCTCTCCTAAAATACACTGTGGAGTAAAGGTTGTACTCATTTGTAGTGCCTCCACGGCCTCACCTGAGTGACAAGCTGAGGCTCCGTGATGTAGTTGCATTTATTCAAAGTCAGTAAAAAGCCTGGTGTTGAATTCAAAATGCTTCCACACATTACTTTCCAGATGGTTTGGTGTCATGATTACCTGTTTCCTGCAGGATGAACAGGATGACAATAGCAAGCAATAGGGGCAAGCCGTCAAACAGTTGGGCATGTATATTCAGATTTTTTTTTAATTTTACCAGCCTATACCAGATTGAGTATTCATTAACATTCTTGATTTCTGACTTATATAAGTATACTGAACACTTAAAACAATAACTTGACATCTTACGGCTTAGCATAAAAACTGGAATTTACTGCTCCCAAATCATGCTACAGGTTAATCCAGTGCCGGGTGAGGCATGGTCTGCACTTGGCCATCTTTGGATGATCTGCAGGGACTTTTGAGCTGCTGTGAGACAGACAGATTGCTCTGCACTCAGGAATAGCATTTGCTAAGAAACTTATTAGTTTTTCCTGAAGGTGTCCCACTCCCCGATGCTTTGAGGACTGGCTGAAGGACATGCTGTCCGCTATTATTCGTCTATTGTACAAATGGAAGGACACAAACCCAGTACACAGAATAGATGGCTCAGTGTTTAACTTCATTTATTCAATTGTTTCTGTACCTTCTGGGGTGTTAGGATTGTCAGTTGTTCTGTTGTTATTCAGTTTTGTATGTTCTCTGTAATGTTTCATATGACCTGTCAATATGGACCTTTCTAAATGGACCCCTCTGTATTTCCTGTAGTTCCTGACAGGAAGTACAATTGATCCTAAGATATTGCTCTAGCAACAGAATGGCAAGGTCTTTATTTTGTCACTGTAAAGTTAAAAACTGCAGATAAAGTATTTAAAAAAATTACAACTGGTTGTTTTTGTTCTTTGGCTATTACAAACAAATGAGATGTACAGTAAAGTGTTGAAAAGTAACCTTTGGGGGTGCTGAGACAACACTTTCTGACACCTTTTGACAGAATCAGATCAGCTGTTTTATCTTTTTCCAACTCTTATGCAAAGCTAAAGCTAACTGGCTGCTGGCTGTGACTTTGTATTTAGATGCCAGAAATGTGATTGGTGTCTTCTGATCTAAAGGAAATGTGTTTTGCAAAACTTGAAATATTTATTTTTTCAGGTGTTATTCATTTTTCCTATACTTTGCTCACATTCTTTTGCTGTCCCTGTTATGGTAAATTCACATGAAAAACAACAGTGGCAATTTAAAATAGTCCGAAATTCATGACTAGATTAAACTAGCCGCCAAAATACACACACAAACGCACACACACACACACACACACACACATTGACACAAGGGCTTTGGATGAAAACTCATAAAAAGCCTGGCAGAGGAGAAATGTTTTGAGTCTACTCTTTAAAGTGATAAGATTAGGGGCACATCTCAGGTCATCTGGCAGGCTGTTCCACAGTTTCGAGGCCGAGTGACTAAAAGCAGCTTCACCAGATTTTGATCCCATTCAGAACAACAAAAACTCCCCTACCACATGATCAGAGAGGTCTGCAGCTGATACACAAGCAAGCAAGTGAGAAATGTATGGCGGAGCCAGGTCAGCTAATTTATATTGCAGTTTGTGAAGCAGGAAACCAGAGAGGAGGGCATTTCATTGATCTAATACACTGGCCATCAATGCACGTGCAAAGTAAAATTTAATAAAATGAGCATATTGAGCAGCAGAAAGTTTTTGCACCTCTTATACTTTATGCACTCAGTCAGCAGTTTCACTGCACTAACACTGTTGTTCTGGCATTATACACCGGGGGGGGCATCATTTTCAGACCCTGCAACAATTCTTCAGGATTAGACTGGAGGATGTCATCTTTCTTTTCACTAACAGCATCAGACTGTAGCATCCTCAGGGGAAAGGTAAACTTCACCGACTGGAATATGTGATCTACACGCCTGATGATTTACTATGACAGGTGTTCTGTGGTCGATTCTTCACTGCTACACTCAGAAAAAAAAGATGGCAAAAGTTCCTCTCACGCGTCATTGGCTCAACAACCTTTGATTGAAGTTGAAAGGGTGAAAGACCACTTCTGTCTTTTGGGGGCCTTGAGGTATTTTTCAACTCAGTGAGAGAGATGGAGCCTCGAGGAAGACTGATTTATAAGCTGCTATCGCTATAATTGAGTTAATAGCCAAAGGAAGCAATGTGAAGCGAATTATCTCCTGACTCTGCAGTTCCCCTCATCTCTGCGGACCTTTTCGGTTCAATCTCTGCGCTCTCATCAACCTTGTTTCCAGCCGCAGCAGGCAGCTGTTTTCAATGAAAAATCTCCAATAAACCCACTGTACGCTACCTGGCCTGCACCAGAACCGAGGACTAAAACAAGCTGGTGAACACAGTGGAGCATTTAGCAAATAAATGCAAATAACAGCTATTCGTGTTAATGGGAGACTACAGGGATAAATCTGCACGGTCAAAACTCTCAGAATAAGCACAGATGTCACTTAATTCATTTGATGGGATTGTTGCCATGTAACCACACTGATGATGTTGGAGAAAAATCCCTGCATATTCTAATCTACCTGTTCTTCCTGGATGGACAGATCCTCAATGAGGCCGGTCAGCCCACCTGCAGCAAACGCTTATGAGAACAAAGTAGGGGGCTGGCCTCATGTGGATGCTTCAGTCCTCATATGATAAGTTTCATTTGGCCTCAATCCATTTCCAGCAGCTTTAGTACTTCATGGTTTGTTTGCTGTACGAAGTTTCAGCAGCGATGATAAAGCTATTTCTTCATCCCTAGGTTTATGCAGTAATCATGTTAAATTGCCTTTGTTGTATTATTAATGCCTCGATTAAATACCTTGTTATTCTTTTTTTTTGTGGTGTCAGATATAAACCAGTTTGAAAAGCTGGACTGGAACTCCTGCCTGTGCTTATCTTCATCTGCCCTAACAGACAAGCTGTTGGGTTGGTAATAACTGTGCAACACTATCCTCAGGCAAAATCAGTATTCCTACAAACTAAATATTTTTCAGCGGCGGTAAAAGCAGGGAATCACTGTACCAATTATATACAAATTGTCTAAATGAAATGTACTTCCATTTACTTGATATTTCAAGTCTGACCCATCCATCCGATTTAACAAGCTCAAACCTGAGGATGAAGTAACTCTCACTGCACCACTCAAGTACTTTACATACAAAGTGACATCTTTCTTCTCTGTATGTCTGTGGTGTGATGACAAAAACAAGAGTGCAACTACAGTGTTCCTCCATTCATTTAGTTTATTGTCAATATACTCCAACATTTAATCTTCATTTACCCCCTCCTCTGCTTGAGAAGATGGGTCCCTCTCTGTCAGACACTTTCTGCAGTTTCCTCTACATTTGCTAATGAGTTTTCTTTTTCATTTTTTTTTCATGCTGTAATCTTGATGGTTTGTTTTCTTTATCAATTCAAACACAGTGGCATGGTGAGGATCTTAGAGGATGTGATTAAGAGCTATTCTTAAACTTGATTTAATTTGACTTGACTTGCTGCAAACTAAACTGGTGATTTATTTATGAATTGGGCCACCGTCTTTGGTGACTGCCCTTCTGCATCCTCTTTTCCCCTGTTGCTGTTTAAGATGTGAAGCTGGTGTTACAGAACAATTCTCCATCACAGAGCATGGTTGGCCAACAACAGGTTAACAATCTATTGGGTGTCCTGTTCAAAGTGTTTTGGAAACCTCTTCAATCCTGCCTGTGAATGTACACCTGGTACAGTAAGTGACTAATGGGAATAACAGTTTTTGAATTTGATCCAGTATTTAGGGGTAACTGCAAGGACAAGTGAACAACGTCAACATCATGTCCGCTAAAAGAGCTTGTTTTAACCACCGAAGGGCCCTGGTAGTTATTATACCATATCTATATCTATATGCTATATACAATATAATATCATTTTGTTTTTAGGTCCAAGCCTCAAGAAGTTCTGATATCTGAATAGCTGTGTCTGTCTCAAACAAATACTGGCAGTGATCAAATTTTATTCACAGCATTGAAACATTCAGTCATGCCACTGAAACTAATAGCTGCCTGAACTATAATTTCTGTGTTCCTGTGTTGTTTTCTTCTGGCAACATGTTACCACAATTAGAGCTTGTCATGGCTCTCAACAAATTGCCAGCAAATCTGGTTTTTGTTTGTTTGTTTGTTGGTTTGTCGGTTTGCAAAGTAACTCAAAAAATTATGGACGGTTTTTGATGAAATTTTCAGGATTGGCCAGAAGTGACCTAACTTAAAATTGATTCATTTTTGGTGGTGATCAGATCCAATTCAACAGCACCACCAAAAATGAATCAGTTTTAAGTTAGGCCACTTACCAACCCTGAAAATTTCGTCAAAATCCATCCACAACGTTTTGAGTTATTTTGCAAACCATTAAACCAACAAACAAATAAACAAACGTGAAAATATAACCTCCTTGGCGGAGGTAAATATTACCTCTACACTGCCCATGTTCATCGTAATTAATGACCATGTAACCTTGTGCATCAACTTATTTGTCTGTTTTTACTAGTTTTAATGGTTTAGGAGACAGAAGAATGAGTTATACAGCATCAGACAATACTTGTAAAGGATTTGTTGATCACAAAATGATCCTATATTGCTGAACGAATCCTTTAAGGGCACAATTAAAGAAGATTAAGAGGACAATTCACCAGCTCCATTGCATTATCTTTCATTTAAGTCAACTTTAATTGGCGACAGGACAGCTCACTTAGTTCAAGTGGTTTACTCCAGAGTTGCTCAAATGGTTCTTTCACCAACAAATAATTTGTGTTGACACATTCAACAACAGTTCCACTGAGTTGAGTTAATCACATCAAATAAATTGCAGGGCGTCAGCTAGCCATTTGGCTGGTTAAGTAATTAGACGTTAATGATAGATATTTACTTCTGAGGACTTAAAAATTCAGGCATATGTGGAGCATCGATCCCCACTGATGAGCACATTAATTTTAGTTCTTCTCTATTTACCGAAAGCACTGGATAAGAGATAAACATTTTAGAAATGAAAATAGGGATTTGTCTGTGGTGGTAGTGGGTGGACAGCTGATAGGAGGATTATCAGTATGACAGTTAAATGAGTAAAGAGTGGTGGGAATGTGTTAACAGTTTGTGAATGAATAAAAATATTTAATCACAAATTCATAACACCACTGTGGCAAATGTGATAGTGTGATTAACTGAAATGAAGCAAATATAATGAAGCCAAAATAACTACAGCTTTACATAATGAATAATTTGTAGAATAAGGATTTGTAGGATTATAAGTGTGGTACTTTCACAAAAGAAAAAAAATACTATACAACTGGTACTGTTAGCTCTGACTTTGTCCAAATTTTCCTCTGACCTACAGAGTTTCTTGGACAGGAAGATGATGAAAGAGGCAGAGGTCAGTGAAATTCATATTTTTGGGTTCAAATAGCCTGTGTGGCATGATGTAATGTAATGTAATATGACGTAATACTGTGCTAGGTAATGGTATCAGTAATAGTATCATAGTGTAGCACATGAAGGTGCTTAGGTGGCTCTCCCACCACACTGCAATGTTATTTTCTCCTTCCTCTCAAGCAATTTATTTTTATTCTCTTATGCTCAACTATCATTTTGTCGTGTTTGCCAAACACTGCAGCACTGAGCACTGTGAGAGACTTTACCTACTCATTAAACCTCAAGATGCCAGGCACATAAAGAGAGGCGTTCTCTACTGTGTGTGGGGCATTAAGTGTTTTTCACATCCACTATGCAGCGTGAAGTTAAACAAAGTCTGAAGGATGTCTGTGATACTTGAGGAAGTACAATGGAATAGAATAGAAAAGGATAGAATACTTTTGTTGATCCCTCACTGGAGGAAATTCACTTGCTACAGCAGCGTACACAAGTAAAAGTCAGACAAAACAATACAACAACAAGAATGAAATAAAAGAGTAAGTAAGATCAATAGGAATGATAATAAAATAGACATAAAAATAAAGAGTGAAAAGTTTGTGTTGAAAAAATAGTGCAAATTAGTTTCTAGAAATCAGACAGGTGACAGTAATGAGTCCAGTTGTGTTTACATCAGCCAGTGATGCTGATGTTATTCCTGTTAGCAGGAATGACCTGCTAATATCTTTAAATAAGTCGTGTTAGTTTATCTACTTTATGTAAGTAAATTACCCATACCCATCATGATCTGTATGTAACTAATGACACTCTTAATGTTTAACAATTAATAGTTAATGACATTCTGCTGAAACATTAGAGATGCACTGTGTGATTTATGAAGTGAATCAATGCTAATAGAATCCTAAAGTCAGATTGTGTTTTGCCACAACATGCTTGCATGAAAACTGGCACACTAATGTTATGCTAAATTAATGAGAGGTCCATCACTTAGAATAAAACAGATTAATAAGACCTTGGACTCAAGAATAGGAAAAAGAAGACATTGGCTCTTGTTTTACAATCAAGGCTCACAGTGAGTCAGATCAGACACATACATCCATGAGAATATGTATGCATGCACACAAGAATAGACTGTATATGAATTCTACCTGATCTCTGTAGTGAACTCTCTAGTGGAAATAATGTGTTCCATATTAATGGGAGTTGCGTCTTTCCTGAGCCACTTCCTGACAGCTGCTAGTCTCCTCAGCAATTAATTTCATTTCATTTATGTTTAAGACGTGTTTGGGCAGGAGACGTGAGACACAACAGTAGGGAATGAGGTCATCTTCATAACAGGGGTCTTTGAAGTTGCTGGTCACATTTCAAATAATTATGAAAAGAAAGTAATGAATGAAAACATGTAGAACATGCATCTCAAAGACAGTGCAGGCTGATACACGCATTCGATTTTTAATAATATTTCAATCAAACAAGATGAAGATTGGAATCTTAAAGGCAATAAACACTTTATCTTTTTGTTGTTGCTCTCTTTGAGACAAATGGCAGCTCTTCCATGCTGTTTTAAAAGACTGAAAATTCCCACAGTCATTATTCAAGTTAAACTGTAAAAAAAAAGTGAGATCATTGAAAATCCCCTGCTGTCATGACTGTGCTGGAGATGACGGGTTGTTATTAATAAAGAGCACATCGCACACATTGCTGCATCTACAAATACATCTAGACTGTCACAATATTCATATGCACACTATTCCAGTGATGTCCCAGTGTACTGATGCACTCTGGAGTATACTTTTACATCATTGCAGGAAGTGGTCAGCAAAACAAGATTTCCAGTTTGTTTGACTTTATTCCACTTTTGTAATGTGCCAAAAAACATAAAACTGCACCAAAAAAATGCAACACCCCTCCCCCCCAAAAAGCTGTTTTTTAAAGTGCTCTACAACATCCTATTTTGCAAAATGAAGGTAACACAAACAAATAATAACATCCAGAATACTGTTCTCAGGCAGAATCATGGGACGTTAATTCAGAAAAGCAATTTATTTAGCCGATTTAAAGTTTCATAGTGAATTTAATTACCACTCAGTGCATAATTTCCTCAAGTTTTTTCTCATTTCACACAACCAGGGCTGTAATTCTCAAACACATCGTCACAGCTTTTTTTCTATGGCTAACAAAGCTCATTATCCCCTGCTTTCTCCTCCTCCTCTCTTCTCCTCCGTCCTCTGACTTACTTTACTTTTCTGCTCCACAGCTCATCATGTTCACTGCAGCCAATTTAAAAAGCAGCTTAATCCTGGAGAGAATACTGTTGCTGCTTCCATTTGCACTCCTGTGATTGATGTCTGGCAAGATCTAATCTAATGCACAATGTTTGCATGATTGACACCTCACGGGTGTGCTCCAACAAATGCTAGCGGATGCATAAAGCACACAGGGAGTTTACTTTGTGCTCACCGCCTGCTTTGACATTAGAGCCACATCGTCAAGGCAGCAAAACTAGCAAGTGCTTCCTGATTGCCCTTGAAATCAGCTTGCAAATCAGGGGCTATCTTGATCTCCTTATCTTGCTGTCTATTTTCCTGTTTGATCACAATATTTGCAGCAGCCATAAGGAGTGACATGGTGTATGAAGAAGTTGTGAGAAAACAAGCTCCCTGAAAAATAAAATAAAGCATTAAATGTGTGACATGTAGCCTGAGGGTATCATTTTATAAGCGGGGATATGAAACACAGCGAGATGGTTGTTGCATACAACAAACCACGTAACAGTCACTCAGAGCCCAAGATGCAGGTTTCCGTTCATATTAGCAGAAGAAACGCACATATCAAATTGATGTCTCATGCACATCCCTTGTTTTTATTACTTGATCTTTAAATACAGCACAAAACAGCAAATTACCCGTGGGTCTTCTGAAGGATGAGTGGAGATAGACCATTTTAATGGAACTGCATTGCTAGGCAACAGCCTGAGTCCATGTTTACTTCCTGCCATACCATTCAAGCCTGTTCTCAATCCCAGGATGTCAAATATCGATTTTTTATGCTCCTTGATATATAATCCCGATGCCCAAAGTCCCCTTTAGTGTCTGTGTGAGAAACACTGACGTCCCATCAACTACAATTCAAACCCATACATGATGACATTAAACACTCAGAGAAAGCATTAGGGGAGTGTGATGAGTGAAAAAAAAGCAAAGGGTGGAGGTAAGGGTGAATTCTGTGTAAACCCACCCTTCTTTGTCTTTCTGTAACAAAGGTTGGAAAGTGACCCCAAGGGATCCCGATGAGTTCAGATGAGTTCAGATGAGAACATATCGGTTGTTCACATACACTGCAAATGGAAACACATTTGACTATTTCACTGCTATAAATGTCTCACTGCTTATTTCCTGTTGCATTGTATGTGAATCACTGTCAACAGGTAAATGCCCAAGCTGATGCCTAGCAATGTCATTCCTATAGACAAATGGATGTGGTTTTAAAAGTAGAAATAGTGTTCTGCAGTAAAATAACCATATAACTTTCAAGCAATTATACTCACTCACATGGATTACCCTGCAGGTGCCGAAAAAGGACACACTGCTGCATGAATCAGCAGAATCAGCAGATCGCCAGACCATCACAGGGCCAACTCATAGAGACAGTGTGAATGATATCTGTATTAACAATTTAGAGACACTTAACCTAACCTGTCTTTGGAGTGTGGGATGAAGCCAGAGATGCCGCAGAGAACCCACTCAACTCAACCTACGACCATGTTGCGCCCTCATTTGAGTTGCATCTGTATTTACTGTGTGCATGCCTCGGCACCTTTGAAAATAAGGGTTCTTCCTCAATGTATTTTCCAAAATTTTAAGTACAGTAAATGAAATGATAAATAGACAATGTTTAATTATACATGATACATGACTTGACATCCCAGTTTCATCTGTTAGTTTATCAGATGCTTCATGTAGATTCCTGTTTTGCCTGTCTGACACCACGAGCTATGCTCTTCCTTCTCTTTACACCTTACATGGTGTGACTCTGAGCACCAGAAAAATACTACTCAGAGAACAGTGAGTAGCATCAAGTGCATGGCTCGTTGTTAAGTGGTTGTTTGTGTCAGACTCTTCTCTCACGTCTGTCAGTTAGGGCACTCTTCTCATCAGTGTCATTTTTCTCCAGGGATACTTTCAGAAATGTACCTGGTTGAAGGCCCGTTCGACCTTACTGCATACTTGCACAAGGTATTACTGACAGATTGACGGTCATTGCAACCAAAATATCCATCATCTGCCTCTCAGGGTCAAATCCTTCAAGCTGACACCCCAGGTTTGTGGGTCCCTTCTATATCACCAAGTGGGTCAGCCCCTTCACATCCAATATTCCACACCTTTAATGTCACACTTGTCTTCCTTTGTCTCTATACTCCCACCCTTTCCCCAAAGTCAAGCCAACATGTTCAAACTACTCATGGGTGTTCACCTTCAACAGAAAGGCCCTCAGAGTCTGGATTGTGTTGCGGAGAGGGTCTGAGTTCTGGCCCGAGAGTCTTCAGAGTGCTGCCTGACTTGATGTAATAAATACTTTTTTTTTAATAGTCTGTGGTGTTTTCTGTATGCATGATGATCCTGGACTGCAACGCACCCACAACTTGCATGTGCTTGTATAACTACTAGTTGCTTCCTGATGTTTGTGGCTGCTACTGTAGAGAAAATGTACCTCCATTCTGTCTCAGCGAGAACATAGCAGAAAGAGAGGCTGCAGTGAAAACACGTGGCTGCGCTGATAACAACCCAAGGCTGCTGGTAGGGTTCACAAGAGTCTTCACAATAGCAGCCTTGGGAGGGTTTTATTAGGCAATCTGCACACAGTAGTCAAAACTTGAGCTCAGCATTCAAATGCTGTCTTTCCCTATTTCCACTGTGAACATCCGTTTGTTGTTTGCTTCTCAAATTTACTTTTATAACTGAGAAATAAAAAAAGAATAATGCATCACTGTATAATCTAAAGTTTGGCTTCCATATGTTCTCCAACAGATGTTTTCTTTAACCAGTTACAGATTGAACATTTAAAGCCACAATGTGCTTTTTTTGTCATTATAATTTACTAGTTCTTCCCTCCTTTCCCCAAAAGCTGGTGAGGCATCAGTGCATTGTCACTCATCTTGATGACTTGCCTCCAAACAGCCCTGAGCTGAGGTAGCCAGCATCTGTAAAGACCCCCTCAGCTGTTTAGAAAAAGAACATGTGGTGCTTTCACTTTTTTATTCATATTTTCTCATGTTTTTGTTTTGATTTAGCTGCATCTTTTAGTCTTGCTGATCATTCTGTTACTTTGTAATGTCAACTATGCAGTGCAGATTTCAACCAGCATTCTAGCACTGTCAGATCATTTCCAATTTTATTCATAAAGTTCATAAAAGGTAATGTGTTCAAGTCCTTAAGAAAGCAGCTAATTTGGTGTTTGATTTGTAAGTTCTCCAACAATTACATTGCAGTATATTTTTATTATGCAGCAAAATGTGTTTGAGAGGTGTCTGCATATTTATTTAGTTAGGAGTATTAACATGACATAATGGGATCTTAGGACAATGTTTGCAGTCTCGGGGTAAGTTTGCTTAAGGTTAGCTTGACTTGGATGGAAACACTCTTTGTCATTTATGGTCTCTACTGCCGTATTATCAATGTAAATCCTGTTAAGTAAATGAGCAAACAGAGCCCCAAATGATGATTTAATCCTACAGTAAGTGTTCCTGTATGACGCTGCCTCCCAGTGTGAAAGTTAAATTAAGTCTCGATGCTATCTTAAATCAGGTTCCATGCCAGGAATTGAGAGACTGGACAGTTTTTGCAACGCACTCACCAGAAAATGTGTACTTGGGCAGATGCTGCAAGTGTGCATGAATAATACACAGCATTTCTAATGACTCTTGTGCTCCTGGCTGGATAGCTGCTTGTGCTGCAGTGGGTGGTCTTATGTCAACCAATCTGACATCAGAATTTTCTTCTGCAACGTAAAAGCTTTACAATATTGTCTGACTGCAAGAACCAAAAATCAGAGCATGACAGCACTGTAGCAACATCATACTGCACTGGTGACAATTTAAATAATATTATTTGATGTTTCTGGCTGTGGAATCAAGTTGTGAACATAACAATGACACATCAGCGTGCTTATGGAGCACCATTATCATTCATTTGTAGTTGTATTTCTGCCCACATAATGCATGAAAATCCATATATATCCACTCTCTTTTAACTCTGAATTTGCTTGCTATCTACTCCAATAAAATATATAGAACAAAGAAAAAACCCCACACTCAAGCCTCATCACACTTTATACAGTGCACAAAACAACCAAATGCTTCACCCCAGCTCCAGTATGTTCACTTGGTAGTCTCTGTTTAGTGCTGAGCTGCTAGTCTTTAGTGACTTTTTAGTGGGATTTTTTTCTTTGCCAAAAATGAAGCTATAACCTTTTTCACACTGCATGAAAAAACTGGGTCGACTTGGGATTTTTGTGCAGTGTGAAAGGGTTGATCGTCTTTCCCCGGCTCAGCTGCAGTGTGAAAGGCGACCCCCTAATTTAGCTGATGATGTTGATGTAGCTGCCTGTCGCGTCCTGCTTTAGTCACTGGGCAGCCTGTCAGGCTGTCAGTGTGAAGCTCCAGAACTGCAGAGCTGCTCACTCATAAGTTCAGTCTAGAGATGTGCGATATTACGATATATATTGTAATGCGGTATAAAAATGTCTACCGTACGATATAAGCCTCTGTTGTTTATATCGTCTGTTGCTACGCTAACATAAATGTTACTCTGGTTGTGGTTTAGATACGCCGTGTAAAGTACAACTCAACGTCGGAATAACTGGATAATCCAAATTTATTATTATTATGCGAGTTAAAAATGTGTATTGTATGAAGCATAGACATAATAGTATGATGGCTACTGTAACCGCAGCAACGCTACTGCTTTGTGGTAGCATGTTTACGTCACCCGTAAGGACAGGTTTGTGGCAGTTGTAGCTCGGAAGTAAAAAAAAAAGTTGTAGCTCGGAAGTAAACAGAGGTAAAGCAGCATGGAGGACGTTGTGTTGCATGTGAATGATTTATTATCGCTTAAAACACATCTTTATTAGCAGCCAAACTGCACAGTAAAAGTAGGCTACAGCGCAAACAAAGCCGGACTTCAAAGTAATCCTTCAGAATAAAAGCTTCAGGTGAACCAGGATACTGACAGCGCACAGGCAGCAGCACTGTGAAACACTACAAAGTCAGCCTGGATTTTGTTGCACTTCTATTCTTGACTTGACTTTCAGCAATAATTTCACACATTACATACAGTATATACCACATATACACTATATTACCAAAAGTATTCGCTCACCCATCCAAATAATCAGAATCAGGTGTTCCAATCACTTCCATGGCCACAGGTGTATAAAATCAAGCACCTAGGCATGCAGACTGCTTTTACAAACATTTGTGAAAGAATGGGTCGCTCTCAGGAGCTCAGTGAATTCCAGCATGGAACTGTGATAGGATGCCACCTGTGCAAGAAATCCAGTCGTGAAATTTCCTCACTCCTAAATATTCCACAGTCAACTGTCAGCTGTATTATGAGAACGTGGAAGTGTTTGGGAACGACAGCAACTCAGCCATGAAGTGGTAGACCACGTAAACTGACGGAGCGGGGTCAGTGGATGCTGAGGCGCATAGTGTGAAGAGGTCACCAACTTTCTGCAGAGTCAATCACTACAGACCTCCAAACTTCATGTGGTCTTCAGATAGCTCAAGAACAGTGCGCAGAGAGCTTCATGGAATGGGTTTCCATGGCCGAGCAGCTGCATCCAAGCCATACATCACCAAGTGCAATGCAAAGTGTCGGATGCAGTGGTGTAAAGCACGCCACCACTGGACTCTAGAGCAGTGGAGACGTGTTCTCTGGAGTGACAAATCACGCTTCTCCATCTGGCAATCTGATGGACGAGTCTGGGTTTGGTGGTTGCTAGGAGAACGATACTTGTCGGACTGCATTGTGCCAAGTGTAAAGTTTGGTGGAGGGGGGATTATGGTGTGGGTTGTTATTCAGGAGCTGGGCTTGGCCCCTTAGTTCCAGTGAAAGGAACTCTGAATGCTTCAGCATACCAAGACATTTTGGACAATTCCATGCTCCCAACTTTGTGGGAACAGTTTGGAGCTGACCCCTTCCTCTTCCAACAAGACTGTGCACCAGTGCACAAAGCAAGGTCCATAAAGACATGGATGACAGAGTCTGGTGTGGATGAACTTGACTGGCCTGCACAGAGTCCTGACCTCAACTCGATAGAACACCTTTGGGATGAATTAGAGCAGAGACTGAGAGCCAGGCCTTCTCATCCAACATCAGTGTGTGACCTCACAAATATGCTTCTGGAATAATGGTCAAAAATTCCCATAAACACACTCCTAAGCCTTGTGGACAGCCTTCCCAGAAGAGTTGAAGCTGTTATAGCTGCAAAGGGTGGACCGACGTCACATTGATCCCTATGGATTAGGAATGAGATGTCACTTAAGTTCATATGCGAGACATGGCAGGTGAGCAAATACTTTTGGCAATATATTGTACCTTCAGCCAGTCCTAATTAAAATATATAAAGAAGTGCAAAGGATTCAAAGTAGTTTCACTATATGCTAAATTGCTCAAAGACTCCATAAAGCTAAGGGAAGCTGCAGTTTCCAGAGATTATTATCTGCACCACAAGTGACCAACTTTCACATTGTTTTCACATTCTCATATGATACGTTGTAATTATACATTGTAAATATAGATTATAGGTGCTTTAATCACCTCCAACACTTTATTAAGAGCCTTTGAATATATTTATTCTCTCTGTGAGCCTATGGCAGCTTTCCACTCTGTGAGGAATAGCATCCAGATGCATGAAGCTTAGTTGTTCTGTTTAAACAGTTTTACTGTAGACCCAAGAAATCTTTCAAAACAGAAACATCAGAAAATTTATGATGATATTTTGATTTCAAAAACATCTTTTGCCAAGAAGATTACCAATGATGACAGGAAAATGGTCCAACATTAACATTCATATCTTTCAGTATCTGGCTTCTGACCCAGATGGGCTTTCACAAATAAAAAGCATAATTTTGTAGTGGTTTATGTTTCATTTACTATTTATGCATTCTTGTATTGCATGTATGAAAGCAGCTAAGACTGGTACACCTTGCTGCTTTTGAGACAAATAGATAGATCCAACCAGAACAATTGATCTGAAAATTCTTGCTTCTACCAGACAACTGCTGTCAGACTACTACAACAGAATCAAAAGGCACTGGTATAGTATAGGTCATCAGTATTCATCTGATTTCTGTTTAAAGGATAGTGGTGAATGTGTTGGCAGATTTAATAACATTATCCTACTCCCAATGATTGCTGCATTTTATGAATGAATGCCAAGAAGACTAATGTCTCGTGCTGATTTATTTCACATGGTTAAAATGAAGGTGAGATGAGTGGTGCATAAGACTCATGTGGTCCTGATTGAATGTTATGGTGAGAGATGCAGCTTTTGCCAATTTCTTCATCTCCCCCACTGTAAATGAATACTGTACTGCCTCAATATAATTTACTTTTATGATTTGTTGAAGTGGGCAGTCAATTAAATTTCCTGCAGCGTCTCTGAATTCCTGTGGAGGAGTGGGTGTTTTCTAAGAGACGTCTATGAAGAGTATTTAAGAGCTGTGGTCCATCACAGACACAGTGTTCATACCTACAGTATGTGGAAAAACCAGAGACTAAAAAAACAGACAAGGGGGAGAACATGCAGACTCCACACATACAAGGCTGCTGTCAGATTCAAACCCTGGACCTCCCTTCTTGCCAGTGGTGGAACATGTATCCAATCCTTTAAGGCAGTGTTTTTCAACCTTTTTTGAGCCAAGGTACATTTTTTCATTAAAAAAAAATCACAAGGCACACCACCAACGGAAAATGTTAACAAAAAAAATGAAAGCCTACATCAGGTTTTCAAAGTGTGGGATAATGAGCTTCTCCTGAGACAACTCAAAAGCCCCGCCATTACTACTATTACAGTACCATTATTACTGTTATTGTCGTTGCTTTGTATGTTCAAGGCAGGCTTAAAAAAAGGCTTTCAATAACACCTTTTATAAACATTTTTATTTGTTAAAACATCTTAAACATGTTTGTATGTTCTTGAACATATTTTAAAAACATTTTAAACATCTTTATCTCTGTGTGCACTTATGTACATATGTACATATGTATATATGTATATATATATATATATATATATATATATATATATACACACACACACACACACACATAAAGGAGTAGATGAGGTCATAAGTCCACTAACAGACCTGATCAAATGAAACATGAAGGAGTCTTATTGGGGTTGAAAAAAAGAAAAAATAACAAGCAACCAAATTCAAATCCCCCCCGCTGCATAGTAGTACATGGTAGGGTCCAAAGGCCTGGCTCTGGATTTAAGACTCTCCTGACCTCAGACATACCTTTTGCTCAACCAGGAAGAGACCTCCCCCATCAGCCATGGTAACTCAGAAATCAAGCACCAATAGAGAATATAACCATGCAGTGTCAAAAGATGTGCATTTTGTAGAGTGAAACTCAACTTAACTGTTTTTAAACAACTAATAAACTAATGTTGAGTGTGTGACTGCAATTGAAATACACCTGTGTAGATTACAAACTAATGCGGTGAGTGTGTGTGTGAGCACCGGTGCCACATTACCCTGTCTGATTGTGGCCATCACAATTACACTTTTTTGTAAGGGATCGTTTTTGTAATGTTAAATTTAAATAAATTGTACAATTGTTAGAAATGTAGTTGAGGAATAAAGCAGCATCACATTACTTGGGTAAATTCACTTAATTCCTGTCCATCACATCTTGTTGCTGTGAGCTGAAAGTGCTGACCATTGAGTCAAAGTGTTGAAAAAATAAAGTGGCATAAAGATTGTTCGGCATTGAGAAATTAGACGCTGATGAGTCTTTTCTTGACGGCCTGTGTGAAGATGGCACCTCCTTCAAACAGTAGCTGTACAAGTTTCATTGCTGACCTCTCCCATTGTTTGTCTTTCACAGTGGATAAAGATGAAACATTACTCTTTTATGATGGCATGAGAAATATTATGGGCTAGATCCAGCTGGCTAACTGCATCACAATTGATTAGGGCAAGAGCCAACAATAACTTGAGTTCAGATAGCGGCTCCTTATCTTGTTGTGGTGCAGTTATCATTTAGTTCACTGACTCAATCCTCAGTCTCAAAGGTGACACAGTTTTCATGGCTGTTCCTTATTTATGGCTTGTGCTGCTGCCATGGCTGAGGCTACATGTACATTTTGCCTGCTCTTGTTGTGATGAAGTGTTTGATTCACTTTAGTGAAGCTTAGATATGTATTGTATATACGTATATGTCATACACAAGGAAGATGACATTTATTAGCATAGGCTACCTGGAGATTTCACATACTGCATTAAGTTACACAATTAAAATTGATTTTTCCCCATTTTTTTGTCTCTATACTTTCAATTAACAAATATTCTTATCAAGAATTGTTAGTTGATTGGAAGCCTCTGTTACACAATGTCTGTTCCACCTTGTTGCTGCAGGTCTACGATGTAACTATTTTGAGGTCAACACTGGATGCTGTCCCTGATGTACAGGTCTAAATCTCAGTGATTTCCTCCACAAAAGAGAGCAACTTTTCAAGGTAAGAATGCAGTGTTTTTACATTCACTTGCTACTAGTGTGTTTGCTGCTTGTATTTTATGGAGGTAACAGCATCATTTGAGTGCTGGTCATTGCTGGATTTGCATGGCTTTCCAGGTGGTTGGTTTTTTGATGGTTTAAAGTGGCATCTCCTATTGCAACCTGGTCTCGTGAAATAGTTGTACAAATTACTATGAAAAATATTGCACTGTAATTCACATATAACCCACGTAATTCAGACATCACGTTACGTTCGATGCAGGCTGCTCTGTCTGTGAAAACATGTCAGACATTTCTGACATTTTTGGCGGATGTTTTCAGTGGAGTAGTTTATGAGTTTGGGTGCATTTCTAGCGGGAAATATGCATTTTATTTACATAAACCTATCCTGTAATCCTATCCCTAAACCTAACCATCACTGGAAGTGTTGCCAGGCATATTTCAATACGTATTGTTGCCGGTCATTCGTAAGATATGCACGAAAATCTGTGCCTTACTTTTCATATGATAACATACGACCTGCTTCATGAGAATATGTTGCCTGTTGTTGTTACCGTTAATCGCTGCTCTGTTCGCATGTGTGTTTTTTCTGCATTAACTGAATGCAGGGACTTTCATGCTGCATTATAGTATTTCTGGTTGACAGCAATAGTAGCAGTAAGGTATGCCTTGAATATATGTCATCAGCTGAAAGTGAATTTCTTAGTTACCTATTTCAGCTGCCAATGAGAGCTTTGCCAAATTGTTGAGTCACATGTACTTCAAACTCTTTCAACAAAGAATGATCAATCCCTACTGCAGCCAGACAGATCAGGTAGGGGAAGGTTCTCATTAGTGCTTGCTATAATATGACTCTATTTTTTACGTGTTGAAATACGCCTAAAGTGACATGCAGCATTAGCCTTTGCTTCAATACTGAGATACTGAACTTAAAGTGTTGCCTGTGGTTTACTGGGCAGCAAGAAACCTAACAAACACCTTCAAGCATCAGCTGAGAAGTGTGGGGAAAAAGAGCTTTCAGTTTATTAGGTATAAAATCTGATGCAGTGATTTGTCGTTAAATAAAAAGCAAAAGTTAACATCCAATAACTGCAAACTCAACACCCCTGTGAGGCTGTAAAGAAACACTGAATATCACAAGCTTCACTAAGTATTTATTGATGGGCTGCTGGATCGGGTGTTGCGTTTTTTTTCTAATAAACTGATAATGTAGTGTATATTTTCTATATTTACTTGCACAATGCAAGGCAAGCTGCTCTTTGTCAAAACAAAATAGATTGTTGTATCTATGACTGCAATCTGACAATGATTGTCATTGTTAATCTTTTGATTATTTTCTCAATTAATCATCATCAATCAGTTGTTTGGTCTATAAAATGTTGGAAAATGGTGAAAAATGTTGATCAGTGTTTCCCAAAGCTCAAGATGACATCCTCAGAAGTCTTGCCTTGTCTACAACTCAAAGATATTCAGTTTACTGTCACAGACGGGGAAAGAGATCAGAACATATTCACATTGAAGAAGCTATAATCAGCCTTTTTACTTTATTTCTTAGAGAAAATACTCAAACCGATTAATCACTTATCAAATATTTAAATATTAATATATTTAAATTCTAAATCATCTTCAGCTACAAGCAGCTAGCTACTGCTACTTCTGCTATTCTACTCGCAACCAATTTCTTTTTTTGTGAATGATAGCATTGATATTTAATTTCATGGTTGAATTAGTGAGAGGGTTGTTTATTGAGTGAGTACACATTGGTTATACAGAGTTCAAGCCAAAGTCATTACTCTAAATCCACTATCATTTGCTGGTCTTGTCCATAATGACTTTTCCCCCAGATCTGTTCTCCTTCACCGATGCATTGATTCCCCTTTTGACACTGAGTTTATTTCTAACCATTTACACCCAATTTATGTTGCAAGGCACCCGGGTTGGTTATCTCCAGGTGTGTTTTTCCTGAGAAAGACTTGTTCTCCAGCCTGACAGCATGTGTCAAAGCTTGCACATGTTAGAGAGGCAGGATTTTCTATCTATCGAGTAGTTGAGAGTTTTGGTTAAAAATTAGGAAAATGTTGGGATGTGTGGAGATTTTGGCGTAGTGGCGATGGCCATCAGTAGGAAATGTAAGCAGAGCAGTAACCTTGGTTTGAATATTCAAGCTCACATTTTTAATGTCTATTTTGTTCAGAATAAATTCTTAAATAAAGTGCTATATACTGTAGATGATTCTGCTGCTCATGGGTCGAAAGCCTTTCTATTCGTTAGGTATGTTTTCCAGAACATGGGAGAATCATTTCCTGCATTAAGCGGTAGGACTTCACTCTAAGATGAGTAGATGGACATAAAAGCAACAATGTCTGCAATAGGAGTACGAAATAGACAACAGAATTTCAACAATAGGTTAATCATGGTGAGTCATGGTTCTCATGAGTTACTTAGCGAGCAGCGATCATGGTGGAGAAGTAAAAAATACAGCCTGGACAGGAAGATAACAGGAATTATTTTGTAAGAAAGAACAAACTGATGCAATGTTGATATTTTTTATTCATGTGTCATTTATTTAGGCAGGGACACCATATGATTTATATTTAAAAAGCTAGAAACTTTATAAACTAAATGCTATTTGCTGAATTTTTTTTTTTCATTCAGCTTTCATGCTATTTTTTGTATCAACTGGGTTTTACATAGTTTTAGGGTTGACAAATGTTAATTTAAATGTGACTACATTCACTGAACAGTAAAATTACAACATTGTCAAGTTAATAAAGAACTACATTTGCTCTAACTGTATGCAAAAAATGCTCCTGGCTTCCATTTTGCTATTTAGGTCTGATTTGCATGCAAGTGGTAGAGCAAACAAAACAAAAAGTGGAGAAAAAACAAAAAGAAAGGAGAAGGAGTGCTCACCTGCAATGTGAACTGTTTTATTTATGAAGGCTCTGCCAGGCACGATGGAGACAAATTACCTTTTAACAATGTGAAATAGAATTTTGTTTACAAGGCTATGCTTCCCCTTGCTTTTTCAAATGAGATTTTTCACAGCTTCCTCATTTGTATCTCACAGCATTATTGTCTCAATCTTTCAAAACCAATCAGTCTCAAGAAAAGAACAGGGGGGAAAAAAGCAGAATGAATCACTGCTGTTCATAAAACAAGCCATTAGGTGTATTTTATGAATGCACACCACATCAGCCACCAACCTCAGACGCCCTCCTCCTCCATCCTCCTCCAAACCACCCATCAGCTCAGTCATTTCAGTGACATGCCCTCCACGTTTTTATTTAAAGCCCAATACATTCTGCAGCATGCTAGAGTGCCCCCTGAAAAGCTGTGCTCTGTGAGATTTTGGATGTGAATACACAATCTGAGCAGCGATGGGAGGGAAATAAGAGAGCAGACTGGAAACACACTCTCCTAAACTACAACCGTATCACTGCATCACAGAGCTGCCATGAACAAGCATTTTTTTTATGTCTGGAGTCCATTTCATAGATTATCAGCATTTGATACTAAGGTCAACCAAGCAGCACATATACTCCTTGCTTGCAAAATACAAGGCTTTTTGCTGACAATAATTTCTTTCTTCTAGCTTACTAATTATCTTTGTTTGCATGTGTTGGGTTTGTGTCTATTTGCCTTTTTTTGTAATTATTTAATTTTCTTTAATCAAAATATATCTTTTTTTTCTTTCTTTGAAATTATTGCTTTAAATACAATTTGTTTGACACATTTTGGAATTAAAAATTGGCATCAAAATGCACTCAGAATCAGGCTGAAACAAGCACCTTGAATCAGTAAAATAATCTCATAAGAATAAGCTTTATGATTATGAAAGTTGATATTTAGATTTTTCATCTGGATGAGGACATACTGGGTTCTATCGGAGATCTCAACATAGGCATATTAAGTCAAATTTATAAAATGACAAATCAATTTGTTTTTGTCAATTTACATAAATCATTTTGCACAAATTGCTTTTATTTAATGCTTTGATGTCGCTTGGCATGATTCTGCCTTTATGGAGTGCAGTAAATGTATGCATGCATATATTCCTATTTTAACAATGCATAAAGAATTGTGACTGTTAAATGACTTTTTTAGCAAAGATGTATTATTCTTCTTTGATCACCTGGTTGGACATCAAGGGATCTTGATTATGGAAGTGGATAATAGGCACCATACTTCAAATGGACTGTAGTTTGTCATTTATTGTATTGGGACAATACAAAATATTGCATCACAAACATGGCTGAAACATCCACTTGAATTGTATTAGAACTATTTTAAAAAAGGAACAACATTAATAAGATACAGTGTGAAAGCTGTGCTGACTTTTGGAGTTTGTGACCGTTAATTTACACAGAAGGTTCTGAATTCACAAAAAATAGCTGATCCCCTGTGTTTTTATTAATCAAGTAATCCTTGTTCTTCTGTCAACCACCCTGTGACAAAAGCATATTACAGTGAATGCAAAGTCACTATTAAGTATTAAAGACTGTCATAGGCTCCTGATCCATGGTCTGCTGGGGACCCTGGATGGAAAAGAAATTCCATTAAACAACATGTTGCTGGACAGCTGCCCTCTCTGTATGGTCAATACATTTGCCTAGGATTGCAGTTGTTTTCAACAGCCTGCATTTTTTTTACTGTAATGTCTGCTCATACAGAAGCTCACAATGTTTAATATCTGAGTATGTATGACTGGATTGGGTAGCTCAGTTCTATTGAATGCATCTTGACTTTAGTTCCTCCATTAGCTGTGTCTTAAATACACAACCTCAACACTGCTGGAAACTGAGCACTGCTGAAAATGTATCAAAAAATGTTCCAAAGGAAATTGCTATTTGCAGCTGGACAGCAGCTTTTTCGAAAGTGCAGGTATAACGACATAGCTGCCTCCAGACCAGCCCCTCTCATTGCAGTGGTCTTTGCAGTGGGAGGAATGAGTGTTGTTAACATTTTACAACTTGGAGATTGTGCAATGTATTGTACATGTTTTATAATCTAACAAAAAGCTTCTTTATGATCGGTGTGCTGTTAAAAAAAAAAGTACAGTACGTATTTGGCTGCTCTCTCTCTGTTTGTCAGTAAAGGGGAGATATTGTGCGGATTCTTCACAACTGAGAGCTAATGTGCTGCCAAACCTGCTGTGCTGGATGGAACATCAAGATGGAAGAGCTAGCTGTAAACGGGACCCCCCATCCCCCTTTAGCAATACAATAGTGCTGATGGACAAAATGAAAAGCTGAAAACATGGCTTTCTCTTTTAGCTTTGTTTGAGTCAGCAGGGACAAGAGGTGACAGAGTTAAATTGGGGTCATCAGACAAAAGAGAAAATATTGCAGTTTGCTTTGTTACCCAATGCTGAATGATTTTGTTGACCAAGTCATCTCTTATAAACTACTCTGGCTCTCACCATCCTGATTAAAGTAACATCAACTCAAGAATATAGGGATTGTCATTTTTTTTTTTTTTGCTATATACAGAGACACCTGATGATATCAGTGGATTATTGCTGAAATGTAGCAACAGACGTCTGTAGGTGCCATTTGGAGTAGAGACATTAAAGCATGTATTCATTTTAAGCAGTGCCAGGGTGTTCATTTAGGTGATATACTTATTTTTGGTAACATAATATAAAATATAACATATTTTAAAGTTTAGGAGTTTTCTTGAATTTCTCTTTTTCTTCTTCTTCTTCTTTTTTTTTACAGTGAGCCATAGATTGACTAAAGATAGATGCTGCTGTGCAGTGCAGGTTGTCAGTTTGTCACATACTGTGCAGGCGTGTGGAGGTGAAATGTATCTCCATGTGTATATTATTATTGTTGTTGTTGTTATAGTGCAAAATATTCTCCAGTGTGGCTCCTCACCAGGCCTATGTGTTCTTAAGATGCTTTTTAAACTGAAACATGTTACATGTAGTGAACTGCTTTAACTCTTTGACTGCCACTGACGGATTCTGACATCATTCAAAATCCGACACTAGAGTGCCATTGACTGCTTTCGCCGTTAAAGTGTTTTTTCTGCAGCGGGTCACTGATCGCGGTCTCCCGCAGCCTGTGAGTATTTGGGACTTGTGGGATTTGTAGTCGGGATATAAAGAGATGGTATACACCACAGAGAGCAGAAAAACACAAAGCAGGAAGTGGAGACAGTCACGATTAGAGAACAAAACGTACGGATTCTGGACAAAAAGTAGCGTTTAGGGTGGGAGTGGTTTCTTCTCTCCTCCAGACAAAACAAGAACGGAACAAGATAAAAACAGGTTTTATTTCATGATGAAATAGAGAGCCTCTTCTTTCATTTGAGCCATTCAGTGTTTTCAGAAACATGGTACAAAATCTTCTGTGACTCAAAATAGGCAAAATGCTAGCACAAGGCTCTTTTGGTTTTAAAACAATGACTGGCACTCAATGAGGAACAATGAATGTGTGCATATGTGGTGTGCATGTTTGTTGAGTAAAGTGTCAAATAAGTAACAATTGGTATGAAAATATATCATTACCCAGTCTGATCTGCTTTCTGCAGGTGTTTTGAATAGATTGGTGAGTTGCCCGACCTGTATTTCCTCCTCGCTGCTCAGCTTTGGTAAACGTGTTTCTGGAATCCCAAGTATTGTTATCTGAAACTAAAGCTTGGCTTGCTATTTGTTTTCTAAAACATAAATCATGTTATTCACTGTAACGCTGTGGTTTGGCATTGCTGTGGGTGGACCAACAGACTTTGCATCAAGACGAGTCTCTGAATGTTGACAAGCAGGGATTATGAATGGCTTGAATTCGTGTTCAGTGAAACATGTTATACACGGGTTTCCTGTATGAAAGTGGTATAAGAAAAGCCTTAAATACTTAAATAATCTTTCGATTATCGAACGCGAAATGTTTGACTGCCTCTTGACTACCTATTTAAATCATTATGTCCTTAAAATTGTAAAATACAGTAACAGCCCAATGGATTTAAACTATCACATGCCACTGAGCAGCTCTCATAGGAATGAATGGGGCTCTGCCTCAAATGCTGTAAAATGCTGTCTCTAACGTCCAGTTTCTGAGTTCACCATGGAGATATGAGTGATGGCTGACTTAATTGCACTATGGCGATTCATGTTGGCCGTATTACCTGTCCATGACAGAGTTTCAATGCAGCTTTGGCCGTCATGTCAAGCTATGTTTTTGCCTGGCATGTGTGACACCCAACGTGTGTCCATACTTTGGATTTGCAACACTATTTCCTGCTTTCTCAATTCATCTTTGATTTTCTGGAAGCGGATATGACATTAGAGCAATAAAAGTGATGATAAAACAAATATATTGTTTCAAGAATTAAATTGCAATACTTTCCTCTTTCATTTTAAAGGCCACCTATTATGCAAAATTCATTTTATAAAGGTAGTATAACAGTAGTATGTGTCCTCATAGTCTGTGAATGAGGCCCCAGGAGTGAAAAAAGTCTGTCACCTCCTTCTCCAATGTATTGGAGTCGAACTACCCTACTAACGCCTACTAACGTAGAACAGCGAAATGCCCCTCCCTCCAGTAGAGGACACTGCCTTTGAGCCAGCCTCCCCCCAAGATAGACAACCCTCCTCTAAAGTTATGGAGCGGCTGCCATTGTTTCTCCTTGCTAACTTTCGCAAACAAACCTGACGAAGTTAGGAGCAAAGCACAGCAGCTGCTCTGTGTGTTGGCTGCTTCAACGAGAACAGGAGGCTATTTTTAATCTGTTCATCCTCTGAAGACCCAGTGGATTGATATATTTTAGCTGGAAATGTAGCAAGAGAGCTTCCCAAAGTTTAGCATGTGTGCGCTCAAAGATGAAGATGAAGCATGGAACTGAACCAACTGTCTGGGACACAGCTACAAATGTGGAGCTGTAAGTTATTCCAGTTTTATATATACATATATATATATATATATATATATATATATATATATATATATATATATATATATATATATATATATATATATATATGTATATATATATATATATATATATATATATATATATATATATATATATATATATATATATACGTGTATATATACGTATATATATACACGTATATATATATATATACGTAGATATATATATATGCGTTAAGCCTTAACATTATTTGCCTGCATAAATGGAACAATTTTTCCATTGCCTTTCACCATCTTTTAAAGGTCATCATTGCTGATACAGGGCCTCACCTCTCTTGGTCAAAGTCCAATCATTTCATTAATTAGCCCCACAGGTACAAACTGGCCTTTGATGGGGGCAGATATATCAAATGCATGACCCCGTCTATACACAGTAGGCTACTTGCACTCGCGCACACCCTCACAGCTGTCATGTCACTTCCTCTTTTCAAAAAAGACCATGCGTTGAATTTCTTTTCTGTCACGCTTGTTAGCGATTGCCGTCTGACCGCATTAATGGAGATCACATTAATGGAGATCAATATGACACAGAATTTTCTGTGTCTTCTGTTGGCTGATGGGCTTTATTGAATTAACTGACTTGTGGGTCACAAGCTTGCCTCTATTGATCTATGATCAATGCTGGCTTTAGGTTTGTTGATATTAATTTGTCATGAAATGAAATGTTATAACATTTGTAGGATGGATGATATAATGTGCTTAACACATCTATTACCACCTAACCATCCAGCATCATGAAGCGCTTTAATTCAGACTCTTTTTTCTCACTCAGTTCCCTACCCTTCACCATTTTGAACAGGAGTGAGGAATTTCAAAATAACATTTTTATACCCAAATTTGAGCCAGAACACTGTAATTCATTGAGAAGTCGAAGCTAATCAGAAAAAGAATACAACATGTTTTTTTCTGTCCAGGAATGCAAGTAAACGACTGTAATTTGGCATTTCAATCAAAAAATAACAATGAGCTTTGATATTTTATTTTGCCTTTTTAACTCTTTGAGTGCCATTGACGAGTTACGCAGTCAAAGTGTTTTTTTTTTGTTTTTTTTTTTTACAGCGGGTCGCTTATCACAGTCTCCTGCAGCCTGTCAGCAATTTCAGTGCTTCTGCGATTTGTAGTTAAGACACAAAGAATTAATATGCACCACGGAGATCAAAGCAGGACGTGAAGACGATCGTAATTAGAGAGCAAAACAAACAGATTCTGGACAAAAAGTGGTGATTTTGGTGAAAGTGGCCTCTGCTGTCCTCTAGATAAAACAAGAATGGCATGCAACCTTGAAAAGTCCCTGAGGAGAGAGATCAACTGAAGGCTTCTCCTCCTTGTTGTCATGGGCTCATGGCCTTCTGACAAGGTTGAGTAACCCCTAATTTCCACTGGATGCGGAACGATGCCGATGTTTTTTAGGGCCCAATATGTTTCCATTCAAATCAATATGTCAAATGCGGAATGCCGCCGACGTGCCAACGCCTGCCGAAACAAATCGACAGAGCTTCTATTCTTGTCGGATCTCAGAACATGGCATGTGAATTCAGCACAGAGCAGATTGTGTGGGACAGGAACTTGTGTACAGCCCACAAAGTAAAACATCCTGTTTATTTTCAAAACAAAATTATCTGTGTTCACAGCAGATCATATAATTGATTTCCTTCTACTCAGTGGACACAGGGTGGTTCTCTTTTCATTGATGCTCCACTGGTTGGCTGTATCACACGATTGTATATGAGTTCGCGAAATCTTGTTAGTCTTGTTAGTAATCTTGTTGTTGTTAGCGAGATCTCATTCTTGCAATTCCAGCTGTCCAGTGGAGCTGCAGCAGGCAGATCTGGTGGGTACTGACAGACAACGGACGTCGGCGTTGTTCCGCATCCACTGGAAATTAGGGGTAACACATAATCTTCTTTGTGGTGCCAGTGGAAATATAAAGAATTCTGTGTTTTAAATTGTAAGTATATTGTCAGATTCATTCATCAGCAATTCAGTTAGACAACTGTAATGAGGAACAATGCATTTGATTTGATTTCAACACAACCTCTTTTTTTAATTGTAGGTGGTCATCGCACTTACTGTTACAAATCCACCCAATCATGTTGGAAAAATGTACAGAATAGTGACCTTTCATTTGGATTTTGCTTTTGCTCTAAATCCACTTATTATTCAATATGACATTGATTGACATGATCACTATAAGTTTACAGGCCTTTCATACCAACACTAATAATTAGTAGGGTTGTCATTGGTAACATGTTTATCATGTTAGATTTAAGTCAAAGCATAATGTGTAATTCATTTATTTTTTAATCGTGTGCTGTTGTTTTGTTGCTTCAGTACTCCCCAACTTGCATCATCTGCTTTTTCTGCTAGTGACAAGGATAAGATAAACAGCAATATGCTTCTGAGTTTTTCATAAAAAAAAAACTCCCACATCATGCAGGTGTTATAGCCGGTGTCTGATGCATTCAATGTCTGTATCCTCGCTGTGTTGCATTTTAGAGGCTGTAATCATCTGGTCATGGGTCACATCTCTCGATTGCATCCAGGTGCCACTCTCACTCCTTCCTCCTCTCCTTGTAGTTGTTGTAGTTCATTGCATCCTAGCAGCACAAAGGTTTGCAAGGACATTTTGTCAGCACATTCTTACATACATTTAATTTAAATCATACTGCTTCGCATTGAGCAGTAAACCTAAGGGTCAACTCTCCAGTGTATGCAAAGTTAAATAAAGTTCTGGCTCTATGCAAGTGTTTTTCTTTTTTACTGAATAAATCTGAAATGAAATAACATTCCTAATGAGTACATCTGCCAAGTACAGAAAACAAAGAGGGATTAACTCTGGGACACAAAGCTATTTAGATTTCATTAGAGACCAAGCGACCGCTACATAATTCACTGTACAACTCATGCTGTAACAAAGCATATTGCCTCAGGAATAATGCTCTTGTTCCAAAAAATAATCAAGCATTTTTCATCTGACTTCAGGTTGATTATGCACAGACAGATGTGTCCAATAACAAGGATATGTTTCATTATAACTGTCTTTGATGCCAGCCTCCCTTTTTAATTAAAAGTAATACTTTAGCTGAGTCATTTAAAACTTAATATATTTTTTCTACTTAATATTAGTTCCAGTTATAGCTGAACAGATGAGTCAAATATTTAATCAGTTGACAGAAAATTATCATTCAGTTCAGCTACTAAGAAAAATGTTAAAGACTGTTTGGTGTTTTATAGTGTTGTTCGGCCAAAATATATATACTAAGAGGCATTAAAAACGAAACAAAGTCAATGTAAAATAAAATTGGATACAACTACTTTGTATACAAAAGAATGTTTTGTTTACTACCACTCATGGCTATTGAAACTATGGAGCCATATTTTTCAGCTCAAACAATAAATTAACGTGGCAGACGGTACCAATCCCTGTTTTTGCATGTGTGATTCGTTAGGACATTGTTTGAAAGCTGTCAGTGAGTTCTTTTGGTGATTTGAGCTCAACTGGTCAAGGCTTTAAAAACCCGGAGGAAAAATGCAAGCTGTCACAGACGGTCACCATGCCACGCTTAGCAGCAAACATGAGGGAGCAGGCCATTGGTATGCTGAGATCTGGAAAGACCGAAGCGAGGGTAGCCAGGCATTTTGGCGTCCACAGATACACTATCTCACGCCTGCAGGCACGTTGTGCACAGACATAATGTGCAGGTTATGGACTGGCCGCCTTATTCCCCGGATATGAATCCAATTGAACACCTTTGGGACAATCTGGATCGCCGTGTACGGCGTCGTATTCCACTGCCGGTGACCGTTGCTGATCTCCGTACTGCACTCTTGGAAGAGTGGGAAGCGATTCCAGTGGCCGAAATCAACGCGCTCATCATGTCTATGCCACGACAATCACACAAGATACTGACATTTGTTATCCATGTTGATTAATTTTTCTATTGTTGCTTTTCTTCATTCATGTTCAATATCATAGCAAGTGAAGTTGCCCAATAAACTATGAAAATTCAAATTAATATCGAAAAAATACAATGTTGCATTTTTAATGCCTCTCAAAATGTATTTTGAAACTGTGACAAACATTTGACCCACATTTTACAGACTAAATGATTACCGATTTTAAACAATCTATTATAGTCCAATGATTATTTTTTTTCAATTAATTGATGGTGTCTCTAAAATGTCAAAAACTATTTTGAACTATGCCCTGTCGATGTGATTCACCTGAAAGTTCATGTCTGTTGAATGTCAAGATGCAAATTTGCTCCTCTGCTCACTCACTAGAATTGACCAGGACGCAAATGCGTTATTTCTTTTTTTTTTACCCATTGTTTTCCAGTAAATCGATTCATCAATTACCTAACTCATTATTTCAGCTCCAAATCTGTCATTTGAAGTTGTATGCATCCTTTCAGATTCTTGTATCTCTGTATCAGGTTCCAGTATAGAACTACTGTATGTCACTATAGTTCATCACAATCATAATCTGTTTCATCTTTGTAATCTGAAGCTTCTGGCTGTTATCTCTCCTAGTCATACAGTGTACATTGGCTCAGGGATATGTCTCTAGATCGAGACATTAATCTGAAAGACACACATGACGTCTGTATGCTAGAGAGTCGGGTTGTCTAGCGGTATCTCATTGGGATACACAAGCATCCTTCAACCCAAATCATAAGCACAGTTTTTTTGTCTATGGCAGCGTCAGACATCTGAAGTTGAGTCTTTTGTATACTCATTAACTGCTTGCCTGTGTATTCCTTGGCAGGGTAGTTAGGCTGTGCCTGTTGCCTAGCAACAGAGGAAAATGCAACCCTTCTTGAGTGCTTGGAGATGTTAAGGTAGTCCAAAGAGGAGCAAAATGGTAAACAATTAAGTTAACTTCTGAAGGCCTAAAGATAGATCAAAGAGGAGAAGAGACCGTATGTTAGACCCAGAGTGAATATTGTGTGAAATTTTGTGTGTGTATGTGGGTTCTCTCACACTCTGATAGTCTCAATAGAAAGCATTTCAGCAATCAGGAAATTAAAGCCTCCTAACACAAGCAGCTAATTACTTACCTTTCCTTTTCATCATTATGGGAAGTTGAACTAATAGAGGAGCAACATTGCAAATAAGAGTTGGCCAATTAGAATGTTATAAGTGTTAATACAGTATGTACACACAAAATTACAGGTGTTTTGTCGACCACCAGAAAAAGAGAAGCAAAAAAAAGTTCGTTTTATATTTTCCAGTCTCTTTGCCTGTCTGTCTGCTTGGTCTCCCACTCTGTATATCTATGAATCTATCTCAGCTTCTCTTTCTCTGCAGAGCTGACACCTGCTGGCTGAGTACCAGTGATTCTGACTAATAAATCCTGACAGCCTCTCACTGGAGCCAATATTAATGCCCGGCTACCTGGCAGGCCAACCTGTGAGAGAGTTTCAATAAAGCAGTCTACCCAGGGCTTCTTATTGACCGACCACAGACGAGCAGATTAAAACCTGGCAGCATTTTTGTCCTCTTTTTCACCACAGCTTTGAGGTTAATTACCGGCCAGAGCCTCAGACACTCCTGCTTTTCCTGCTACAACCAAAATGACTCCCGCCTCCCTCATGGCTGTGTTTGATAGCTTGCTGTTGGACAACAATTTCCGTGCGTCTCATCTTTTTTGTGACATTTGTCAAAAAAGGTTAAGAGGAGGTCAAATCTGCCGTCATGTAACTTGCAGTGCCCCCATCCTTGCTGAAAGCTTGTGTTTGCGTTTGATAAGATCTCATTGAGGTAGCTCGTCATCTCATTTTACATTCCCATCACTGTGTGTTGCTGCAGGTCTCCTGGGTTTGCTTCTCCTCTGAGTCTCAGCCAGCACAGACAGCCCTTGAATTCCTCTGCAGCAAAAATCTGTACAGCCTCACTTCCTTTTCTTTTAATTCACCATCTCTCCATCCGTCGTCTTCGTGTTTTTTTTGTTTCCTTCATCTTGGTGGGAATTGAGTTTCAGAAGTTGGTCGATGAGGAGGAACAGGAGCATCAATTATTTAGAGCGAGGGGTTGGTGCGAGTTATCATAATGCATGTCATGCTAGCCACCCTCGCTGAAGTCTGACTTTTATTCCACTTGTTTTTTTACACAGATTTATGCTATTTTTCGAAACCTCCCATGTTGTATGAAACAAGCTAAGTGAAAAGGTTCAAAGATGAGGAAGATGATAACTGCAGGACAATTTATCGTTTCTTTATTTCCTCATGTTTCTTTTATTAATTATCAGAAAATTTTAATATTGACACCACTTTTGTTTTCGAAAAAGGACTTAAATCTTAATATGCACTATAGAGTTTCACATGTGTAAACTTTAGAACTAACAAATGTCTGTCCCTCGTGAATTATTTGACCTTCCTTGTTTACATATACTGTATGTTTTCTAGCAGTCTTCTTTCATCATCTTGTTTGGCACATTACTGCATTTTTAGTGCTTTACCACCAAGGACTGGGCGGCAGTAGCTCGACTTGTGTAGTGACTTGGGCTGGGAATCGGAGGGTCGTCCGGTTAAAGTCTAGGTCGGACCAAGTTTGGAGAGTGGACTGGTGACTGGAGAGGTGCCAGTTTCTCCTCCTGGGCACTGACAAGGTGTCCTTGAGCAAGGCACCGAACTCCCCAGCTCCCTGGGTTAAACGCAGAGGTCAAATTTCATGTCTGTAGCAATTATGTGACAGAGTATATTCTGTATCCTAAGATTCGAATGAAAAAAAGTTTCTAAGCACCTTTTGTGTTAATGAAGTCAAGTCAATTTCAATTCCATAGCCCAGTATTAAAAATCACAGATTTGCCTCAAGGGGCTTTTAATATCTGCAAAATTTCTATGCAATGGCTGATTGATTAATCAAATAATCATTTCAGCTCTATACTGTGATGAATATTACAGATTGAGATTATCCCCATGAGCCACCTACTGCTGGCACAGGATCAGCTGCTGACCTGCAACTGACCCTCCACTGACCTCCTCTTCAGTGAACATGTGTCGATGACACACTTCCTGTGCAGCTGCATCAGTCAGTCATCACTGTACACCATTTGTTATTGTTGTGCAAGCTATCATTAGTGATTGCACAGTGACAGCATGAACTTAGGTTATTGCTGAGTTTGCTGTGATTAGTTTGAGACATTTTGATGGAAGATTGCCCATGATTACAGAAAATGTCATTTGAATGCGAGGGAAGAAAAACATCCTCTCACGCTGTTGCTGAATTCACAGCCTGAGTGTTCGTCAGTTCCAGTTTCACGTCCACTTGTGTAGGCAGACCCCACACGCACACGCACACGCACACACACACACGCACACACACACACACACACACACACACACACACACACACAGGTTTACACACAGACAAACAAGCTTACCGCCGTCTTTGTCAGCAGTATTGCACCACATTCCCCCGCCCTCACACTGTGTCTTGTCTGTACCACTGCAGCACGCTCCAAAGCTCTTTGGGGTGCTCCAGTAATTTCCTCTTGTCAAAGCTTCAGGACCCATAAAAATGCTCAGTGTCACACTATGGATTGTTCACGTGGTATGCTGCTAAGACGACCGCCTATAGCCAACAAGTCCTCTCTTATTTGTGTGTCAAGCATGACCTCTCCTGTGCATTTAAGCTAAAATAAGGGCTATGATCTATAAGTGAATACACACCTTTTCAAAGTGTGAAATATTTCCTTTTTTCCTGATTAAATGCCACACAGTGCGAGTGCAAAACTGTTCAGTGAAAAGGTCAGAACATAATTTTTTCCCTTTTAAGAAGATCTGCCTACACTCATACATTAGTTGCCAGAACTCTGTTCTTACAGGCGTACTAGATAAACCTTAAGGTAGAATGAGTCATGGCTCTGTGAATGATCTGAATTCAAATGGCTGTGATTGATATCCGCTTAGAGTATTAGGTTTTTGATCACTTTGGGATGTTTATTTTTCTGTTCGTTATTTCAGAGAATTTTTATTCTCAGATTATTGATGTATATTTTATATGAATTTGCTTACAGTATGCCTTTGATCTGTGTGGGTGGGGTTGATGTTTATTCTGTTAGTTAAAGCTGCCAATACTGCAGAGCAAAATGCATGCCCTATCTCTACTTGCGGCATCTAGACATGGAAAATTAAAATAACAGACAGGATACCGACAGTCAGGGTTGCATATATTTCCAGATACTTTGAGCCTCGGCTAAGATCTCTGCAGCAATTATAATGGGAGGGTGGGCCTGGTGGGCCCCCCGTTTCGTTTTATGTTGCTGCAGCAAGTGCTTGTAGAGCACCCACTGTCTCCTGGCATGCCGCTACTCATCAGAACCGCAATAAATCAATTTTCATCCTCACACCAGCCTCACCAACACCCTCCTCACCTCGTGCTCCCTTTTCTCTCCCCTGCCATGCTCCCATTTCGTTGCTCTTTTTCTTTAGCCCTCATTACAATGGTACCTTCACTCCACTTTTTGAAGCTGGGTGTTTGTTGCATATGAAATGCCATTCAGCTTGATCTGAAGCTGACATGTGTACACTGTATAAGAGTGAATAAACTGCCTGTATGCACACGTGTTCACAAATTGTAAGCACACTATGATATTATCCAGAGGCCTGTGGGCAATGTGACAGAAGGAAACAAATAACAAAAAATAACAATAATTAAATGGATAAGAAACGTAAAGTGCTCCAACATGAAACTAAGGTCGCTTTCACACCTAACCAAGCGGACTTGGTTCGCTTGGGGGGCTGAAAGTTGTAACATTATTGCATTTATCACTTTGTTCGGTTCCGCTTTCACACTGCAATTCCTGAACCGCACCAAACTTTCTGAACATCAACAGTCAGTACTATGTAACATCACAGACTACAAACGGGTGGACTGGCAGTCTTGTATTGTGCTTCGTTACATTATTTGAGGGAGTGCTACAACGTTAACGTTGCCTACCTACATACTAGTGAACACAACCATCACTAATGCTTCTTCAGGGATTGACGCTGTTAATTTTCTAACTTTGACAACATAACGTGTGACAATACATCAGCACAGAGTTTAAGGACTATGACTGTTGGTAGTTGTGATTAATTTTGTTCAAATATGTCAAATTGTGAATTTATGGGTTATGTTGTTCAGGCAATTGAGCTAAGCTAACTAACTGCTAATGGTGGTCACTTCTTGTTTGTTTTGGTCTGGAGCGCACGCTGTACGTCCTCCACCCAAGATACACTGTGTATAGCATCACTACGTCATGCACTACATACATTTGGTCCTGTGTTTGGTCCGGTGAGCTTTCACATTGCATACGAACCGCACCAGGGTTCACTTGCAAACGAACAGAGACCCCCGTTTTCAAGCGGACCAGAGTTGGTTTGTTTGGTTGGCACCAGAGTTCAGATGAGCTTTCACACCTGCCCTAATGAGGCAGACTATCTGAGGAAGGGAACGAGGACAGTGTGAAAGCGACCTAAGTGAGACCCGGTCTAAGGCTTTGTCTGTCAAGTGGAGTTCCTGCAGAAGTATGAGATGCGAGAGGAAACAGCAGTCCAGGTCCTTCTTTGTAAATGTGCTCCAGCCTCAGGACAGGTGCTGAAGGAGGGCCATTCTCAGTGGCCTCCTTGTGAATGGCTCTCGGTCAGCTTTGATATCATCTCCATATTAACTCAAGGGTACTTAGGAACAGACACACGTGCTTGCTGAAACATCGTGTTCAAAGAGCTTCTGTTTGTCCCAGTATATATAAATATGAGAGCCAGCACTGTTTATGAGATCAGTAGCCATGCACAGCACTATGATTTCACATCCAAGATTTATTCTGTGCATTGATTCTTGCATGAAAAGCTGCTTAATTTATCCTTTGTAACCGTGTAGGTCATAATACCTAATTTGTTGGTCAATTATGTAGCGATTATTTTCATCACTGATTCTTTCTGTGTATCTATTTGCTAACTCTACATAAAATGACTATACCATAAAAGATCAGATAATAGTGATAAATGGCCCACACAATTTCCCAGAGCCCAATGAGAGGTCTTTAATGGTTCTCTATTCAACATTCAAAGCATTAATATAGCAGCAAATAGTTATTTTGTGACGATATAGAGGTATACCTGAGCAGAAGATGAAGTCGTTCTCCCTCTGTGTTGTAAATCAAGGGTGTCCATGCTTAAATGTCCAGGCCAGCTATGTGAGCACGTCCCATTGGCCAGCATATCGCCCACTCTCAGTTTCCCCCTCAGGTAAAGCCTGTTAGCTCTGTTACCACTGTTGGTGTTGTTTCACTGTTAGTAGTGTATAGATACAGGAGACAATCAATATATTCTCAATGTGATATTTAACACTTTTCAAATGCTTTAAAATTTTTGGGTAGCTTACCAATGCTCCAAAATCTGAAGATAACCATTTGATGTAAAACAGAAAAAAAGCAAATATTTTTTTTTTTTGTCTGTCTAAAATTTACAAGTTGACATGAAATGAAATGAACTTTATCCCACGAGGTTAATCGGTGAAATTATTTTTTAAAAAAAAAAAGGTTTTCTCCTCCCTCCTCTGGATTTCAATCAGTATTCAATCAACAGTTCTTTTAGGCATTGACTAAATTCTTTGATGACTCCAGGGTCTTCTTCAGTTCTTCTCATTTAATCTGCAAACACTCTAAAAGGCAACCTATATATCAATATGCTTCTCCTTCATTGTTCCTTATGCTCTTATACTGTATATCCATAAAAAGGCAAACTAGATAATAAAAATACAAATTTGCTTTTTGTTCTCTCACCACCCAAATGACATCAACAACAACGTCCCACTGACAAAACGGGGCTTTAGCTTTGATATAGGGGTGTGTTAAACTTTCTCTTCCACCAAACCAGCTAATCTGAAGTGAAATACATCTGTCATATAAATCCTTATACATCTCTATGAATAAGAATTTGGTAGTGTTATCTCTCCAAGCTATGGGCAAGCACCTTTGATAAACACTTACCAAGGAATGATCACAAATCTTCTTTAACTGTGGTCCCAGCAAGATTGCTTTGCCTTTCTCACAGCTGCTCGTGCTCCCTTTCTGTAAAGAACATGATTGAAAAGCCTTTTCTTTAACCTTTTGGATATATGATGTAGTTCTACATTTTTTTTAAACATTTTTTGATAAAACCTACCAGGAGAAACTCAACAACAACAGCAGAAGTGCAACTCAAACAGTCTCAAGATACTAAAGCATGGCAGATAATCAAGTACACAATTACATAAAATAATCTTAACTGAGATTGTGGCATCCATCTTTCTTATAGTTATACAACCTGCCAAGCAGCTCATCAAGTGAAATATCCCCAAAGCCTATTTAGCACAACAAGGGCTATATTATACACAGTAAGCAGTACCTACATGACCTGTCTCATTCTATATTTCCTCTACTGTACTGTTTATGGACGAGGTAAACAACAGGATGCACAGAATACTGAATTAAATACAGATTAAAGCCAATAATCATTGACAACACACTAAACACTACTAGTGCAATAGTTTGAAATTAATAAATAATGTGATGCATTAAGACTGAATCTTACGGCATTAATGATGAACTTTAATCGCTATGTACGAGCACATACACAGAATTTGACGTCAGCTCAGCTGAGCTCTCTTTTGTTCATGCATACAACAAATATTTAACATTATAAAAAGCTAGAAAAACAATTTGAAGGACTAAAAAAAAAATCTGAAGGTTATTGCGCAATGTCTGGTTTATTGAGCAGCATGATGGACTGTGAGAAGAAACTGTTTGTTCTGGTGTGCAGAGCTCTGTAGCGCCATCCAGAGAGGAGGAGGCTAAACAGTTTATTTCCAGGGTGTGAGGGGTCTGCAGAGATATATGTTTTAGTATTGCAAAGCATGATATTGCATAGCATGTTATTTAATTCACCCCTTGTTCTTTAGATTGTGTGTTTGTAAATTACATTGTAAATTACTGTTGTCTCTACTGTTAGGTGTTCATCATTTATAATAAGATCTATAGCTGCTTATTCTACGCAGAGATTTGATCAAAACACAGCACTATATGATCATTATTTTTGTTCTTCCCTTAATAAGTGTTCTTGTGCTACAGGTCTGGCATGATAAAACATAATATGACATGATATATTGTAAACACACTGCGCAAGATAGAATTTCCTTTGTCGTAGCTATCTGCCTCGTACCTCACAATAAACTTGGACCAGCGCTGCGGTGGAGGCAGGAGTTAGGGACTGTCATAAAAGAGATTAATGTCCTGAGCCCTGTGTTAGATGGTGAGGCCATATCAGACTACAGTTTAACCTGTATGCCTGTGTGACATATCCAGCTCCTATCACAGCTGCAGGAGGCACTAACATTTTGACAACAGTTGTTTGTCAGTCTGAAACCTAATGTGATTGGATGTGTCCACTGGTTCACCCGTCCATCAGGGTAGCACACTGGTAAAGGACTGTAAATGTCTGTTCTTTTTGGAAGAGACATTTACTACACAGAGGAAAAAAATCTGAAAAAAATTAAGCCCTGTTTTATAAATGGGAGAAAAATAAGACCAGCTACATTTGTATGACATAACCCTAATTTTGTTTCCTTTGATATAAAATCTTTTTCCATCTTTATCTATCCATAAAAGAAAATATTACATGTTGCTGTGTTCTGTCTGAAAGGATACAGCTAGCAATATTTCATATTTTCTTGTCGTCAACATATCCTACAATGACCAAAACCAACAAATAAATGTAATTCAGTATTTTAGGTCAGATCAACATACATTGTCCTGGTACTGCAAATCTCACCAAAAGTGTTTTACCTGCAGAAAATTCTAACAACATCATAGTCAATGCTACCTACATCAACGTTAGCCGTTGACTCCGCTACAACCAGTCCGCTACAGGACTGTCCTTAGAAGCACTCTGCGCGGTTGGCAGAAAATCCTGTTATTGTGTTAACTCTGAGCAGCATGTATGGAAATAAATGACAATAAAATCTTTTTCACTCTTGCACATGAACTTCCACACATGTTGTCCCTCTGCTGCTGTGTGCCGTTATAAAACTTTTGTGCACACGTAAATTAGGGATGCACAAAAACTTTTTTCTATATTCAGCCAAATGAGTGAAAAGACCAAATGTTTTTGCCCAGATTGTTTTTTCGGAGCGACCTATGTGGAGTTGGGTGCGTTGGGAGTATGTGTGTGCGTCATAAATGCATCATGTTGGCAGTGTGAAAGCATTTTAAAGTGTCAAAATGTCTGCTAAGACTGCAAGGCCTTTGGCCAGGTTTATTATTATTTTTTGTTTCAGTCAATTTTCATTTCATCTCCAACGTGAAGGTACTGCCAAAGTAAAATCTGAAATATAAGACTGAAGTGTCCAGTGTTTGATTAGGGATTGACACATCCCTAATCCTAAGGGAGGTTTTGTTTTGTTTGGGCCTGAACTTTTAGCTCATGGCCTGAGCAACATAAGTCTTAAGAGATTCAGATTTACTTGCACTGCCCACACCAAAGTAAAACAACTGGACACAACAGCAGGACAGCAAAATAAGTTGAGCTCGCTCCCCCAGTGCTCCTTAACACTGTCAGGGAGTTATCAGATGTCATGCTTCCTTTTCACCATGTCCCAGTGGCTCATGTGGCATGCCAAAATCCCTTCCCCTCACCATTAATCTCGCTGTAAAGATGATGAAAATGTGTTACCCTTTCTCCTCTCTCAGCCTGTCCTGCTGTCTCCTATATCCCTCCATGACCAGTGCCCTCCCTCCCCTCCTGCACTTTACAGTCCTTTAGACTTTAGACACTGAGATAACGTCTAAATATCTGACACTATTTTTATTTTTTTTATCTCTCCCAGAGGGCTCTTTGTCAGCTTCTTATCAGAATGTCAGGATTCTGCTTGAGTAAGTAAACAAACAAGCAGCAGCAGAAATGATGTATCAGAGCTGCCACCAGTTGGGGATGAGCTGTCAGTCGCTCTGCTGAGCTAATGATCACGGTCAGGCACTCTGGGTATTGAAGGTTTCTAATTCAGGGCATGTTTTTCTTCTTTCTTTCATGCATGTGCTGTGGGATACTTGATGTTTGGAGTCTTGATTCTGCATCTGTAGATGGGTCAAAATTCCCAGCAGCTAGTTTGTGACGATAGTTCGTCAAGTGACACAGGACATCGACTTTGATCATGGCTGCAAATGAGGGCTGCAACCAGTGATTTCCTAGAGCTCAAAATGCTGCTCTACATAGAATATGCCATTTTTCTTTGGCTGTTTCAAACATACACTAAGAGGCATTAAAAACGCAACATTGTATTTTTTCGATATTAATTTGAATTTTCAATAATTTATTGGTCGACTTCACTTGGTATGATACTGAACATGAATGAACAAAAGCAACAATAGAAAAATTAATCGACATGGATTACAAATGTCAGTATCTTGTGTGATCGTCGTGGCATAGACATGATGAGCGCGTTGATTTTGGCCGCTGGAATCGCTTCCCACTCTTCCAAGAGTGCAGTACGGAGATCAGCAACCATCACCGGCAGTGGAATACGATGCCGTGCACGGCGATCCAGATTGTCCCAAATCGGATTCATATCCGGTGAATAAGGCGGCCAGTCCATAACCTGCACATTATGTCTGTGCATAACGTGCCTGCAGGCGTGAGATAGTGCATCTGTGGACGCCAAAATGCCTGGCTACCCTAGCTTCGGTCATTCTGGATCTCAGCATACCAATGGCCTGCTCCATCATGTTTGCTGCTAAGCGTGGCATGGTGACCGTCTGTGACAACTTGCATTTTTCCTCCGGATTTTTAAAGCCTTGACCAGGTGAGCTCAAATCACCAAAAGAACTCATTGAAAGCTTTCAAACAATGACATAACAAATCACACATGCAAAAACAGGGATTGGTACCGTCTGCCACGTTAATTTATTGTTTGCGCTGAAAAATGTGGCTCCATAGTTTCAATAGCCACGAGTGGTAGTAAACAAAACATTTTTTTGTCTACAAAGTAGTTGTATCCAATTTTATTTTACATTGACTTTGTTGCATTTTTAATGCCTCTTAGTATATATTGTAGATAAATGAAATATGTTGTTGCTCAGTGTTTTATGAATAGGTTTAGTATGATCATTTTGGAACATTTCCTCCAGCATGTTTATTGCCCTTAATGGAAGCAGATATCAGGCATATTGTGACAGTATTGTAGATCAGGAGTGCCCACACTTCCTATCATGCCGGTTCATGCTCATTTATAGTTTTAACCATGAGTGAGGGGGTGTTACATTTCTTGACGCCGGCTGTGTCTTCTGTGTTGAATGACAAAGGGTTGACTCAAGTGTCTCATATTGCACTGCGTGCAACCATATTGTTGATCAGAGTGTGTGCTGTTAGACAATCTGTGATGACACCAGTTTGGTACAGCCTCAAGCTGCTTTTCTGAATTGTACCCCTTGAAAATGAAAAGAGTGACAAATTAGGCAACATGTACACCAATATATCTGTGATAAGATAATATAGTATGCACCATAATCTATCATATTTGCCAGATTGGGGTGATTTGTTCTAACTCATTAACCTAATGCTGAATGTTGAGGCCACCTGTTCTTGTGACACAGTCACTGAATCGTGGGTTTCACTGATCAAGGATGCCAATTTCGATTTTTTTTTTCTAACCGTCACCTGGCACTTAACCAATCATTAACTGTTAACCAAACAGGCTGAATCCATTATTTCCACACAAAATAGGTGACCCAGGTTCACCCATTTGGGAGAGTTACCATAGCAGCCACAATTGCTGCATCCATTGTCATGGACACATACAGCCACTGTCTCAGAATATCTCCACTGCATCAATGAATTTAGCTGCAGGGTTTGCAGCTGTGTGTTTGTGGAGAGAGAGAGGTGAGGCAAAGGAACTGATACGTTTCCATTTTATCAAATGTAACAAAGCACACAGAGTCTGAGATGCATAAAATGCACACTTTGAGTCTGCAATTCTCGAGAAAGATTAAAAATTTCTGTCCCTCCCTCTACAGCAGCCTGTTTTTTGCAAGGTTAATCAATCAATCACAGAAAAATCTAGGGCTGCAACAAATTATTGAGTAAATAAGTTAAAACCGATCTATGTTATGGTATGCAGTACACAATGTGAAAACATGATGAGTATTGCTGATTTTTTTTCTTTGTTTTATGAAAGGAGAGGACAAAAGAGACTGAAGGACTCCATCTTATCTCTTTACAAACTAATGTGATATTATTTTATGTACACTTCATATCCAGGTCAAGTCACATTTGTAGACAGACATTTTTCGTAGAGGGGAAAGTGAATTTACAGACAGCTTGCTAACTAGTGGTGGCACTATAGAGATCCTAGACGACCCCTCCCACCACACACACACACACACACACACACACACACACACACACACACAGTTTGACACACGTTTTTAACATCATTGCTTGAAGTGAAGTTTTACTGCAGATCATTATTTGGCCAAATCAGCAGGAGGACGGCAACAGTACGAAGGTTCCATTCAGTTGCGTTGTGTTCAAGCTCTGTTTGGTTAAAAAAAAAAAAAAAAAAAAATACTACTTGGCAAGGGTAAATTATAACATTATCATGATGTGTTTACACGTAATTCAGTAAAATGAAGTTTGTACTCTTCAAGCATTGCTCCTGTCTTTTGATGGGGACTCCCCACCCATAAAATCATACATGTATCTATCACAGAATTCCTGTTTTGCTTTCACGCCACAAATGAGCCGCTGCCATTTACTCTTGTTTTTCTCCCTGTCCTGTTGTTTGTCTGAGCTTGACTGACATTCTCACCAGACAAACCAAACCAAATAGGTGGTGACTGGTCTCAGTTCAGTTTATACAGTGCACCAAAGAAACACCTCATTTCTTGGTCTGAGCAAAGCACAGTAGTCAATCAGCAGTATGTCATAGCACAGTGGAGGTGACAGAGTGGCTCATCAGTTCATTACCTCTGTGGAATTTTACCCTCTGCTTCTTACAACCTGCCCCGATGAGATTCTTCCCTATAAAGCAACCTCTCTCACTCTAATTTTCTCAGTTTTTGGAGAGACAAATTTTGTTTTATTTGTGACCCCTGTCCTCCAAATACTCAGCCTATCACAAAAATGTCAAACGAACATGCCAGATCTATCTTGTATCTTAAGCTGCCTTTACTTTCCAGCCTACAATCACTGGTACTCAATGAGTCCTTGGTGATGCTTTTCAGGCGGCAATCCTTCACCCATTGTAATATCTGTCAAAGAGAAAGCGAGGGGAAGGAGCTGAGGGATATAATAGTGGCTAGCTCACCCATGCATATGTATGAAACTTTTGTACCTGCCTCACACGGTCATTTAATTCTAACTTGGTGGACATTTTAAACTTGCTGGAATATTATTCAAATCACAGAGCTCTGTGAAACGAACACATTTGAATGAATTGCATGAAAAGTGAACTTGGGGGTTAGAAGTGTCTGGTATAGCTCTCTCATCCTTAGTGTTTTTCAGTGTAATTTACAAGGGGCAATTTTGTTCGGTGCAGCAAGGATGTCAAAATGTGCGGGCATAGGTTTGATCTTAATGTTTGACAGTTTATTTTACATTGCATGTAGGATACAATTATAAAAAGAACATGCAATAGCATTTACATCATGTCATACATTGGCAAATTTGTCCCACTCTAGCACTTTCAGTTAATTATCGTGAATCTCTCTGTGTTATGACAGCTGTGTAGGGGAGTATGAGGAGAAAAAATGTAGCACATACAGAACTAGGTTATTACTATATACAGTGATTCAAGCATCATCATACAAATCAGCTGTCTTTTTTTGCAGTATCATATAAGATTCTTATGGATGTTATCTGTTTGTATTTTTTCTCTTTTAATGCCTCAGTTACACTGAATTTGATTTGTGGCTGACCAAGTGTCACACTAATGACAGTAATAAAAAGACTGTGAACCCCATTGTAAATTAAATATGCAGGTCATTTTCAGCACGTATCTAGCAATAGTTTGATCAAAAGCTGCATTAATTTTGTTTTTTATTTGCCACTTGGGGCATATTTACACACCATCCACATTACTTTGGAGTTCTGTCTCTTGCCAACTGATAACATTTACCCTTAGAGTATATCCACATAGCTGTCAGTGCTTGGGCTTTTAGAGGGAGATAGCAGGTCAAGGATATATGCCACATATAAGTGGGGATCTGAAGATTATTTTTTTTTTGAGTTTATAGTGCAAAAGGGCTTAAAATTAGGGCTGTCGAATTTAGCATGTCAACACGGATTAATCCATCATCAGAATTAATCTGATGTTTAATGCAATTGACCCATCTGCATCCCAGAATGACTCTGAATGTCTCCAGGGTGACTTATGGACTATTAAACTCCACAACAATCCCCCTCATTGTTCACTGTGGCTGCTCTGATGTTCACATGCTACTGATCGAGGCTTCCTGAGCAGTTTAGGAGTTTCCACAGTCACCAAATATCCACTTCTATAGTCTCTAACTGGAGGAGACGCAGAGCATCATCTGATGCACAAGTATAGTGGATCAGATAGACAAACATTGGTTGATTGTGGATAAATGAGTGTTTAAAATTTATTGTCATTATGACAACAAAATCGTAGAGTTTCTCCCTTTTCAGTGTACAACAATAAAATAAGTAGAAAAATAATAAATAAGTAAAAATAAGTTTATAAAGCTTATAATGTAAATACAAAATAAGTATAAAAAATTGCTTTGTGTACAAATATGAATTTGCAACATGGATAAATACTGAATATTTTAACAGGAAATGTACAAATGTATTGCACCGGCTGTTAGACTACTGTATGTACAGAATAATAAATTATATTACACAGGGTGTTTAATAGAACAGAAACGGTGATTGTTGTTTCTTGAGTCTTTACTCATGCAAAATCAAATGCAATTGATATAAAAATGAATGATATTTAATCGTGATTGATCAAAATTAATCAACAACAACCTGTGATTAATGTGATTGAATTTTTTAATCATTTGACAGCCCTTCTTAAAACATTATGATGAAAACATATAGTGTCATTCAAAGCTTAACGTTGTGTCTCATTTCAAATTTGGAGTTCATACCATTCGTTACACAGATTTGAAACAATGTTGACCACTTCAAAATTAAAGTAGAATCAAAAGTTCCTCAAAAATACCACATTCAGACACCAAGACAATACTGTAGACAAATCCATGCTGTAATTTGGTGTCAAAAATTGTTGACATTTGTAAATTTCTGCAAGGATTGCATTTCTTGGTGAGGATTTATGGGGCTGTGATTATAAATATCCTGCTTGGTGTACTTCAAAAATTGACCAGTCTTTGTATAAACAACAATTTTATTATGCAGATCAAATAAAACTAGTATTCTACAGTGATTGTAAGCCATATTTCTGAAATCTGATTCAGTGGTGTTTAATTGTGCAGTGGATGAGTCCACCCGAGCGCTTTTTCTAATTTTAAAGGTTAGCTTTAAACCGTGGAAACCAGAACCAGCAGCCTGGGTCTTTGGTCAACTCTAATGTTGTCCAAGGTAACCCAACACTCACGATGTTACTTGCTTACTCCTTCCATAGTCAATACAGTCATTTGTTGTGTGGGTGTGAAGATGGGGGGGAATAACATTTTTTTTTTTTATCTTCAATATGACAGATTTACTGATGCTACATTTTCATCTACTCAGATATATATTTTTTCAGTGCTTTATACTACCTTTGTGGATACTCAGAACCCATTTTTATTCAGATATGTTCAGGTCCGAGGTCAAGCAGCCTCTTATGTCCAAGCTAGTTTTTCCCCTCTCCAAAATGTAGCTGAACCTTGGAGCATGGTTTAGTCTATATTAATATAATGGCAATATCTGCACTTTAGCTTTAAAACTGAGCCTGCTCACAGCCTACCTTTTCAAAGACAGTAATATTGGCAGGGAGCTCAATACTCACTCTCCTTTTTATCTCTGTTTTGGTTTCAAGGACTCATGAAAAAAATATCTGGCTCTTGAGCTACCAAATGCTTCACTGTGTCCAGTAACAGTAATTGTTTCTGTCATTTGGTGTTGGACAAGTTGAACAATGTTTTTATGTGAGCCTTTTTGTACTAAAAACTGCTGTGGCTGGAAACCAGGTTGATGTGAAAAAATATTACAGCCTGGAAACCAAAATCCTGAGCTTTAATACCCTAAAAAGCTCTATATATCTGAGAGGAACTGCAAAGTTTGGTGATAATACTTTGTGAATTGTTCACCTTAAGCAGCACCTTTCACATTACATATAGCCATTTGATCCATTATTTAATAGTGCTGGAAGAAGCCAAGAAGTTTAGCAATAGCGCTCTGAATGGTATTGCATTTGACAAGAATTCTTGAACTCTATTGACTGACCAAAAGCATTATGTTGTCTCGAAAGTGCTGAAGCATCTGTCAATTGGTCTTCACAATCCCATTATGAACGTGATTGTTGTATCCGCTGTTCTCACAGCCAGTATCCTCATTACCACTTAGTCTATAAGTCTACTGGCTGTTAGCAACTAGCTGACCTGGCTCATGGCCCTGCTAAACCAGTGAAGCATGACGAACCATGTACTCTAGTTATTATTTACCGCACAGCAGATACCATAAAGTGTTAGTATGTTTAAGAGCTTCACCATTACTGGTGCATGAATTGCCATTTCCAGTTCCCTCGTTTACATTTAATTATTCTTTCTCACAGAGAAAGCAACACATGTTACTCCTTCTGATAATTACAGCCCATAGAAAAATGTCAAATGCTTGGCAAATCATGTTGTTGGAGGTGCCTGTTCTCAGTTTTCAAATGAATGCTTTATCTATGACAAGAGGCATGCCAAAGGCAAGAACTGAGGAGAGGTTTGAAAGGGTTTTATGCAGCTGTTATCATTACTATGAATTAGTTTGTCAAAACTTGTCAGAAAGAAGTGACAGCAGACACCTGGTCTTGATTGTTCCCCATCTGATGACTGTGAGGGTTGTTTTTCTTTTTTTGTAGACGAGTTACTATATTAAAGCACGTCATTTAATTTCATTCATATTCTATATCCACTGAATCCTTTTCATGATTGCAGATGACTACAAACTTTTCAGTGAAAAGAGAGACTCCTTTGATAGTTTTGTTTTTTGAACTCCCTCTGACCATGATTTATATTTCTGTCATCATAGTTTACATTTGTTTTACACAGGTAGTGAACCTCTAATATGTTTACACACCGTTTAAGAGTCATTCAAATTAATCAAACACATTTTACTCCCACTTTAGTGTTCGTATGATAATTAGGCTACATCAAATACAGTAACACCCACAGCTATAGTTTTGTGCACTCAGATGCAGTGCAGTTCTTCGATGGCCGTAATGATAGAGCTAGAAAGTTGTTCTCATCATCTAAACTAAGTGCTACATAATATGTAACTGAATCCTATGTCTTTCTGACTTTCTAATCCACTGATGAAATATTCTACACAATGTAGCTCAAAGATGTAAACAGCAATTTTAGGCTGCACCCCATCATTTTGTGCAAAAGGTTTTAATTCTGTGTCATAATGACAAATCATGGAACCTGAATATAGCTAATTTATTTAAAAAGAAAAAGAAAACACTGTATTTTTGTTTTTTGAAGGTGGCTGTGCCTCAGTGGTAGAGCAGGTCTGCCACCAATCAGAAGGTCGCTGATTCACTTCTACTGAATGAAGTAACAACCTATTTTGCACTTTGTTACTGGACTTAAGTAGAATTACAGTAATGAATGCACCTGGAGTTTGCATGATTTGACTCATGGTGAGTTAGTTTTACCCAAATCAGTTACTTTTTTTAATGAAGTAACTGGTAACTGTAACCAACTATTATTTTCAGTAACTAGCACAACAGGACATATAATCCTATAATACTGTCCAAGCCTATTGAGCACTCATTGGTGTTCATCATCAGTGATTTTTTTTTTTTTTTTTTGCAGCACTATACACTCACTGACCACTTCATTCAGTTCATTAGGCTGTTGAACTACTTGTTAACTCAAATATTTAATCAGGCAATGACATGGCAACAAATCAGTGCATTTAGGAATTTTAGACATGATCAAAACAACCTGTTGAAGTTCAGACTGAGCATCAGAACGATTTAAGTGACTTTGAACATGGCATGATTGTATTTCAAGAAACAGTATTTCAGAAACTGCTTATCGACTAGCATTTACATACACAGCGATCTAAAAAAAAAAATCTCCAGTTAATGACAGCTGATGATGCCAGAGGTCAGAGGAGAATGACTGTTTGGAGATGGAAAGGCAACAGTAACTCAAATAACCACTTGTTACACCCAACCCATGCAAAATATCATCTCTGAATGCACAACTGTTTGGCACAGTGTACCTGAGTATTGTTGCTGACCATGACCATCCCTTTATGACCACTTCTTCCAACAGCCCAAATCATCTAAAGTTTCTTCAACGTGACATTGAGTTCTCCAATGGCCAAGCCAGTCCAAGCACCTTTGAGTTGTGGAGAGATTTGCATCATGGATGTGCAGCTGACAAATCTGCAGCAGTTGCATGATGATGCCATGTCAATATGGACCAGAATCTCAGAGGAATGTTTTCTAGGACCTTGTTCAATCTATCCAACAAAGGCAACATGGGGTCAAACCGGGGACTAGTAAGGTTTGCAGATGAGTTTAAATACATTTACTGTTAAATCAGGCTCTTTAAATTGAATGAAGGAATTCTTCCATACCATCATTTTTTCATGAATGTCAGAAAATGAAAAAAAATTCCCACAGCCCAAGGTGACTAACTTGTATTTGTATTTGGTATTTTTTTTTCTTTACATCCTAACAGTTATCAGTAGATAAAATGCTCTGACGGGAAAACAAAAAAACAAACAAACAAACAAACAAACAAACAAAAACATATGTAACTTGTGTTAGTGCAAACACATCTGGCAGCTGCTGCAGGACTGTAATATGACCATCATTTTGCGTCACTGAAGTATTCCACACGCTGCTAGCTTGACAGCTGTGACTGCTAACAATAGACAGGTTTGTTATTTATGTTCATTATCATAATTATCGGGGAGTAGCTTTGGATGGGTGCCAGGCTGTCATTGTTGTCGACTTGCCAACATTCTTACTGGATATTTAAGGACTTTGGAGCTAGTTCTCTTCGCTATTTTTAATGTAAAAGAGTTAGCACCACGAGACTGTTTTATTTATTTATTTATTTTTTTGTTTTTGTTTTTTTTTGCTCCTGCTGTTTTCTTAATATTACCAACCCTAGCTTTTAGGAGCTGCTAATGTCATACTTGATTGTTCTATTAGTAATTTCTCATCAACTGTCTGTTAATCGACACATTGTGCAACTCCAGATGTATCTGTCTTGAAGTATTTTTTACGTTTTCAACAGCCACACTGATATGTCACACTTGACACTGTCCGGTGTATTTGCTTGGAATATTATTGACTCAAAGTACTCTCATTTAGACTTGTCATTTTGCTCTTCTCTAGTAAGACAGGTTCACTGACACAACTGAGTTCAAAAAGGCAACACCAAAATATGATTTCAGTTGATGATATACTGTGAAACCATATTAGTTGTTTTGAAATGAAAATAATTCACTCACAGTGAAAAGTGTTTCAAATGATAAACCTTGAATCACCAACTGTCATCATTTTTTTTTGTTTTTATTTGTAGTGGAGGAACTAAAAAAAAAAAAAAATCTTTTGAGTGCCTGAAAACAAAATTCAGAATAAGTGAAGCTTTGTTTTACAGTATTTTGTGGTGATACTTTTCCATTCAGCAGAGTCTTTTCAGTGTAAGTATGTATTTATAGAAAGACAAAAAGCACTTTCAGAAAACAGTGAATTTAATGATGAAAATAATAAGCATGATTGATGTTAATTAAAAATACTTAGTTTACATGTGAAGCTGTTAAGAAGGCTTGGATGGTTAGAAGGCTCATTAGAAGTTAAATTTCCAATAGTTTTGCATAATTTATAAACTCATTAAGATAAATACAGACTATGTCCCCTTCATTTTATTTATTTCCACAGATGTATATGAGCAAAAGAGTATGTTAATTCTTACACTCCATTATACACCAACTGGAATAATAATGTGTCTTATAATTGTAAAGATTTCACCACTACATGCTATATTATCTCCTTGCACTGAGATAACAGAAGGCAATTAGGTGATATCCTATTTTTTTCTTCTTGCTCTGTTGGCTTCCCCTCGCCTTATTAACACGGATCATAATGGCAAACTGCACAGCTGCTGTGGTTATGACTCTTTCGCACACTGTGCTCTTTAGAGACTTTGTATACATTAGTTTATTAGCTTAGGGAAATGTCTTTCTCTCTTAATATGACAGTAGTTTGATTTCTTCAATATAATAATCAGAACTGGTTATACAACAAATTATTCTGACTAACGTTAATGTGGATCAGGATTTGAACACTTGATGTGACTTATTTGTCACATTATGACACACAAAGCACTCAAAAATGTAATCTACCTGATATACCAATGCAGTGATTGGACCAAAGATGACTACTTTTCCCTATGTGACACCAATGCCTCAAGTTCACAATAAACCATTATTAAAAAAAACATGTATTGCTGGTTTTCCTGACCTCAAAAGACCAAGGCTGAAGACTGAGACATTTAAACAGCTTGCCATCGCACCTCCACCACAGAAAAATGTAATCCACCCTTTTCCTTTTTAAATATCAGTTAGCCTATATCTTTTTTTTTAATCCCAGTATGACTTCCCACTGTTGCATCAAATGATGATCTTACCAGAATAGAATATGAGGATGCTGCTGCTGTGAATACTTCCCTGTCTCTCCTACTGTAGTGTGTGTGTGTGTGTGTGTGTGTGTGTGTGCGCACACTGAGAGCCACAGACCTCCCCTCTTATTATGCCATAAAGAGTGAAAGTCATTAACCACTGGGTGGAGCTGTCACACTCTCTCCATTTCTCTCTCTCTCTCTCTCTCTCTCTCTCCTTGACTTCAGTCTCTCCTGCAAAACCATCGTCTCCTATCAGTATGTCTTTCTCACCTCATCCTTCTTTTGTTTTCCTATCTACTGGTTAAGATTGCACATAGCAGCGAGGCCCTCTCTCTCTCTGTTTCTTTCACCCTGTGTGTTGTTTTTCATTTTCTCAGGTTGACCTGACCCCTTTCCTTCAACCTCATCTACTGTTACCTTCACAACAGGTAGGGGCAACTGTAGTTCAGAAGCAGAGCAGGTCTTCCACCCATCGGAAGGTCGGTAGTTCGATCCTTCAGTCCACACGTTGAAGCGTCCTTGGGCAAGACAGTGAACAACAAATTGCTCTTGACGGCAGTGCCATCAGTGTGTGGATCAGTAATTTGGATTAGTTCCTGATTGGCAGGTTGGCATCTTCCATTCCAGTGTATATGTGTGTATAAATGGGTCAGTGTTGGCATACATTAATTCATTTACAGTACATTTTACTGAAGTAGCCAAAAACTAACAAGGATTTTTATGGTGCCCGGTAACTTGTTGAGAGGAAATTAAGGAAATGTTTTTGGAAGTAAAACGAGTTTTTGAAATAATAAAGACTTCACAGTATTTACGTGTTTTCAACAAATTTGGCCAAAATGTTCTTATTGCCACATCCCTAATTGTTAACATTGCTAAACATTAAAATGATACACTGAATTATCCATGTAAAGCTCCATAAAGTGGAATATCGACCACACAATGTTTTGAATGTACTCGTACAGAATATATCCATCCATCCATCCATTATCTACCGCTTATCCTCATAGGGTCATGGGGGGGCTGGAGCCTATCCCAGCTGTCTTAGGGCGGAAGGCAGGGTACACCCTGGACAAGTCGCCACCTCATCACAGGGCACATAGAAACAGACAACCACTCACACTCACATTTACAACTACGGTCAATTTAAATTAGCCAATTAACCTAATTACAGAATATATATTAATATCTATTAACACAAACCAATCAAACCACAAGATGAAACGGACATACTGTAGGTTTAAATGCTCTACTTACTATGAAATACAGAAAAGGCTACAGATGCTGTATTTTAGTATTTTACAGTAAGAGGTTGAGTGTTGGATGTCAGGTCCTGGACTTGATGTCTCAGACGACAATAAGTGTGCTATTCTCAGTCCTTGTAAATGCAGCTTGTAAATGCACACACTCACCAGCAGGGTTTCTCCTTTCATGTGAGATATTCAATTTTTTTTCCAGATTTTATTTTTATTAGAAGTATGTGTAAATACAAACAAAACAGGAAGAGAAGAAGCAGCAAATCTGTTCTATTCCTCTAAGTGTTTGCACTAACAAAAGTCAAACATCAGGTGAAATAAGGAAACAGGTCTCCTCATGTGGGCTAAACATTTTGTCATAGACATGGACTGGGCAGCTGCTGCTTGTTGCATACTGTTTTTTAGACAACTTGTTAACAAGTACTGTACAGGATTATGATCTGTTTAACTTACTACCACTACAGCTCTAATCAGTTTATGGTATTTGTCCTCATTCCTCGATGTGTGCGAGTGTAGATTTCTGTCGGCTGATGACGTGCTATTATTTTGATAGCTCCTGGCACCACCTCATTGCTTTATTATTGTATATCGCAGAAACTGTGGTATCAGGCTAGTCGTTATTGAACAGAAGACAGTAAGACACCTGCAGCTTCTGTCTTCATTAATAAGTCCGAGTGACAAGGGAACATGTGCTGAAGAAATTTCACATTTCAAACTGGAAACAATCTGTAGGATGGATTAAAATTATTGTAAATGATATAAACAACCACTTTCAAACAATGAGTCTTAAACTCACTAATCACTAACACCTATGTATATAAACATAATAGAGATAATTTTTAGAAATAGATTTTTTTTTTTAAATTTCAGAAATATTTTTAGCACATGGACATATTAGCTTGTAAAGTCATTGGCAGATATATGACACAAATAAGTACACTTTACTGAAACTACTTTGAGCTCTGGGAAGAGTGATGTTGGTGGATAAATCACATACATGACTTGCAAAGTATCTGAGAGAAACTACAAGTGTATTAACTGTAGCAAGGTTACATAGCAGGAATAAATCTAACGTCTAAGTAGAGGACATCAGCAGAGCTGTGGCGCTGTAGGATTTATGTATGGAGGACAATTTATTAGCTTCAATAACTCTCGCAGATACGTAAAGGGGTATGTAGAGGGGTGGTAAGTCAATCCAAGTTCCTTCCCAGTCGTCTATTTGACTTGCTTTGCTTTTTCAGCAGGTGCTGTTTTGACTGAACACATTTGTTTTGGAATATATTGTTACCAATTACCAACATTGCTGTGATTAAGAGCTTCTTTCCATTATTGATTTTCTGATGAATGTCAGAAAATGGTTAAAAAAAAATGCCTTAGGTTCTCAAATGTGAAATCACCAAAATAGTTTGTCTTGCCTGAGCAACCTCACTCTATTCATATTCAAATAAAGAAGCATAGTATATTTTGGTAGCTGAACATAAATGTGAATATACTGTATGCTCAAATAAACACTTGAGCTCAGCTTCCTAACTTGTGATGTGTGATGAAAAATCAACAGTATTTGGCATTTGTTGACTGTAAATGCCAGATTAAGTTATGGCATCACAATGTGACACATCTTGGAGGTCAAATTTCAATTTTCCTTTTTCCCCATGGTGTTGCTGCCTTGCTTAATGCTTCAGGCATTGTTGATGTGCTGCACACAAGCAGCTCACCTCTGTCTATCTATAATATAATGAATGATGTGAAATATGCTGACCGGCTTTGTTAGACTATTCTGCACATGAATGAGGTTTTGAGGGAACAATATGAATATAAAGGATTAGATTTTAAATGTGATATACAACAGAGGAAAAGCAGAGCAAGCTTGGTTGTTGATCACAATCATGACATGACATGAAGGTTTCCTGTTTGATCTTCAGGACAGTATATTTCACCTCTGTCCATCAGTGTCTGGGTCTTTTAGGAAGAAGCACAAACATGATTCCTGCTCCATGGGTTACATGAAGGGTGTTCCTGCACCTTTGATGGAATGCGGTTGATGTACATTTATTAGTCATTTATTACTGTGCATCGGGTGAATCTCTAATGTATAGTACATATGCATGCTTTTTAAAAGCCTTTGTGCATGCAAAAAGAAACATATAGTGTGTGTGAGCAAAAAGGAATGCCAAGGTCTTGTTAGGTATTGATCAGCAGAGTGGCTGTCTTAAATGATGCCAAGATAAATCATGCCATCGCTCACTGTCTTTGGGTTCACTGACTTGTGACGCCTCTGCCCTTTACTTGTCTATTACTTAGTACTTATCTAAGAGTGGAGGTGAAGTTCATTCCTCCGTGGCACATACCTTTGGTTCATCCTGTTCTCTTATTAGGGGTTAGTATTATCTAGAGTGAACCCAGTGTTTCCTCTGGTTCCTTAAAGCCTCCACAGATTAAATGGGTTTAAGGCTGTTACATTATGTACATCTGCAACAAGTCTTCATACTGGTTTACTTTTGAGGTGAGTCTGCCATGTCAAAATTGCAAAAGAAGCATACTGTTTTTTTTTTTTGTTTTTTTTTTTTACATTTTATTCAATTCTCTGTAAGAATGTGTATTCTTCTTTCTTTCTTTGCCCTCTTTTTCTCAGCATGCAGTGGTGAAAAGATTTTCACAACATCCATGTGTTTTTTTAATAGGTCCTGGGGAGTACTGCATATGTTTTTTATTTTTTAAAAAAGTTTAGCAATCAAAGTTTGAAAATAAAAAATAAAAAAAAAACAACGGTTAATAAATTTATTAGACTACCACCCATTATAAGGTGTTTTCCACCACTGCCCTAAATTAACAGAGCTGCTGATTACCAAAATATGTTTGTAATGGTTTTGTAATGGTTAATCCACCAGTATATGCAGGATATGTTCCTCTTCAAATATTTTGTTATCTGTGATTTTTCAAATTTAATGACAAAAAGAAGAACAAATAACAAAGCACATTATTACTGTTTGATTGAGATTTACTTTCTGAACAAAAAATGTATTTCAATGGTTGTATGTTATTCTTGATTAATGTTATTCTTGATGACTTCCAGTGTTCTGGCTCAAATATATCAAAACATGATTTCAGTTTGAAATTCCTCACTCATGTTCAACATGGTTAAGTGTAGGGAACTCAGTGTTGACAAAGTATTTGGACACAGAAAGCAAATAAATGGAATGAAATGAATGATATCTTAGGTTATATTGCACAAGTTTTCATTTTTTAATCCACCATGAGTGTTAGTTCTATGCTAAATCAGTGCACTTTTTTTTATCAAAGGCTTCATCCCAAATATCTTAAATTATATCCGCTTTTCCCTCACCTGTGTCTTTTCCTTGTATCTTAGTTCCTCCCAATAGGAAACCATGCAAGGAGAGAAAATATTCTTTTAGAGGAATGAGATATTCTTTCCTCTTGAGGCATCTTTTTCTGAATACAGCAACAGCTGATCACAGCTGGATCAGCTGCCGGTCGGCTTTAACAGCTGTAGAGACTTTTGATGGAGCATGTGTCTGCACACATTTGCTGTGCTAATACTAATAAATGCACACAGTTATCACTGCCAGAGCAGCGGTGTTTTCTTCCTGTTACTTGTTTAACAAACAACTGCACATAAATAACAACACAACATTCTCTATTTATACTGTGTCCTGCTTGGGCACAGGAATCAGCTCTACTGGCACAATGCATTTGCATTATTTAGTCATTATTTGTGTATGTATCCATTGATATTCTGATTATGGAATGATTATTTAATACCCTAGCATAGGAGTATGGTGTCATTTGAAAACTGAAAATTATTTATTAGCTTAAATGTTTCAGGAAAGATTTGAATAATGTAACTCATAACCAGCATTGGACAGTAACGTTTTACTAGTAACACTGTTACTTTTTGTCAGTAACTAATACTCTAAGGCATTACTTTTGAATGAATAAACACAGTTGCCGTTACAATAAGGTGTGTTTGTCCGTTACTTGGTAAATGGTTTCCTGATCTATACAGAGACACCGATCTGTCCCCCCCACTTTCCCAGCATAAGGAGACAAACGTCATCGGTAAAACAGAGCATTAATATCACTGCAGCAGCATTGGGAGCCTGGCGTTTGTGTGATTTATATCATGGTGCGTTAAATTGTACATGAATGTCAGAATTTCTGTCTTAAAGTCTGAATAAATAAGAACCCCTGTGAAGTTGGATCTCCAACTCGGAAAGCTGCAATAAATAAACCTGACATAGAATTCATGCTATCTGCTACTGACATAAACAGTAGCGACATGTTTTGTTGTACTGAAAGAGCTAAAAGTCCTGGGAACACTAAACTTTGATGTTACGATGACCTGTGCTCCAAGTTCTGATTACCATGAATGCACCAGAAGGCAATCTCTCACTTCCCAGGGTCTTAAAGAGTAACTAAAAAAAATCCTTTAACAGTAAGTAATCAATAATTGAGTTACTTTTTGATTGAAGTAACATGTAACTGTAACTAGTTACCATTTTTCAGTGACCAACACAACACTGCTCATAACAGGCCAGATGCACAGGATTTATTAGTATCACAGAAGTGTTTCTTGCTGACAAACGAGACTCTCCTATTCTTGCTGACTTTTATTGTATCTGTACTAAAAGTGAATAGGGAAAATGATTGATTGTTTTGTTGTTCAGATCAATAATTAACACTTTTTAAGACAGTGGTGTGTCAGAAAACTTCTGTGAAGGCTGCTATTCGTTTCTTAGTGCAGAAGCAAAAAATTTTTTTGTTCTAGATCTAGAATCTCACTTGCCTGACTGGACAACTGCTCACAACGATGAAACACTACTTTCATCATCAGCTCAAAAGAAAACAAAGCAGTGATCTGTCTTGCTTCTTTCATGGCTCTGTTGCATGTTGGACATGCACAGGGAATTGTGGCTAGATGAGGTTTTTTGAGCTGAAGCACCAGTCAGCATTTCAATTATCCTGGAAAAGGAGTTAATTTGTGTGGCATTAGAGGAAGTGGATGATACTCAACTTAATTTACCAAAATACAAAGTTAACTTTTGTCTTTGTTGTTATTTGAGAACAAATTTAGATTTCTGACCCATTTTCTGGCAAGTAGAAAAAGATTTAACAGTGAATCCTTTAGCAGTCTCCCATGTACTTCTAGGTTATACAGGAAAGTGCTTGCAGATATCTGTGTCTTACAGCACCTGTTATGACCCCAGCTAGTATGAGAACATAACTGCAGGGCAGCCATGGCATTTCATTTAGAGCTGTGAATGAAATGCTGTCACTTCAATCCACAGACTGTGCTCCGATATATGTGCAGACAGAATAAGTCAACTATAAATAACATGTGGCCAGGTTGCACACCTGGAAGGCAGGTTTGGCAACAGGTGCAAATGACAAGAACAACACTGCAAGTGTGTATGCATAAAGTGAGTACCTATTCTAGCCTATGTGAGGTGGCCCATTCAGATATACACAGATCAAGGTACTTGGTAGTGAAATGTTATAGTCTTGATTGCGAGTAACACAGCTGAAGAACAAAAATACACATCTGCAGTGAACACATGATCACTTCAAATTCAGTTTCTGTTCCAACCTTTTGAACGGCCCTTCTACATTTAACTAATCACTTGATATGGGTGATTTGAATGCCACCACATCTCTGATATGAAATTCTTTTTGGATTTTTAAAGGTCTTACTGAAGGGTGTCGATCGTTTTTTTTTTTTCCCAGTATAATTTATTCATCCATAGTAAAGTTGACTGCAGCTTTATTTTACGTGAAGCATATTTCTATTTAAAATGTGAACATCAGTGAGTGGACTTGCTCAACTTTTCAAAACATTTCTCTGTAACTACAGCACTGAATTTTTTAGTGTAATTTGACTGCACACCTCAAGAACACCTCAATCAAAGCCTTGCACATAAAAGATAACATTTGATACAGCATCTAATATCAGGCCAGTTCATGCTGTGTTGGAAAGAGACTGCTGGGACATTGCAATGGGGCAGGTGATAAGTTCAGGTCACAGCGAAGAGCCCAGCTGTGACTGCATATGTCAGTATGTAATAGAAATGTGTACATTAATAAAACATTCATTTTACCAACTCATATTTCTGGTGCAGACTACCAACAGTAGCGATTATTTATAGTTTACACTAATTACTGTATTTACTGAGATTCTGAGACAGGCCTCCACTCTGTGACCTCTGTGTTTTTTCACCACACCTAAAAGCACTGTCCTCATTGTTTACCAGTCAAAGTGTCCTTATCTCAGCCAGGGACTGATCCTCCAGGCTGAAAATGGTCACACACCTACGACTACACTGTCTCTCACCTTTTGATAGTAGCCTTTAGAAAAATGACAGTTGTCAGACGTTGGAGGCACAGTAAAATGTGTATCTTTGTGTTTGACTGAACAAAAACAGCCCTGAAATAATTTTTGTTCTCTGTGCTCCTTTGAGGTTCCTATTCTCCTTGACACTTTGTGCAACATTATTATCATTTTTCTAAGCATCACATTTGACATCATTTCCAATTAACTGTCAGAGAGACATAGTCTCTTCCTCCAAAAATGCATTTTTTATTTGAATGGGTTATTTTCTGCACCCAGGAAGTGCTTTCTATCTAAAAACTTAAGTCAACTGGAATTTAGAATGTTATGTTAGATGAAACGCTGGTAAGATTGATAATCAAAGAAATATCACTCAGGGTATGCATGGAATTTCTGGTCAGTCTTCCTGAAATGCTTTTGTAGTCTCACACATGCACAGAAATATCACATGAAAGTTTCTTTGGGAAAGCTGAGAAGTATAAGTTGTTTCGAAACAATATACCAATGCCAACTTGCAAGTAAATAAGTAATATCCTTATAACCAAGTTCAACTAACAAGGTCAGAAACACAGACAGTGTGTGGTCTCATATGCTCTCCAGTGCACTTCCAAGATATCTTGTATCTGTTATCACCAGCTCATCTGATACCCTCCAAAAAATGTCATGTCCCTTTAGGGGCTCTGTAGAAAAGCAATATAAATCCAGAGATTATTTTTCTTTAGTAAAAATAGTAACTGTTCATTCAAAACAAAGACTCTCCTGTAAATCATTTACCAAAATTCACCATATTGTGTTTTTTTTTTTTTTTTTCCTTTATTGATCCCTCAGTGAGGGAAATTACATTTTTTCACTCTGTTAGTATATTTTTTTCAGTTGCACATTACACACACAAGTTATGAACAAACACATGCACATGCATTGGAGGAGAGGTGTCAGAGTGAGGGGGCTGCCCCTTATCCAGGCGCCCCGAGCAGTTGGGGGTTCGGTGCCTTGCTCAAGGGCACCTCGGCAGTGCCCAGGAGGAGGAACTTTTATTTAAAATAGTAATGCTGTATTGGTTTACCTTTTAGCATATTTTTAAAACTGCATTATGATATAGGATAGGATGAGAAAAATAAAGCTAAAATAAATAAATGTGTTACATAACTTGCATAGTTATGCATGCAAGTAATAGTAAGTCAATGTTGACTCTTGCGTTCACATAGGACACAAACAGCAGTTTCCTAGGAGAAATCCATGCTTTTTTTTTGACCAATCCATCCACCCTGGCATACAGTATGCTGAGTTCATACGTCACCTGACCAAGAGGCAGCCCTGTATGTTCATGGTTCATAAACTAATTATTGTGCATTACTTTTCATAGGTATAAATGTGAACAGTGAATGAGAATAGCCTGGGTGAAAACAGGAGCTGAAGTTGGAACTCAACTCAACCAAAAATGATTATCTTAACATGCAGCAAGAGGCCTAGCTTCAATCTTTGTCCTGCAGCCAGCACTTGAACCTCCTTCCCACTACTGAGGAAAAAAACAGACATGACCCAAGTGTGAGAGAGTGGGTGAGCCAGGTAATTAAGGCTGACAAGATGGATCATTTAGGGCTTATAAAGTACTCTCTGCTGATGCCAGAAAGCTCTCCCACTCCATTTGTGGATTTATCATGAGCATTGCTGCTTTTTTTCCCTTTCTCACCTAAAAGCTGTGAAGATGCCTCGAAAGAAATGCAACGAATCAGACATCCTCATTATTTGTGCTAATTACAGTGTCAAGGGTATAGCTGAGACTCAATCCACAGTCAACCTTCCCTAGAACCTGTTTTTCTGCCAACCCATTCCCATCTAAGCATTAAACAAGTGCTTAATTTTGTGAATTAAACAAAGCACTTGCACAGGTTTAGGCAAAAAAAATCCAATATAGTTAGCTTTAACAAAAAAACACTATGTTTGTACAGTGAAGTTCTCAACAAAGAAAAACTGAAAAGCCTTTGTTGTTAGATTGTGCTGTTGCTGTCGATGGGTTTACATTGTAGTCAGTGGAAAACCTGGTGTGTCTCATACAGTACTAAATGATTCCTTCTCCAGAATTCAAGGATTCAAAGTGTTTATTATCATATGAACAGTAAGGAAATGTGTTTTCCCATGCAATGACATACTGCCTTTGCTATCCATAATTATTGCCAAGCAACAAGGTGTAAAAACTTACATAAAAAAGATAAAAAAGTGGATAAATAAAGGCAACTTAAAGACAAATAAGCCAGTACTGTGATAAAAAGATAATATGGTAAAAAACAGGCTGTGCAAAGAGAAAAATAAATTTCTTGTAGAGTAAGTTTTCCTTATCCCAATAATAAGCTAATAAAATCACTTTTATACACTGATTTAGTATGTTAAACAACGACACTTTGAAATGCTTAAACTCATTAAATTATCAAATACATTTATTGTGTGGTTTGCTTTAATGCCATGAGAAATTGGTCATCACTTGTGCTGCACAGTGCATTTACATGCACTCATATAACCCAATTATATTCCACAGTAAAAAAAAACAAAACAAAACAGAATAATATGAAAAGCAAAAAAGGCTGCATCATCTTATATCATAATACACTGAGCACTTTGGTTCTAATAAGATATAGAGCAGAGAACTCTCATTACTGACCATGTGCATGTAAACATTAGAGTTTTTGTAGTGTAATTTCTTGTTTTCCTGCCTTAACGTAGTTTCCCACTGTAACGTAATTTCTTCTGTGTGTGCAAATGTAGTGTTGCCAGCACTCTCACACACAGACTCCTACCCAGACTGTGCACACTGCCGGTGAGAGACCGTTCTGACACTTGGCAATAAGAGGCCCTGCGTCTGTTTCCCCCTATGGGACCACTGCATCCTCCTTCTTTCCACCTCTTCATGTGTTTTCACATCACTGATCTTCACACATGGCATCATCTTCAAGGCTGACCTACAATAATGCTCCTTCCAGTATCTTCTCTGTTTCACTCTGTTCAGGCATAGTTCAGGTATACTACAAAAAGAGATGTCAAGCAGAGCACAGTGCACCAATAGTGAGTGAGTGTCGACGGGAACAATGACATGGTCTTCTAGAATTTTCCTTGGATCGATTTTCTTTAGGGTGAAGTGAGTCTCTGATGAACTCTCAAAACAATAGGATTATTATTAGTACAGTCACAGAATCCTATGAATCAATTCTGTAGGTTTCCACCCACAAATATTAATACGGAGGAAAAGTGTCCATTTCCTCACTTTCAGTGTCATCTCCTGTTGTTTCATGTCCTGCAGACATCAGCATGTGATCCCAAAATAATAATTATTGAGCATATTAATTTCCCTTGTATTGGCTCTCTGAAAGACTCTTTACTCAGTAACAGGATATTATTCCATTATGAACTTTCCTGTCACCAAATTTACAGATTTCTACAGACATCACACCCCTCAGAAACTCGCTATTTTAGTGATAATTATTCAGGTAATTGTAAACTCCGTAGTGTGAACAGGAACTGCTGTGAGCTACAATATGAATTCTTTTGGGGAAATCTGAAGCTTATGTATATGAGGCTTCAGCTGTCCAGAGGGAGAGTTTGGACAGTCTAGACAAGGTGGATAGGATACTTTAAGGGTGCAAATTACAGCTTTGTTTATAATGTGCTGTTTTAAATAGTGTCCCAGAGCACACTCCACATCCACTCCAAGTCAACATCCTCTCACAGTGCATATCAGCAGATCAGATCTACAAGGACAAACAGTGACAAAGATTATTTGGGGAAGAAAACACAAAGCATACAAATAAACAGCACTGTCTGTGTCTCTTGGTGTCTCTCACTCACATCTCTTTGTATGAGACAGGTAGACACAGAGCTCAAACAAACCTCACCCACTTCTCCTTTGAGTAAAGTGAGAAAAGCCAGTGAAGTTATTTTCAGTGAAGAATGTTTTCTTCATGATTACAAGTGTACTATGTCCGCATCCAAATACAGCAAAAACGGGAACTAAGACATATTTTCAGTGCATTATTTTTGCTTTTCTAAATATGTGCTTTCCTCTCACGTTCCTCTGCCACTCAATTCTGACTCAATTAAAGAGATACAGCTATTAGTCTGAGTGTGCGTATGTTCAGCCTTTAGCCCATTCAGTGGTGTGAAGTTATAACACAGGGTTAAGTGGGTCCCAAGAGGAAGTAGCAGAACATACCATCAAACCACTTAATCGTGAGGCATGCCTTTTAGTTTGTTTTTTGCTTAACTTCTCAGTGAGTTTGCTGCTAACATACAAAAAACATCTTAGATTATGAAACAAGTCAAGCCCTAAACATTCAATTTAATGTGTAAGAAGCACATTCAAGACATTTACAAACAACCCATTTCGTATTTAGTTCAGTTGGTAGACCACGAGAGGACGCATACATACGTGTGTATATATATATATATATATATATATATATATATATATATATATATATATATATATATATATATATATATATATAAAGTAAACTAACACAAAATTAGCTTTAATTACCACTGTTTTTAAACAATATTGACTTACTGGCACCTCCTTCAGGTTAATAGACTCTCCTCTCTCACTTGAGCATGAGATCCCAAAATGTTCCCACACTGGAGCTCAGGAATGCAGCTTTGAAATCAAGTTTGTTTGGGCTATTTGGATAGTTCAAAAACATCTATTAGAGTGATAGCAAAACATGTTTTTTTCTCTTCATTTGCCTTTTAGGTTCTGTGGAAAAAACAGTTCCAGGGAAAACGGTTCTCATGTATTTGCATGTCTATATACCGTATATTTATTCAATAATCGCAGACATTATTGTAACAGGCTGAGCAGGCGATCAGTACCTCTAAATGTTGGTCTTTAAAAATTATATTGTCCACGGACTATATTAAAATTGCTATTTTATATAATGTCAACAAACTGTGCCCGAAGTCCAAATTGTGTTGTATAGGCTGTATACCATCCCAGTCTGTCTAATTTCACACTTCCTTGGGTTGGCTGTGATCATTGGCAGCCTTAAGGACTCCATAAAAACCCTCAAATGTCACATATGCTCTTGACAGCTGTTCCTATACAGGATGGTGATATTTGTGTAGTAGACAGTAACCAAAATTAAATTGCATCCAGTTTGATGAAGAGAGAAAAGTGAGAGAAAATTATTTTTGTAGTGAAGATGAGTTTTGAGCTTGAAGGCAAAGCCCCTAATACAGATGATGGACTGCTGCTATTTTTCTGTGGAAAGGAGTCCACTGATGAGGTCTGTGCATCTGATTAGCATTTGTATTGGATGTCTCTCTGTGGGTGTGCTTCAGTTATCTGGGGGACACCAGTGGGCAGACCAGAACACACTGGAGGAAACACATATCCCACTTGGACATTGAACACCTTGGGATCCCCAGAAATAAGTCCAGGGAGAATGGTGTATATACAGGCTACGCTGCCATGCTGTCGACCATAACATAATACATGGTGGAAAATGGATACAACTGTGAATTTATCAGTTTAACAAATTACATGGTGCATCAGTTGACCAATTGAGAGAAGGCGTATATTATTGATTGGTCGAAATTCTTTATGGTGATAGGACATTACAGCTCCTCTTAAGACCTTCAAGGAGGCAGCAATGTCATGGCAACACCTCAGCTTGGGAGACATTATGGAATATTAGGGATCCAGAAAGTGTGATTTACAACACCATCATAAATACACATGCTCCCCTTTATTTATTTGTAGTGATGATGTATTGTAGTTTACAGCACACACCACCTTAGGTCAGTCTCTATCTGAGGGACAGGCAGAGGTTATGGCGACTGGTGGGGAAGATGTGCTGGGGGTATTTTGGTTTTAATCTTCCTCCAAATACAAAATCTGTGTAAAGCCACATGTCATCTCACCTGGCATACACCTGATGTGCCATATAGGTGTATGCCAGTTGTCATATTCAAAACTCCATCTTTTTACTTATATAGTGGCATAAGAGCTCATTGTCAGGTCAGTGTAAAAAGCATCACAGTGTTAAATTATTCTAATTGCACACTTGATGAGAAGTCCACAGTTTGCACGTTTACACAAACACTGAGACTGATGTTTCATACAGGTTTGTCAGCTTATTGGGCCGCAGCGCTGTGTGCCTTTTCTTTTGACAGTTTGCTTGTCAGTGATGAAGGGCACAGCCATTATTCCCCCTGGGTTGTTGGGCAGAAGTGGCCGAGCTGAGATGACAGGAAGTGGACAGACCTATAGCTCAGTGCTGACTGGCCACACTGGTTGACTGATTAAAAAAAATGTGCTGAGTTTAGCTGAGTTTGGAGGTGAGAAGTTCAATGTTCTCAGAGGATTGAAGGTCTCATGCTAACATCAAGTGAATCTGACTGACCAAGACTTTCAGACAAACTTACAGTGTGTTCATTTTTTGTGCACTGTGTTCTGTAAAAAAAAAAAAAAAAACTTTTTTTTTTTTTCCATTTTTGTTACTTAAATGAATGATTATTAATCATCGGTTGACAGCCCAACAACAGAATATAATTTTAAATTAGAATTCTTAATTTTGCTGTTAAATGGCCCATGCAAAAAGTATTTTATTTTATAATATACTGTATATTGATATTCATTGCTGATTTTTTATAAATAGTTTAGAAAGGAATGTCAGTAAAATGACAGCATCAGTTTTAGTAAGTGGCCAAACCTGATTGTTCTTGAACCATAATAAATTGTTTATTATTGTTAGCAAAATACTCATATCCATCTTATATTTCTATGGCAGCAAACAGTACAACAGACATTCATCAGAGTTTTTCAAGTATAACTCCTTATGAGAAAACACTAAAGTGCCACAGAGAAATTATGCTTTTATTTTTTACTATGGTTTAGCAGCAAAACCACAGCAGAAAGAAATTAACACTGTATAATTCAGTATTTGTTTATTTATCACAAGTAATATATCATTGCCATATTCAACAACAGCATTTTTTCTTTAAATCTTGCAGCTCTAAAACAAAAAAAAATGCCAATAAACCTTAACCAGAACATTGTCTCATCATAAAATGTTCAAACTGTGACATTTTTGTAAAATGCAGACAAATGATGTTGTCCTGCCAAAAGGTAACCTGACACGCCTGATGGATTGTTTCACAGGACCATCGGAGAAGCCGTCATAAACCATGGCTGGCAAGCCCTCACTGGACACTGACTGACAAGATAAATATTTCTTTGATATTTGATTCTTTTGATGATATAACAAGAATCCAGCAGCCTTGCAAGGTGAGGTCAAATGGGTGTCAGATCTGAAAAAACAAGATTCTATACAACATACAGTATATGTGTGATGGGTGCTGGGACAAGGTGATATTCCTAGTTGAACTGACTCTGCAACTTTATAACTAACCCTAGAAAAGAAAGTTCAGCTGTTTTATACATTTATTTTGAGGTTAGGGGCCTGTCAGCAGCAAGAAAAGCAAACATATCTATCTTAGCAAAGCACCAAATTGGATAGGACCATGCCAAGTCTGTCTCAGGCAGCGTGCCAACAGAGACCAGAGACAGGGCTTTGGGGCTGAAGCAATACAAATAAATATGACAACGATGGAAACATGGCTTAATATAAACATTCAAATTCCATTTTAATGTGAGGTGTGAAAGAATGCAGGAAGTGAAAAGATTGGCGCAGTATATACTAAAACAGCAGACAAGTATAATAACTGAACATTGAATTTTTTTTTTTTTTTCATTGTCTGGTACATCTTTAAACTTAAAAATAGAACACCCCTAAGCTATGGAAGTCTAACAGCCTCTATTTGGGATGTTGTATCACCAAGTGTTTTGTGTTCTCACGGGCGAATTCACAAGAAAATATTGTGATCACTTGCAACTGCTATTTGCCTCATCTCAGAGTTCACAAATAAGATTTCGCCCATGATATTGCAGCCCACACCCATACAATTTTCTCCTGCAATTATCATTATTGATTCCTGTGGATGTATACATTTTGTCTTTTGCCCCAAGAGACATTCCTTAAAGTTTTAGGCGTGGAATTTAAATTTGAGAGACTATAACCAACTCTTTGATGATGCTAATAATTTCACTGCAACGGTGTGTGGCTTTGCAAACTGTACTGTTTTTGTAATTAAACTTTTTGTTTGCATAAAAATTAGGCAATTTTGTGCAAAATGTATGCATATAGCCTAACTGAAATATGTCCAAATTACAGCCCTGTTATAGATGCATTTCCTTTTGTCTTAACGTGCAGGTTTAGCAGCAGAAGAAGATGCACAATCCTTTTGTGGATTCACCACTCAGTGTGGCCTCATTGTTCCTGTTTCCTTCTCTCTCACACTCTCTGTCCCTTTCCCACACACACACACACACACACACACACACACACACACACACACACACACACACACAGTATTTTGGGAAGACGTCCAGCTGCCGTGGTGAGAGTGACTAATGACCCCTTTCACAGCACAAACAGCACATAATCAGAGATGCTGAGGATCTGTGTCTGCCCGCTGTCCTGTCTGAGTAATTACGCCAGGGACTCAATTAATCTACCACCCAACAATCAACCCAGCTGTACGTACAGTACTTGTTGCCACTGCACTGTCCCTGTATCTTGAGTGTGTCACATTTTCTGTTGTAATGCTGTGCTGTTTTATCATGCAGAGAAATTGCATATTTACAAAAAAGGATTTTTTTTTTTATTTGGAGATTTTCTTTTCTTTTAAGTCTTTACCTAAAGCCTGTCTGCTCTACAGTTGACACTTGCAAATAGTAAGAGAGCTAACATTTATAAATGTCTGACTGAGCACCTAATTGGGGCTACATGGTATTAGGAAATAATGTGATATGCAATGACATTGTTAACTACTGCAATGACGATATTACTTGCGATAAATACACATATTAAATTACACATTGTTAATTTCTTTCCAACTTTTTCTCATAAAGGCCAATTTTTAATACTCTGTAAATTGCTGTATGTGGACACGGAGATCCATCTACGTCCCCAGAGAGCCCCTCTCTGGGTGCCTGAAATATTTTTTAACTGTCCGTCACTACCTTCAAGGGAAAAAAGAGACAGGAAGGACTATGACTGGTCCTCTAAATACCCCCCTCGCGGGTCTATAGGCATAAAGACCACTACATTTTCATTTTAGGTGATATTCTGGATAAGAAGGCTATTGTTTCAAGTAGTTTATATACAGGTTAATCCAATTAAAAGCACATACTTTTGAAACTAGGAATTGCAAGGAAAGCTGGATTATATTTAACCTTGTGAAATGCAAGTCAAAAACATTCAACTTGCTCAAAAAAAATCCATTTAATTCATTTAGTAATTATGGCTGGGGTATATTTCCACAGAACATACCAAAAGGTGTTGGTTTCTGTTCGCTATTATCCGATTTTGTGTTGAGAAGAAAATATGGTATTTGCATTCTTTAGAGGAGCTTTAAAGACTGTAAGCAGCCAATGTTCTTCTCTTCTATCTCCCTCGCAAATAAGTAAATAAAACTTAAGTAAAACAGTATTTTCTCCTGCAAATTGCTTCACTTTCCGGGGGTTGCATTTCACAGTAGAAGTACTTTCTATGGCACAACAGAAACAATCTTGCAATGTAGTTGTAACTGATTTGGCTCAAGATCGATATGGAGCCATTTGTTCATACTTCAAAAGGGGATTTATGACAAGCACATCATGAGGGCACATGGCACATCTTTGATAGGCAGCAGGAAAGAAAACAAAAGCATGTTATGGACATTCAGTATCTTATCTCACCAATATTTTCCCCCGGTTAGTTTATTTGTCAACACATTTCATGATAATGTGTTGTTTATAATTTATAATTCAATTAGAGCAGTTTATTATTTATATTTTGTTTTGTTCTCCCCCTTGATTTCTTTCATCCAGTTCAGTGGCTCAGAGAGGAGTCCAATTGCACAAGTGACTCCATGAATCTACTCTATTCTGTCTGAGAGATATTTGAATAAATATTAGTTCAGTGACTGAAAGTGGGACAAGCCTCTCTCCACAGAATTCGATACATGGTTAAAAATACCCCATAAGTGAAATGATTTCAAGGTATCATGACATCCCTTGTGTAGGCCTATGGGAACTTACTAAACATTAATTTAATACTAATAATAGATCATGTATTCTGTATAATTTGACTGATCATGCATGGATTTGGGTTTTACCTAAGACTACATCCCAAATAAGAATATTGGTGAATGTCCGAATATTTGTATAAACTGCTCGAGCAAGCGTTAAGAATAAATTTCTTCTTAAAAACGGTTGACAAATGAAACCCATTACTATTTGATGATTATTTGTGGTGTCATTGTGTTTGTGAATGCCTGCAGTGCTGTCAATGCATAGACGTGCTTTGTAATCTTAGAAATGTGTCACACTAGCACACTAAAATAAAATGAAATCAGTGCAATTACCATCTCTCCTTAAATCTTGTTTTTGGGATGGGGCTATCCATTTTATAAATAATTCATTCAATAAACTACTTTGATACACTGTGTGAGGAAAATAGACTCTCTCCTCACACTAAAAGACAATTTTGATTAGAATTCAGGGTCTAGGGTTTAAAAAAGTATGCAGCAAGAGCCCATTTCTGAGGAATCATACATCTTTTATAGTCTATCAGATGGATTACAGCTCTTTTCACACCTGGCTTTTCATGCATCAGGTATTTATCTAGATTGTCCCCAGATGTGGTTGATCTACATACTGCTTGTGGAGATTTTTTTCTTTGGGTGCCAAATGGTAATGCAATCCCCCTTCCCCTCATGCTTTCCAGTATGCAGATTGCTTTGGCCTGGACAGCACTGGCTGCCCACGAGTCTCATCCAGAGCAGGAAATTACAGAACCAAACCCATCTGAGGAAAATGATTAAGAGGGCATATGAGTTGAGAAAATGGAGCGCTATCTCATTTAGTCAGCAGTGATTCAACAATTACATAAGATTTTACACAGTGTGTGCATTTTCGACTAAGGTGGTAGTAAAATGCTTCTAACTCTAACACTATGAAATAAGTTATTGTTTTCATTTCCCCACAAAATTTGCCTGTTTTTTTTTTTTCAACCGTTTTAGGACAGAACATACATGCTGTGTTCGATGCCAGAGGGAATGGCCACAGCATTCTAGTCATCTCCTATTTTGTCTACAGATCAATATGGTAATGCAAACGATAAGCTTTCCTAGCAGGCATGTGCTGCAGGGGGGGATCGGGCTGTGTGTGTGTCTCCTTTGATTTGTTGTCAGCTGTATTGCAGGATAATGGCGGGATAGACATCAGCACTGAAACAGAGATTACACATGCTGTAAATGCTTTAATGTGGAAAGTGGACAGTCGAGCTAGTAGTCCAAATAGTGGCTGAGATGCACACATGTTTAGTCAACATGACATTTAAGGCAAATGTCCAACAGACCATGGCATATTAAATTATTACTGGCACTCTTTCTCCAGTGAGTAGGTCCCGTTGTGAGTTGCCGCCAGTCTCTTTAGCAAATGTATCATTCTAGCAGCAGTACTGCTCTATATTACTGTGTGCTCCCCTCCTGCTTGAACTTTCTCTTTTACACATGTTAAAATTTGTAATGGAAAAATGTTTGTTTGCACTGCCAAAACTTTTCCCTGGAATACACACAACCCCATTTTACATTTGTTTTAAAAGCTTGGAGGAGTCTGATCATATACACTACACATATGAGCTTATAAAATATGGCCTCTGTCAATTATTCTAAGCAGCACAGGCAGCCAAATGAAGGGAAAAACAATGCTGGAAATCTTGTTTCAAGCACTGAACACCTGAAATGAATAAAATACAAATATGCTGATCACAAGTGAACTTAAAATTCATTGTCCTCTAAAACATTGGTCTATATGGACAAACACCATGGAAAGTACATGCAGTCATAACTCTTGACCAATATAACTACATAACAGAATGATTGTTTTCGTGAATGGAATTGTGTCAAAAAAGAATGAATAATATCAAATTGTTGGAATGCTTTCAGGGGATGTCTTTAGAATTTCAATTGGACCAGTCTCACTGTGCTAGTTCTGCTGGTATAAACATTTTCCATAACAACATCACTCACTGGTGAGGTTACGTTTGAACTGCAATACAATTGAATTTGTCAGAAATATCAAAATGGCCACACCTGCAATGGCTTATATAATAATAATTCTTGGAAACACACGTTTGTATGTGTCTCACAGACGGTGAACAAAGCTTTTCCTTCCAGACACAGGCATGGTTGTTGGAGCCTTTGTTTTTTGGGAGCAGATGTGTATAGTTCAGAGGTGCAGATTGGATGGTGTCAGGTGCTGTGGTGAACAGTGGAGGCATTAACAACTTCAGAGTACTTGGTGCTGCCTTGGCACTTCACCGTGATGAATAGAAGCTGTCGGAGGTCTCCTTCGCCTGCAGTGTCGTGTTGTTTGTGCACACACAGGGGATTGCTTCTGGACCAGGAGGCCCAGCTTCCTGAACATGACCCTGGGCGAGCTTTGTGTCTCGTTCTACTGCATGTTTGCATGCAGGATGATTGTTGCCTTCAGTGCAGGGGGTTTATCCTCCCACACAAAGACACGTAGAATTGGTTCAAGGTCTGCAGCAGCAGGGAGAGGTTTGTCTTCTGGGAGATGCCGTTTGTCTGTCTGAAGAGCCCTTCCAGATGGTGAAGCTGTGAGCGTAACTCAATCACTGTTCCTCCCTGACGCAACAAGCCAGAAGAGGTTTCTGGCATCCTCTGCTGCCATGGGGGTCAATGAGCACCACTCAGTAACTAGAAGGCACAGAATGGATACTTTTTCTTCGTCCTGTATTTAGCAGTGCTTTGTTAGGGATGGCTCAATGAAGTTCATTCCTCTCTGTCTCAGCTGTTTCATACTGAGTATTTGCAAATGTACAGTACGAATTGAATAATAATGTTTTGTTGAAATTTCTCATCTAATGACACCTAGGTAATCATAATGAGGAAATGTTCTTAATTAACAGATCTAGCTCTTGGCAAAATATTAATACTGAATGCATATGCAAAATGTTAATTGACAATGTATTTCATTTCTTTTCTGACAGCCAGTGTTCACGGCACCAGGTCGAAACATGCAATGAAAAACACACAGCCATCCAACAGTAAAGACCAAAGTAAGCACTCTACATGTCTCAGGCATCACCTGCATAATGTCTGTATAATCTGTAACACCGGTGTTGTCGTCCCTAGCTAATAGCAGCTCTTTTAGAGAGTGCATATAAAATGTCACCAAAATACAGCAATTCAAAATATCAGTGCTTATGTACATGATAAAAATAGGGATTATGTGCCTATTAGTTTCACTAAAGTTAAAGCATACTGTTTTAAGATCTGTTCAGCTTAAACTGTATTGTAAGTCAAATGGCAGAAGCAAGCAAGTTGTTATGCTCACTCTTGCTTTGAAATGACAACAGGCCTATTGATATTTTGTTACTTTGCCCTTTTTACAGGTATAATATGTAAGGATTTCCTAAAAAAAAATCAATGTATGGGCTGATACAAAAATAAACTCTCTTAACCACAACCCATAATGATTAAATATGAAACCTCTGTTATAGAAAGCTTTGTGTGGGACCAGAGAGAGCTGATATATTTAAGTACTATATGTAATTTATAATGATTTTGGGTGAACTATTCCTTTAAGTTGGATTCATATTTGACATATTTGAATTAAAGCAGAACTAATTAAAAAAAAAAATAAATAAGGGAACTAACCGCGCACAAAGGATCACACATGGTAAAATTAGAATCTTCTCCTGTGGTCTGGCAGACAAATAATCCACCAAAGAGCACTTTGAAGTATTAATTCATAAAGCGAGATGGACAAAAAGGAAGAGACTTTCATAAACACAATGCTTGTTAGTGCTGTGTCACTCTGTTTTTAACAGCTTATATATACAGTATGTGTGTGTGTGTGTGTACACACACACACACACACACACACACACACATTACTCTGTAGCCACCAAGCCTGGTGTGTCGGAAGTGGGTTACGCTCATGTCAATAACATTACATTGAATTAACATCTGCAGATACTCAATATGAAATGACTGAGGGCATTTTTCTTTCCATCAAAATGTATTTGTTGATGCGAATTAGATGTATGTGTATGTGATTTGTAGGAAAAGAGTTTCACAGCAAGTTACACTAATAAACTTTACATGTGTGTAGCAGCTTGCTTTAGACAGGACTATACTACTTCTGATTTGTAGTTCCTGTCATTATTACAGCTGGGGGAGATTTTTTTTTTTATTCCCTTTCTGCGTTTGCCATTTCTGTATTCAGTCAAGACAGGAAATCATGAGTCAGATGAGCACTAAACTAATCAGTTGAGTGAAAAGGGTGGGGTATTTGAAGAAATAAAAAAAGAATCAATGTTGTCCCAGAAAATGAGATTCTTCTGAAAGCTTCAGAGAGTTGGGCTTAACCCAAATCATGAATCACTAGTTTAATTAAGCTCTCAGTGAATGAATTTATTTGCACAAAAATAAATCATTTCCTCTATTGAGGTGAAGATGGCCAGATGAAAAAGCAATCTCTTGTATATCAGTGTGGTATGCATTTGCATGTAAGGGCCTAAATTGGTATTCATTTCAGATCTATGCTAGAAACCAAAACAGGCTGCAGTTTTGCACTTCTGTCACTGTCTAATTAGTAAGTTATTTTTCCATTCCTCTGAAACTCACAACTTAAATTGACATCATATGGGCTCAAGCGGAGGTACATAATTTGTAAATAAGTAGTATGAGCTCTCAGGTTTCCAATTTATTCCACCGAGAAAATGACAGCAAACTGTGTCCTTAACAGAGGTTCTGTACTCTATGTTGGTCTTCTGCTTAACTCTCTTCTCAGTTTGAATAGTAGTTTGCTGTTTTGTTATTCACTGTTCTAGCATTGTTGTATTTATCTTTTCAAACTTCATTTAAAGAGGAATGAGGATAATCACACTCACAGCGCAGCATAAGTATGATACCCCTTCATGTCTAGTAGCTTCTTGTCATGTCAGCTGGCTGGAGGGGGATCGTCAGGACACTGCCTGAAGGTTTCCCAGTTGATGGCAATATTTTTCAGTAGATATCACCACATAAAACAGTCTTCTGTTTTAAAAATGTCAGAAGCTAGCAATCTTGAGTATACCGCAGAAACAGTGGCCTGTCACCACCATCTCCTGATGGAGGTTCATATTGCGCAAGCCTTATAGGCTGAAATAAATATGCAAAAGTCAACAGATAAAAGCAGCATTTGGCCATAGCATGAGACCTGTACCATTCGGGTGCCCCTTACATGATGGCATGATGGGCTGATTGAAAATGTGTGTAAATCTATGGCTCACCTCTTTCCAGAGGCTCAAAGGGAGTCTGGCAAAAGCTGTCCAGCACTAAGTGAATGTCCCATGCTGGGGCTCGTGGTGCTCTTTGGAAGTGAAACCTCAGAGCCCCCTTGAGAAATAATGACACCATTGCCATTGTCAACTCTGGCATGTCAGGCTGATATTGCTGCCATATACACAGGTTGTCAGATAGGCCCTCTCTCAGGTGTTCAGGCACCTTGGGCAGAGCCATCACTGGCCTGAAGGAGGGCACTACAGGCTACGCAACAATGGGAGCCTTCCGCTGTGAATGGCTATACAGCTAAGTAGTGCTGTAATGTTAATCCATGCATTTAATACCTTCTGAATCTTCACTGTTTATTTCCTCTCTGTTCCAATTGCCAACAAACTCTGCCCCAATGCACTATATGTCTCTTTCTCTCTCTGCTGCTCAACCATGACACCAAAACCACCACCATAAATGGGCTACACAGCAACTGCATATATATTAAGACAGTAGATCAGCTGATTGAGAAAAAGACAGCAGAAATGTTATTTGTTTTGAAAGAGGTCAGACCAATGAGGAAATTCCAATACTTGACTGACCACTAGAACCTTTATTACAATGACAATGGCCATTGTAGCTTAGTTTTGGGTTGATCCCACATATACTCTTGACAATATAAATAAACAAATATTGTGTAAATTTGTTACTGTCTGAGTGTACAAGGGCCACCCCCTTTTAATTACTGATCAAATACATTATATTTGTTTTTGTACAAATCAGTATAACATTGTACACTTCAGAGAGCATGACACATGACAGTGCTTTGACTGTACTCTAGAAATAAAGGACATTAACAAAATGTGCTGTAACACTTAACAAGCACCATGCTTAGCCCTTCATAGGTACAGTATGTTCTTGTTAGACCACTCAGATATTTTTTCCATAAAAGTACAATATTAGTCTGCTCATCAGGTGGTCAGTTTCATGAAGCTACCATTTCAAATCAGCCTTGGCCCACAGTGGCTTCTCCAAAGACACTGAAGGCAATTAGTTTCAAAAGCATTACTTGACATTTAACTCTGCACTCCCCACCCTTTTTCATGAGCCAGTGAATTGCTGACATTTGGAGCAGACTCAGGTGGCTGAAGATTGTAATTTAACTCAAACTGAGCTTGCATCAAGAGCCCAAACCTTGGTGCCAAATCACGGTACACTAGTTACAGAGCTACTGGAGACCAAACACAATTACTGGGATGAATTGAGGAGGTAAAAGCCCAACCATCAAAATAAATGAGACAAAGCACTTATGCAGGAAAGGTGCATGGCCTACGCTCATTTCTGCAGACCAGGAGTGGGTAGTTGTGTCATGCTGTGTAGTTATGATATGCATTTCAGCTCCACCCTCTCAGCTGGGGATAACCATGTTGGCCTCTAGTGTTTTGGTAGCTGAGCCATATTGCGGTGGTATCCACTCAAATGGGAGTTGTGTCATCATTGTAATATGTTTCAACAACGACATATTATTATTTTTCGATAAAGCTAACAAGTCCCAGATTTTGATAAATTTGGTTCTCTTTCTGGCTATAGAATTGATTTAAAAAAAAAAATTGGCTGTATTTCCATTAAACTCTAGACTGGATTCTAGTTTATTACCTCAGCATATTCCTGTTGTCAAACAATTTAAATATCTAGGTCTATTGCCTATGAAAAATTTTTGGGCTGCAGGATTCAAACCGTCCTTGATAGGTGGTCATACTTGCCAAAGTCATTACAAGCTTGAGTGTCGATTATCAAAATAGACATCTTACCTTGTGTGGCGGAGCCGCGTAGGGGCTCCTGATTAAGTCGTATTACTTTAAGTGATTAAAATATAAGATCAATTTAAAGGCCACAGATCGAGAAAACAGTACCAGTGAAGGTCAAATGATGGCCAAAGACAAAATGCTTCCCCCAAGATCACAAACTTTATTACAAAAGCAGCACAATTAAAACAAATCAAAATGCTCACTAACCTAACCCAGTTAAAGTGCAGACAGGGGCACTACAGGATGGCTAGGCGTGGCTGCAGCTGGTGAGGAAGAAGGGGGGCAGAGTACTCACCACACTCGTACCAAACACACGCACATAAAAATAACCAAACTACCAGGAAAAAATCTAAAGTGTGAGAGACGTGCAAAATTACCACAGCACACGCACAAATTTAAAGGGGGTGTGAAACTGGGATGAGAAGCTCCAAACACCGATTCCTCCACCGTCGGGGCAGCCACGCTATCACCGGTCCTGCAGTACTCGTGCAAAGAAAAAAAGAAAACAGGAAATGTATTAAAACCACACTGGACTGCTGCAATGGTCCGTTAAAATATCTTGGAGGAAGAAAGAGACCACCTAATATACAAAGAAAATTAACACTGAAATAATAAAGAAATAAACAACCAATAGAAACAAAACAACAGTGGCAGTCAATCTACAATAAATGAAAAAAAGTTAAATAAGTAACATTCAAAAGAAAGAAAAATTTAATTTAGTTAAATAAAGGAAGTTGACATTGTACCTTTCCAGAAACATTATATCCTACATGGAATTCAACATGTGGGAGCAGGAGAACAACCAGGGAGTAAAACCTGAGATATATCAAATGAAAAGAAAAAAGTAAGCAAACGCAGAGGCATAAAACATACTGATATGAAACCCATGCCTTACCACAACACATGTGGAGATCTGTCACTCTCAAGGAGTGTAACAGCAATGGCAGCAAATGGAGGGGCAACACCTTGTCTGCCAGCTTATGTAACTTAGTGGTTAATTAGTGGGAGGTGCTGGCTGCTATTGAACCCTACGGTGACCCAGGAGGGACCTTTACTACCAGTCTCACTTGCATACATTTTTTCTCATCCATGTTACCATTACCACCCCAACTGAATACTGGGAAAAAAAATCCACTCACTGTTGTCGAGATTCATTTGGGGTGAGATGTGGTCGCGTGTTAAACTGACAACACTTTATCGCAAAAAATCTGAAGGAGGACACCTTTTCTGGTCATTTGTCTTAGACCAATATCAGACTGGCTTAATCCGGATTCGTCTCCCTGTTGGAAAACAATAGAAGGCGATTTGGTATCCCCACACAGGTTAGAGGATCTCATTTACTCTAATGTTCCCCTCAAATAAGCTAAGTTATGATTTGGTCCCACAGTGAGTTTTGTCTTATCGACCTGGAAACGAAAAAGATTCCAAAAGTACTTGGAAATGGAACTCGAACAGTCCTCTCTTTAACAACTACTCCATCTTAACTGGAGCGTTCCCATTCTCACCGTCAGCTTGGAGTACAAAAGGCGTCCACACCTTAGCTAATGTGTTTGATGACAGCGACATTAATGACCTGAAAGTGACGATTTGCCAGGCACATCCTTGTTTTTTTTATATTTCCACTATGGTTGTCTATGAAAACTTAAGGCGTGCCATGGAGCACTTACCTCCCATCCTTTCCACTCCATTTTGCACAACAAGGGTCAGAAGGAGGGTTTGGTTTCCAGACTATATGCTTGCTTCGGGGAGGCTACTTATGAACCTCTTCCTGTTATGTGTAAGTGGTCTCAGGAAATGACATAGATAATGTCTCTTTGAACTGGGATGAGATATGGTCCTCGATTGTTATGGCCTCTAAAAGCCCAGTGCATCAACAGATCCACTTTAATTATATCCACAGTACGTACATCACTCCACTTAAGAGCCATGAAGCTTAAGAAGCCATGAAGCAAATTTTATCTCTGATCTGTGCTCTCTTTTTTCAGATGAACTTACAGGTACCTATATGCACATGTACTGGGAATTTAAGGATATGAAATTTTTAGGACTGAGATTTGTGCTTCTTTAAGTACTATCTTGAATGTATTTGTGCCATGTTGTCCCATTGTATTACTGTTGAATGATACCACTTCACTGCATTTAACAAATTGGAAAAAGTGCTTCTTTTGGCGGGCATCACATCTCACAAAAAGATGCTGGCCTGACAATTGAGGCCCTCCCCTTCAACTATGAGGGCTCAGTGGATTCACACCTACTTTGACATTGTCAATATGGAATTGTCAGTGGTGAGAATGCACAGTGCTCCGACAGATAATATTCTGGCATGGTTTGGGATGGCAGATAAGTTTAAGGGGCTGCTGTAGCCGTCAACTCCCAAATCCCATCTATGTGTATACTTTTTGTGTACATAATGTACATAAACTCTTGTGTCCTGTGTACATTATTGAAGTGATCTGGGGTGGGGGGGTTGGCCACCAGGGAATTTGGTCAATCTCCTATTTTACGTTATTGAAGGATTAATGTATCAGTAGATATTTTTTCGGAGGCTTCATTATTTGGGTCTGCGTGCCCTTTTTTCTACATTATTTTTACTACTATGTAATAATATAATACTGGACTAAATATATCTACTGTACTATTCTGATTTCTCTGCTATTTACTACTTCAGTATTTTGTTATATATGTGCCATTTGTGAAAAAGCAAACAACAACATTGAAATACTCTGAAGGCTTGTTCCAGTTTTCAGTACAGAATACATAACTCTGTGTGTGTGTGTGTGTGTGTGTGTGTGTGTGTGGGGGCACACATTCTTAGTTGTCTGCATTGGGTGCAGAATGTCGGGGAGTATCAAAGTGAATATCATAGCAGTTTATAAATTATACATAATTATGCATCAAATTTGATTCTCATCCCCTATCATTTCCAACTAATGCTAGTTACGTAATGCATCTTACTATACCCATAGAATAGAGCAGAACTGCTTTTCCATAGAGATAGAACAAACTGAATGAGCTTTAATAGACAAATTCCAGGATTTCAAGGTTGTTCGCACCAGAAGCATCGGAAATGCTCACATTTCACCTGATGGATTCATCTTTTCAACCATATCTTGGTGGCAGCTGTTGTGCTCATCAACCTTACAGTGTTCTTGCTAAAAGTTCCATATATTAACCATTGCCTCATAACTGCCAGAAGTAACCACAGTCATGCTTCAGTGTCTGAGTCAAGAGGTGACAGAGGTTAAAAGTGGAAACCGTGACCTTTCTCTGTGAAGTTTCTGCTTCCAAACTTTGGTAAAGATGAACTCTTTTACAGCTAATTATAAAATGAGGATATCATCCAATACTTTGAAAACTCGAGAGATTAACTTTTTTTCCTGGATGTTGTCAGAAAATTTGGACTAATTAAATTCTAATCAATGTTACATATTAGAAATATGAAAAGAAATATGCATGGTTGAGCAAAACTGTTTCTTTAATACCTTGGATGGCGTTTGTGCAACTCAAGTCAATTTTATTTTTATAGCCCAATACCACAAATTATGAATTTGCCCCAAAGGGCTTAAAGGTGTTAAGGGGTACCTTGCTTGACCTGGAAATCCTGAAGGAAACATGAGGCAACTGAAAATCCCTGTTGAGTCCTGTAGAAACTGTAGTTTAATGTCATTATCCCCAACAAGATGTGGATTCATGACTTGGCTCTATGAATCAGTTGGACAACATTGTAACACTGTATTTGGTGTATTCCAATGTGACAGTCCGTTATTCATATTACATTCAGTGTTACTCCCCCTTTACAATAGGCGATATCTTTTTGACTTTGGTGCTCACTTTTCCATAAATACTAAATGCATTCTGGAAACAGGTTTAAAAAAAAAAAACTCACTCAGCCATATCACTCTCTGACCTTGGCTGTTTTTTCTTTCAAGCTCAAAGACCCATAATCCTTATATTTGTCCAGTGTCCACATTTGAAGATTCAGTTTTTCACTGAAACTTTATTCCACAACTTTGATGTAATGTCTGCCCGATGGATGGTGTGCTCATGCTTAATCAATTCATTTATTTTTTTTAAAGGTGCTCAATATAAAATGCAGAGCCTGTTTGCCTCCATACAGCTCTTAACAAGGGACAGTGATAGTATGAACATTGCAAACAATGACAACAGTGCTACCTTGGAGGGACCAGGTGGCTGAGTGCTATGCTTCCATGACAACACAGCTGCAAAATGCTGAAACGGTTGTTGGCATATTGCGCATGCCGTGTGCTTCTGTGAGGTTTTACGCCCTACCTCACAGTGAATAACGAACAAATTTCTTATCATGTGAAGGCAGCTTTAGGAAATGCTTTGAGCTACCATTGTTAACATGTTGACCACTTTAGATTAAAATGTTATAATTTGCCTATAACCTCTAAATACATAGTACTGCTGAGGCTCAGAGTGATGTCTATAGATTTGCATGTATGTAGTCATACATCAAAGGGACCAACATTCCTAACCATCATGTAATCTGGATGATGTTACCTTTACATTTAAAAACATATTTGCTAAAGCAGATGTTTTGTTGGATATGAATGCATTTTTTTAGGAGACAGGGTTGCTGTTTTTGTTTTTGTCAGATAGCTTTCAAACATTCAGGCTTTCATGCTATTGCAGAGTGAAGGCTAATTACAGTCTCTCCTCTGTGATATGTGTTTCTTTGATTTTTACAAGAAGCATCTGATTGTCTGACCTGCAAAGTATGCTGTGAGCCAGGAGACAGCAGTGCATTGTGTCCTATAATTAGTGCTTCTTTTGCATGTTAAAGTGAATAGAGATCCCAGTTGGCCAGGAGACGGCCAATTAACTTTCTCCTCTTCTTTCTGTTAAGGCATACCCTGCTTCTGAGGGAATAATTTACCCCCTCTTTCTCTGGATATAAAGACAGTCAAGTGTGTGTAACACTATCATTTACCCTGCTACATTTCATTCATTTTTATACAGTGCCATGTCAAATGAAATAGAAACAACAAGCCTTGTATTGTGTTTGAGGAGCAGGTAATCAAAGTTGCTGTGGGGATTATACATTTTGAAATCTGTTGTTATCTGCTGCTCAAATATATAGCCAATTAAGAACTAAAGACATTACAAAGGTATTTTCATTGATGTCATATGGTGAGAGTTGTATATGTGTATAAGAATAAAGGAGGGCACTAAACGAGAACAAAAGAAAAGTGACTAACAAACTATGGTCTCAAACATCCAATTAGAGCAATGCAATTAATATCATCAAGCATCAAAATACTCAGTGTCAGTGCAATTTGAAGGAATGTTCAATTAACTGTTTCTAGGAATCCTCTAGGAAACCTTTAGTAGGACACAAATGATGTGTCTTTTGGTAAATCAGCATTGAATATATCATCTAGTGCTGTGATATGTCACTAGACCAGTTTGCTATCAATAACTCCAACCAAACGGCTAATCAAAAGGATCACTTTAGTTATTTTCAGCCAATCAGAAATGGTTGCTCAATGGTTGTCTCACCATGCGGGTTAATTTAACCCACATGAGTAAATATCTTAAAAAAGTAAAAAAAGACTTTTAAATAATTTTATGACAACTTATATTTGGAACTTTTTATATTTAACAACTGGAACTTGTCCCACCAACTATATATATTTTTTTCAATTCCCCAGATGCACTTTGTGATGAGGTGGCCATGCATGGCTTTTGAAAAGCGTTTGAGCTGTAGCCTCATCTAAGGGGAGAAAACTATTTTTATATTTGGTGCTCAGAGACAGTCTTTCAAGGTGTTACACCTTGTGAGTTAGAAGTACTATCCACAGCTATAAGCAACAGATGACATAAAATCAGAGAAAAATCTCTGCATCTAGGCCAATAAATAACAATACAGCTGACAGGGGTTGTATTGACAAAAAAAAAAAAAAAAAGTAATGTTACTCTAGCTGTTGGCCTTCAAGAAGCTGCTCCTCCCCAAAACATTTCACTCTTCCATTCTTAATGAGAGATCTACTTTCTTGTTTTCTCTGCCTAGCACAGAAGCTTATATAAGTTCCACGTTGTAAATCACCTGGTTGATCAGTTTAATGCTCTTTGTTCATCAGTTTCATATTTCATGACTCTTGTTAAGACAAGATCACGTTTCCAGTTAAAGTTAACACTTTGGGTAAGTGATGATAGTCCCTAACTAAACAGATAATGCAGAAGAACAAAGTGAAGTGGGAGGAAAAGAAACCTACATGACCATGTCTTCCGTATGAGAGAGATGTTGTGTACTTATAACTTATTAATCAGCAAGATTTCAATATTTTACAAATCATATAGCAGCAAAACACCACTTGTTAACCCTGCTGTTTCCTGTTTCTGCCTCTTTTGTTGTGTTAACCTTTTTTGACTTATGCTGTTGCAAAGGTTAAGTGTATCAAAGGCTCCATAACCTGTATAACTCGTCCAGGTGCCTCCCCGACCTTTTCGAGTGAATTTATCGCTATTTCAATAATTAGCTTGATATTCAGCGTTGCCAAATCTCCTCCAATGGCCATAACTTGCATTCGCTCCAAAAGTTCCAAAGAGTCACCAGATGACCTCATTCGTTCATATGATTTTTTTTAATAAAGCAGTCCTTTTATGGGTTGAGAGATACCACCTTTTTATGCTTTAATAGGTACTGTACATCTTTAGCCAAGAAAACTCCCTCAAGTAAGGAAATACAGTAAATGTTGTTTGTGCATTATTGAGATGTTTTCTTTTTTAGATTTTTGGAAATAAAATTGCTAAGAAGGTCTGAAAAGTTACAAAATCAAACGAGGAGGTCGGCAACACTGTTATATTTTGTCACACATTCATTTATCCTTCTGTGGCCTCAACACTCGACCCCCCCAGATTTTTCAAAGAGATGAAGATTTGAAGTCACTGCCCTTTATCCTCTCGCTTTTGTAAATGGGTTTCTTTCCTCAGGTTTGAAGCATGTTTTCAGCCTCCGTTAAAGAAATCTGGCCTTGATCCAAGACTCCTGCATAATTTGCAAATTTCTAAATTAGCCCACCCTTTTCATCAAAAAAAAAAAAACATTGAAAAGACTGTTGCTAAACAACTGCTAAAATATTGGAAGCTAATAACGTTCTTGACCCATTCCAGTGTTGATCATAGTGTCTTGCTGCATCTTGTAGCACTGGGTTGGCATAGAAGAGACTGCTCTCAGATGGTTTTCCTAATACCTCACAGAAAGATATGTCAGGTTGAGTATTGATGATTTTGTTTTATCAAAGGGAAAATCAAGCCATCTGCTTGACATCTTGCAGTTATATTTGATCAAAATCTGAATATGAAAAAGGGCACAACAGATTTCATTCAATTGTAATTGGTACTAAGAATCATCTAGTATTGGTATCATCTTTCTGGTAAAATCTGGTCTTACATTTATCTCATCCAGCTTCACCTGACTGCATTGAAGAATAAATTCATACTTTATCCCTTCATACCTGGATTCCATTTTTTCTTATTCAAGCTAGTCCACAACTACGTAACTTAAACTGGTTCAGAACACGGACACCAGGCTTTCAACAACCTTAAATAAAGAGAGATTATTATCCCCATACAAAAGCTTCCTCTATATTTCAGAATTCAGTTCAAACCTTCAAAAGCAATTCACCCACTTATATTTCAGAAATCATAACCCAATGCTCCAACAATTGCTCAGATCTTCTGACCAGTCTTACATATCCCACATTTACAGTTTTCTAAGGTCACTGCAACTGCACCTTCTTTAGTACAGTATAATGAGCCTTACCCCTCTACAATGCCTTTTGACCAGTCTGTCTGTCTGCTTGTCTCGACCGGTTTCAGATTGTCGGCTGTTCATTGTCCTTTCTCTCTCAGCACCAGTGTTGTACTGTTATTTTTTTTCATTTACAGCAGGGAGGGACCAAGCACACCGACGTGTGACCCACTTTTTGAAAATTTCTGGTGCCCAATTTCCATTTTCAGAGCACCTTTATTTTGCATTTGTGGCAGGAATATTTGGTTAACTGCAGCATTTTTCACTTCAGATGGGTAGGTGAAATGTTTTTGTCAGGACAAAGCCCACATGCAGTGCTTTTTCCTCACTTCACTGAAATGCTTCATCCCTGCATTTCCCAACCTCCTGCCTGCAATTTTCATCCTCAAAGGGAGCCTGGTGGACACAAGGCCTGCTGTTATCTTCAACTTGTGTTTTATCTGTTTCAGAGATAAAGTGTCTGCCAGTGAAAGCTATGAGAGCATTTAAATGAGAAGTGTAACTCTTTTTTTGTTAATATGTCAAATGGGTCAGACATCTTACTTTGTATTTATACAGTGTTCATGCTCTTTTCTTGTTACTAATGAAAATCCCTACAGCGTATCACCCTCAATGACTATGATATTATGTGTCATCTGTATGGACTCCCACACAATGTTTTACAGCAGATGAATTTTTGGAGACAGCCCCATTAGTTATCAGCAGCAGTGGAATTCACAGTGACTGAAGTCAAAAGCTAATGTCCCCACTTAAAAATTCCTCCTGCACTGTTTTAAGAGACTTGAAATATTTCCTTTGACCCGTGGGACATTTTTTTTACATCCAGTGTTTTTGATTTTGTTGGCAGCATGCGGGGGAGAGTTATTGTGAAACATCTTCCACTACTTAAAGCACATTTCACATGGATGTATACTTTACCACTACACCCAACATAATTTATGCACGAGGGGTGGAAATGGTTAACATTAGTCAAAACAAGATGAAATGACAAACAATAGTTTTGCAAAGGAAGTGGGGATTTGTTGACAGAAATGTAACTTGAAATCCCTATTCTCATTTGCTGGTTATTGTGCAATTTCATTTTCTTTAAAAAAAAACTTTCTGAATAGTAATTTATTGTTTATTTATTGCAGTACAATAACCTTGTAATTTACACTTTACAAAGGATTTATATCACTCTATTTTACTAATGTTTGTGCAATTTGATTGTCCTAAACATTCTCTCATAAATAGCTTCATATTGTGCTTCAGTTGTTAATAAAAAGCTTTTTTGGCCTTGAGGCCACAACCAGAGGAGTGTTGGTGATTTCGGTTGGGGGCCCAGTGTAGAAGATATCGCTTAGGGCCCCTACTTATTCAAAAACTGCTCTGGTACTTGCCCTGAAAAAGCATAAGTGCTGCTTCACATGTGATTGAGTTCATCTAAATCCTTCTGTGATTTGACTGACTGGCAGTTTATTTTAGAAGGAATGTCACTTAGATTAATTGATATCAACCAAGCTCATGGGTCTCAATTTTTTTTTCCAAATCTCTTCAGCAAAAAAATGCCATGAGTTAATCACTCTGTGACAAAACGTGGACACAGATGTGAAGGAAAATCAAAGGTTGCTACTGTTAAATCTGTTGTTGACTTATTTGAATAAGCTGTGGAATAAATCCTTGAGTCTGCCCTTGGAGGATCTGTGTGCCTCTTTCAGGCTCAGGTAGATGAAATGTGTCTGTCATTTTGAATTGTAATTACAGTGGCGTACCTGTAAGCCAATAATGTAGTGTTATCTTAGCAATGATGCCTACTAGAGCACATCCTGGCTGACTGTTTACCTCACTGTTTAGCCTCTCAAGGTGACAAATGATTGAGCTCAGCCTCAGTCCTTAGTGACTAATAACTTACAGTTACTGCAGCAACCTGTCTACACCCATCTGTGATTGTCTCTCGAACACACGCACACACACACAAACACACACACACACACACACACATTGGTTTAAGTCACCTTTGGAGTATTTAAGCATTTTTACAGACAAACTTTGATTTCCTAAAAATTTACCCTAAGCCTAACTACAACAACTAACCCCCTAATCCTAACCCTAACCCTAACCTCAACCGAACCCTAACCACTGATCCAAAATGAAGGGACTTTGTCCCCAATTGCACATGCCATACTCAATCAACTGATATTAAATCAAGTGTGTGACGCCAATGTGGATATAAGGCAGACCCACACACACACTGCACTGCTGAAACCCTTGTTCATAGTTTGTAAGTCTCATAAACACTTTTACTTTAATCTTTACTCCATTTATTTACTGTTTTCCTGTCATGGTCTGACAACCACAAGCTGCTATGAGCACCTTATTATATATTGTATTACACACGTTGATGAGCCCAAATGCAGTAAGGTTGAGACCATGCTGAATAAATTATATTAAATATTATTGGCAATTTTTTTAAGTCTTCAAGTATAGTTTTATATAGTTGGTATTTGGTCATGCAGCCAGTTTTGTTTTCATTTTCCTACCAAAAACAGTGATATTTCCTTTCATAAACAATGTTTTATCTGTCACTTCTCCAGGGCTGCAATTGTTTATAATTATAATTATGTAGTGATTTTATCTATTTGATTGATCATTAGATTTGTAATATTTCAGAAAATTTGTGAAAAAAAAAAAGTGACATGCTCAGATGTTTTGTTTTTGTCAGAAGAAACACTACGATATCCCAAAGATTCAGTTTACAATTATATAAAACAGCAAAAAGAATCATTTCAGAAGCTGCACCCTGGGATTTATTTTTTTAATTGCCTTAATTGATTATGTCATTGTCAACATAGTTGATTAATTTTCTGTGTATTGATAAACTGATCAACATATTGTTCCAACACTTATATTTCAGCCCTCACTGAACTTCTGAACGCAGCTTTCATCAGAACTACTTTCAATCAAAGCAAAGATCCCTGTAAAAAGAACATTTGTGTAAGGAAAGTTTCAAAAGCTTTCAGACCACTCGAGTATGGTGAGTGAGTAATCGGAACTCACCCCGTTAAGCCAGAAAGTGTTGCCCTCAGTGCATCATTCAATCTATCTGCAGCTGTTCTATGCTCAAATTAATTCATCACAGTTGCTTGACAACTACTTGTCAACTTTATTACTGTATTATTAATTTACTAATCGCTGAAATGTACATTAACGTTGCAAACAAACGTGTCATCTGTTCAGCATCTGCATAATTATTCAGATAGTGTGTGTTTTGTAAAGCTGGTACGACTTAGAGCCATTCCACCACAATGTCTACCACGAATTTAAACTATCACAAAGCTAGCTAATGCTAATATGTGTTGTCAAAGGACAGTACATGCTAGTGATGCATCAGCTCTCAGCCAATATAGAACATATATTAAAATCAGTGCTAAAATACATGTACAAAATACACAAATAAATGAATGATTTGCAGGGGAATGCGGAATGAAAAAAAAATGTTTGGTGAGAGAGATAAAGAAACGTGTGATACTGTACGGTGTTGCACAGGAGAATATTAATTCACTTACATGTCCTCAAGTTCTCTTTACAATAGGTCACTGCGGTGACTGTGCGTATTTACAGTGTGTTTGTTTACTCCCTTTATGTGAATGAAAGCCTGTGTGCATGTGTGTGGAGGGGTTTCTTGTGCTCAGAATCCTCACATCAGCATTCACCTACAAAATGCTTATGTAGCAGAAACTGTGCTGTGAGTGAGCCTCTGGAGTGACAGAAGGTGAATTAGAAAGTGATTAGAGGTGAATTCTAATTCACACTCCCGTGCGTCTGCCTGTCATTTGTAGGATAGGGCATTTGCAAACTAACGAGAAGAGTGGCAGGCAGGTTGCAGTACAGACACCGCAAACACATGGTTTGCAGCACATCTGTACAAAAAAAGACACACGCACTCAGACATAAATTGCACACAGGGCACGAGTAGCTGGTAGAGGGCAGTAATTGTTGAAATTGGGAAATTACTTCCCTTTGCTGTATGTGAAAGACAGCTGGAGAAATGAGCGACAGTGTAGACATACTGAAGTAAAGGCCATTTTCTTCCAGACAGTGTTTGACCTTTTGTCTCTATGCTTCCAGGCATTACAAAACAGATGCATAAATAAAGCTCAGTCACCAATCTGTAGGGCTTTATTGTAAGATTTTGCAATTAATTTCATATTCATTTAAAGTTTAAAGTTGCTGAAATACAGCAACCAGTGACAGTTTGTTACTTCCCTTGAATTGCTGAATTAAGGATTAATTTATGTATACTGACCAAAACTTCCAACGCAACACTCCCATGGTTTATGCATATTGTACCAAATTCAAGTGACATGCTAACAACACGTATCAGTGTTGATACGTGGACAATGGACATAACGTTTCACTAGGACAATGCAAATGAGTACTAAAGATCGTCGTTGGTACGGCTATTTATTGACCAGGTTTTAAAAGGATTGGTGATTAAGATCTGCTCAGTTTCATCAGCGCTGACAAATTCTAAGGATGTGCAGTCAAGTGGAACAACATGTAGGCACACAGCAAACAAAAGCAAATCCTTTGAGAGTTCATGTGATAGTTATTATTTCGTGCGTTATAACTCAAATTCATTGTTTGGCTTTGTGTGGTCAAAATTTCTCAATCATGAGAGTGTAGCGTTGGAAGTTTTGGTCAGTATATATAAATCCATATAAGATTAGATGATATCATAAGAATGAGAACATGATTAACAAGAAGCTGCTTCTTGGCTATTTTTGGTTATTTTATCTTTTACACTAACCACAATAGCAATTTTCTCCTTCTAACTTACTGGTCTGACAGGCCTCTCAATTGACATGCCTGAACCTCTCAATCTCAATCACTGCTCTGCAAGAGCATAATTGACATACATGTTTGTTTACATGTCAATATTTCAATACTACTGATGACAACCACTGAGGCGTGCTGTTGGCCTCTAGGGCTTGGTAACACAAGGACATTACTGAATAAGTGGTTCATGCATTCTCATTTAAAAGAAGGCCTCCCTCTGTGTGTTTATGTGTGATGGATCCTATTGTGGTAATTGAGTAGTAAATGACACAAACAGAGGTAGCTTCATTATTTACTTTGACAATTTGTAAGTGTCATCTCAGTCATTGGCTAATGTAAGTGCAGTAGGGCACTTGCCAAGTCCTCTCAAGACCATACCACCATATTTTGAATTGGAACAAAGGGAAAAAGCAAGATGCATACGGAACAATGTTCCTGTTCCAAAATTTGTCCACAAGAGAGTATTGACAAGGCATTTTTTCCTCCTGATGCCCAGCTTTACGTACTGTGTATCTTGGTCATAATTAATGTCAATAACCTCATTAGGGCCACTACTGATTATTTTCATTGATCAATTAGTTTGGTCTGTACAAAGTCAAAAATGGTGAAAATGTCCCTCAGTGTTTCCCAAAGGCCAAAATCCAGTGTCTTGTTTTGTCAAAGGTATTTAGTTTACTGTCATAGAGGAATGGTGATGGAGTTGAGGCATGTTACTGCAGCACGTCACTATGGTCAGATTACATTCATGTATTGTAATGTGTTACTGTCGTTAATTTAAGTAATCCCATTACAGTTACGAATCAAAAGTCATATTGTTACTTTACGTCCTTAAAGTTTGTGCATAACGGGCAGAAAAAAAATCAAACATCCCTTGTTGTGTTTGCATAACATTCAGAATTTTATTAGGATAAGGATTTGTGCAAATGAGTATTAATTTTTACATTTAATTATTAGTTGCCAGATGAGTTATTGGGCATCTTAGGTGATGTTGCAGAGTAATCCAAACGTAATGTAACTAGCAGAATTATTAATTGCTTTCAGCAGTGAGTTTGTAAAGTAAAAAGTAACTAGTGTATGTAATCCATTTACTTGAGTAACTATCCCAACACTGTAGCGTAAAGAAACCCCAACATTATTCATATATTTAAGAAGCTCTTTACTCAAACCAATTAACTGATTATAAAATAGTTAGCAATTAATTTAATAGCTAACAGCTAATCAATAAATTACCACAGCTCTAAACCATATTTAAGGAAAACAAGTTTTTTTGTTTTTTTTTTATATTGTTTCATCACAGCCAATTCACAGGCAGAAATTTTACATGTTAATGTTTTACTTATACAACAATTTCTGTAATCATCAAATCATCAAAAGCCTTTATTTATTATCTATAGCTCACTCAAATTTGCCATGTATGTCCAGTGTGTGGGTGTTAAGTTATGTTTGTTGGCAGTGACAGTGGCCTATATTTGTGCACCTTTGCCAAAATTCTAAACTGGTTGTTGTGGACTCTGGTGGAAGGCATCGTTGCACTCAGCAGAGAGTTCCTCCTTCAGTGTTGTGGATCCTTTCCCCTACCCTTAAGCGCTTGTAGTGTTGGGCTAGTTCCTCAAAAAAGTAAGTAAAAATGGATTGGACTATATTATACATCACTAGTTACTTAAAAAAAAGTAACGCATTACTTTACTGAATTGTTCTGTCTCCTCATCCGTGAGCTCAATCTCCAAAGTCAGTGTCATGTCATGATAAATGTTATGCAAACACACATTTTGCCCTTCTTTTATGCAAACAGTTGTTGGACGGAAATTTTTTGATTATCAACTCATTACTTAAGTAAACAAAAATAATATGTTACATTTCTGCATATACAAATGTAATCTGACTATGCCCTAGCCCCTACACTGCTCATGAACCATACTTGCACATGCGGATCCTCGTGTGTATATGTATGTGTTTGCAGCTATTGTAAACTCTCACTTGTTTCTGAACAGACCAAGAAATGGTAAAAGCAACAAAACATGTAGGCTAATACGCATCCTTGCTTGCGTTTCCAAGCTCACAACACAACAAAATAGGAGTGTGCTTATGAAATCTAATTGTCAGTATTAAATTAAACTCCTAGCAGGCTTGTCATCATGCACCATCTCTCTCTGCCTTCACCATCAGATCTCCAGAGATGGATGTGTGGTGAGAAGCAGCAGGGACGTTCAGACGCAAAGAAAGATGAGAGCATGAAAACACTGCACTTAATCTGTCCATTCAAATCAACTCCATAATTAATTTGCTACATGATATTTTCCTACTTAATTACATGTGCTACAAAGGTATAATTGCTTTGAAGGATGATCCATTGTCTCTCTAGAATGGTGTAGAATGTTCTCTGGTGATTACCAAAGGTGTGTTGAGAGAGGTGTTGACAAGCATATGAATGTGAATGATATACTGTCATATTCAGAACATGTAATACTTTAAATTGATATGAGAATAGTTACAGACAGTATCATTGCAACCAGATGTGTGTTTAAGGATAAGACAGTGACACTGGTTGTCATCAAACAATTATTTCAAACAACACTATTGCTCTGTTGTACCACTGGCAACAATTGATAGGTGGAAAATGTACAATTCTGCAGCATTGTTGTCAGTATAATAACGTGTTGTTGTGTTGTGAACACATGGAGTGTCTGGGGCTATAGATGCAGGGGAGAGATTGTGTAAGGTCCCAAGTAAATCAGCTGTTATACCCAGTGTATATCTGTTTGGGCTGTAACTTAAAAAAAGAAAATTTTTGTTTGGTTGGGAATGTTTTGCCTCTACTACTTCACTTTAGTGATAAACTGACCTTTGACTTCAGATTTGTTGTTATGCTGCAAACATAAGTAATTTAGGTATCCATGATTTTTCAATTCTTCTCTCTTCTGGCAGCATTATGAATGTTCAGCATCCCTCTATTTTGTTAATGACATGCATAGACAATATATAAGAAGTGAACATAGTGATGTCACCCATTTTTGGACTGCAGTTTTGAAACCTAGAGTTTGGAATTTTGGACATGGCATACAAGGACAGCTGAGGACAAGCAAAAGAAAGATCATTTTACAGGATTCCCAAAGATCCTGAATGAAGACAGAGATGGATAACTGCAGCATTGACCACTTTATATCAGGTAGAGAATCCAACATTCCCAAAACTTTATATCTGATTTATTTTACATGCTTTTATTACGATTCCGGTTGCACTTTCGTTAAACACACGTTAGACCAAGGCATTATGGTGTGGATTTTGTAGTGCTTCCCGATGCTCACACGGCAACAAGCAAACACAACGTAAAAATGTTTGTCAGCAGAGTCGTTCCATTCTTCCTTCAGATAAAACTCAGAAGAGAGAAGAGATTTTGAAACATCTACAACCACTAAACCTTTTCAAGATTCGTGAAAAGTATACTAGGGACATGATAAGGGTCAGAGATATTTAGTCTTTAGAATTTACTTGTGCATATTGTCATATCTTGTGACTTAAAACTCTCAATGTGTAAATTCACTGCCAGCGCCACTCATGTTGAAGCAGATTTTCCTGCCAATATGGCGGCGTAAACAAAGTCACGTGACATACGGAGCTCTATACCTTTAGCATGAATAGCTCTTAAAAAAGGAGATGTTGCAAAATGTGGACGTGATATATCCAGAAGAAATGGTTTTGGCGTCCATAAACGCTCCTCACATAGTCACGATCAGCTTTGCTAATGTGAAACCATCAATCTTGTGCCACTTTAATCAACCATCAATTTAGCTGCAGCACTTGTTTTGGAATGAAAGGGACAATGTCAGTGTCCTATACACAGAGTTCTCCATCAAAGAGACTATTCAAAATGATAAATCAATTTATTTAGTGGCCTTTATTAACCTTTTGACGTTTGATTGATATTCTCATCAATAACAATAATATGTGTCCTTGCACTGCTTGGGACAAAGCCTGTTCAACCTTTGTATTCAAGGTAACCAAAGCCATATAAATGCTTTTAGGAAAGGGTTGTTGTAATGGGTTGTCAGAGGTGTCTGTCCACCTATTATTTAAGAAATTAAACTCATCTTTTCCAAGCCATTAAAATATCACTTTTTCTTTTTTTACTACTACTTTTTCCCCACTAACATCATGTTACTTATTTCTCTGACAGGAAAGTAGCCGTGTATTATGAAGTCTCAACTATTTTTTTTTTCTTGTCAGTAGCAGGGTGTCTGGACATGCTGTTTAAATCAGGACACTCACAATTTATAAGCATTTCTCCCAGTATCTACACAAGGATGCTTGTTGTCGCAGATGTAATGTCATTTTTTAAAATGTTTCCAGACACCAACAGTTAACCTCTATAAAACAGTGGATGATGGTGGTTATTATTCTTTCTTGTTCTTCACACTGAAGACAATGGCCTCCAGTTTGGGGACAGTAAACTGGCCGAATGGGGTGATAATAAGTAAGCACAGGATTGTGTCTGAGTATCACACAGGCACGAAGCAAACATCCCATTAGTGCCAGGGCTCTCACCCTCCTTTTGAAGGATGCACAGAAAGTAAATAATAAGAAATCCAGACATACTATACAAAACATCAAATAAAGGCAGCATACAATAGGCACAGTCTAGAAAATGGTATGTGATGTGCCAATGTAAGAATAGAATAGAAGATGCATTTTATACAATATTATAGAATTACTTTATTGAACCAAACTGGGAAATTACTATTGGGCTTGAGCCTGTGAATTAAACAACTCCCTCATATTTCATGCTCATTGATACAGTGAACATCCCGTAGTTTCAAGACCATTTCACTTCAGCAAAACATTTTTGGGTGTCTTACGTCATGTTAAAACATTCCTTTATTGTTTCTGTCACAGTATGATTACAGTGTTGACAGCTGTAGTCACGTTTTGTTACTCATTAGCTTCTATGGCTTCCCTAAAATCACCACTGTCTGTGTAGCAGACAAAGATTTCAAACTGTTTTGTGAAGATCTTGTTTCTTATGGGTGATTTTTTTGCCCACAAACATATTAATTTGGCACACCAGTAATGCCAATAATCTATATCATGAAAGTGCAGAAACAGCGGTTCATCAGGTTGAAAGGATCCACGTTTGAAAAGTTTGTGCAGCGAAGAATGTTTGTAGAATTTGATTCAAAATGAAAACATTCAAATTATGCCCCTTTTGCATTTCCCATTGTGTTTGTTAATGTAGTAACTGATAGGAAGTGGATTGGGGCAAAACAACAGCCTTAAAATTAAACAGAAGCTCAAGGGCATATGGTGCCCAAATCCTTGTGCCTCATTACATTTTTTTTTAATTATTGAGAATTGTTTTCCATTGAGTATCAACACAGATCTGTTTATGCCTTCCTCCAAGGGAGACAGTTGAAAATTTGGGTGAACTGACCCTTTAGTAACCAAATTATCACAGTAATGGAGGAAAAAGCATAGTTCCTGCAGTGAATAATATAGTGTTTTTGCATTTAAGCATACATAGGATACTGTTAAGTCTTCAACATTTATGGTGATTAATGAAGTATTTTAAATGGCAGGATTTTTGCCAGCAGCCCTGATATTCTCACATATATATAGTGATGTCTTTTTGCAGTCTTTATTCACATTCTGAAAATGGACAGGGATCCTCGCCGCTCAGTTTCCCCTCTACGTGACTAATAACTTTAATCAAGCCAATAACTTAATGCTTTGATGAACCTTAGAGCACAGAGCAATTACTATCTGCTGAGGTGGCTTGTTTTATAACTGAGGTGAGAACAGCAATTCAAGTCACCCAACTACTCACCATCAATCAGCAGAGGTGAAATGTTTGAACTTCCCCAGTGAAACTGCATGATGACAGTTAAATGAAGGCCAAGATGATGGCAGCATGTGTAATTGAATTTCTCCTTCAGATTAGGCCAGCACTGAGTCATGGACCATGATTTTTTCAAATTTTCATATTTAATTGATTGAAATTGAGAACAAGCCCAAACTTTCAAGAAGCACTTAGAGGCTCATAAATAATTTCTAGTTTTTCTTTTCTATTATATTATATTTGTGTGCATTGCTTCGAACAGATGGACAGTGAAGAGTAACTTCACCCTTCTAATAATCCGATTTAATAATTAGTGGAGACAGCGTGCTTCTTCTACAGCATGTGCAGCATATTGACACTAGCCTGCAAGGTTTAAATTCACACCACAAACATTGTGCTTAGGAATGCCATCAGATGGTGTTGTAGTCTGACTTCAGCCAGGTGTTTATACAATGCATATTCCGTGACCGTATTGTTATTATGAAATCAATTGAATCCACCTCTTTATATGAGCTCAAACAAGCAGTAAGCTTGCAGCAGATTCCCATGCATGCCCTCTTGATGCTACAATAAGCACTGTTCATGTTTAGGAAAAAAGTGTTTTTACAGTTTGTCTGGTCTTGTGAACATTTATCTTCATAGTACTTGCAGTCAGAGATTCTTGCACTTGGCTTTTGTTTTGACAGAATGCCTTGACTCTACCTTTCTACCCTTCAAATGATCATGGCTGACCTCCCCGGTCCATCGTGAACCTTGCTACCACCTCATCTCTTTCATCCTTTCTACCTCAGCTCATGGCCCAGTAATACTTTCCCCTCTGCAATTTATTCCTCGACTGACGCCCCCTCTTTGCTACCCTCCCCACACATCCTCTCATCATCATCATCACTGTGGCCCTGTCTCCTTGGGGTCCACTGCTTGATGAAATGAAAACTGTTTCCAACAATTATTTTTCCTCCTCTTCGGTTATATTCTCTGCTCCACCCCCACCCCTTCCCCTTCCGCGAACCTCAACAATTAATGGCGCTCTTCATCAAGCCTTGTGAAAAGCTCCTCACCTTGACAAATTACGGCACTCTTGAGGGTAAGCACATTATCAAACCCACGGTTTGTTTACATAAAAAATACAGAGTGCATAATTTGAAAGGAGTGACGGTTTTCCCCAGGTTTGCAGAATGCAGAATTAATTTGAATTTTGCCGACTCATCTAAGCTGTTGTGATAAAACATGACATGTTTTCCCTACAGAGCTGTTTAGTGTGGCCATTTCTGAACTCAGAAACTGAGCAGTGTGGATATCAATTTCAGGTGCAGTGTTGCTGCAAGAAACGAATGTTCTGGTCTGAAACTTGTCAACTTTACATGGTAATTTTTGCTTTAATTAATATGGATCTATATTGTTTCTAGAGAGGTAGATGCAGATTGCCCCCCTTGTCAAATTCTTATATTTTTGCACATTTTCCCCACTTTAATGTTGAAAATCATCAAAAAATGTAAATAGATAACCCAAGTAAAAAAATGCTGTTTTTAAATGATGAATTTATTTATTAAGGGAAAAAAAATATTCAATCTACCTGACCCTGAGTGAAAAAATGAATTGTCCCCTAAACCTAATAACTTCTTGGGCCACCCTCAGCAGCAACAACTGAAAGTGTTTTCTATAACTGGCAATGAGCCTTTCACATCACTGTGGACATGCTTTTGCCCATTCTTCTTTGCAAAATTGTTTTTAATTCAGCAACACTGGAGGGTCTTCAAGCATGAACAGCATTTTTAATGCCATAGCATCAGGTTCAAGTCCAGATTTTGACCAGGCCACTCCAAAACCTTCATTTTTTTTTTTTTTTAACCCATTCAGAAGTCGACTTGTTGGTGTGTTTTGGATCATTATCTTGCTGCAGAACCTAAGTTTGCTTCAGCTTGAGATCACAAACTGATGGCCATTCTCCTTCAGGATTTTCTGGTCGAGAGCAGAATTCATGCTTCCATAAATCACAGCAAGTCTTCCAGGTCCTGAGGCAGCAACACAACCCCACATCTTCACACTACCACCACCATGTTTGACTGTTGGTATGATGTTCTTTTTCTGAAATGCTGTGTTACTTGTACAACTTTTGTCTCGTCTGTCCATTGCTTTTTCACATAGGCCCAGGTTTGGATAGCTTTTTCTCTTTGAACGTTAAAACGTAGTTTCGAAATCGTGTCTTGTATTTAATACTTTGTTGTAAGGATGATGTTTTCTTCATTATGACTTTGCCACATCAAACCAGCTAAAATTTTATATTCACTTGTTGACTTGTATTTGCGCTTTTAATAATAGACCGATATGTTCTGTTCTAACATCATATGCCAACAAGAATGTGATTATGTGAAAGCATCATTGATTGTATCATACAATTAATGGAGGGTAAATAGAAAAATAGCATTGGCAAAACAAAGCCTTATTTCATTCTAACATCTAAGTTATGCCATACATGTGTGTACAATGTGTGTACATTTAGTTATATTTACAGGTAGTGAATAACTCCACTTTTGGCTATATTCCAGTTAAGGGGATGTTTGAATACAATTGCTTATGTTTAACTTATACTGCACACTTAGAGTATATATGCCCTCAAAATATAAAGGTTCACATTCCCATACCATATACACAGTGCTTTCTTCATTGTGGATAAGAATATGGGTGAGTTGTCATCAATTATGTGTAGATTACAAGGTTTCCTGTGTGCTTTTAGGAGAGGCATGTACTGATTGAAAAGCCTACCTGGCTTTGCTGAGGATTCCCTGTAATTGAATGCATGGATGGCTGGAGAAATGGATAGAGGTTTGGAGCATACTAAGTATGCCTAAACCCATGAAAATTACAAATTTATTCTATAGAATCCCAAGCAAATTATTTTCAAAGTGTGATTAATGGTGTCTGTCTCACACACACACACACACACACACACACACACACATACACACACACACACACACAAGAAAAAATTAGTAAAGCATGGCTACAGGGCAAATACTTCAAACAATTGTAAGTTGAAGGTTAATATGCAAAAATATTCTTATACCAGAATGTATACTTAACATAGCACACAATCTTCTTCGATTTTCTACTACAACTCCTATTATTGATTTTTTGTTTTGCTTGGAGAATTTTGAATCATCCCTCCAGGTGGGATTAGAACGTACACAATTTAGATTTTAACAAACTGCAGCTAGTGAAAATTTTAGCTAGTGACTGTCACTCACCTCTTATATTATCATCTGCCAATGTATTTACTCAGTTGTTGCTAAATAATATGAATTTTGTGATTATTATTGCATATATTATTCACTGTAGCTCAAATTGTCTCGCCCTACCTTGGTTATTTGGCAGATTTTAACATCCCTGTGAAAGAAAATGCTGCTCCAGTTGTACTCTTTGGTAAAGAAAGAGGTTGATATTTCATATTTCAAAATGCCTGTCTTAAGTTTAAGAGGGAATTTTTGATAACTTTGAGTAAGCGGGTGTCTGTGGACCTGATTAAGCAGATCGCGAGAAAACACCTTGTCTTCAATCTTCATCAGCCTGTTTTCCATAGACTCCATGTTCCAGTTAATGCCTGTTTGATGCATTATCCTCTATTTGGGCCGTTGATTATAACCCAAAGCTGCCTGGTCTATCAAAGCTGAGAAATATATATGAAATATATATTTGTTACATGCTGGCTCTTGACATGAAGTCCTCAAACCCCACACCATTCACATTTAGAGTGAAAGCTTTCATTCATTCGTTTCTCTCTGCCAGTGTTACTGCCCAACCAGAGCCAGTTTAACCAAAGCGGAAATTCACTTGAGTTACTACAATGTATCAGCAGAGGCACGTCTTGTGCTTTACAGAAAATGGATGGCCGGGGCAGTTAAAGGCAGAAAGATGGAAATGTTAAATTGGCTGTTATTGACTTGTAAAACCAAATTTCTGCAACATTTCATTGAAACTGTTTTTCCAGGCAGTTCTTCTGCCTGTTTGTAATGGAATTTATTATCCATCACAAAATAACCCATTTGAATGTTGAAATTTCTTTGCAAAGGACGACAGCATTTATTAACATGCAACACATTTGCTGCAGCTGGTGTTCCTTCACAGAGGAACTTCAATCATGTTATAACTAGATGATTCAATGTCTTGCATAAGGACAATTTGACAGCACAAGTGACTGTAGTTTTCACCTTTCACCTCTCTATTATATAATTGTCACTCTGAATACAGGGACAACCTGCTCTTGATTTGCTACTCGGAGTTGTGTAGCTTTTTGATGCAGTGGATGGAAGTGGCTTCTTATCTTGCTGCTTTCTCCCTCACATAACAGGAGACATGTCAGGCATAGCTTCACTACAGCCCTCTTTATATTCCTTAGGTATTCAGAGAAAGTATTCAGTATAATAATTAAGACCTGAGTGATAAATATTATACATCCTACTGATATACAGAATTCCACAATCTCATGCAGTATATAATAAAGCATGTTTTCAGTTTGTAAATAAATGCTGCTCTATGTAATTTGCTGCCATAAAACAAGCTTACAGTATACATAAAATAGCAAAATACTCATCACAATCACCACCAGTCTGTTTCAAACATGATGAATAGTATATTATCTCGAAATGCCCAGTGCAAAGCACATCAGTCATCCCATTAAAAATTAAAAAATGTAATTTCCCTCATTGAGGGATTAATAAAGGAATTCTTCTTCTTCTTCTTCTTTCTTAAGATATACCGTACTATTGTGTGTACTTCTGCCACTACTGCCACTACAGTCATCTGAGTGAACTAATAGTAGTTGTAATATCATTGTTTTGTACTGTCCAACTTGTCAAAAAGTTCTGTCAAAAACATAGTAGTACATATAGTGGAAAGGAAATAGCGAAAGACAAACTAAATTAACAATGAAGAATGAATGCAAAGACAGTGAAGTGATTTTTTTTGTTGGAAAAGGTGCTAACATTCCCTACATTATCTGAGTACCCTGTTTTGTAAACGTTAAAGCTGGTCGACTGTGATTTCAATCAATGCAATCCAGTGAATATTGAGTTAATGTAATCTCATTGGCAGGAGACAAAAGGATGAACAGGGGCTTGTGCAGCCTGGAATGAGAGAAATGATCTAATCTTGGCAATGCTCCATGTTGACAGATGGCTAATTTTATGTTGCTAAAATGTTCACTGAAATATTTCTAATGTGACTTCCAAAATGTACCATATCTGGTTTCATCAGCATTTATTATCAGACTATGTTTGGACATTCAAGCTCAGGCTTGTGAGGTAGTTTACAGAGGAGACGATAGGTTCAGGAACGGATGCAGTAAGAGGCAGTTATGTGCCTCTGTGTGGTAAAATGAATACATAAAGAGGGAGTTACACAGCTGCTTATGCTTGTTAGCTAACAGCACTTTTCCCCCTTTATTGAACAACATTTTTACATACATGGTAGTTGAACACAGTATTACAATCCCTGAGCTCATCCTTACAGAAAAGACGTACTTTACTGTTTTTCCTCTTGCCTCCCATTCACTGGTGGTGTTGTGTCAGTGTCTGTTCTGCCTTATATAGTGTTTCCCTCCCCTGCCCCATACTGTTGCCCTGTATTCTGGGCCCGCCCATACTTCTTGTGATGCTGCACAAAATTTTGCAACCAAGTCAATCTGGCCAAGTTGCCTATCGCTTTCATTTCAAATCTCCCCAGAAATGGCAGCCCATGAAAATCTAGCATTTCCAACGGCTCGATTGAGGAGCGTTTAAGGCAATGATGCACTAGTTCTTCGACTGGAAACCTACCTACCTCCCTGTCAACATGACAAACATGGAGCATCGGCAAACTTTCATCGTTACGAATACGTCAGAGGAAAGAGCCTGATTGGTTGAAGCTTCGTCCAGTAGCACAAAGAGGCATTTGATAGACGGGTTAAGCCCGCCCTCTGAGAACTTGGTTTACAAAGCAGCTTGGCCAGACTACGCTCGCATACCTTTGTAGTCGCAATAGCAAAGCTCGTTGCCTTGCACTTCCAGGTTAGATCATGATTTGGCGTCATGCATCTGTTGATGGTTCAGCGTAACAGATGACAACTGGTTTGGTGTCAGGGGCTAAAATTCTGGGTTTTCGGTGTACAGTAGCCAGCAGATATCTGGGCCAAGGCTTCCTTTCTCTTGTACTGCGTATTGTTTACATACAAGTTGAGATGCGAAACATGCTTTGCAGTTGAGTGACGATGCGTAGACATGCAACTGGATTGTGTCACAAGTGGCCAGTTTACAAGCTGATTTCAAAGCAATCAAAAAGAAAATCATAGTCAGTGAGTTCTGAAATTGCATTCTGCATCTTTTGCTTTCCACACAGACTGTTTATCTGCCTTCAACCAAATTCTGATCCAATCGTCATCACTACTCAGACTGCAAACAGGCTTCCAATGCCAACATCTTGTTCTGTTGCTGACAAATTCTACATGTGAATGAAGAATCTGTTTATAGAGATTAGAGTTAGGGAGTGTACTCATAGATTGTTCATGAGGTTAAAGAAGCATCACTCTGTGACAAGCAGTTTAATCATGCCTTTCCCACTTAAACTTTCATTTGCATCAACAAATTAAGTGGATTGAATTTTTGTTTTGAATATACACCGAATGAATATGAATTTTTGAGCACATAGCTTTTGGAAAATAAGGTGTTTTTATTCACTTTACATTGACATTTTCTGCTCCTCTTTGTTTCAATCAGGATATATTAACATCTGTCTTGTATTATTTTGAGATTGTAGCTACAGGTTGTAAATTAATAAATCTGGTTCTGTCTTTTTGATAGTTGAAAGCTCAACATAAATGGGATCAATGAAACATTGGAAAGGCATTACTGTAAAAAAGATCAGAGTTATTCATCCTTTAATATGATGACCTTGTGCTCTTTCATAGAGGTCTTTTGAACTGTGAAAAGTGTTTCGAGAGTTGTTTTTTGTGCAAACTTTCTTTTATAGAAGTCAGAGATGAAAAGATTCTTCTCAGCAAGAAGTAGTTGAACTTTAGATTCATTGTTGTTATAGTTCTGATAAAATCAGTGACTGACTATAAGTTAGATAGTGCTTAGAACTTAAATCCCAGTATCATTATTCCTTAAATTGTTGGTGATTTTAAATTGGCATCAAGCATGCCCTTGATGTCCTACTGTGACCTTTGAACTATCAAATAGTTGGTCTGGGCTTCACATTTAAAGTTGGCATATTTCCACTGCCTTAACGTTGCCCCTGCAAAGACTTTCTGCCAATTTGTGCATCAAAATATATCAAGTCAGCACCAGAAGCTGCTCCTTCACTGTTCACTGATGTATTTCACACACTAGTGGTGCTTCTGTGTGTCCGTCCTTTGCTCCAGTGGAAATTGTATTGTGTGATGTTGTTGTTTCATGTCTGAGATAATGGCATTTGCAATTTCTTGTGAGGACCAGTCTATCATATTGTTCTAGGTTGATGGTTTACACAGTAAGTGGTATGAGATGGAGGTTGATACTTTTGTGGGAAAAGGTCACACACATTGAAAAAGGTCAACTCTGCTTTTGGCTTGAAAGTGTCATCATAGTTTCACTAATAGCATGGTAACAGACAAAATACTCTACTCACTCGACTATTTCATTCATCTTTTGTAGCATTTATATTTTCAATGACAGACATGCAACATTATCGGGCGTATGTGAACGGAATTTGTTCTTGCTTTTGAAAGACGAACAGTGCTTTCTTTCATGGTTTGAAATTCATACGAGTACATTTCTTTTGTCAAAAGTACTTTGATAGTCAAAGTACTTTTGAGTTCCATCGTTCATTCAGTGACACCTTCATTTAGTAGTTGTGCTCGAGCTTTCAATCACATATCATTTGCTTTCATTAGCAGAGGAAGTTAGGACAGCTGTCACTGAAATGTAGAAAATCAAATCTTCATTTTTTTCAGATAATTTTTAGGTTTTGATAATACTAAATTTTACTAAATACTACACAAATGTTTTGTACTAAAAAAGAAAAAATAGATTGTGAATGACAAATTAAATTAAATGAAATGCAATATTTAAACAGTATGAATATGACTTGTAAATTATGAAAATAAACAGCGAAAAGTCTGCTGTGCAAAAACAGTGCAAATTAGTAATTAGACATTAAAAATCAATTTCACACTTTATTCTGGGAGTGAGTACTTTGCACAATAATCTCACCTCATGGTCCATTTAGTAGCTGATCTGCACAGCTGACTGTTAGTCAAAGTCCTTTTTGCTGATGAAGATCTTGTGATATGATCAAAAACCAGTGTGGAATTTTAAAACAGTCCTCAAATGTCTGAACTTCTACATACATTTTCACTTGGTTCATAGACATACTCCATCTGCTGATACAAACCATGTGGAATGATCAAAAGCTCCAGAAAAGCTACACAATACTGAGATCGTTTTGGTTCATTGTTTTAAAAAAATGTTTTATTTTTTGGCCTGCCGGTTACTGGTGCGTTCACTGATCTACTCTCTTTTTGAGATGTGACTTTTCTTGCATCTTGGCTGACATCCTAGCGTCACACCCTCTTGGGTTATTAAAAGAGTTTGTGTCTTTCTTCCCCTCTTTCTTCAGCTATGATCCAATTCCCCATTTTCCAGTGTCCTTGTCTTGCTCCTGTATCGATACTGGCCTGGTCACTCGGCCTGTCTCACTTAATTGATTTCTACTGCATTCATTTTCAATGAGTCAGAACAGAACAAATAATTCATTAAGTCAGTCTGAAGGGCATCCAGTGTGAATCTATAACCTCTGTATAATGAATATCCATGAGTAATATTCCAAGAATTTAAAAGGCTTTAAACTTTCAAGTTGTAATCGTCTTATAATTTTTTCCTTGGACTGGTTTAATCAGTACTTACAGAGAACATGCAGCACCGGGGCACTAAAGCTGAGTGATAAATGACCACTGAAGTTAGATTTATTATCAATTTGCTTGTTATGATCCATTAACTTGGCTGTGTTCCATTTCACTGTGACTTTTCTCACTCACCGAAGACCAGAGAAGTAGCAGGCCACAAATGTTACTGTAGGCTTCATACATGGACTAAATACATAGGGTATAGTATTTATGATTTTTTCAATGCAATGTATTAAATAACTGGATAGATACTCTATTGTATCCCTAGGGGAAGATACTAGAAAAATGGGTCCATTTTATTATAAAACTGTTCAAAATAGTTCAATCATGGGCCAGGTAACTGACAGCCCGTTCCTTAAAGTAACCAGAAGAATACAGGAATAATAACAAAATAAAGATATGTTTAAATCAAAGGTGAAATACAACTTCTGACAAATCCTTTCGAAATTTTAGTAATTCAACAATTATGGTGGCTTTCACTCAGTGTTTAACAGCTTCAAGGAGTGCTTGCCATTTGTCTTTTATAATCTCAACTCGAATCAGGAAGTTTCACTTCACTGCATTACAGCCCTGTACTTTGTCTGCTTAGCTCACTGTAGGTAAGAGGAGATGGATTCTGCAATATGTCAAAGTAAAGATGACATATTGCAACAACAATAATGTTTGGTCTTGTGGCACAATCTAATCTTGTTACATAGCCATCTGAGCACACAGTCAAAGAAGCCTAAGTAACTACGCTTATCTTAACTCTCCAGCTGTTCTTTGTCTCACCAGTGTATTGCTTACTCCATATGACAGAAATTCGTTTCTGATATTGATTTCTTCCATTAAAAAATTAAAATTGTTATCTAAATTGCATTATAATTGTATACAGATTAGTGCAAAAGCAGAAACAGAACAGGAAACACTATTGGCATAGAGGGTAGAAATAACTAAATGTGCTTACAGCAGACATTAGGCAACTAAATTAGGTGAGTAAATCAATCTTACTTGATGTTGGCGTGCCCAAGATATGCCTTGACCAAAGAAATTCTTCTTCGACGAACACTCATACAGTGACCTGTAACATCCCCAAATTCAGCCCAGACACATCTCACTTCACGCTGCTGATACTACAACACTAATTTGACAAAAAAGTGTTTTAATGTATTTTTATGAATTATTTAAATGATATAGAGTTAAATATACTCTCTTTACTAAAACAAATGGAGTTAAATGACTATTTGTCCAGTCATATATTTTGTAAATTTACTTTTCTTAAATAATGTGAAAATATCCTCTTGTCTCGTTCTTATGAACCCAATATCATGTATCGTCTCGTCTCATGAGCTGAGTGTATCGTCACACCCCTAGTATACACATATTCAAAAACTCTATCAATAAATCTATTTTTTTTAAATTGCTGAAGCTCATTTACAATTTATAAATACCACATGGGTTTGTCACACAGCCTCTGCTTTTGAACTCTAAGCTGCAATTGTAAATGGATCCCAGCAGAGTCCTGTTGTGCACAGAGACCATGCCTGTCTCCTTCCTACTTGTGCCCTGCTTCCTCCTGCCATGCAACTTGCATCATGCATCATGTATGTGGATTGTCCCCTGTGGAGAGCACGACTACATCTGGTTGTTTATTCATCAGGTGGTAACCCCAGACAGTCAATATCATGCCCTTGCAATATCAAACACGCTCTATAAAGTAGGATGCAGTCGTGTTTGTTAATGAGAAGCCATGAGAAACCTTCCATTTCAAATACTACTGAACTCTGGAGTGCTGACTACTTTCCTCAGACTATTAATTAAAAATCAATGTTGATTTTGCCATTCCACCTCACTACACTGCTACTACTTAACACTCGATCACAACTAACCAAGAGTAGGGTGAGAAAAGGATGATGCAACGATGGTCCTTTTCCTTCTAAGCAGCATCCCTGCAATTTGTCATTTCAATGTGGCAGAGCGGAGTCCTTTACTGATCTGGAAGATCAGGTTAAGTGATGACACGCAACAGCTCCACTGCAATACATCATACCATGGCAATGCTACAACAAGCCAAATAAATAGCAAACATAGCAATTGGAAGCTGCTACTCTTAGTAGCGAATTACCAGGTGCTGACCTAGTATTAGACCAGGGATCTGCAGCCTTTACTATCAAAAGAGCCATTTTGCCTCCTCTTGCACCAAATGACAATTTTAGGGAGCAACAAAACATAATACAACTTCTAAAGTTGATGTAGTTACAGCAGTGGTGTCATTAGGCCTATTTGAGGGGGGGTGAAGCCGTTCGATTTATTTATTTTTTTTGACCAAAATATAAGTCTAAATGAATAACCATAGATAGATAGATCAATAGAAGGTACCGGGTTCGACTCCCGGGCCCGTGGCCTTTCTGTGTGGAGTTTGCATGTTCTCCCTGTGTCTGCGTGGGTTCTCTCCGAGTACTCCGGCTTCCTCCCACCATCCAAAAACACAAATGGGGATTAGGTTAATTGGCTAATTTAAATTGACCGTAGGTGTGAAAGTGAGTGTGAGTAGTTGTCTGTCTCTGTGTGTCCTGTGATGAGGTGGCGACTTGTCCAGGGTGTACCCTGCCTTCCGCCCTAAGACAGCTGGGATAGGCTCCAGCCCCCCCGCGACCCTATGAGGATAAGCGGTAGATAATGGATGGATGGATAGATAGATTGATAGTATATCTATCTAGATAATGATAGTGCATGTCCTTCCTTTTTTGGATTTATCCATGGTAAGCTTACTGAAGACAGGTTTGGAAACTCAAGATTAGTCATAGGTTTGCTTTACTACAGCTACAGGCACTGGCCATAGACATAGCAAGTAATGCATATATTGAATGACAAAAATACATTTTGAAATGTTTTGAATTATAAGATAATTGTAAATAAACAAATAAATAGAATTAAAATAAATTAGACTTTTTCAAAGCCAGACTCATTCATAAGGTTTGCCTTTCCTAAAGAACACATTTTAAGAAGTCTAACATTTCTATGTAGTATTTAAATCCATACTGCTTGATAGCCAGGGCAAGTACATGTGGTAGCTGACATCTACGCTTGTCCTGTTGTGCCACAAAGGGAGAGAGACAAACCAAAAGATGCAAAATACTTAATTAAAAATGTGCAAGAAGACAAGCAATGGGACAACACTGGGACCTTCCTCACTGCATTGTTTAAGAGGAAAAAAAAATATCCATCTTTTTTCTAGAAAATAGGCTTTAAAGCATTTAAGTGGAGACAGTTACAGAGGATATATTTCATTAGTAGACAAGGGAAGGTTTTCTTTCTTCCTGAATGAATAAGGTTTCTGTCAAATCTGAATTTCAAAGAGATGTGTGAATGTGAGAGATAAAGCTAGGTGATGTGTAGCTCCACTGAAAAGATAATCATAGTCAAATCCTGTGATGTCTGTGATTCACTGTTTTCAAATCTTGTAGTTTGAGTAAGGTTCATAATTCAAGAGCAGATGATCTGTTGCATTTCTGTGTGATGCAGCCATATTTCTGTTTTTGTGAGTATTTTAAACCTACCTCAATCAGAGCCTTGCTACAAGTAGTTCTTTGATAGAAATACCAGCATGGCTGATTGAGACATTTTACCAAATCAAGGGTTTGTAGTGTGACTGGCACTAACCCTCAGGTGTCATCAAATTCAGGAAGTTAACTTTCAGTCTCGTCTTCATGTTGTACTGTCATGCCTCCTATTATTAAGATATGCCTTCGTGTCCTATGATTGCCCTGATTGTCTTCACCTGTGACCTATTTCCTCATGTATAAATAGTCTTCTATCCCCTTGTCCTGTGCCAGTTTTAAGTATTTTGCTAAGAGCTGGAAATGCAGACATTGCATCAGTTACAACTCAAAGCAGTCTAGGTACGTATAAGGCAGTGAAATACAGCTTTTGTTGCATTTTCAAAAAAAAAAAAAAAAAAAATACAATGCAGATTTTACAAATTTGTGAAATGTGTTGAGTCCCTGCTTCTCTGGGATAATCTAATAAAGTTTGAAAAGCATAGCCATTTTAATCTGGACCTGGTTTTCAATTGCTTTTCGGACATATACTATAAGTGGAAGTGGAATAGCACTGACCGAGTGAGATCCATAGATATAGCCTATTGTATGTTGAGAATTGACAAATGCATACAAAAAAACATCTGAATGTCTAATGATAACCTGTGTCTTTCCCCCCATTGCTCGCTGTCTTTTATTCTCCTCTCTTACCTGGTTGCCTGCTGGTCTTGCTTTCCATATTGCCTTTCTCTCTTTTGTTGTCTGGCTTCATGTGTTTATTTTGTCTTTTTTTCTTCCTGTCTTGAAAGAACAAAACGACCATTCGTAGATCAAATATTCACCCTGTGTTACCTTGAATTCTTGGAAGAACTTTATTTTTGTCGCATGGCTCCACAGTGAACGGACTTTCAAAAAATGTAGGAAAACCTTGATGAATGATTAACTATGGTGAGGTCGGATTTTGACTGCCAACATACCTTAAAGAATAATTTCTCACATTACCTTTGTGATTTAGAGAACGTTAACAATCACAATTTGGATGTAACATCAGGTGTTCAAGTGTAGCATTGGTTGGTGTACTTGTAACCATTGTCAGTTGAAACTGGTTGGTGTTCATTGATTTTATAAAAATGAAGGCACAATGTGCATGGGTCTAACATTATCATTTTGCTGACTGTTTGAATTAACTAACATTTATGTTGGCTCGTAATAGTTCCATTTTCTACGCTATGATAATATTAGCAAGACTAATACTATCATAACCAGGATGTAATGAAGCAATTAATGAGGCAACGGGTGTGGACATTTACCTAAAATGTACTTTGAGAAGGGGGCAAATGCTAAGTTTAAAACTACAGACGCTTCATTAGGCTTCCCATCCCATTTCTCTGATGAGCTTGCATGAGGTCAGAGGATAGTCTCTGTAATTGTTTACTTGCAGTGTTTTAATGTGAACAGCCAATATTACATGTTCATTCATTACAGTGTAATGAAACCAAAAGTACTGATAGTTCTTGCTATCACTAAAGGGGATACATCACTTCTGTTCTGGCACTATGTATAAAGGCATTGTGTTATCATGATTCTATTAATATTTCATCAAACCACTCCATACATAGCGTTATCAGTACTGTAATCATGTCTGTAGCTCCCAAACCTCTTAATTTGTATGAAGTATGGCGTAACATTCGATTTATGTGAGGTTGTTTGGTTTAGTGTATGCAAAGTTTAGTAAATGCATATTTATGTATTTTTTGCTAAATAAATGCAAGGACATTTTAACAACGTGCAACCACTTTCTCACTGTAGGTTAAACAATTCATCCTCCCCGAAAATATATGTCACTTAAATCAAAAGCCAACCTCTCTGCCTTTTGCACAAGTAGAAATTCAGTGTGCAGGATCAAATTGCACCTGGGTAAGCTCCTCGACGCATTCTCCCATATAACTTGAGCAAAAAAGACAGAAGCATATTAGCACACAGTAGCAATATCTGTGAGCTGGGTTGCACATGGGAATCTGATTTGGTTTTAAATTGAAAGGCTTTTTTGAATTAAGTACATAGAGTGGAGAGTGGGCACAACAATAAACCCAGCATTTTTAGAACACCGTATCTGTGCAACAAAGATCTATTATGTGCAGCCTACTAAAGGGTTGCAGGGCTGTATGTGTGTGTGCATGTGGCAAAGCAGCGTTCAGTGCTCTCTCTCTCTCTCTCTCTCTCTCTCTCACTCTCTCAACACATCAAAGTGAAGCAGAGGCAATGGTAAGGTCTCTGCATCATGTCCGATAAGAGGAAGTTTCCATTAAGTCGCTTTGCCTCACAGGGATTAAAGAAAAATCTCTCTTTTCTTCCTAAAATCGTTTCCAAATGCTTCCCTCTTTAACATTCTTCCACTTTTGTGTCGGTGCTTCCTTTTTTACACTGTTTATTGTTGTGGTGACATCTTTTTCCACCAGCCCTGCTTTAAACTTTTGGTCTTCATTGGTTTGGTTGCCCAGTTTGTGGCATAGAGCCGGTGTCTGAGGTTAAATGTATGGAAGAGCTTTTTTATTGCCATATGACCAGGTCAGGATCTTCACATGGCTTAACCAAACACTTGATTCAAAAGATTTACTCACATGCACTCCTGGGGCCTCACCGAACATTTGCATTCGTACATATGAGGAAATGTTTACGTACATCATAAAATATTCTGATTTGAAAAAAAAAACATGCATATGCCAGCCAGTGAGCAATTTTACTTTCATAAATCCCAAATCATCTTGGAAATTTGCCTCTACTGTACATGCTCACCTTCAACCGTTAAAGCATCCTTTGAATTAATGCATCTATGAGCCTGCTGACCAGTGTTTCTTTACAATTAATGAGGCTAACTACTGAGAGGATGATCGATCAAATTCTTAAACAGAATTTGAGGAGTTTGTGGGTAGCGTGATATATTTACAGCACAGTAACTGCTACCAAAAGATAGCGTAAGGACTGTCTGAGAGCTGTTTTTTCAGACTTTGCTAGAGTGCACTGGAGACACAAATACTTGCATCAGATACTGTATCTGTCCCAATCAAATATGACTGCAGACATTTTATGCACAAAAGTTTTTCTGATTTCCACAAAATGATGATTTCAACACTTGTGTTGTACTCCACCGCTGACCCCAGGAGTTAGTAGCCTGACCCTCTCGTCTGCACTTTTGGGGTGGGTTATGCAATGCTGAGAAGCGCAAATGAAATATTGAGTGGAATTAACGTGGTTGGGCATTAATTAGTATGTAAACCAAGAAAAACATGTTTGAAAACATAAGTGGCTCGGAGTCAAATCAAAAGCAAATCAAAAGCCTTTATTGTCAATCTATTCCAGGGAATACAATGAAATTAGGAAGTGTAGCACAGAGTTCAGAAAATGAGACTTCATAACACTCAACACACTTTGTTCCAGTGTATATGCTGGTCTATTACACACTTTGCCACAAGTCTGGGCTGTACCGCATGTATGATGAATTTCCTGTCTCTACAGTCTCTGTCTGTACACATGGGTCAACGTTTCCCTAAATGTACCCACATTTTAGTGTTTTGCAGGTCAGTTAAGTAAAAACACATTTCGTGACAGATGAGCTTTCCTCCTGCTTGCAGAACTGTAGGGCTTTAATGCACATCACATGCAGCATACTGTTCGTTTTGCTCCTCATATCATGTTTGGTAACCACTGTATTAGGGCCACCTGAAATATCTGTCTTGTTTTCCTCATTGTGCGAACCTTTCATCAGTTGTTATGACATAAAATAAAAGGTATTGATCCAAAAATGACCACCTCATTGCATCACCATTAAAGTTAAGCAGTCAAAAAAGAATAAAACTCACAGCTAACCTAATTGTTTTCATGGGCTGCTCTAACTGTGCTTTTAAATATGCAAGGAAAGCAGTGACTTCAAAAGAGAAGATCATCATCTTTATGTCTTTAATTCATTTAACATGCATGGCTCATTTGGGAAACATATCACCCATAGAGATGAGATTAAAGGTATATATCAAGGAATGGTCACTGAGTTGAATTTTTATATGCCTACTTCTTTTCTGCATGAGACAAGAAAGTCTTAAAAGTTTATAGAGTGAGGATGTCATGCACATGCATTGCAGCATTTTTTTTTAGTTGCTGTCTGTTTTCAAGGGAACACAAATTAAGGTCCACTGAACATTGTACAACATCAAAGCAGCAGGAGTGTCTATAATTTTCATGAAATAATATAAAGCCTATCCCTGCTGTCTTAGGCCCCATCCACACAACAACAGTGAGAACATGCTAACTCCACACAGAAAGGTCCTGGGCCGGGAATCGAACCCGGTATCTTCTTGTTATGAGGCTGTGAGACAGTGCTAACCACTACACCACCGTACCACCCTCACAAAGGATCATCTGATTTCCATCTAGTTAGTAATTTGTGCCTCGACCAATCTAGTATAAATCTGATTTGACTGATCGGAATGTTTCATGTGATACTTTGTCAAAGTTATCAGTGGAAAAATAACTAACTCAGTCAGGATTGTTTTGTTGCTGACATTTGATCACTACTAGCGTATTAATAAAGCTAGTCAATAAGCAGTCTGAATAAGAGATAGTGTGCAGTCACATATGTTAGTATGAATGACAAGAATTTTAACTTTGTGGCTGAGAGATGTATGATCAGGTTCCCCTTAAATTTGTTTTATTTTATACTTTTCAAAAAAAAAAGTAGAGGCTATTATGGTATGTACTACCATCCCAATACCACAATCTGTTTGCACATATTTAGAATACACAGTAATGTTAAGTTGATGATCTCTTAGATATTGCATCAGATTGCATCGGTTTGGGCAGCTGGGAGTGTAGTGGGTTGACCTATCTGTGTCAAGGCTTCACTAAAGTTGTGAGGAAAATAAGCATGGTCTATTTCAGTTGAATTACCGGCACCAAATATTATTCTGCTATGTCTTACAGTTCCTGTTCAGTGGGCATGCTCCCATAGATGGGCTAAAGAAAAATAATACTGTGACAGGTGCTTTATCTGCAGGGCTCAAGGTTTTCTGTACATTACCATGTTTAAGAAGCTTTGGCACGTTTGGTTTCATGCTACAGATTGAAGATGTTGTATCATATGAAACGAGGCAACGTAAGGTATGCTAATTTTTTTTTTTCAGGAAAGCGGCTACATAAAACTGCAAATTTTGGTGAGGGCATGTGGCCATAAATACACACACTACGCTCATGCGGCTGATAACATAGCCCCGACTGATGGAAATGTTCCAAATTTTGCATTTATTACCTTTAACAGAACTGTTCAATCTTACCCTGATACTGTATATCACCTTACTGAAACAGACAACCCAGCTCAGAAGATACTGGGGGTGTCTACTGTTGAGTAAATTTATTAACCTAATATCAGTCTTTCTACTTTTGAGGTTAGGCCGTAAAAATTCAAAATGCATGATAAATCCAGAGGAGAGAGATCAGTCTTCAAAATGACTGGTTTATAATCAGAGGTTCCATATAAAATAAAATATTTTCTCTTAATCATATGGTGTTATTAATACCAGTAGATGTAGGCACTCCCCTTATGAAGCTGTAATGGCGAGAGCTAACAATTGTGTATTTACACAACTAGCAGATGATCAGCATACAGTTTCATTTAGAGTGCAACACAGTGCTGTTCTTAGTGTCATGACCAATAATAGCAGATAATTTTGATACTGGGGAAGGAGATCTGGGCTGCTTGTGGTAACAATGTTGACCAAGTCACAAATGTAAGAGCCTTTCAAACATTTTCCAGCCTAGTTTCTGGGTGCATCAGTTTCCTCACAAGCAGTGTTGGGCAGAGCTGGCCCAAGGCATCAACGATCTGAGCACCTGCTGAGGGCCCCCTGGCCTTTAGGGGCAAGTACGCAGATCAGGGCGTGCCTCAATGTGGGGCAGAGTCAAACACACATTGGCATTACCCATTGGCTAGAGTGTTAGGGTTAGGGCACCACATTGGGTTAGGCATATCACATCTGATGCTCAACGTTGAGCCACTCCCCACTCTGCAGGCTACTCTTTAGGGGGGCTCCTGGCCTCTAGGGGGCCCCCAAGAGCAATTCAAAAGTAACAAAATTAATTAACATTTTTTTGTGTGATGATGATTCAAATATATTTTGTGTACAAAAACACAATGGTGGAAGGAAAACAGAGTGCAGGCTCCTACTGCCTCACTGCTCTAAATGCTCCCTCAACATCCAGGCTGCAATTCACAACGTGCATCGTTCTAATAATGCCACAGTCACACAGGGGCTCCGAAAAGGGCAAAATGAGAAGGATTTTTGTTCAACAAAGTAGCCATTTTTGATGGGTAGCAGAGACACTGGCTCATTCACGAACAGCACATCACCAACTGAGAACCGATCCGGATGACAACAGCATCAGTGAGTAGCTTTGGTATATAACACCCCCTATTTAATTGTCAGTAGCAGTAACAGCATTTTTAACAATGGAAATTACCCGTCTCTGATAAAAAAAAAAACAAAAAAAACACTGTTCTAACGCTGTTTATGCTCACAAAACAGCAGATAAGCCGGCCTTGTATTTCTGAAACATGCCAGATTTTTTCCAAATCTGTGGGTATTACTAAAAATCACATGAACTCAGGGATTCATATCTGGTCGCTATCACACACATTCATGCTCTCAGGACTCCTTTTTTATTCCCATCTGCATCAGTATTTGGGGTTATCTATTTTCTCCATCTAGCCTCATGATCGTCTTTGGATATTATGAAAGTTCCCCAGCAGCAACATTTTGATTCTCTGCACTTTGACTCATCAGTCCAAATATTATTAATAGTTAGTCTGTGTGTTCATGCAGTCATAGTCCTCTTGGGCTGACTGGAATGGTCTATTTTCTATCTAAAGCAATTTTTCTATCTAAAGCAATTGAACTAGGCTAAATCAAGCCTAATTTATACATGTGCTATCAAATAATACTTTTTTTTAAATCACTATTGATGTAGAATTTCAATAGTTAATTGTGATAAATCACTTTTTTTTCTTGTACATTTAAAATTACATTATTTGGCATTTCACAGTTTTTAATATCATTACCAATTGTTGTGTGTACAATGATTGCAATTCTCAACAAGCCAGGGTTGATCAGAGTATGTAAAGATGTTGACTGGTCTGCAGTCAGCCGCCACCCATTTTGTAGTCTTCGATCATCCATTTAATTTCATCCACAAGTCTGTGGCAACTTGCGACTCGCACCTTGGTTAGTTCATCGATGGTAGCTCAAACTTGAAGCTTTCAAGGTGCATATTACATTTGATGTTTGGACTTAGCCCTCTTTAAAATAAAACAAACTGATTCAGAAGTGTATGGCTGTCCTAACATCATATGCTTTGACTTAACACATTAATGCTACCTAATTTTTACTCATTCATTGCTTTTATGGCATAATATGCAGCACATAAATATTTTATTCAACTATTTGAACTATGGTTGTGACTTTAAATTATGTTGTATAAACACAGACATTAAAATAAAAAAAAGACAAATTAGTTATTGAAAGAAGTGGCAATGACAGTAATGAGTCCCTTGCATTGTATGATAATTGTGTGGAAGTGTTTGTTAGTTTTAGTGATAGCCCTTTTAACATTGTGGTTGTTGCTGACAAACGTTAACAATAAATAATTATTATTAGGAAGGAAAGTTTTCCTTGAACTGCATGAACCATGCAGAGCTGAATAGACTGTATTTTAACATTCTTCATTTGGTGGTACTTGGACAGCCAAGTTGCCCTACAGTTATATAATTGCCTCCCCTGAGGTTTTAATGCCCCTCTGGCAGCAGACACACATACCAGGCCTGTGCTGGATCTTGTCCACAGCTGCCACAGTGGACATTTAGTGGCTTGATGTGAGTGAGAAGGATCCATATCATTCATGTTGTCTTCTGGCCCATAAAAAGACTGTGTTATTATGATGGTTGAACACCTTCAGGGAAATTTACCACAGCTTTAAACAGAGTTATAATGCTGTAGATCTTTCTTAATTAACACCAAAACACAGCTACTACTGATGACAGTATTCCTGTCCCTTTGTTCCACTGCCATGGATAGTACCTAAACTACACTCACTACAGACTTCTCTTGACCTTTACGTTCCCACACACTTTCAGTCATTTATATCGAGATCTATTTAGAGCAGGAGTGAGCCTGGTTTTTGATGGTACAATGCATTAAAACATCTGGGCAAGTCTCATAAGAGCTATTTACCATATCATTAAGATGGATTGTACAAATTATCAGTTAAACACAATTTCAATATAATTTGAATACTTATGCTTACATTAAATTCTGTCATTAGTAGACAATCCAATTCATTTTCTTGTAAACAGCGCAAAGTCTTAAACAAAGATTGGAAAAATAAACCTATTTAGAAAAAGAAAAACCCATTTAACCTCCCAACATCACTTGCAGCTATGCTAACTTTGGCCTGTCTGAATAATTTAGGCCAAACTCATGACCAGTTATGTCTGACTCATGTTTATGGAGAGAGAGCTTTAGAATTAAAGCATGTGTGTTCGTGCCAATGCTATTTACTGAATTATTAAAGAACTACAGTATGCTGACTACATTGCCTATTTTATCTCGGACTGGCACCAAAATAACACTTTGTACAGAAATGTACCATGTTCGCAAGATTTGTTATCCTTTAAATATTGTTATTATTATTATTAATAATAATAATAATAATAATAATAATAATACTAATACACACATACATACAACATAAACCCAGTTTGTTTCAGTTGTATATACAGCTGCATATACAGCAGTCTGAACAGACATGCTTATTATCTTTGTATCAATTTAAAATTGTTAAAAAAAAAAAACAAAGCTTTCACCAATTCACTGCTTATGTGCTCTTTGTAAATCATAGCAAATGTGTGAGTCTGTCAGTATGTGTGCCAGTACAATACACTTTCTAAATTCTAATTCAATATAGCAGAAAATATAAAACTTCGTGGAAAACCCAAGTGGAGGTCTCAGAAGCTTCAACCTTCTCCAGGAAACCACACTATTCCTCCTACTGTAAAGTAGCTGGTTACATTTCACAGTCAGCTCAGATCTGTATGAACAACAGAAGACCCCATGCTAAAACTAATAACTAAATAACAGGAGTCCATGAAGCTAAAATACTTTAAGCAACTTGTGCAGCGTTAGCCAAGTGTAATTGTAATGATTACTCCTTCTAGATAGCTCACATGGAGTTCATTACCTCTAACAGTTAGCCCCCTAGCTGCTGTTTTATTTTGAAAGGATGAATAGTCATGCTGTGGTCTTTGGGGATGCTGTGTGTGAGCAGAAACAGAACAAGAAGGGATGCACGCAACCGTTCACACTTTCATAGGGAGCTACAAATAAGAGGTTGTTGGAGTGTATTTACAGGCTTTTTAATCAGATAGATTGTTTGGACATAAACTGCTTAGATTATGCTGCACAAGCGTTACAGAAATGGGATGACCATGTTATGGTTATAGCCACTAAACAACCAGGGCCTAATGACTCCTGCCTGTTCACCAGATTGAAACCTGGACATAAGCCTCTATGTGTCTGTTGTTTAAACTAATGCTAGTACAAGTAGGTTTTCAGATATTTTGAGGTAAAATATATCAGCAGAATATCGAAGTATCTTAAAATCACTTATTACACCAAAAATAAAATAATAAATATCATTGACATTTGCTTCCATGCATGAGCCGCAACCATGCAGAGATGGCCCAGGAGATCATGAACCCTCCAGAGCTGCCAACACTGCTCTTGAGATGTTGTCTTTTCTCCATGTAAATCTTTTGCAGAAACTGTATCCAAATCTCTCTCTCTCCAGTAACTCTCCCTGTCACAGCTCCCTCTGCCAGGCGAAGCTTTTCAAAACTCAAGATGTACCTCCGCTCATCAATAGCACAAGAACACTAGGCACCGTTTTTGGACAAAGTTTGTACATTTTCCCTTCTTTAAGCACCACTATGGGCATCTTTTAAGCCCATCATTTCATAAGTACCAATTTGGCACCGGTATCAGATAAAACCTTAACGATAACCATCCCTATCAACAATGTCTGACTGACTTCCTGTAATCGAAATGTTCATGTGCGAGAGGACACATGCAGCAAATTCAAGGCAAGCACACATAAACAAACAAATTGCCCTAGGTGCTTAGCTGGCCCCATTTTCTATTACATCTTTCAACTTCCACGCTCAAAGTGCTTCTATAGTGTTCTCTATCATGTCACCCACATCCAGGATGAAAGGAGTTTGGCGGGCTACACATCTCTCATTCTTCTAAAGTGGAAGAAATTTCCCAGCCATGTATGTATCAATGTAGAGGAGACTTAATCACAACTTCTCCTGTGGTTTGCTCATAAAATAATAAGACTGGATTTCCATCACAGCAAAGTAAATAAAATTATATGTAAATTGTAAAGATTGTATTATCTGTTGCTGGGAAAATATTTTGTGTATCATCAGTTTTTTCAAACCACTGTCATGTTAGAGAGCTATATTAATGGCTCGGTACAATAAAGCCAATCAAATGTCAATCCTTTTATTCCAGTAATTAACTGTGTTTTGTACACTTCAGCCTGCTATGGTATTGCAGCACTGCTCTACTTTACAACAGCAACAAGAGGAAAAAATATAAATGTGGCAATGTTTTTTTTCAGACCTGATTAGCCCAGAGCTGAAGTTGTTGCTAAACACCCAAGACAGAAACTTGACAAGAGTTGTAGCATTTATTCACAGCTTAAAATGTACACATGCACTGCACTGCAAAACTAAAAAAGTATCTAATTAGCCTCTGTATCAGCACTTGATGAGGTCATGTATAGCAGCCTCAGCTGCTGGGCTGATCTGATATCACCAAGTACTTAACAGTCCTGGACAAATGTCAAAGTTTTTAGAGTTAGGGTAAGCATGAGGGTCAGTGGTCCAGGACTAATGTGTTAGTTGTCCAGGACTGTTAATTACTTGGTGATATCAGATCGAGCAGCCGCTGACATAGACCCAGAACGAAACAACATCAGCTTCCCAGTGACCCCAAGAGCTGCCCTTGTAACTCCAGCAAAATCCCTGAACGGCTCCCCAGACTGACATGTGATGTGTTGAAATGCCCGATAGATGTGGGGTTTCCACCTCCTGTTTTGAATCTCCTTGCACTTCACGCATGCACATCCAAAATACTGCAACTATTTGGCAATATGCATATGGCATTTGAAAATCCTTAAATCCAGTTTCAACACTGTCATATGGGGGCCTGTAGACTACAAATAAGCAAAGCCCATGCTCTTCCAAAGGAATCAAAAAAGACTACAAAAGTTCTCAGACAGTAGGATGAAGGTTGATGTTGAAATGAAGTGTGTAGCTTCTTCTCGATGTCCTGTCCTGGCAATGTGGGACCGAGCTGCAAATCTCCATCCTTGCTTGTTAACTTTCTAAGAGCAGGGGAAAGATAATAATATACACAGCACTGTGTATAGAATACATTGTGCAAGCAGCAAGTGCCAAGCAGAGAGAAAGAGAGGGTGGTTTCCTCCAATTTGACGTAAACAGTTCGTAAGCAGATTGAAGTGTAGCAGAATAGAGATTAAGAGGCTGACACTCCTTCAGTCAGCACACCAAAGGTCTAGTCGGAGGAGTGAGTGGGCAACCTGAGCAGCGCACATGGCTCTCCATCTGTACCAAATGCTTGAAAATGACTGCACTGTTGATCTGTTGACTGATGATCAATGTAGTCCTCCACAGAGGCTAAGTTGCTGTTTAGTGCTATACCTGGAGCAGCTTTAGAAGGCGTGTGATTTTTCAGAAAGGGAAAGTCTCACCATGGGTGCCTGTGGCTGCACAAAGCTCTCAGTTATGTTCAGTTATGGGAACAGAAACGTAACACATCTTGAGAGAGGCTGTAGCTTTTTATCTTGACCATGACAAATATCCTCGGCTATCCTCAGTGGTTGGATGATTGGAAAATCCCATCAAGAACTCTGCCTGGCTGTTAGCTAGTTGTAGCTCTTGTGCTCCGCCTGCAGCAATGTTAGCATAGCAGTGGTCAAATAGAGTAGCCATCAGTCTTTCCTTTTCAGACAGCAGGGCTGACCTCAACATCAGAAGTGAAAAGTGGGAATGAGCTTTGATGTAAAATGAAAAAGGCCTGGATGGGTGAAATCAAGTCATTTACATTTATCAATTTGGCAGACATATTAGTTTAACAAAAGTTTTTTTCCCCGGGTATGTCTGTTTGTACCAAGGCTTCCATTATATGAAACAATGGCTATTGAGTAAAAAAAAAAAAAAAACTGCACTGCTGTTTTGATTGTGCTGCAATTTTGAATCTTCCAAACTGACTCAGTGTTGTACAGTGGCAGCGTTCTTAAAGGGAATGCTTATTGTCTATTTCTGATTGGGTGTGCCAAGTCATGCAGAAAGAGATGTCAATTTTTAGAATTGTCCACAGAAATCCCAAATCCTGTCCATTATGCATCCACAAGTTTGCAGATTTTTTTTCCACAAATCCATCAACACCCACCTTCCATGGAAGCTGTAGATCAGTCATTTAGCCTTCCTGGGGTAAGTAAACAGCGATGATCTTTGACACTGCACGAAAATCCAGGGTCGACCCAGTGTGAAAGGGTTGAATGAGGCATTTTGGGTCAAATAACCCTGAAATCAACCTGGGAGTTTATCGGCTCAGCTTGGCTGCAATGTGAAAGGCAACCCATGTCAACCCACTTTTTACTTGTTACTTGTCTTGTTACTTATGAAGCTCCAGAGCTGCAGACTGCTCACTCATAAGATCAGTCTTCCTGTTGATCTCCAGAGACCAGTCTCTGAAGGACAGAGATTTTATTCAGTCAAACAAATCAAATGTGTAGCGACAACATCTTTAATGAAAGCGCATACGTGAATTGGTCCTACATCATTCTCAGCAAAATCCACTGATCGGGAATTCCGATGTGACTTGCGCAACCGTATTTATATTGTGTAGGGATCTGACACACCTTTTGTTATTGATCATGACAGTATGCATTAGTGGTGTTAATATTAGTACTGCGCTGGGTTTGTACACTTTGCAAAGGGGACAAAATTGCAACGCACTAAACAACAATGTTAACATGTGCCTCGCTAATGTCTATGCTGTCCATTGTTTACCTCGCGGTGTTCCAACGCACTTAAATCTGTAATTTGACGTTGTCAAAGCCATGATGTATGGGAGGGAGGAAAAAACAGACACGCATCTCTCACAGCGGGAGGCCAGAAATAAAATTTCGTTTGTGCTGCAGCAGCCCTGCTCCTCTCCTTCTCTTTCTCCTCAGGACTGTCCTCCTGGCTCCTGAAACATAATCAGACTGTTTCAAGAGGTTTTGCAGCAGGCTTAAGAGGAAAGGCTTCAATTAATAATAAAATTGCTATTGCACTTACAGTGGAACAGCTCAAGATATAAGAAAGAAAACTGATGTTAATTCCGACTTAGGCACAGGACAATATAACTCACCCACTACGGTCTGAGGCTCCACATGAGAATAGGCCAATGAGACCTCCTGTGCAAGGAAGGTGTGTCACCTTTGAGTTGTAGGGTGAAGATACACTGGAGAACAAAGTAAGTCAGCGATTATACTGCTTTCAAACTGAAATTAGTGGGTCAACTTGGGATTTTTTAACCCGCGTCAACCTGCCTCGGATTGGCATTTGGGCTCTTTCACACTGCAGCTGCCATGGCTCTGACCTCCAGCTGTGAGAGCTGCATGCCTGTTTTTTCCTCCCATACGTCATCGTGTTGACAACGTCATCATTACAGATTTAAAAGCGCCGGGAACACAGTGAGGTACACAATGGACAGCATGGACATGAGCGAGGTGTTTAGTGCGTTGCAATTTTGTCCCTTTTGCAAAGTGTACAAACCCAGCGCAGTGCTAATATTAATACTAATACTAATGTCTACTGCCCTGATTAATAAAAAAGGTATGTCAGATTGTTATACAAGCTGAATATAATGACGGTTGCGTAGTTCACACCAGGATTCCCCGATATGTGGGATTTCCCGAGAATGACGTAGGACCAAATCACATATACGCTCCCATTAAAGATGACATTATATTTGTTTGATTAAATAAAATCTCTGCCCTTCAGAGAGTGGACCTGCTAATTTCAGCGTGAAAGCGGTACAAGTCACACTAAGTCAGGCAGACTCCTGAAATCGGCTGTAAATGTCTTGAAGGTTGCCTGTACAGGGCAGATTTATCATTTGTATGCAGGTTCTGCATACTCTCGTATAAGCCCTTTTCATGCAGTGAGAGAGAATGAATTAAATATACAGTAGCTCAGTAGTGTGGGCAATTCCTTCTCTCTTTGTGTCTATCTCTCTATATATCTCCCTCCATCTGTCTGTCTATCTAGCTTTCATTCATCATGTCTTTACTGCACTCGTGCACAGTCTCCTGTTACCATAACAACCAATGAATCCTGTGCCCTTCAAAACAATTAGCATTCAACACTGTTGCTCCTGCCAACACTCATCATGTCTACCCATTCTGATCCACCCATCATAGAAGCTCATAGGTCCTGGAATAAAATGCAGCATAACAGAAATACATCTGGGTCTAATGTATTTGTGGGGCATACAGGTGGCAATACATCTGACAACCACAGTTAAGGGCCGGTAGAAAGAAATTCCTTGGTCTCTTGCCCAATATTACCAATATTATCTACCTTATGAATGCAACACTCATCAAAGTTGTGATTTCAGGATGATCCTGGGTAAGTAAATGGAGCTTTTTCTTGAAGGTGGTGAATACAAAAGTGCAATGTGTGGAATGGTGGGTAATGACTTCTAATTGTTTTAATCCACCCCTTTGCTTTGCTTATATGACAAGCAAAGCCTAATCATCTTGACAAACAGATATTGCTTTTACAGGCTACAGCCCCTGGGACCTGAAGGTTCAGTCACTTTTTGGCTCAAATTGTAAACACTGAGACTGTTTCAACACAGGTTTATCATACCTGGCAAACATTAATTTGAGCGCTACTGTAAGTGAATTAAACAGATTTGCAAAACAAACTGAATTAAACTTTTAAGGACCTTAAGTGATTTTTCTCCAATGTGATATGTCAAATTGTTACCCACACTAAAGAGAGGTTTAGTATACACACAATTATTGTTTCAACGTAGTACATTATGTCTTCTCATTATATGTCATTGTGGTAAGAAAACTTTAAACTTAAATGTAAACTTTCAAATTTTTAGAAGACACATTTACAATTGAAAGCCATGAAGTTAAGCTTTTGCATTTGTGTTGGGAATTTTGCTTTTTTTTGACCATTCAGTTGGAGAATCCGTTATTTATTTATTTTTTCGCATTCACTGATTATATACTATGCTGACTGAAGAATTATGTATGTAAGGTGACTTACAAAAACCTGTGAAGTTAAGCCAATGTCATCCACACTTGTTGCCATTTTCGTGACATTTATTGCATGATTGCAGGAGAGACGGCAATATGCTGAGATACCAGCAATTAGCTTGTTATAATAATCCCATGTTTCTATAGTGGCTTTAACATTTCAGTCTTGAGAGACCATTAAAGCCCAAACCCATTACATTGTATTTGTCTGATATGCTTTGCTCTGGGGTATATCATAAAAATATTTATTGGATAAGATAAGATATGATGAACCTTAATTCATCCCACCAATGAGGAATTATACAAAATTATATTGATGTTGTATTCACCACTCTAGAGCTGGGCAACCTCTTGGGCAAGCTCTTGTTGCTGAAATGAGAGAATCAAAGGCCCATTTTTGTAGTCTTTTGTTAAAATTCCCCCTTGTTCAATACATTTTTGATCTTCTCCTTTTAAAAATTACAAACCAAACGTAACTTTCCACCACCAAGAACTGTGCATCCTGGGCATAGAGAGAATGAATTAAATATAGTTCAGTCACAAGGCCCTCTTTTTCTAACAAAATAGAAGAATATCTGCACTGCGCGGACAGCATAATCAACAATATATTTATTGTATCAACAGCAGCATTACTTTCCACTCATAATATTAGCTGTGTTGAATATTCATTCCTAATAACAGCTAAATTGCTAGAAAAATGGCATGTGTCCAGGCTGATTCTTTCAGATACAGTGTAATTAAAGAAAAAGAAATGAGCTTGAACTGTAAGGCACCTGATGCCCACAAAGGTCACATCAGCCTTTTAGCATGAATGAGGTGGACGGGAAGGGGAACCATCAGCTGAAAGACTAAGTACTGTGACAGAACATGCACCCGTGGGAAACGAGGAGATGCCACAAGCCTTCTATCTGGTTTCAAGATCTGTTCAGCTGCGCTGCACACATTGTTTTCAGTTGAGTTATCAGTTCACAATAGATTCAATCAATTAAAGTGACATTGTTGCAGACTGGCAGTCAAATGGAAAAATTAAATCATCTTTCCAAGTATTCTGGCACAATTTTGCCCCCACAGAGAGAGAGAGAGAGAGAGAGAGAGAGAGAGAGCATTTGCTATACGCCCAAAGTCAATTTCTAAAAATATGTAAAAAAAAAAAAAAAAGTGCCTCTGCCACATTTTTCGAACATACAAATGGACATTTAATGACTGATTGTAAAAGGGGGAAAAATCAAGGCATTGTATGACATTTTATTTTACCACAAATGCCACACAAGCCCACATGTACAGGATGACTATAATAATTGTCATTATTAGATGACCTAGATTTCCGGGTGGTTTAAAGTGTATATTAAGCTGCTGAATGTTCCTCTCCTTTGTATTGTACAGTATCATCATTGCGATCAAACAACAATTATCTCACTTTCAGGTTTTAGTCTATTTTTGAAAGTTTAGAAACCGTCCTCCTCATGTCACACATTCTAAGTGCAGACTCAGGGTATATTGCTGGTATGTTGAAGCCTGCAACTTATATATTATAATTATATTTTTTTGAGTGAAAGGGTTTCTTATCCAGCTTACGGCAGGAGATGCTTAGAATATTGCTGAAAATACACACTAATATTATTGAAAAAAACAATAATATTGCTCCTCAAAACTGCTCATTGGCATGTTCCACTTATTACTCTACCAAGAGTAGAGCACCAAATTCAACCTCAGCTATGGTTTAATTATTTGTCTTACACGTAATAGTAATTACAAGTACTACAAGTAATACAGCATTTTGTGTGTTTATAACTGATTAAAATTAAAATACAGTGCTGTCTAACTATTATTTCAAGCATTACCAATGCAAACAAATACTTTTTACAGCATCAGAGAAGATTAACAATGTAGAAACACCTTACATTGGGCGGTGGTCTCATTAATTTGTTAAGCACTGTATACCACTATGTATACAGTATTTTCAGATGCCCTGGCTTCAAACTCCTGGTTAAGTCATACTTAAATGACAGTGTCCTATTTAGCCTTAGTGTTTTTAAAAGATTTACCTAGGACTTCTGCCGGAACAAATGGGCTTAGGGTTGTGAGATTGTGATCGCAAAGTCACAAAGTATTGAGACACAATCTTTTCGTTGGATTTGCTGGTAATAAGAAAACCATGGCAACTAATGCTAGCCTCAAAAAGTATTTATTTTTCTATTTGGTTGTTTTTTTTCCTGTATGTGTTATAATTTTCAGACCTATGTCTGAGCTGTTCTCTTTTCCAGATGCAAACAGTACTGATCAAAAGCCTCCTCTCCCTTCCAGCCTTGTATGTCTTGAGCATCTTTTGTTGCTTTGTCATGATGGGGTACTCTGAAGCTAGATATCCTATGATAGCAGAGATAGTGACCGCAGACACAGAAATGGGTGTTTTAACCCCCAAAAAAGCTGTCACGGATTATAGGGATTATTTGACAAAGCGTTCTGTCCATCATTTTGACTACAACTCAGCACTGCATCATCGATTTTGGTGCTCAAAAAAAAAAAAAAGACGGGCAAATATAACCTTTAGCTACATCAGCACGGGCACCCATACAAAACAAATGGCTGGACCTCTAAAATACTTGCTGCGTGTTCAGAAAAAAGGAGAATGACACCACATGAGTAGAAAAGAGGGGTTTCATTTTTCACACAGTCAAGTTAACACTACTTGAACAAACAGCTTGTGAGGAAAGAAGAAACTGCTCTTTGCAAGAACAAGACAAAAAACATTCTGGAAAAGATTTAAAGGGGAAGTGTCGTTTTTTTACAAATTGGACCTTATTTCTGGAATAAAATACAGTCATTTACTCACCCATTTCACTTTGGACTACTTTGGAGTGTTTCCGACGATCTTGGTTCTGGCGAAATCCATTTAACAGGAGTGAACGGGGCACAGAAATGCAGCCTGTACATAACACAACCTTGACCATTTCTCAAATAAGAGATGTTTAATAAGATGGGCTTCACTATTACAATTCTCATTTGAGTCAGGAGTTGTCCGTAACTTGAGAAAACTTCTTTATGGAAAGAACAACATGTATTCAATCTTTCATTAAGACTAAATATGGCTAATATAACAAAGGTCTTTCAACATGCTCATAATCAGTCTTTTTGTGTCCTAGAGTCACAGGATATTGCATGAAAACAGCCACTTGAAAATTAAAGAAATATTTGCAACAATTTACCAGTGGGAGCCAATCAAAGATAAGATTCACTTGTCGCAGTGAGGAGGGAATTTAGAATTAATGCACACAATGTGAAATTAATAATAAATGAAATAAACAAAAAGCAAATCATGATAAATGTAGTGTAAGATGAACTGCCGGTGTAGAGAGTTCAGTCACAAGAAGAGACATGGAACCTATTATGTGTGCTTCATTTGACTGAGCTGTCAATGTCACATACTCCAGTGTTCTCACAGTAATCAAAAGCTGATGTCAGATGTGGTGGAATCAGTTCCTTTCCTTTGCTGCTGTTTTTTTGTCACTCTGAAATGGTTCATGTTGGTTCATGGACTTCTGAGCTCACACCTTTAATGTGAAAGAGTCCTTACGTAAGCAGTTTTCAAATTCACCTTCATCAATATCTCAGTGCGTCATCTGTTTTCACTAAGCCTAACATTGAGGTTCCTAGACAAATGTTCAATAGAATTAAAGATTAAGATCAGAGAGTTCAACGGGATGTTGATCGCTGGGTGAAGAAAGGCCATTGCAGAACCATGAGGAAATATTATATATACAGTATATACACAGGAGATGTAAGGGTTGCATAAGTGCTGCTATTCTATTAAAGCTTAAATGTATTTTGGGGATGCTGCACGAGAGACCAGACTGAGTGGATTGGCCAGATTGTCAGAGTCCAAAAGCCAAGACGTTGGGCCAGTGGGGCACATTGTCAGTGGCTTTGTACAGTAAAAGGCTCATGAAACAGTCTTTACAAACACACTTGGCTATACTTACATTTATGAAGTGGTGTGCAGTTTGCATCTCTAAGCTGCTCTGCAGTGCGTTTTGGCAATATTAATGGACCACACTGCCAACTGTGCTGGTTTATTTGGTCACTACAGACAAAAAAGGAAAGAATACCCATACACAAAGAATTATGCAAATAATTATACAGTTTGGTCTCCCGGCTATTTTCAATATAGTTAAATTTGTAGTGAATAATTTATAAGTAAGTCCGAGCAAAAGTGTTTCTATTTGTGTGATTTTTTTTTTTTTTTCTTATTTTAGTCCATGGATCTGATTCTTATCATCCAACTCATCTCAATCGGTGTATGGATGTTGTAAAATGGTGCAGATTTTTGTGTTTTTGACCTGATCGTAATGTATTTTGTTAGTAGTGTTCCCGTCTTCCTGCCGACAGTGTTGTTTTCCACACTTTCTCTTCAGAATTTATTATCAACACAATTTTATCATTTAAAAACATTGACTGACACTTTGCTTTCAGTTTTAAATGAGGATTGATTCTCAAAAGTAAGAATGAGGGTTGATATTTGTCCATCTGTAATGCATGTCTATTACTCAGGGGTATGCAAAGTTGTACAGGTGCACCCCTACCGCTCTTAAATAATAGTATTATTTTAGGTGCAACTATGTTCCCACCGGATATTAAAAACTAAATGACATAGTTTCCAAATGTTTATTACAAAAGAATTGTGTGGAAGAATTTTGGGTTCTACACTGTAGAAATCAAACTTTATTTTGTGTCATTTTAAATTCATCTGAATTTGATTTTTTGGGGGGAAAAAGTAACAACCCTAGCCTCCACATGTTTGCACAGCCTGACGACACATTTCAGCTGCTGCTACCAAATCAATTTGAGAGAGTTACTCTTAAATTGTGAAGCACCTGGTACCAGATTAGGGTTGGGGCAATACTTCTGACAATATTGCTAAAAAAACAACAGTCATATACAAACAATTTATGCATTGTGTAGAAATTCCTTGGTTGAATGAATAAAATTTTATCTATCTTATACTATACACATTTCTTTATATTGTCACAAAGGTAAAAAAAAGCATCACATGCTGGCTCACTGTAGGCCAACTGTATCACTCTCTGTCATACATAATGCACGCACACACGCACGCACGCACACGCATGCTCGCGCACACACACACACACACACACACACACAGGGAAAGTAAAAGAGAGACAATGAGTGTCAAAGCCAAACCTCCTTCTATTCTCTTTTCTAGTGTCAGTCGCCTCTCACCCTTCAGTCAGTCATTCAGTAAGAGAAACTGATCTCAGTCAGATGTACAGCTGCTAGTCTCTCCTGGCAGGGGAGCCACTATAATGGAGTGTGTCTCTGAGTGGTGGAGAGAGAGAGAGAGAGACAGAGAGAGAGAAAGCAGCGGCGTCTAACTTTATTGATTACACTCAAGCAGGACAAGTTTTGCATAAGTGTAATGATTATATTCTGCCAGTAGATCCCCTCATTCTTGCATGCTGTTCCATTAACAGTAACTCAAATGCTGGCAAATTGTCAATAAAAACTGACTACTGGATAAAAGACAGGTATAAGGAGACAAAGATCACTGACGACTGGAGGACACATTTAAAATGATTGACATAGAAGTAGACTCACACAAATTTTTCATATTTCAGAAACTGCACCTTTAATTAAACAAAGTTCTGTTCACATCACAGCAAAGTGACTCTACATAGCAGCTACGTCACAGTGGATGTTTTCCAAGACTTTCAAGGTAATTGATTCTTAATGCCATTAATTTTAAATTTGTTAAATTACTGCAGTTGCTGTAACAGATTAGCAGTTCATTAAATGTTCCCTTTTTCAGTGCTATAGAATAATTGTAATCATTTTGTGAAATTGTGTGGTCATATAAAATTGGTTACCTGACTGATTCTTCTCAAGAGAATGAGTTTAGTTTTTCTAATTTAGTTCCAGTAATTGCAGTTTTTGTAATGTGATAAAAGTGACTTTCATATATTGCTGTTAAGTGCTATTAAATCCACCTTACCAAGTTAATGTGATGACCTTGCATGACCCTTGGACCTGTAGAGCTGTATCGTTCCAGGGCAAATTGGTCTCATCTTAATCAGCCACTTTAGCAGTGAGTGACCTTGTCCTGATGGATAACACCAGTAACTTGCTGGAGGCATATTTGGGATGCATTTGCAGATCTGTTAGATCCAGCTGTGTCGCCTCTATGTGGCCCCTTCACTCACAAGCTTAGATATGGGACTAGGCTGTGAATGGATGGAATAATGCCTGGGTATAGTTATTATTATTAGATAGATAGTTTTTCAATCAATTCTAACGGGAAATCAAACACAGTCGATTACACAGCAGTCAGTTAAACACAACCAGATTCCAGTGCACTCTTATTGTGTCTTTGGCAGTGTTCACACTGTGTATTTAAAGTGGTTTCCAGTTTACAATGTCCCTTTTTTATGCCAAATGTTAACAAGACCCTGGAACGCTACCTTCTCTTTGACATTGTTGTTTTGTGTTCCCTCCCTTGTGACGCCATACCCTTCACTCTTCTCTTTTTTTATTAAGACAGCAAGGGTCTTGTTATGATTAATTTTGTTCTTTACAAAAGGCAAGTCTAGCTAATTTCTTCGTTACTGTGGGTGAAGATAAATCAAAGGCAATTTAGTTACTAATTGATTGTGCATGAGAGAAAAGTCTGAAGCATCTCCTTTTCTTTTCCCTGATAGTCAGTGTGTTGGTCAGTGTCATTCATCATGAGATTAATAAGGGCAGATTAGTTTCCCAACCAGAGACAGAGATCATTTTTCAATTTAACAATTAGTCTTTGTCTTCCAAAATGTCATGTATTTTAAGAGCACGGTGCCATTTTATGACTGTATTAACAACTTGAGGTCCCATGGGGTTTTGACAGGGGGTCAGGCACATTGGGAGCTGTGGTTGTCAGATGCTATAAAAAGTAATAGTTGTTAAGTCTTAGTTAAATGTTGAGATGTTGTTGTTTTCTCAGTCTGTACAATATTAGACACTGACTTAACCTAAAATATTTATGCAGAAAGAATAAGCTGATAGGGATCATACTCTGTCAGTTTTCAGTGCACTGCACTGTTTTCTGTGGGTTTTGCCTTTCACTGCTGTTTTACCAGATTGTAATTAATAGTTACCAGTGGTCATATAGTTATAATTTCCTGCCATGACTTGGCTGCAGCTTGCCAAACTCCAACTGCAAAATGCAGCTACATGCCATGTTTTTGTCAAAGTTGTGGACTGGACTGTGTCTTGAAATATGAAAGTAAACAATGATAGTTGGCACGAAACATATTTTCAACTCAGTCAAGTCATTATTAAACAAAACTGATGTATACAAGGTGGAATATGTGTTGGCAGCACACACTTTCAAGACACTCCCTTGCAAGCAACCATACAGTTTTTTTGTTTTTGTTTGACTTAATGACTTTAAGAAGATGGCTAAGAAAACATTTGTATCTGTGCTTTCAATATCTTTTTGGACTCGCAATGACTGCAATCAGTAATTTTTGTGGATGAGACAGTATCTGGTGAGCACTCTCCAAAAAATGTCCCTTTAAGGGCTCCGTATGTCTTTTGCACAGTGTAGGACTGTTTAGAGCTGCTATAATTTATTTATAATCTATTATTATTGTTATTATTATTATTATTTTATTTTTTATTATTATTTATTTGGTTGTACAGCCCATAACTTGTACTGTTTTGATTTACTGCAGCCAGCAAAAAACATATCAATTAAAAACTCATTCTATGAAATCTGCCCAGCACCAAATGACATACAAACACAGTTTGTCATTGTCAAATGTCATTCCAGGTTGGTAGAGGAGCTGAAAGTGGCTGATCATTGCACTTACATTCATCAGGTGAACAGAAACTGAATGATAATATTTCTCTGTGTGGTAGGTGTGTAAATAAGCAAATGTTTGCCAGTTTCATATGGTTAAAATAGATATGGTTATAATATGTCACTGTTGCGTTTACAGCTTATTTCAAATGGCAAACAAAACAGGCTGTGCTGGTGAAAAGAAGCTGCAGGAAATGAGCAAGAATTTGATAAATAAAGTACACACCTTAACAAAAAACTAATATGATCGATGTAGATTAGTCAGCAATAAGCACACACAGTGATACAAACACCCCATCTGTAATACAGAGGGAGCCCTGCTCTTTTAGCAGCGGGCAAACTTAATAAATTCAGAACATCATTTGTCACAAAGAGCAGATTAGTGGCAGCAGTTGCAAACCTGCAGCCTGGTTGGCTGAGTATGGCTTCTGATAAACGTGTCCTCTGTCACCTGTTGTCCTGTGGTGTGTATTGCATTCCCAGTATCCAGTTTGTTTCATGTCACCACTTCTGTGGACGTATTTATTTTCCCTCTGTAGTTTGTAATGAGAGTGATTTGTACGTGTGACTGACTGGCAGCATGCAGGTATTCTTGAATACAGCTTGTTTTCATAACACATCCATTAAAATAGATTGTGGTTGAGTCCTTTTATGAATGCTAAATTTGATTTGTAATTACTGCCTAGCTTTGGATTTCTTTCACAGTAGCTCTTTTTTTTGTGATTGTAGTTCATATTGCTCTAAATCAAAGACGCAAAGTTACAATATAAAGTACACTTAACCCTTCATATGCTTCCTGAATTATGATTTGTGGTTTGACATTTGACAGCACATTATAATCCTTATGAGAGCAATTTTGACTTATGTGAAAAACAAGTTGTATGATAACCAATTGGGTGTGGATGGTATATTTGAAATTTGAATAGATTAAAATGATTGAAACATGTTTCATGTCAGGATCTGCTAACACAGTTTTAGTCAGTCATGAAATCATTCAATTGAAAATAGTTAGGGCACCGGAGCAAAGACAAACCTTCAGATATGTTTCCTTACAGACAGATGCTATTCCTGTAGCAGTGATGCCTTGTCTTTGTCTTGTCTTCATGATATATTGTGTTTGTAAACATCATAAATTCAGAATTGAGGGGAAGGCTATAGATGTTTGATTAAGTGTGATGATTTGGCACCAACTCTATAAACCTGACCGGTCCCAGATGAGCATTAAAAAGGCTTACATAAAAGAGGTCACTGGTGTAATCTGAAGAATTGACAGCTTTATTAAAACTAGGATGTAATAAGGCCAGGACTTGTCCACGCTAGATTTACAGGGCAGTTTTAATAAGCAGCTTCCTGGCTGTGGACACTCTTTCTGACACAAATATGTATTACTTGGTATTCAGCAAAGAGTTTTGTCTCTTCAATAAGGTCAGCAAATATGGAAACATTCATCTTGTTGCATTATTTTGTTTGCAGTGGCCTTTTTCCACCACAAATAAGGCATGCTCTCACACTCTTGAACCTCTGAAAATTGTTGGATTCCATAGTCTGTGATGACCTAATAGTAGCAAGAGGAAAGAGTTAATAACTGCATTTTTAACCATTAAATGGGTGGGTGTTTTACCAAACATTCCTCTGGTCTTTAAAGGCCCATCAGTCAAAATTGCTACACAGAGAGAATCAATATTTACATTTAGAGCTATTCACCAGTAGCTCCTCAGGTCCAACAAATGTGTCAAGGAACATACTTTAGTTTAAATGCTCATACTTTCACCAGACACACGTCACTGTGATAAATGTTTCCAATTTTTACGACAAAAACATCAAACTTCAACTTATTTCACAACACCTTCGCAAAACGAGTTGAGCAAAACAGCATGGCGAGTTTCTGGAGCAGGACTCTCCTTCTTTCAAAGACTGAGGCCTCCATCAATCAAGACATGGGCTCCGATTTCCTTCCTCCCGTTTACATATGTTGTAGCTGTCTCAAGGCCCTACCACATCAACTAGCAACAAAACAAAAAGGTTAAAGGAACACACAACCCCTATTCTGAAATATCATCTTCCCTGCTCTTAGATGAGTTGATACATACCTCTCTCGTCTTTGCGCATGGACTCAATCACTCTGGTATGTGGCACTATTTTGTTAGCATTTAGCATAGCCCAGTACCTCCCTTGGGGTTCAAACAGGTGTGAAATTAGAAGCACCCAAGCACTTCCACGTTTTTCCACGTATTTAAATATGATTTCATATGTAGTTATACTGTATGACCCAAGTATGCACAAAATAAAACATGGTGATTTTCTAAGCGGATAAAAATGAGAACTATAATGTATGGCGGAAGTACACTTGGGAGCACTTAAACATCGGCACAGTCATCATGATAATATCACTGCGTCGATGTCAAAGTGCTTCCAGTATACTGCGCTTGTATACATGTCTATGACTGAACGGTGCCGTGTTCCTTTAAAAATTGCAAAGTGGTAAAAACTCACCTCTTGTTTGATTTAACTGGCTATCTAGGCCAAGTGTGATATTGAAGAGAGGTGTAACCTCATACCTGATGCAGAAAAGTAGTTTTTATGGCTTTATGCACGTGATCATTACATTTACACTTTGATCAGCACAGCCGGATGAAATCAGAGTCTCTGTCTTCTAGTTCATGCGAAACATTTTTGTGCACAGCATTGTGCTTACTGTTTCTACAAAGATCATTCCCTCCGAGCTAGAACTGTCATACTTATGCTCCAATTTTACTAAATGAGCTGATCATTGTGCACAAAATTGTAGTCATCGTCATCATTTGCTTCAGGCAATCTTAATTTTCTGTCATCAAAATCCTCTAGTCGTGCACAGTCATGTTACTGTGACAGTACAGTAAATAAGGCCTCTTCATTCCTGTGTTGGTCTGACCTATACCGTTTATAGAAAAAAAAGAACCTTCAACAGGTTTAATTTTTTCACATTTGACAATGAATTTAAAAACTGTTTGGAGACTAAATGGAGAGAAATAAATAAATTGTATACTTTCTGGTCTCTGAATACCTGAGATATATATGCACTTATGCATTACGGTTGATATGTGACATTTCATTCTTATATATCAAATTAATTCTCCAGCTCGTCTTTATCCCAATAAGAAGTATCAGCAGAGTGATTCATCCTGTCTTGTCATATGCTGCAAGTGTAAATCTCTGAGACATCCTCTCTAACGTGTATTGTGTATTCAACATCAGCAGCCATCATTTTTAAAATTCACAAAGGGAGGATCTTGTTGGGGATCTGGATCCTGTTTGTAGTCTATAATTTGAACTGCAAAGGAGTTGAAAGGAAGCGGCGTATGATATGATGGCCTTCATATCCCCAGGGAAATCGAACCAGCCTTATGTATTGGCCATTGTGAGAGCAGAATGACCTCGTCCTCTACAAACATGAGAAAACTGAGCTTTTACTTAGTGCAGGCTCTTTTTCATGTGCCTCCAGAAAAACTAAGAAAAACCTTGAATCATGTGTGAGAGAAATGAAGCATGCATTATGTATGATGGTTGTTTTCTGAACCATTTTCTTTCAAGGATTAAGGCAGACTTCAAAGATACCTTTCCCCCCTTTTTGGAAATAACATAAGCAGAATACCCACTGTTTGTGTAAATGGACCAGTTTTTAAACACACAGACATTTCTTAAAATTATTAGCAAAGAATGAGACTATAATTCAGTCACAGTTAAAAACATATGAAACATGCACAGAGTTGAGGCTGATTTAAATACCAGAGAGAATAGTTTATTGTGGTTGCTACAGATCTCCTCTGACTCATGTAGAGAATTACAACAGCAGGGAAGATGGTGATTAATCATCTGATGGTATCAGCCACTCCCTAATGAAAACAAGCTACGTCTTCTCTTGATCATTTCACTCATTTCAGTCCGCCTCCGTCTCTCTGTGAGTATTGATATTTTTAGTCAACGGTAGCAGTAAAATAAGCTCCATTTCTGATTCAGCAGCTTTTCTTCATAAATATCAGTGATCAATGACCATCAGAGTAGCAGGGCTATTGCTGTTAGACATTAATGCTGTGGCAGAGAAATATCAGCAGCTTGTCAAAATGATTGCATTGTGTAGCCCTGAAATGGACAGCATGGATGGAGCATTTTGTTTGTATCATTTCCTCTGGATTAAAATTTTTTAGACATCTTACCTTTATATAATATATGCTTGATGTCTTTCATTTTAATTGATGGCCTCAAACAAGGAGATCAAAATCTTAATAGATTTATTTTAGGAAACAGATGGGTGTGCTGGAATATAGCTTGGCCTCCCTCCAGTCACTTGTTTTTGTCATTCATTTGTCCGTAAACCACCACTTACTGGTTTCCGGCAAATACAGTAACAATGTCTCTTAATGAACACTGTGTCCGGAATGAGCTCAATGTCTTGTTTGTTGTTAGTTGCAATTTCCATACATTGATATCACCGCTCCCTTTCATTTTCTTAGCAACACTTCTTCTGACCAACTACTGGTTTGCCTCAGACAAAAAACCCATGGGGAGGGAATGAGGGACATACTTTACACTGTATGCAATACTGTATTATAAAGATATCCATGTTATAAGGTTTTTTTAAAAAAAAAAAATGAATAAAAGTACAAGTTTAGTCGTGCACAAACTTTGAATCAATGTTAAAAAAAAAAATCTCAATAGTTTAATTTAAAATAATTACGTTTAAATAAATAATGGCATTTAAACATGTCAGGACTGCAATAAAGTAATTAAAGACATGGCAAAATTTAAAATAATACAAAATAATATTTAATAAATATAATGAGAATATAATACATTGCTATTATTATTATTATTATTATTATTATTATTATTATTATTATATTGTTGTTGTTATTAAAAAGACATACAACTAATCAACTAAAACATCGGTTTAGAAGAAACTAGGAGGCTGTAAGAAAAAGCGTGACTATTTTAATAACTATCAAAAATCATTTTAGACTAAAAATATATATTTTTTTTAATTGTTGGTCCAAATGTTGTTTTGAGAGAGAGAGCTCTGATTTTAGTGTGTCTACTATTCTATTCTCTTCTCATCATCCCACCTTTTCTACAAACTGCCACACTCATTGCATAGTTATTATAGGGGAAGTGTTGTATTTTTTACAAATTGGACCTTATTTCTGGGATAAAATACTGTCATTTACTCACCCATTTTACTTTGGAGTCATTTGGAGTATTTCTGACAATATTGGATTTGATGATATCCATTTAACAGGAGTGAAACGGGCACAGAAATGCAGCCAATAACTAAAATACTTATTTATGATGTTGTCACATGCAGATACATGCTTTGCTTTAGTTCAGGCACTGTGAAGACCACATAGGTGGGCACTAAGGGTCCTTAGTAAACTGTAATAGCAGTCTGTTGAATTTTCTCAAGTTACAGACAAATCCTGACTCAAGTGAGAATAGTAATAGTGTGGCCCATCTTATTAAACATCTGTCATTTCAGAAATGGTCAAATTTGTATAATTTATTGGCTACATTTCGCTATCCGCTTCACTTCTGTTGAATGGATATCATCAAATCCAAATATCGTCAGAAATACTCCAAATGACTCCAGAGTGAAATGGGTGAGTAAATGGCAGTATTTCATCCTAGAAATATGGTCCAATTGGTAAAAAAAACAGCACTTCCCCTTTAATATTTGATAATATTCTATGAATCCTGAGGCTTACTGTGGTTTTAGACTAATGAATATGAGTGGCTAATTACATGTGATTGTAAAGGCTCTTCATTACTGTGTGTGGCAAAAGTTCAGCACAGCAGTGTAGTCACAGTGAAAGCAAAACCAAAGATTTGAAATTGCTTAAGGTAGAAGTAAAGTCCACTATCACTTAACATTTGACCCAGACTGTCTGCTTTTATAAGTGTTCATTCTTGTGCAGCACCTGAAATTAATTTTGATTAGAATTTACCTATCTATGCTTGTTACCAATTTATTATGTGTGATGTCTGATGAGAGGGCTTGAATTAGTTATCTATGTTAATTTAATTTTTTTTTTTAGACATTTACACTGAATAAATTCCCACTGGATTTGAAATCGTAATCTGTGTTAGTTTTTTTTTTTTTGGGTGCAGTTTGTCTTTGGCCATATTGTACTTTACTTGTTCCAGTGGAGTAGTCAGATTTTACAGAGCTATTAAACCTATAAACACTGTAGTGCATTGGAAATGGTATTGAAGCAAAGACAATGCAAGAATCCATCAATGAAGCACAGTCCAGTCTCAGACACAACAACCACTAACTTATTTAAAAAGAGCAATCCACTGGAATAATATCTGTAACGGGAACATAATTATTCTGTTCTTTTCCCTGGTAGTATACAATCATATATCACTCAAAATATGCAAACAGTTTTAGTGAGCACACACTGACACTTACAATGACACATGCAACCTTTCGCAGACTGCAGCACCTTAGGATAATCATTTATGGGGTTTGTGTTTGCTGCACATTATTCTAGGCTTATCTGTTTCTGTCTGAAACAGGAGATCGCCTTTAACACTAACACCAAACAAAATTGATTGTTATTAAAAAAGTAATCCTGGGTTGAATGTTTGATTTCCACTACCATTTGCATATCAGCTTTGCAAAACGCATCCACATTTACCGCAGCTATCCACACGTCAACAACAAAATACACTGTTGATCCATGAATCAGTTTTATGATGTGAAAGTGCTGTGCTGAAGGTTGGCTTAAGTGTAGGCACAAAAATGACTTATGTTAGGTTTAAGAAAGGATTTGAATTTGAAATAAAATTTATTCCTGTGTAATTGTATGCAGAAATGACAATAAACAACTTGAACTTGAACACTGTGGCTTGGACTGAGCTACTTCATTAAATTCAGGGGACTTCAGTCACCTTGGTTACAATTCGAACCATGCAGTTAAGGTGTGAGGATGGTTGACTTGTGGTTGGAAACTGATCTCCCGTGTTAACATTTAATATTTTGGGTCATTTTGATGATCATGAGACAGTATGACAGGAGGCAGGTAGGTAAAAGACGCCCGCAAAGATCCCAGGGTGGAATCAAACCAGCAACATTGTTTTTATATGACCAAGTCCTCTCCACATGCTAATGTTGACGAACTATAACAATATGACCTGACTTTATTCCCAGACAGATATGTCAATAATAATAATAATAATATTTGAAGAGCAGATTGTTCTCTGTGTTGTTTCACAGGCCTGAAATAAAATGGCTTAAGTTATAGATTGAGCTCTAAGAATCAGTGAGTGACAATGTTACATTGAAATTGAGATAGATTTTAAGCATGATTTTTTGCAAAATCAATTTGGGCTGTATCTGCAGTCCATTTGTGTTTTTACGTCACTCTTCTCCGGCCACCTTTTCCCTTTGATGAATTACTCTGTGTGGTTTGAGCAAAGTCCTTTGCGAGCTCACATTTTGTGCTTGTGCCCTGAATTAGTCTGACATTTCATGCTTGGATGCTTTCATGACATTTAGTTTAAGGAAATATCATGGTCTGCTGAACTGTCCAGGAGTAACCACAAACACAGATGAATATGTAATACACTGAAGTTCTACACTGACATACTTTAGATTTAAAAAGATGATCACTGGATCAAACAGATGGCTATTTATATATTTTTTTTAAAAATTAAATGATATCTGTGAAGTTATTTTAGTTTGATTAGTGTTTTAATTAAGTATGGTCAAAGAACTGATTTTCCTCAGGGGGGAGAAAAATGAAAAGTTCATCAGTGGAATATTTCCCTGAGGCATATCTATAAGATTGCTGTGTTGGTTTATTTATTTATTGCTCATAGAGATAAATTGAATGTGTTGAAATGATGAACAGGTCTCTTGATTGCTTTGAGATTGAAGAGGAAATTGTCTTTGAGGGTGTTTTTTTTCCACATAACTGAATAAAATAGAGCAAAATGTCAAAATCCAAAACAGTGGAGGCACCTTGACGTTATGTCTACAGTATACTATACTACAGTATACCACTATGGATAATTGGCAAGCATAGCATTATTATTAATAAACTGATGTTAAAAACAATACTGGAGACAGGGAGACCATAAGGTGGCAGTGTAAACACAGTAAACGGTAACTGCTGCCAGTGGTGATAAATAAATATACTGTTACTTAAAAAAGCATTTCATGTTAATAATTAACAACTATAAGATACGGTAATTGTATCATACATTTCTGACTTCTTTCATCTTCCAGTAGTTTCACTTTGTTAATGCAAGTGCGATTCATTGAAATAATGTCCATGTTGATGGTGTTAATGTCAGCTAGGCTGGCACGGTGGTGTAGTGCTTAGCACTGTCGTCTCACAGCAAGAAGGTACTGGGTTCGATTCCCGGCCCAGGGCCTTTCTGTGTGGAGTTTGCATGTTCTCCCTGTGTGTGTGGGTTCTCTCCGGATACTCCAACTTCCTCCCACCATCCAAAAACATGCATGGGGGATTAGGTTAATTGGCTAATTTAAATTGACCGTAGGTGTGAGTGGTTGTCTGTCTCTGTGTCCTGTGATGAGGTGGAGACTTGTCTAGGGTGTACACTGCTGGGATAGACTCCACCTCCCCCTGCGACCCTATGAGGATAAGCGGTAGGTAATGGATGGATGGATGTCAGCTATAGCTAATGCCAAGAATAGAGCACTAGACTTTTGTGTAACAAGTTGAGCATGGCACAAGTATATATATACATACGTATATACGTACGTACGTATATACGTATGTATATATATATTCATCCATTATCTACCACTTATCCTCATAGGGTCACGGGGGGGCTGGAGCCTATCCCAGCTGTCTTAGGGCGGAAGGCAGGGTACACCCTGGATAAGTCGCCACCTCACCGCAGGGCACATAGAGACAGACAACCATTCACACTCACATTCACACCTACAGTCAATTTAAGTTAGCCAATGCATGCATGCATGCATGCATGTTTTTGGATGGTGGGAGGAAGCCGGAGTACCCGGAGAGAACCCACGCAGACACAGGGAGAACATGCAAACTCCACACAGAAAGGCGCCTTCTTGCTGTGAGGCGACAGTGCTAACCACTACACCACCGTGCCGCCCACTATATATATATATATATATATATATATATATACATATATATATATATACACACACACACACACACACACACACACACACACATACATGTATACGTATACGTGTATATATATACATGTGTGTATATATATATATATATATATATATATATATATATATATACACACATGTATATATATACATATATACACACACACACACACACGTATATATATATACAAATTTCTTTCCTACCTCGTTGGTTATCACACTCACACACATATCTGTGGATGGGTTTAAACATATTATTTATTTATTTTACGAATTAGTTTCACTTGAGCTTTCATCTGTCAACCCCTGTATCCTATACTCCATCTCTTCTTCACCATTAATGTACAAAGCAATGAGCCTTTTGGTATATATCGTAAGTGAGGTGATGTTATATAATGTTCTTTCTGCAACCTGTTGATCCCTGGCTGCAGGTCTACACGTCACCCAGATGACAGAAGATGACAATTAAGTTACCAGTGTCGAGTGAGAGGGGTCATAACAGCAGTGGGGGTTTTGTGTCCCAGAACCTTGGGCGAGTTTTAGTGCTTCATATGGGAACACGGTGTCAGAGGTTAAGGAGGACAAGTGAAGTTGATGCAGTGCACAGCTTGAATTAATTATTTTTTTTCTCCCTTTTGCATGTGATGGCTTTGTGGTGACTAAAAGGCTCAGACATCAGAGGTTAAGGTGGCAATTAAAAATGTCAGGGAACTTCTTTGTGTGTTAAATACACACTCCCTTTCACCCCACCCCGTCACTTAATGTTGAGTGCATGGTCTCTCTTGCTCTCTCTCAGTGTTGCTGTCTTCGTTAAAAAAAAAAAAAAAAAAAAAAAACAATCTGTGTAGCAGCAGTCCTTGTGAACTTGTGAGCAGTCCAAGTGTTTACGTGGGTTTCAAGTGGTGAAAGATAAATAACTAATTAACTAATGGAGCAATTAAGTCTGGGGGCGATATAAAATGCACATAAATGAACTGCTTGCTTTGGTATCCTGTGGCAAAGATAACAATAAGGACACAACTTATTAAATTTAAATTATTTACCGTAATGACTTCTGCTTCCATGACAATGTCTTTCTCTAAGTGAAGAATAATGTCTTCAAACATTTTTAACCATACAATGAGTCTAAAAATTGGAGGGCTGTAGTTCACTTGCAACTTTAACATTCTCAAAGCAGTCCACCAAATATATTATTCATAAAAAAGTTTGTCATTATTTATAAGAGTTTGCTACACTGGAGGAATATATCCCTTTGAATGCAAATTTTTAGAGCTACTGGGACAATAGAAAGTTTTGATTTCTATACTTGTTTGGAGGAAAAAAAAGTTGGGTATAATCAAGGCATTAAGTTCTCCAGTTGTCAAAATCGGTTGTCAGACATTTTTACAATCTGTACAGGATAGAAATGGTAGAAACCTCAGGAAGAACAACAGAGGAGGGATCCCTCTTCCAGGATGAACAGACTTGCAACAAATGTCAAGACTGTCAAATGTTCATGGAGTAACAACCATGAAAAACATACATAAACACTCCATGTAACAACAGTAAATATATATGAAATTGTATGGAGAGAAAATGTCTGAGGGAATGAAGGGCAGCATCAAGCTGCCATCTGTGGATTCTGAGCAACAAGTCCTCCTCTCCACCTCGCCAAACAGGGGAAGCCTCAGCAAGATTTGCTGGTCACCACTACGTCATGCAGTACCAAAAGATGAAGGCTGGTCTGCCCAACCACTACTCCACCAGGTAACCTGGACCCATGGATACCTGTGAGAAGAGAAAACACAGGGACTCTGAGACAGAAAGCTAGTTAATAACTCACATTTATGGAATGGAGAGGAAACACATCCTCCTCTCCACTTCTCCATCACATAGGGCCTAAGCAACATCGCCTCTTCTCCACCTCACCAAGCAGATGATGCCTGGATGACACAACTTCCTTCCCACCAAGTTGCCTCCTCAGCCCAAGCATACCTGCCTGATGAAAAAGCACGAGGACTCCAGGGAAGAAGTCTATTTAGTAACAAGGCTTTGGAGGCATCTTGATGAAGAGGGAGAGGAGCTCAGTGTGTTGTAAGAAGCCCCCAAGCAGTTTAGACCTATAGCAGCAGACCTATGGACTATCTAACTATAAGCACTATCAAAAAGGAAAGTCTTAAGCCTGCTCTTAAATAAGGGGATGGTGTCTGCCTCCTGGACTGAAAATGGCAGTTGGTTCCACAGAAGAGGAGCCTTGATACCTGAAAGCTCTGGCTCCCATTTTACATTTGTAAACCCTAGGAACCTCCAGTATTCCTGCATTCATAGGGTACTATCATCTCTTTAAGATAGGATGGTGCCTAAACATTCAGTGCCTTATGGGTGAGGAGGATGACTTTAAAATCTGTTCTAGATTTTACAGGGCGCCAGTGTAGGTTAAGTATTTGTTTTTCAAGAGATGTAGGGAATATGATTTGACAAATGCTGCAACAAAACTATAACAATCAACTATAAATTAATCATCTAATTATAATATATAATGCACAATGTTTTGTTTTATATGAATCACACATTATCCAAATTGAAGTCCTGTAAATTATCATCCTCCTTTAGGAGCTGTGTCCAAAGGCTACTGTACTGACAGCTTTTACTGTAGTGCAGATAAATGAACGTGGGGTCAGTTTTGCAAACTTTTGAAAACACTAGACGGTCACTCTTCCAGTGTCAAACTTCTAAGTTTTCTAAGCTACCAATATTAGGTCAAAATATAAAAGGGTCAGATTTTTTTCTCTTCGAGACACCTTAAACAGATTGTCCTGCAAGGACATGGGGCGCTTTTTAGCTTCTTGATTTAGTATTATGTGCAGGGAGGGACACCATCATCCTCAGCCGACTTTACAGTCTTTCAGAGGCTGTGGTTTCAGGTTTTATACTCGAGTGATTGCATATCATATGAGCCTAGAGCACCTAAGGAATTTTTAACTATTTGTACTATGTTATGCTATCTAGTGAATAAGCCTAAATAATGTACTGAAGCAAGGCACAATTTTGGCAAGGAGAAAATGGTATGGCTATTTTCAAATGCCTTGACCTCTGACCTTCCTTGCATGTATGATTTATGGTCCCTATACAGGCTTGTGCTCTTGTGAATCCAATGAGTTTATTTGTGTTCATGTGTGTTGAAGTTAGTCCTCATACTGTAGCAGCCATTTCATATAGTAAGACCAGCAAAATTTCCACAGCTTCTGTAATAGTGTTTGTCATGAATTGCCAAATGATGGGACTTACATTAATTGATACGATGCATTATTTGTAGTTTGTTTTAGTAAAATTCCTGGCTGTGAAGTCTAATCTAGCTGCAAACACATTAGAAATCAATTTAACAATTCTTATGAAAAACCATTGGGATTTCATTCTGAGCAACATAGGAACATGAAAAGCTCAGTTTAAATTTCATAAATTGAACTGAAATGCTGTGGATGATAATCTTGGACCTGGTTGTGTAAAAAATTAGAATTTTTGACTATATAAAACTGTAAACAGCAGAGGAGTTTATTAACTGATTTTCATTCCATCATGTTCTATAAAGTGTATTTGTCCAAATTATTTTGAATTTAAGGTTAATTTCTTTGTCAGCGATTTCTCATTTTTATTTCATTACCATTGCTGCTTTGAAAAGGTAATATTTCATTGAGTTGTGCCGCTCTGATATTCAAATGTCCCAGGGCGTTATTTAATTGGAATTCACAAATTGTGTAGCCTTGGGACAAATATACGTTATGAGTTTCCTCATTGCATATTTCTTCAAAGGAGGCTTTTAATGTGGTCACCTGAAAAAAGGAAACAATTCTCTGACTCTCTTTGTTTCCCATCCTCCCTGTTCAGTGGCATAAAACTCTTTGTTATCACACTTTTTATAGGACATTCTGCAGGTTGCTTATTTTGTGGGGAAAAGGTGTTTTCAGCTCTGACAGAGTGGCAAAGAGGAGGTAATAACTACCACTTAAGCTCCAATTTAATGGACACATAATGGCTAACTGTCAGGTGTGCATTTGGTGCTGTGTGCTTGAAGTGTACAGCGACATGGTTGGAAATAATGTCAATCAGCTCCTTACATATTTCTTTATGAGATATATTGTTTAATGGACTGAAAGAAAAAGCACTTCAAACACCAAAATGTCACCAATGTCCTCAGAGCTTTCTTGTTTGAAGCTGTGCTACTTGACTAAAATTAATTACCTTGAAACTGATGTGATATGCCACAAAACTGGTGTTTCAGAGTGACCTTTGCCTGCTGGTGATGTAACATGGTCATAAAAACAAAGCCATCTCTTGTTTTAAGTGCAGCTTTATCACCCAGGTAGTGATTCAGCTACAAATATGGACATCTTTTTTATGCATCTGAAAGGGCGGTTGTGGTTCTGAGCACTTTACTGTATGCTGTATGTCTTATTATATATTGTCCATTAGCAGGCTGCTTAAGTGTTTTCCATTGTATAAATCTGCCACCTTACCATGTCTCTGCTCTGTTATCTCTCTATTTTTCTGCATTTTGTTTATAGAAAAATAAAATTATCACTGGTAATGACCCATATTCAGCACTGCCCCTGACCAAATTGGGGCTTTAAGCTTAAATTTATTTGGAGGCACCCCACCTTTCCCCATCCTAAATACACTAAGAGGCATTAAAAACGCAACATTGTATTTTTTTCGATATTAATTTGAATTTTCATAATTTATTGGGCGACTTCACTTGGTATGATACTGAACATGAATGAACAAAAGCAACAATAGAAAAATTAAGTGACATGAATTACAAATGTCAGTATCTTCTGTGACCGCCGTTTGCATCCATTAATGCTTGCACTCGTTGTGGCATAGACATGATGAGCGCGTTGATTTCGGCCACTGGAATCGCTTCCCACTCTTCTAAGAGTGCAGTACGGAGATCAGCAACCGTCACCGGCAGTGGAATACGACGCCGTACACGGCGATCTAGATTGTCCCAAATGTGTTCAATCGGATTCATATCTGGGGAATAAGGCGGCCAGTCCATAACCTGCACATTATGTCTGTGCATAACGTGCCTGCAGGCGTGAGTGCATCTGTGGACGCCAAAAAGCCTGGCTACCCTCGCTTCGGTCATTCTGGATCTCAGCATACCAATGGCCTGCTCCCTCATGTTTGCTGCTAAGCGTGGCATGGTGACCGTCTGTGACAGCTTGCATTCTTCCTCCGGGTTTTTAAAGCCTTGACCAGTTGAGCTCAAATCACCAAAAGAACTCATTGAAAGCTTTCAAACAATGTCCTAACGAACCACACATGTAAAAACAGGGATTGGTACCGTCTGCCACGTTAATTTATTGTTTGAGCTGAAAAATGTGGCTCCATAGTTTCAATAGCCACGAGTGGTAGTAAACAAAACATTCTTTTTGTATACAAAGTAGTTGTATCCAATTTTATTTTACATTGACTTTGTTGCATTTTTAATGCCTCTTAGTATATATCATAGTTACAAAATGGCCATACTCTTTAGCAATAACAAAGGTAAGTGTAGTTTGACTGTATGTATACCCTGGAGACCAAGTGAGCATTTGATTTCATCAGGAGGCCTCAAACGTGACTCCAGTTGAATAGTAATGTTGTTCTGTGTATGTTTGCTGTGTAAAGAAGCAATGCTGACCCATTCCTTTCATAAAGGTCTTAAAAGGTCTTGAAGAAAGACAAACAATCTATGTAGCTTATTTTTAGCTTATTACTTCCACAACTATTTGTGGAAATAACAAATTGTTTTGGTTCAGATGGTGGACATGAATGCTTCACGGAAACTAATTTAGTAATCAGAAGGCACAGATCATAAATCTAAAAGTGAATATTCCTCATGCTGCAAATTATCAAAAAAAATTGTCAATAATCAAAAATTCTGGTCTGCCAGGCTTTTTATTCTCAGAACATACCATCTTTGTTTAGTCGATCAATTTATCCCTTGTTTACATGGTTGATGCTAAACAGATTTCTTCAGTTTATAGACATACATATAAGTTAAACTCCATATCTGCACACCTACAGTATATATGTACTGATAATAACCAGGATAATAATTTAAGCACCAGATATATACAGTCTCTCTATTTTCCCCCCAGCTCATTATGGCATAAGATCCCAGTTAATTTCCACAGCTGGTAATGTAGCAGTTTCTCTGTAATGAACAGATGTTCATGCAGAGCAATGATATTTACCATTCTGCAGCATCTCCGTCGGGCTCTGCAATCCATGGATGTGCTTAAACACAGCGAGAGTGTGTTGATATTGGTAATATCTCAGCACTTCTCCTCTAACATAGATTTGCGGCTAAATCTCTCCTTCCCCTGATGACTTCAACTGTTGCTTACATAAGCTGCTTCATCCTGCCCAATCTCCAAAACAACATCCAGACACAACGTACGGCAGATCAATGAACATTGCCACAAGCTATTCACATAGCAGGACAAAAACATAAGGAAAGCAAACTCTGTAAAAAGAAAAAACTGCAGACACATCTGCAGAGAGTTAAGATGTAAACCAGTTAGAGTTTATAATGAAAAACCCAGCTGTTTAGTTTGTTGCTCTCCAATAGGATTGTCTGTGACTATATGTGCACATATTTTAGATTACTGCATGGCTGTGATGTGATTTGAGTTAGGCTTCTGTTCTGTTGACATTGCATTTGGCATTGCATTTTACTCTTTGCCTGGAGGACCAGATGCAAATGTATTATTAACAGTGAAAAGCACATTGGAATCTTGCAGTTTATCTTGTGATTTTTGGGTGAAAGGCCTTAGGAGGAATATGCTTTGCTTTGGTTCATTTAGAGGAACCAAACATTTTAAATGATGCAACAATTTGTCAAAAAAATAAAAAAAAGATTTGTCGGAAAAAACAACCAAATATTGCAGACTTCCAGATTCTCCGTTGAGTTTTTTTGTCTTGAGTCATAAGTGTGCGTTTAGGGAACTGTGAGGGACACTTGTATTTTGTACTGTTTTCTGACTTGTTCACTAAATGACTGATCAAATAATTGGGGAAATTACAGAGAGTGACAGATTAATCAAATTTAAAATATTTTTACTCTTTAGTTCAAACAATCCACATTTTCGGTCATCTTCAGTTAACACACATTGCATATGACCCTCTTCTCTTCAAATACTGTCTATGCACTATGCTCATTTGCATGGAAAAATTATAAATTACATAATCTGAGGAAGTTATTTCACAGTTCTTTTTTTTTTAATTCATTTCTAGTTTATGCCCCAATTGACTTAGCCCATATTTCAATGTATGGCAATCTGGAACTGTGTGTCTCCCTTGGATATCAAATAAATCTGTATGCTTCAGAGCTTGACTACAGTGTGACCTCCAGGCTCACTGTGCACAGCTCCAAAGGGAAAGAGACCTACCTTTTGACCCAAGTGCACTTCCCTCAAGTCATCTTAATATGTAGTCATCTGCCCTGCTGTTTGATGGGCAGGTACCTTGTGGGCTTTGAGTCCTCATACGATGCTAATTAACTGGAATGACAAGATAATTATGTGCTGCTGAATGGAACCGTATCTCATTTTTAATGATTTAGCAATACACAGAGAAAAAAGCAAAATGTTCAATCAAGCATCATCCCTCTGCTGAATCTGTTCAGCCAAAGCAATCCAAATCTGAATTGGATTATTGTGCTCTCCCTTGGTTTTTTTATCAATTAATTGATAAACATGGTGGTTTTAAGAGAGTCATGGCAGAGCAGAGCCCTTATTAAGTGATTTATGCACTGTATGCCATTTCACATTAAGGATTAAATTATGACGAAGAAGTTAAACAAGGAAGACTCAAAATCCAAAACTATTAGCTTAATGAAAACAGGGACAATTTTAGAATGTATATATGAATGTATGTAATGTTTCAAAAATAGAGAATAATTTAAATTATGAGTACCATATTATACTATATATAAACACTCATTTGACTACAGTAAACATTACCAATTACATTGTGTTGAAAATAAATGCGTTAGCAATTCATGAATTATTGTATTTTTGAAACCTACCTTGTTGGACCAAACAAGTAAGATGCAATCTGCTTCAGCTTTGATAATAAATATTGCTAGGCTGGTGAAACACTGTTGAGTGGGCATGCAGGTGATTGGGTGGGCACGCTGGATTGCCAAATTGGTGACTTCGGAAAAGCACAATTTTTTTTTTTTTTTTTCAGTTTTGTTGTTTTAGCCATCATTTCCGACCAGTGTCTCGTAAAACCTTGTCTCTGAAGTGCTTTTTTTTAATTCTTCGTGTCTCACAAGTACAATCATTGTCCTTTTAATTTCAAAGGCCAAAAACTCTTATTGATCAATTTTTGATCTAGAATCTGAATCGCTGCATCCCTACAAAGAAGCACTTTGAGTTTCAATCCACAATGTTTTGTTTATTTGAAATATCCTCCTGTCAAGAGGTAACTATTGCTTATTTATTTCATTTTTTGAGTCATCCTTAGGTCAACAGCAAACATCTGGCTGTCCATTGTTGGTTCATCTCCCTCGGAGCTGTCCCTATGTCAAAGTAGAGGAGACAGTAGCATAAAATGCAAGCGGCATTTCCATCTCGCACCTCTTCATCTGACATCAAGGATAATGGCCTCTGTCAGCATGTTAAAGGTTGGTCCAGCAGCCCCTCTGTCACATCCTGCATCAGCCTGTATTTCCATAACCTTGTCACTTTTATTGCAGCATAAATTGGTGTAAGGTCAGCCAAGTCTTGGCAGTGTTGTTAGTAACAGGGCATGAGGTTAATTAAAAGACTGTGGAGATGAACCCCCTTACTCCCCCTTACCAAAAGCACATGGGCGCATACATATGCTTACATCCTTTGTCAACCAAAGAATAAATTACATCTGAAAGCTTTGGTGCACACCAATGTCCAGTACTTAACATTTAGAAACCCAGTGTAGCAGGTAGTAGATCCATGAGCAATGCGAGCTCCCTCTTTCTAGACCGTTTTGTCTGCCAGTATGAGTTATGCTCACCTCCTGGTAATGGTTCTATCCAGGCTTGAAATTAACACAATTTACCTCAGTCTATGGCATGTCTTGGTCCTAAAAACCAACTGGTTGCACCACTCTCCATTCCTGATAAGCCCATATGACAGAGCAAGCCAAGGACGTAAGGGAATATAAAAGTTGTCAGCTTACATGACCAAGTAGTGTTGTGTGAAATGACTTTAGCCCGACATTGTTAACGCTGAGCGGTCTGCCTCCGCCATGCTCGATAAAGGCAAATAAAAGGCCAGATAAAACCCTGATGGAATACAATGTACGTGAGTGGGGTGTGTGTGTGTTTGTGTGTATGTGTGTGTGTTTGTGTGTGTGTGTGTGTGTGTGTGGGGGGGGTGTTGCGGGCGTATAAAGTGTGCCATCTAATCCTTGGCCTCTATTATAGCCAATGTTTAGCAACACAGACAGCCTCTGCTCCGTTCACCCTTGAAGACTTTCTCCTTCTCTGTGTCACTCTCGCTCTCCTATTCTATCACTCTGTTAACTCTATCACACAGACTTGTACCCTTTTAAGAAATGCAGTGTTTTGAACAGCTGGTTCTCTGTTGGCGTTGTTGTGTTTTTATATATTGTTAATTTAGAATGGTCTCTATCAGGAAATCACTCAAGTGACGTATGCACCAGGACATTGCACAACCTACTTTCGAGTGCAACTGGGGACTGTGATCGCTCATCATCCTTGCAGCTCTGCACTGTCCAAAAAAAAAAAAGTTCCCTTCTGTGAGATGTGTTTGAAAGAGGTGAGCAGTACAAGTTGAGCTAAGACCCATCCGTCCAGCCCCAGAGAGAGGAGAGAAACAAAAGACATGACAAAACCATAAGTCTATTTGATTAGGACATTCTCACTGCCACTGCTGGCCATGTGCGTGCTAATTAGCATGAGTACAATTCATTACCCAGGGAGACATGGGATTATGTCTCTGGATCACTCAGCAGCTAAAAGTTTTGACACTCCCTAATTTAACAGATGGAGAGCTCACTTAACTTTGCCAACTCCCTGTAGGCAAGTGGTGTTAATAAAGAGAGGGGGAATCGTGCTATTGTGGGAATGTGCCGATGAGAGAGAGACAGACAGAGAGATGAGTAAAAGGCGGAGTGTTTATGTTAGAAATACTAATTGTGTTTGATTAGATCAGCAAAAAAGCAGCTGTTTCGCAGCAGTAGGAAATGTGTTGGATGTCGTTGCCTATCACATCTCAAATCATCTGAAATATACACAAATGGATGGTGTTACGTGGCAAGTTAACATGCTGGAAACAGACTAATTGCACATTATTTTTATTTCACTGCATTTTTGCAGTATGAGCACTAGTGAGGACAACAGTGGCTTCAAACGAAATCTATGCTCATGGGAGGTTTGTGTGCAGAGCATACAGAAATGAAGGAATCAATGTAAGAGCTCACATGATTAACCATATGAATGATCAGAAAGGCAATAACCAATGAAATGCAAGGATTTACCCCACATCTGCATTCACATTGATTTTTGATTTACAAAATATTTATTTGTCTGAAATCCTTAAAATGTAAGATAGTGACACAGTATTGTTGACGATGGAGCTGGAGACAGAGCAGGGCAGAGATTTTGCAGCCAGTAGATGAGATATATCAATGAAAATAGAATACAGAGGCTTTAGTATCTCAAAGACAAGTGCAGACAATGAATGATGCGTGGAAAGTGTTTGCCAGTAGTATACTTGTTGTTTGGATAAATAGATAGTCAGAAATGGTGTACCATCCTGCCAAATACCAACAGGCTAAAACGACCTTATTGCAAATTAAACAAATCCAACATTTTCTTTTTGTCACTCCAAACATGTCTCAGGAGAAGTGTGTTCACCTCTGTCTGTGTCCTGCAGACAGACTATGATTCTCGACTTTTAAGTGAAAACAAGTGTGATAAATAGCTTTTATTCTGGAGTTTGAGAGTCAGAGTAAACACAAAGTATTTTTCTTTTGTCTTTCACTGAAGTCCCAATTTTCACTTTTATCAGTTTGATACATATGTGCTGGAATTTTTTGATGCGAAAAAGACAGAAGTGATTGTCTCCAGAACAGTAATTGATCACAGGTCAACATACAGCCATCATCTGGGTCTGCCCTTGGGGCTCATATTGATATTACACTCAGACCAGTACAGCCCACATTGAAGGTCTGATCCATCCTTGTCACTGTTGATATATTTTTACTCTGATTTGGATATTTAAGTCAAAGTTTATGCTCTCTTTTAAAACTCTTTCCAAGAGAGAATTATAAGATATAAAATGAAAGCATGGTGCGGTTATTTGTCTGAACAACTGAAATTTGAAATAACTCATCAGGTACAGACTGCTGTGAAGATAAAAGAATACCCATGTCTTCAATCCTTTCACTGTTTGAGTTGTAAAATATCAGCCAGGCAAAGAAAATAGTGTCTGACCCCATCCATACCCTTTGCTCCAAACTTCCAATTCCTATGTTCTGGTAAGAGTGTCTCTCCCTCGTTGCAAAACCACTTTAAACATTCATTCATATCTATTTCATATCTATGCTAGCTTTAGAAGTAATGTTGAATGTTGGTCTTTTTCTTCTTTATAATTGTGTATTCAGAATGCGTGTGAGTGCATATTGAAAAGCAGATGAGAAGACTATATATATATATATATATATATATATATATATATATATATATATATATATATATATAGAGAGAGAGAGAGAGAGAGAAACATTTAAACATGGAGGCATAATAATGTCTATGCAGTTTGCATTTACTTTTTATGTAATTGCATTCTCTTTGGTCTGAAACACCTTAAGGTTGGCAGTGTCAGTTGTTCCAACATTTGGGTCCAGACTGAAATATTTCAATATCCATTGGATAGATTGCCAACATTTGAATTACCAGACAATGAATCTCAAGACTCACATTGATTGCAAGTTGAGTCAAATGCCTCAACAACAATTGTAATCTTATTATACATCTTATAAATTGATGATCCCCTCTTCTCTAGCACCATTATTGGATTTTTGTTGTCTATGACCAAACATCTGCAAAACTAGTAACGTTCCTATCAGCATCGAGCTAACCAGTTAATATTAGCATGTTATTATACTATTGTTGCAGTGATTACATCATATAATGGTGTACCAAACTAGCTATATGTAATGTGTTAATGTCCTATTAGTGTATCAGATTTGATGCACACTTTGTTTGACTGATTATAAGGCCAGTTGTATGTTTGCAGCATGAGTACTAGTGAGCATTTGCACAAACTGTTGTTTTAATTTGCTGTGTGGTATGTGTGGCCATGTGTTAACTATGTAAACATTATAGCTTCAGGTGAGGTTGTTCAGGTGAACAATTCCATGTAGAGAGATTTGTATTATGAAAAATAAGGGAAACATTTCCAAGATGTTCTGGACAATGTTGTTTAAGTTTGTTCATTTTTGGATAGATGTGGAATTTTTTCATTTTACAAGATGTTAACTCCATTCTCAGTCAGATTTTCTTGATAAAACATAGATGAGTTGAGCAGCGATTCTACTAGTTATTCATCAATTATGACTGGGATTTTCTGAGGTAAAATATTAAACCTCTCTCGATGATGTCTGAAGTGACATTTGCTATATTATGTGTCTTCCATGACCAATGAAAAACATACCAGTGATTATTACTGGGTTGTTCCTCTGTGCCTTCATTTATTTTTTCTTCTTTATACCAACTGTGCTCTCCAACTCCATTATGAAAGCAGCACAAATGGCTTCTCTTCAGATAAAAGATTAAAAAAAAAAGAAAATCCATTCACGCTTTTAAATCCTGAGAAAACAGAAGGAAGAGATGAAAAAGGCCAGACATGATTCACAGACTGATCAACTTGCCAGACTTGTCTGGCAGGCAAGTCTAATATGCTCACATGCAGTATGGGCTTAAGACAAATGCAACCATGACAGGAGGCTGTGGAGTCCATTTACAGTACAAAAAAAGAAAATTTTATTAAAATCAGGCTCTAAGACAAGCTTAAGATAACAGCAATACAAGGAAAGGAGGGGTACTTTGTTTGTGATCTGTTCTCTTTATATACATTCAATTAAGTGCTTAATCTGGCTCTCAAACCTATCAAGATGAGGACCACATCCCTCAAGGTTGTGTCTGCATGCCTGAACACCTACTGAACATCTTCCTTAGTCACACCTATGACCACCAATTTAATTGACAACCACTCAAAGGACATAAAGAGTCACTGTGTTCAAGGGGAGGCATCTTTTATCAGACAAGCCTTTAGAATAAAGTTTCACATTGAGATTCCCACTCACATTTAATTAGCATCCACTCTCCTTCATTAGAGGTTCTGCTTTTTGCTTATCATTTCTCTTTTTTGGCCTGTCACATGCCCTCATGGTTTCCCTCTCACACTCCATCCTTGTTCCCTTTAGACCCTTTTTACTCAGTTAGACACCTCCTAAGATAGTTGTGCTTGTGCTCAATGATTACTTAAGCTCTGACATCAGTGCAACTGTCACTGATTATGACAAATTAGCTCCCCTTCTGGCCTACTCCAGTGAGCTCTGAAGCCCGCTTTGGAGGAGCTTTTTCTCTGTCTGCAGTCGCTTTGTTTTGAAAATGTGTCTAGGCCCTTTGTCATGAATACTGATGGGGGGGGTAGCAAGGTGCAACACCATCCTGATCAAGTAGTATGCTGGCCAGAGATTTTTATTTGTTGTTGGACACAGAAGAATTGTAATGGAGGAGGCTTATAAATGGAAGAACTGGCAATAGTGCAGACAATTGTAGCTGGAATACCAATGCAGTCCTGAGCTGTGTCCCAGACCTGTGCATGAAGCAAAGTGTATGTTGGATTCTGTTGTTCATCTGCTTACAAGTGGAATGACTTTGCAAAACATAATGCTGTTTGAAAAAAAATGTACACCCTCTTTTTGGAGGTAAATCAATGAAAAACAGTACAGTGGCCAGAAAATTGGATTTAACAGTGATTCACAGAAATGAAATAAAATTAAAGAGGTACTTGAAGACATGGGAATTATTCATTTAATAATTAGTCAACTGCTCATATGGGGTTCATAAGATGAGTTTCTATTCTAATAATTTTGAGTCTAAGGATGTCTTATATATCATATACTTATTTTACAACAGTTTTTAAAGATACAGTTTATATTAACAATACAATCACTCAATTATTGGGAATCAAATGAATTAAAGATTAGATTGGAGTGCCATGACCCGAAGGTAACAGAATTGTCCACCTCAAAAATAAAGCTTGACTTTGACAGAAAAAAACGGCTTCAAGAACAATGGGGTCTGGATGTGGTTCAGTTGTTCCACATTGAGAAAAGTGCAGAACTTTTAAGTGCATGCACAAACATACACCACATGGTGCCCTTTGTGTTTGATGAGACGCACTATCATGCTGGTAGCTCAAACTTGAAATAAGTATGTGCTATTTTAATTTCGTTTTACACAAGGCACATATTATTTTTGATGTCTTGACTGAGCCCTCTGGAGTATTGCTGTCATTCTTATGTATAAGTGAATGTAGTGACTTTTGGTTGATGCCAGAAATGACTTACAGCTTGAGACATCTTGAAAGCTTGAATGACTTTCAGTGTGTGAGAGCACTGGTTTAACACTCATTGTTGGATTTGGTCTTTTCATTGGACTTGTTAACCATATAAAAAAAAATAGAATGACACCGCTTTTTATTATTTAAAGTGGATGTCTCACTTGACAAAATACAAAATTGAAAACACATGGACATTTAATCAGTATCTACACAAATGGCACATTCAATGTCTGAACAATATTATACAGCCATACAGGTATCATTCTTCTACTTGCTCAATTATTTTCTCAGAATAAACATTCCTGAACAATTACTCACAAGACAGACATAATTAAGACATGTACTGTACATGCACTGTAAGAACAAAGATACACAATTAATCACCGGGAGAGTCCTAGTAGTGACAATGATATGCAATGCCATAGGGTGGTTCACACAGAAGGCTTCAAAAAGGCTCCCTTGTTGTCAGCTTAAACAGATGGTAGAGGGATTGCGTTACATTAATGAAAGGTCCCTGCTTCACTTGAGGTATCTGTCTTCCTGACAGTTCATGTCCCTGTTGAGGACTTATCAAAGTTTCCCCATCATTTTTAAAGAAGTTTTATGTCACCTCCATTGCCAAGAGCTCTCATTTTTAACATCCTCAAGGCCAGTTGAATGGGTACAGGGTGATTATGACTCTTTAACCCCTCAAGGGAGACAGCAGCTCAATGGCTGCTGCATACATACATGCTTGACATTTTAGACCCTCACGTGCATTGATGGAATTCTCTAAAATAAACAAACTGATACCTTGGTGAGTAGCTTATAGTTTACTACCTGTCCATTTCCTGGTTAATTCCCACTTTGTTTTTCACTTGTCAGCTATTGAAATTATTGTTGAGATCTGCATTTTGCAACTTTAAAATACAGCCTTGATTTAAATCAAAGTAATGTCTTTGGTCTGTACAAAACCCACCACAGGCAGAAAACCTCATCTGTGCACAGTAGGTGATGTAGGCCTATGTATTATATTAAGAAAGAAGGTTGGGAATATTGAGCAATAACATAATTTGAACAGGTCTAAGATAATCACATTCATAGAGTTGTGTACAGTTGTGTAGAATATCCTTTTCCTGCAGTAGGAATATTGTGAATAGGGAAAATCATGTTTTGTCTGTTTTTGTTCTGACACTGCTCATGTGGTGGTATGTTTGCTCTTTTGGTCGATTTTTTTTCTGTCTGCAGTGAATGATTGACAGTTTAAAGTTACAGGGATACATAGCTGAGTGTTATTTATTGAGTTTATTGATGCTGTAATATTTGGAGCAAGCTGACACGGTTATCCCACAGCAGATTGTCAGCTGCAGTGTTGGTTTGAACTGCTGCTCTGTATGTAGATCAGTGACGTATTATTAGCCTGCTGACAAAATGCTCTAGTGAAATCAGCCAAGCACTGGCTGTTGTTTTAGTGGATTCTGTCGTTGCCAAGTATGTGCAAAGATACATCAGATTGTCTATGAATACAGAATAAAATTGGGCATGCTTCATAGTCATTTGTATTTACATTTCCTGGAGTAGATAGGAATAGCAGCTTCCAAACTTCTACTTTTACTGCATATCACCTGAAGCACACACAGCTTGTACAAACACAAGAACACTCATTAAAAAACAAGCACAAGCACATACCACAGAGTTGGTCATCTACGTAACCTTAACCATACTGTGATGCAGGGAGGCAGATAGTGTAGGAATAATCAAGGAATAATCAAGTGCAAAGCACTGACAATCTATAATTGAAGGATTTATATTCAGATTACTATCATTATTTTTTAAATTAATTATATTAAAGCCCCCCTGTGTGATGTTTCAAGTTGTCTATTAACAGTTTTAGTTTTTATCATTTAAAAGTATTACCTCATTCATTAATAATTACCTCCACAAAAAACTGCAGTGTTATGACAGTCTTTATATTTGCCATTTACATGTACAGAGGGTCTGGCATTCCTCCATTGAGAACCGATTTCAGACGGGAGACGTGAACTCTGTTGAAGTTTGAAACAAGTGGATCTGATTTTATTTTGGTCTATAACATTTGGTTATGATGTGAATCTAGCGTGAATCAAACTATCATGACGCTTACAGGAAGTTGCATGCACGTGATGGGGTTAGCTTCACTAGCATTCAGGCTAGCCAACTCCTTCACCACTAATGGCGCTAACAAAAAAATAAGACTTTTCCCGAAGCCCGTGGGGAGTAAAGCCACAACATCTTTGTCAGCAATAAAACTTTTTAAGCATTCCTCTTTCTTCGCCTGAATATTTGGAGGTCTAGCCAAAATGGATTGATGGCTTCCTTCACTTCCGTCTCCACCACAATAGCCAAACTACAACCAGCTAGACTACAATGCAAATGCTAGGCATATTTTCGACGTCATCATTAACACCCGCATCCCCCCTGTCCCCCACCATTCGCTGATTGGCCAGGATGGAATTCATTCCTGAGAAATCAAGACCAAGGGGATCAAACCCAGATGTAATCTGTAGGGAAATGATAATTGAGCGGAAGATTACAGAGGGCTACAGCAAGGCTAGTTTTATGTCAAATTTAGGTACTTCCTGAATTATTTGGTGTATGATAGCAGATTTTAAAGTATCACACTTGCATTATCAGAAATAGTGTTGAGTGGAAATGACAGCGTTAAGCAAGGTTTGGCAATGTGTGCAGGGAAAGAGAGCGCTGTAACGGAACTGTTCACTATTGCAGAATGTCCTTCTCACCTCAGTGAATCACTGACTTCTTATACAAGGGAGGCTAACCCTGCCCTCTCCCCATTCCATCTCCCAACACTAACACGCACCGCTGACACATGTCATACCTTGGTCACCTGGGAGGGCAAGGAAGAGGAGAACATCAGCCGGGTGATAAACTGGGGCGGCTTTACATGGAAATCCTTGCTTTACAGGATGGTCATCACACTCTGAACCTCTAGAGAACCTCAGCGAGAGCATGCTGACAGGCTGCAAAGCCATGACAAGCCTATAGAGGGGAAGAGAACTAAGTCTCACAGTGAGACAGGGGAAAAAAAATGAGGTGATGGGATTTCTTTCTCTGAAATGTTGGGTAGGCAGTGATTAAGAAATGAAGCCCCACTGTGAAAAGGTTATCACTAAAAGGTTATCTGTTTTATCCCTCTCTCTTGTGTCTTGGTAAGACGGACACATAAACACACAAATGCACATAAACACAGCTTGAAATGTGTGTCTTACAGAGACAAAAGAATAAGGCCAAGGAAGTTTAATTTAGTAGGATAGAAACTGAAACCTTTGTCCACAACATACTCACAAATAGGACTTGAAATTAACACCCGCCAACCTGTCAAATTGATCCAGGGGAACGCATCACTGCATCTGTCTGAAGTGGTTTTAAGCCACAGTTCTCCAAGGCCTAATCCTCCAATTCCTATGAACACCATGCCGTGATGTGTATTACAACCTCTGGCTTGCTGTGACGCCAGCTCTCTGAGGATGTGTGGACTGTGGTAGAATGACAACAACTGCACAAGGTTTTGGTTATAGTGATTTAAACTAGGAATGTCAGTATCTCACAGTTGATCACGAATGATGGCATGAACACTGTAAAGATTATAGAGTTTTTATTTTTTTTACACAGTGACATGGTCTATCCAGGCCACCATGTGGTATAATGCATATTTGCACCACCGCTTCCGGTGTTAGCACCTGCAAAAACAATAGCTGAATCCCCAAATTTCTGAATGTGTGTGTGAAAGAATATCTGAAAGTTATATCAGCTGATTGCAATAATGACAAAAGCTATGACTGCATGAACAAATGATAAAACCAGCCACCAGGGGTCAGTTAAGATGTTTTGGCTTCACCTTTGAGGAGCTGTCATCTTTACATCCAGTCTGGGGCAACAAGTGCACCTGGAGAGTAAATACAGTTTAAGATGCCTAGATATTTGCCAATATCTAGCAAAACTGTTGACCTTGCAATGTCAGTTAAACTTCAACTGCCACGGACCTGTTACTGTGGTTGTTGTTATAGCAACTGCTAGTGATGAGTCGGAGCTGAACCTGAACACACCTCAAAGCATTGCTCAGTAATTATTTAAAATAAGTAGTCAAGTCAAGTTTATTTGTATAGCCCAATATCATAAATTATGAATTTGCCCCATTGGGCTTTACAATCTGTACAGGATATGACACCCTCTGTCCTTTACAAATGACCCTCGCATCGACTAAGGGAAAAACTCCCCCCAAAAAAAACCTTTTAACAGGGAAAAAGAAACGGAAGAAACCTCAGGAAGAGCGACAGAGGAGGGATCCCTCTTCCAGGATGGACAGACGTGCAATAGATGCCATGTGTACAGAATAACAACAATCAAAACACATTAACACTGCATACAAAATTGTATGGAAATGTCCAGCTCAATATAACAACAGCTAATATACAGTGTGTATATATAGAATTGTATGAGAGTGTCCAAGGGGATGAAGAGCATCATCAAGCTATCAGCAAAGGATGAGAAGCATGTCTTCCTCTCCACCATGCCAACCAGAAGAAGCCTGGGCAGCACGTCCTCCTCTCCACCACACCAACCAGAAGAAGCCTGGGCAGCACGTCCTCCTCTCCACCACACCAACCAGAAGAAGCCTGGGCAGCACGTCCTCCTCCCCGCCACACCAACCAGAAGAAGCCTGGGCAGCACGTCTTCCTCTCTCCACCACGCCAACCAGAAGAAGCCTGAGCAGCACGTCTTCCTCTCTCCACCACGCCAACCAGAAGAAGCCTGAGCAGCCCGTCTTCCACTCCACCACACCAAACAGGAGAAGCCTCCGCAAGATGACCTCGTCACCACCAAGTAGAGGATGACTTGGATTATAATGATGCTGATGACAGCATCAATAAAGTCACGACACTGCAGTGCATCACAATCAATTTGTTCACCAATATTGCATTGATATTGAAAGTATTGAGGGTCTGTTAATGGTCATATGAGAAAGACTATCATAGTGGTATTTACGTTAAATATGCAGTTGCTTTACCTGCCGAACCCAAGAAAGGCATATTTTGAATTTGAATAAATTAATTAATCTGTCAGGGAATAGAAAATCAACATTAAACCTCGTATAATACGCAAATTGTCCTACCAACTAATATTACACCTTCAGGAGACCATACCACTGCCTGCGCTATGAAAAGACTTTCTTGTATTTTTCTAAATGTCTGCATGTGATTGTTTTAACATTAATTGTAATGTGAAAATGGCCATTGGCCATTATTAATGAGTTCACGTCAAATGACTTTACCTGCACTTCAAAGACAGACAGACAGCTGCTCAGCCACAGTTTGTGTCTTCAATCAGTTGTTTCACCTGTCTGTGGTGGATGACTCAGTAGCAGAGTTTTCCCAGTGGGCTGGTGGATGTTTGTGTCTTAAAGACCAGCTCCTGCTGTTTTGTAGCCCTGCATTAGATTTGTTGTTCTGTCCTTCTAATAATAAATGCTTTATTGCCATCAGGTGCCCGTGGGAAATCAGACCATGCAATGTAACAACGTCAACAAAAATCAGAATCAGCGATAATGATTTACCACTCAAAATAGTTATAAATTATGTAGTATTGGGTCCTTGTCTTCAGCAGTGGACCTTTTGCCTGCTAAAATAAATTTTCTTTAGCTGTTGTTAACATTACTCTCTGTGAGGTGTAACTTTTTCTTCCGATTGACTTCTTTTTTTTTTCTCCAATTGATTTGTTTGAAATGATAAGCCTGCAGTAGGGTCTTAAATATATGTTTGGTGGCTGCATGTAGGAATTCATTGCTTTTAAAACTAATCTTAAAACACATTTTATTCCTTGGCTTTTGACTGAGCATGAGACTTTACCTCTGTTTTACCATTTTTATTGATTTTTACTATTTGTATAGTATTTTATTCGTACGCAACACTTTTTTCAGCTGTGGTTGTTTTTAAAATGCTTTATAAATAAAGTTGAGTTGAATTGAGCTGTGTAATGGTGCAAAAATGACTGAGGTTTACGTGTTCCAGGCAAAAAGTTAGCATCCTGCATAAGTTAATGATCCATGTTAATGACATGGAGATACAGGAACAATGCTTCCAAAACTTTTACTGCAGTGCAATGCTACTTAGCTTTATAGCACAGTATTATAATTAAAAAAATAAAATAAAATAAACCTTTCAAGTTTACATTATAAGGACTAATCAACGTGTATACTAAGATTAACCTAAACTTTGAGATCCACATCACAGTGCAGTTGATGTTTCAATCCTGAATGGGGCTTTTTAAAAGTAACACAACATAGCATGTTGTGTCATACTTACAGTATATTGTGTTAAGGTTCAGTGTATGTTTTGACTTGCATCTCAGGCCATAATAAATTATAATCTGCCATGATAACTATGGTAAAGGTCTATATTGGATGTTTTAACATGAAAATTATGATGCTATACTATGACACTTTTTGGCATTTTTTGACATGCTAAAAATATTACAATATAATAGCAACATATTGTGCTATGAAATCACACCAGAGGAAAAAAGATTTTGAGTCAAGTGATGCTCAAATTAGAAATCTGTATTCAATGCTGGCACAGCATGCAAGGCAGTGACATGCAGCAATTCTGTGTCTGCTGGCAAGACATTTCTTGTGAACTATTACACCCCTCTAACAAGGCAAAATCATCTGAGATGTTTCTATCCAGCATGCTGAGTCACTAGATAGCCAATCATTTGGGTACCAGATATGCAATCTTGACAAACACTCTCTCGCACACAGAGATTAATGAGCAGTTTTAAGTGCATGAAATCTGATTCAAAAGGCAAAGATATTTTCCTCATATTGTGGACTTTTAGCATTTTAGCCTGCTGTTCATATTTCTGGTTGTAGGAAAGCTGTCCAACAGAGAGTGAAACTGAGATGACAGCCCCGTCAAATGAGGTTTTCCCTGCCTCATGTTTTTCCAAATACATTTTGACAAATTTATTTTACAGATGCATGTATGGCTTTTGCTGTTTTGATGACTGTGTCAACATTAAACTTGTTCTTCCTTCCAGTGTGGAAGCCATGTTATTGATGTGCAATTTGGAGGTCATTTTCTTTATTAAGGTTAAATGTGTGGGACCCAAATGTTCCACATTTGTTGTACAAATGAGACAAACTTGGGTTGTTAATATAAAGAGGCAAGAGTAAAAGGGACAAATGACTTCACTGAAGTATGACGGGCCAACTTTAGGGAGGTGGTAAATTAGTTTTGCTACCATGACTGTAATTACCATTTTAAAGAGTATGGTGATGGTGGGCAGCCTTACCTTTGAGTATGGAGTTGCTTCATGAAATCAGTTTTTCAGGTTCTGCGATTCTCTGAACAGAGAACAAATGTATATAATTCACCTCAAATACATCATGGACCATTGAGTTGAGCATTAGTGTACACACTAAATGTCATTCTAGTAATAGCAGAGTTGTAAAACCACTTTCTTGAAATTACATAAAAACATGCCCACTAACATAACAGTTATCTGCAGTTAGGTAAGAATCATTTAATTATGTAAGAATTATTTTTTTGACAACTCAACACTCATGCTGAGGCAGCTGCTGTCTCTTACTGTTCACATAAATTATAACGGCTTTACAAAAGCGGAGTTTATTTCAGATGACTTCTCACGATATATCTGCCTGCCATGTGTTGCAAAATGTTTGTATATGCACATGTAAAAGCACAAATAACGTGTTTTATTCTGAGCATTCAGATCTTTTTGGCTCAAACTTTGTGCAGTCCTACAATAACTGTTTTTAACCAAGGTTTGAACAGTTTTGGTTGTTTCACATGACAGATTTCACTCTGTGCTGTGCTTGTCCGAGATGCATGACTAAAGACATGACTCGAAAAGAATCAGGTTTTAACAACACAAATTCACAAATGTGATGGTGAGAAATATTAATTTAGTGAATTGCATACTGTGTTTTAAGTGCCTCACAAGCTACCCAGCTGGAAAGATAACCTGATGCATGAACATGCTAAATCCTTTATTCACCGCCAGCTACAAAGTATGCACTAAATAGGCAACTGAGCCTCCAGTTCACTCGTCTAAGAGAGCTAGCAGCCACCAAGCTGCGTGCATTGTTACAGACACTTGCAGCCACTTTCTAAGCATTTCTCCTCATTTAGTTGCAGGGTTATCAACTTTGTGTCTGCCTGGCGTACTGTGTCAGAATTTCCACCAGTTTATTGCAAGGTCAGAAGCCCATAGTTAAAGGAACAAGTGAGAGACCAGTGATGGTTGAGGGTGAGATACAGAGTGAACGAAGAGGAAGGCTCAGCATTCATGAGAACAACTTTGAGAATTAGATATAGTTAAAATTGTTTAAAAAGTGTTAATAATACTTATTTCAGTAGGTAGTAGCTAATTATTGCTAGAAATTGGTAATCTATCACTATATTATATATGGACATTATCACACTGGCAGACTCACCAGCGCAGAATTTCAGCAGTTGTCAACAATATTACCATTGGTTTGCAGCATCACCATATGTGCCATTTATCAGTGCATTAACTCCTATGTGTGTGTATTAAGGCTCATGTGCTAACTTCACGTAGAATGTAGCAGCTCAATGACAAACGTACCTCAGAGTCTTTTCAATGGGTGACTGAGTCTGTGATAGAATGCATGGTCCTGTGCTCCAGCGCCATCAGTAGTAGACTTGATAAATGAACATGTGGGAGGGGAGATGTGGAGAGAGAGAGAGAGAGAGAGAGAGAGAGAGAGAGAGAGTCGGCGCTGTAGCCCCTCTGGTTTTGGCGCAGGGGCCTACCTTGCGATTCTTAATGACTCAGTGGCGTTGATCTGTGAAGGAAAGAGAAAATGGGCCATTTAGGGAGAGAAACAGTCAACCTGCTGTGTCTTGTCCATTGTCTGGAATTTAAGTGAGAGAATCAATTTGTCATGACATGTTGCCGATAAAAGTAATTCCCCCGTTCTCTCTCTCCCTAGCGCCCATCTGATATGCACACTAGGCTTAGCACCAAGAAATGGGTTATTGGAATGATTGCCTATACACTTAAGACACTTAGCAAACACATACCCTGATTTTCCATATTTGGACAGACTAATGTCAATATTCACAATGGCACACACTCACACACTCACTGCCTCAGCAAAGGTGTTGGCTTGTAAGTTCAGGGTCAGGGGCACGTAACCACAGGAAATAGAAGAAGCGAGACTGTTGGTAAAAGGGAAAGTAGAATCTGGCAATATGGATCAACTCTAACAGTCCTGGGCACCATGTGTCATGAAAATGTGCCACATGACACTTGTGTCTCCCCATAGTACTTGAGGGAGGAGGGAATTTATTATCAGGCAAGAGATCCAGTAATGATGGCCAGCCTGACAAAGTTTTCCCTAGGTTCAATCAATCACACGTGTCCTCTGTGAAGAGGCACCACCACAAGGGGCCCTCGGAGGCTTTGCCAGCAGATTAGTCACAGCCAAGTCTCATTTCTACAGCTGCACCAGGACAAGATGGAATGATGAAGTACGGACAAGGGAGTGATAGGTGAGACATAGGCAAAAATGAAATGATGAAAGGTTGCTCAAAAATGGAAGAGGAAGAAGGAAAGAAAAAGAAGACAGATAAGAGCAATGATGGGCAAATAGAAGGAAACAAATTATTAGCTACAGAAAAAATGATTACACAGTGCAATGAGAAGGGAAGAAAATGTGCAATAGAAAACATAGAGGGTATAGAGGGATTGGGACTATAGCATGTGAGTATCAGGTGTTATGATCATACAGTTTCAGGCCTCTAAGTAATCATTTTTACATGCAGCTTTTGGTATCATTTTTCAGTGTCCTCATTCCAGTTTATGTATGGATATATAATACAGCTTATTAACATAATCCTCATTTTGTTGAGTTATGACTTCATTGCCACAGCAAATCACTCACTAAAGGAAAACTAACAGTGAAAAAGCTTGTTCATTCATTTTTCACTGTGAGCAAAAGCATTGCACCAGAGCTGCTAACTGGATTCAGCCACCTGATATAAATACTGCTGGCTGATGTGCTCATATTTCCCAGTTTATTTTGCTTAATTTATGTTGTGCCCCATTAAGTATTAATGTTAGGTTATAATATATACTGTTATGGCTACATGTCACTTGCCAAGAATAAATAAATTGGACAAAGTGCTACATAATTGCCTGGTGCTTTTAGGTGGTAAGTAAGTACTTACACATTTATGTTAAAAGGACACATGACTTTTATTGACCATTTTTTTGTGTATTTAAAACAATATTTCTTAATACTGGAATTAGTCTGAACTTGCTGGGGTGCTGAATTACAGAATTTATAGGTTTGAAATTTGATTTGTTTTTGTTAACTTCAAACATAAGCAAGTGTAAACCCCCCTTAACACTCTAATAGCATGTTGGCTAGCCTGGCCATTGTTTGTCTTTCGGAGGTAGGACGGTTAGTCTTCATTATAGTCATTACATACAGTGAGACATAACCTAGCATTAATTGGACATGACTGTACAAATTATCTTCTCTTACCTTTTAGATAACCAAAGCTTCATGGCATGTTGCAACAACAATACAGAGATCCCGAGCATTCAGAAGTTTTATACTGTAGGTTTCCTCGCTATATTGTGAATAAGGGAGTTTCCAAGCAGTTTGCAGAACAGAAATGTTCACCATCCAATTTCTAAAAAAATCTTGAACAACTCTCCATGTGGCAAAAGTTTGTCTTTTCCTATTATGCTCCTCAGGTGTTCCTTTTAGTCTCTCTGCTGTGGTTATTGAAAAAGAAATAGTGACAATGAACTACATCTCAAAAATAATCTCCAGGTTCCCAGCTTTCAGATAATGTAACAACTTCTTTGGCTTCTCAGCTCTCAGAAATGGAGCATTGATAATGATGTTGTTATATTGATGAAGTGGCACTGGCCTGCTTTTATCACAGTAACGATAACAGCTCTATCTGTTCATTACAGTCCTTGTTGAGTGCAGCCCTAACTGCTACAAGTCCATGCAACAATCTCTTACTGTTATCAAGCTCTCCACTCTCATATCAAGACTGATATTCACTGGTTTGCACCAGATCTTAACACAGTGTGTATGATCATTGACACATGCAGCTATGCGAGAAAAGATACACTTTTCTGTCTCTGGTAAACTGGTACCAATTTTGGCTCCTGGAGCTACAATTTCCTGTTGTCCGTTGTAGGCCCTGCTGTCAATTCTACGCTCAACCTTTAAAACAGGCAACACAACAGTGTCTCCCAAGAGAGCCCTTCTTTGTTAATCCCTATTAACCTCTCTAGTGAGCAGGGCGTGGGTTCACAGTCTTGGCCACTTAAGTTTGAGCATGACCTTACTTTGTGCTTACAACTGTCTAATGGGTCTGCCACGGCTTGGCTGCTATCCAGCTCAGGTTTTCATTCACCCACCCCTGAATGTGTGCAAATAGGAAAGGGAGGGCATGATGAGGTACTTTAGGAACTTTGGCTATTTTCAGGTGGTTACATATTGAGGCTGAGGAACAACAAAGAGCATGTATCAACACATTATATTAATAATACTGCTGAATGAAAATGTTACATGTTTTCCTTTAGACTTGGAATTGCTTGGGACAGACGTTGTCTTTTACAATCAGGGTTACAATTTATATGGCATAACGTGCCTCAACTCTCAGTGTGTTGAATTTATGTTCAATCTAGGGCTGTAATCCAAATTTCATTTTATCAATCATGTGGTCACAGCTTCCTAAATATGTGCTGGTTTCACCAGCAGACAGGCAGACATTGTGTCTTATTCAGATTTTTGTATCAGTGCAATGAAGCAGGTATCTATTTTCCGACTCGTATCAGTTAATCTTTACACCTCAACTGTAGGTGACTGAACAGTACAGCCTTTGCAATATTGTCAACATATTGTTATACATTGAATTTCAACCATTTTATGAAATTTGATGTTTTGTCCAGCCTGCACTCAAAAACCCAGATAAATTCAATGTAATTTTACATGAAATAAAATAAAAACAGAAAATGAGATCAGCACACCAGATGCTCTTGGATGTTCCTGGGTGCAGGTTAAAAATGAGAGGAGATAAAGCTTTTGCTGTAGCTGCTCCCAGCCTGTGGAACAGTCTGCCTTTCAGAGCTTCACAGTTGACTGAAAGTTTTAAATCACTGCTCAAACCTCACCTCTATGTGCTGGCCTTCAATACAAGTTTTGCATGTTATTATACTCTTTTTATTGCGTTATTTTTATTGATTTATTGTTTTTTATTTAATTTACTTGTTTTAATTTGTGATTTCATGTGTATGTGCAGTGGCATGGCAGTGTAGTGGTTGGCACTGTTGCCTCACAGCAAGAAGGTACTGCCTTCGATTCCTAGGCCCGGATCCTTTCTGTGTGGAGTTTGCATGTTCTCCCCGTGTCTGTGTGGGTTCTCTCCGGGTACTCCGGCTTCCTCCCACCATCCAAAAACATGCATGGGGATTAGGTTAATTCCATCCATCCATCCATTATCTACCGCTTATCCTCATAGGGTGGAAGGCAGGGTACACCCTGGACAAGTCACCACCTCATCGCAGGGCACATAGAGACGGACAACCATTCACACCTACAGTAAATTTAAATTAGCCAATTAACCTAATCCCCATGCATGTTTTTGGATGGTGGGAGGAAGGAGGAAGGGATGGTCGGAGAGAACACACGTAGACACGGGGAGAACGTGCAAACTCCACACAAAAAGGCCCCAGGCCTGGGATTCGAACCCCGTACCTTCTTGCTGTGAGGCGACAGTGCTAACCACTACACCACCGTGCCGCCCCAATTAGGTTAATTGGTTAATTTAAATTGTCCGTAGATGTGAATGTGAGTGTGAATGGTTGTCTGTCTCTCTGTACCCTGCGATGAGGTGGCGACTTGTCCAGGGTGTACCCTGCCTTTCGCCTTAAGACAGCTGGGATAGGCTCCAACTCCCCTACGACCCTATGAGGATAAGCAGTAGAAAATGGATGGATGGATGTATATGTGCATCATCAGCTTGTACAGCACTTTGGTTACATGTGGTTGTTTTTAAATGTGCAAATAAATAAACAAAGTTTGAGGATTGAGATTGGAGTGGTCGTCTTTCAGCCAAGGTGTGATCTCTGGTTCCTACTATCTACATGTCATTGTGCTCTTTAGCGAGACACTGGACCAGGTCATATTTCATGTATCTACTTAGAAGTATATGATGAGTGTAACAAAGTTTACAATCACTGCTTTTAAAAGCTAGCAGTGAGCTTTGTGCTTTTTTAGTTTAGTTTTGGTACATGTAAATGTCGCTTTGTCTGATTTATGCATGAGTATGCCTCCCACTTAAATGCACATTTGATTCAACAGGCCCCATTTGCACCACTCCCTGCTTTCAATAGACTGAGGGAGCACCCCAGGGAGTTCTGGGAACTGGTAGTGTTCATTCCCCAGGAAATCTTGATGAAAAAGTGCATGAGTAATGTCCTCAGAGAGATGGAGAGATTACCGCAAAATAAAGTTGTTTTGCTGTTGAGCAGTGACTTACTGCAAAGTCAGAATAATTTTGTAAAAATCACACCATAAACAATTATGAAAGCCATGCTTAATGAACTCAATGACTTCACTATTTCTTCTATGTAATGCATCCATTCATTATATCATTTATGTTCTCATTAACAGTGGCAGCATGCCTATATCAAAGTGATATAAAAGTTATTTAATTTCGGGGGACAATTATACACACTGACAAAGGACACAGTAGACTCAAGACAACAAGGGGATGAAATGCCAACATCCGATAAGCCAGTGTCTCTACTTCTCTACTCAATTTGAGGCAGTTATTACATTCTGAAGCAAGCACAATATTTTTCTCCTAATTTTATTATATTATAGGACGACTCAACAATTTTTAATTAAACGAATAATTGCATCAATGTAGATTGCAGCATCCATACTTACCTCTTAATAATATTTATTGTAATTCAAGACTCAGTTTTCAGACACAAATTGTCCCTTTCCCCCCATCCCAATCCCATATGTGTGTAACAGCTTCCTACAGAAAGATCTGTCCATCACACATGCAACAGTGTATCAACACTGAGCCTTGAATTACAATAAGAACTACTAAGAGTTCTTTTATGTATGCTGCACTTTGTAATTGCTACTGTGAAATGTTTACAATAAATGTAAAGCTTGTAGAGACTCGGATAAAGGCTTGTCTTCATTATGATATATTATTACTATGATGAAATAAGATGTGAGGTTCTCGTCGCCTTCAAATGAACAAAGATGAAAAAGAATTCATTAATTAGAATGTACATAAATTGGCAGTCTCTATAAATTAAAATTAATGTATGGTAAAAAATGTCATTATTAATTTAAGCTTTTCAAATGTGTTTTTGATTTGCAGTTATCCTTTATCTCTCTGATGTTCTGTGTTACAGGATACTAATGGAATATTGATGACTTTGACCTATTTTTAAGACAAGCACAGGGGTTAAAACAAGTAAAGAGCACTTTTGTGTTTATTCTGCTCCCTTGCTGTGCCCGGCCCCTGACTGGTGATGTCTCTGACATCTTTACACAGATAGAATTGCTTTTGCTTCCAAGAATAATCAGCAGTGCTAGTAGTAAAGAGGTCATTGTACATTCATTTTTACCCTGTTAATGGCCATTTAGAGAGCAATCATATCCCTTCTATTTGTCCTGATTTTCACAGAGCAGTGACATGAAAAGGGAATTAATAAAATGCTCATGAGGTCAGTTGAAGGAACACAAATGATTCTATAAAAAAGGTTTGTATCAAGACATTGTTTTGTTCAAAATATTGATAAAGTCATCATTCAAACCATGTCTGGGACAACAGCAATATTTCAATATCAAGCAACCTTACCCTTATTCATTGAATGTGAAATTTGAAAAATTGTGTTGAGGTAGTATAAAATGGTTGCTTCTGCTGAGAAACATTCCTTGAGGAGTGAAGCATTTAATAGATATTGTTATTCTAAAACAGCATTATTAGGGCTTAGGAGTTTATATTGAGAATGAAAAAAAAAAGTGTTTTCCTTTGTTGTTGTAATTGCTTTATTATTTTCTACCCATTGCTTGAGTTATCTTGTTGCTTTTAGGATTTAAATGAATGTCTTTTCAGTGATAGGGATGCTTTGTCCTGTATAGAGAATTCATACTAGAACCAAAGAAAAAAACGTTTACAGATTACAAATGATTCAGAGGGTCAAACCCCATTAATTCTAGAAATGTAAACAGGAACAGTAACATCATGCAGTCATGCTGTTTCCACCTTTGTGATGTGGTGTTTAGTTTTAGAATTAGCACATCCTGCTGGCAGTGATACTTTTTTATATATGAATCATCATTGTCAATACGTTGGACAAAATGTCACACTCAATGTCTTGTCCACATATGACAGCGCCACTGGACTCACCGATCACTCACTCATATGGCCTGAAATGATTGTCAGCTTAAATCAAATGGCACAATTGTTATTTCCTGCAGGCCCCTTCCCTTGGAAAGGTATATATGTTTCTACAGGAAACTACAGTGGGGACAGGCACACTATTCATTTTAATGAATAGAATGGTGCAGCTCCTCCCTTACATCATTGCCTTCTGCACCCAAGGCCACTGATTCTTTACCTCAGCTTTTTGAATATGAATAACAATATTAATTTTAATAGCACATACTACCATGTTCCAAATTAGATTAACCTTTTCAAAATGACCTGAATTTATGATTAGCTAACTATTTTCTCTTGGTGTCGACAATGATAGAGCAATTGCTTTCATGAATTCTTCTCTCAGTTCTTATGATGAACAAAAATGATGACTATGATGAGTATTTCATGATAGTATTTCATAGTAGGGTAAGGTCATTACAGTGATGACAGACTTCAATAAGACACTGAAAATAGATTAAAACTGATGAGTGAATGAATGAATGAATGAAGGGAAATCAACCATTTTTGTCCTCTACATAAAAATGTCAGCATACTGTATAAAGACATCATGGTGGTTGACTTCACCATGCCACATTAGTTCTCCTTGAAAAGCAATGTCCAGTCTGCATAATGTATACTGCCTCCATCTGACTGACAGCATATTGCCATGCAATGCCAATGTATATTGCTAAATAGCTACAAATTTAATTATTAATCAGGTGTCATGTGTGCTACAGCATGTTAATAACGCTGGAAAGGATAAAGCAATGAGATAGTTACTAACTGTATTTTCTGCACCATGATGAGATTTATTCAACGTAAGTATGTTTGTGTGTCTTGTGAAATTGAAAGTGAATTCAGTTGATATAAATGTAGCTGATTGTGTTAAATAGGCATATTATATCATATCAACCATAGACCCCTAAATTGAATGGTATGAGTCTTATCTTTGTCCAATGAATCAATGTTATACAGTATAAAAATATCATAATGTGATGACTGTAAACGCACAATTGTTATTCCATTTCTGCTGATGAAAACAATCTTTTTATAATAATTGCGTCTGTCATCAAGGTGCTCCTTAATGACAGACGCAATTATTATAATTATTATAATCCTTCGTCACTGTGTCTGAGCTACTGTTAAATGAATGTTTCTCTTCTGATTCATTCAGGAATAACCAACTCTGTAAAAGTTGTATCTTTCAAGGTCTTTGTGCATGAATCAAATTCAAATCTTTACTCTACTGCCTGCTGAGGGTTATGCAATTCTCTGCAACAGTCTGACAGAAAAAGCCTGAATAAGGTCTTTAGCACTCTCCCTACAGTATCAAAAACTACTTTCATCTTCCCATGTAACTGAGTGCAAATACATTGTTTTATTGTCTTTGAGACTGCATATGCTGATTTGTTTAATATTTAGTTGGGCGATACAGTGGTGTAGTGGTTAGCCTCACAGCAAGAGAGTGGGTGTGCTTCCTCTGGGTCTTCCTCCCACACAACAAAACTGGGTTAGATTAGTTTTAGTTGCAAATTGTGAATAGTTCTATGTGTCTATGTTTCAGCACTGTGATAATTTGGCTACCTGTCTAGGGTGTTACTGGTCTTCACCTATAGTGAGCTATAACCCTTAATAGGATGCAAATAAAACGTTTGCAAATAATGGATGAATGGCATTTAGATGCACCAATTTAAACCACAAAATAACACAGACAATCTGAAAGATATAAAATTCATGAAATTCAAAAACATTCATCATATTTATGGACAACTTTGAATATAAAATATATTCATGATGCAGCTCAAACTGAAGTCTGGTTAGATTTTTTTTATCTGCATTTCCAATGAAATGTTCAAACCTTTTCCTTGTTGTTATCATTTTGTATACACAACTGATCAAAAATGTAAATGCTAGATTTGTGTCCGTAAATTTCATGATATGCCTTTTTTATGTTTTGAAGACGACTTCATCACTGTAAATTTATCTTATGTTTTTGGACTTATGACTGGAGTTGACGATGACAAAATCGCTATGGTAAATTGTGATGGATCACTAGTTACCAGTACTTTAGCACAGTAGTTCTCAAATCGTGGGATATTAAATAGTGAAGTAATAGAGGGGGCATGAGAGGCAGGGAGGAACTTTCTCAGGGCCAATTCATACTCTGTCGGACTGTGAGCGGGCTGGAATCTGTGCAGAATGTTTGCTCTACTCAGAGCTTTCATAGTTGAGCGTACTGCCGTGCAGTAGTTTCCTGTGAAATTTCAGTGAATCAGAAGATCGGTATCACATTTAATGCGGGTCGATGTGAAAAATAGATGCCGAGCAGTGTTTTGTGTGATATCAGTGCAGAGGGGAGACGGGTAGTGACACTTTAGTCTGCTCCAGTATGAATTGGCCTTTAAACCCCAGTTATGTCAATAAGCCACTGGAATTTTTTCACCAAAAACTTGATGAATATTGCCAACAGGACGGCTGTTTTGTGAGTGTGGTATTAGTAAACAAAAAGACAACGTTGCCTATCACATCACAAGGTGCAAAAAACCTCACACAATAGCAGAGGAGCTAATAGATTGAAGCAATAATGTAATGTTTTGATCTTTATAAAACTGATTTCAATACCATTTAATGCAAAAGGTATGATCACAATCATTTTGCAAAAATTTGTCTTTCTTTTTTTTATTTTGACCCTGATTCCATTCTGATCTGTATTCCATTCTATGTATTACTACGTTGAGGGGGCAGTAATTTAAAATTATTTGCTTCTGGGAAACTTACCCACACATAGATTGAGAAGCACTTAGTAATCTTTCCACCTTCGTGCCACCCAAAACTTGAAGTTTGATTCAGCAAGCCGCTCCCTCATTAATCCAGGATGTTTGGTTTGCTTGCAACATTTCTTTGCAGTGTCTGCAGCAACATGTGCTTTTAAAGCCTTACAAAGCTCCACACAGTTTTGAATCAAATTCACATCTTTTTATGCTCAAGCACACAGTCTCTAATTATTATCAACAGGTATTTCTCAGAGCAACTGCACTGGCAGTCAGATAGGAAATAGGACATCATGAAGGAGAAATACTAAAATAATGTGCACACTGTTTTCCATCAAAGTGCAGAGCATTGCTTTTTTTTACCTGCCACAGACAAGATTTGTCATGTTGATTTCGTATTTTTATACACTATTGTATATTTGCATCACTAATACACTCTTGAGTGAGAGATATGGTATGGTAAAATTGATAAATATGGACAAAATTAACAAAATAACATTTACATGATGCTTCCAGATAATACCAGAGGTGCACTAAGTGACATCTAACAGTGTTAAAGTGAACAATGTTTTTAGTATGAGCATTTAAATCTACATGACAGCTGTCGGACTCCACTGGCTGCCGAGCTGGTTATGTTTCAGTTTCACTGAGTGACAGGATGAGCTGCCTATCAGCCCTGAATGATGCTGAGGTCCAGATCCAGAGCTAGAAAGGCATATGAGCCTAAAATATTTAGGTGATGTACTTAGTAAGAAGTTCAATTAAAAAAATCACCAATCCTCATTTTCACATAGTTTTCTTTTTTTTTTTTTGCTTGGATCTCTAACAACTTCAAATTGAACAAAAATTTAATTTGCAGTTAGGCTATACACAGATGCAATTCCTATTCGATATGGCAGTGGGCTATTTGTTATTAGCAGTGCTACTGAGAGTGGTTTATAATGAAATTGAATATTCTTTTCAATGGCAACATAGCAAAGCAAAACGTGCATACATGGTTTCCACCTGCATGTTATGATGGACACAATTTGTTTATGATGATGTGGAGGAGCTGATCAGTGGTTGACTCCTGTTTTAAAATATAACCTGCTAGCACAAACACCTTATGCCTTGTGCATGCTGAGCTACACCACCCGGTGGAGGATATTATGGCTCAAATAAAAGAATACTGAAAGAAAACTTTGTGGGCCAACAATGCTTTGCAGCCTTTCTTGATGCCACTTCACTACCAAGCAAATGGCATAAATTTTCCCTGTGTCTGCATTTGTCTGTGCAGCATAGTGCTCCCCTCTGCTCACTCTTTGTGGTTTGAAATTTAAATTTTAATGCAACTCTATAAGGTATATTAACAATTATGCAAATATATAAGAATACCTGATAGGATCTTTCCAGCTGTTCTTGAGTGCTGGAGCATGAGTCAAATGTGTTCAGGCAATTTTCAGCATGTGAGGAATTGAGGAAAATAAAAGCACTTATGGAAGTAACAAAGTGTACCCTAAACCATACTGCACATGGAATACCAGAGGGTTCATTTATGTTAGAGGTATCTATATAATGGCCATATCCAAAGAGGGCTGTATATTAATGTACAGTATTTACAAGTACATTTCATGAAAATAAAGTAAATACAATTAAAGAAACATCAGGGACAGAAAAAAAATGTATTTACTATTTACTGCTTATAGTGCAACTAGTCAACTATTTTAAACTAATGTTATAATCCAGTTTATATGTGGCAAAATGTAAATAGTAAATACTGGAGATTAGACTGTGGGATGCAGTAAATAAGTAAGTGTATATTTTTGCAATTTTATGCAATTTTGACATTGCTACATTTGCAAAGTCTTCTAATTGTATTTGCAAAACAAAGTTTGCTTATTTTCCACTAATTCTGCCTACGATTTTGTGTGTGTGTGTGTGTGGTCTACCTTATGTCCACACTGGGGTCACACACTCCCCTTAATACCAGTTGATTGGGGACAGCATGTGCAACTGGGGACAAAATCCATGTCTCCAATTGTTCAAACCTTTATTTTGGGTCAGGGGTTAGGGCTATGGTTAGGTTTAGGTTATGGTTAGGTTGAGGTTAGGATTAGGGTTAGGATTACTGTGTTAGTTGTTGTAGGATAAGTTTTTAGGAAATCAAAGTTTGTTCCCAAACGAGGGGTAAAAATGCCTAAATACTCCAAAAGTGACCTAAGTAAATGAGTGTGTGGGCGTGTGCGCGCGTGTGCGTGGCTAATTTTATTAGGACAATAGGCTACATAGTTGTAATTTCTGTAACTAAGCAACCAACTGCAGAATGCTCATGCATTTCAGGTGTGGACAGAGATTAATTGATTAAATTATGCTTTCTCCTTTTAACTTCAGGGAAGTTTTTCTTTGTATGTTTAAATCTCATCTTTGTTAAGGCTGTCTGATGAACAGTGTTGCCACAGTTACCTTGAAAAAAATCTAATTGAAAAATGAGTACAACCTGACACAATGGAATGTGTCTGGTGTCTTGTCTAATCAACTATTTACGTGAGAATACAAGAGAAAGCATTGCTCCATTGCCCCACCAAGCTTTTCACTGTTCTACAGCTGTCCCACCTTATCAAGGTAATCAATTTGCAGCAGCTTGCATAGAAGATCAATAACTGGTTTAGATGCAAAGTGCCACCTCCCAGTCATGGTGTCTCTGTATTTATTTTGACAGTTAATAAAATCGGCGGCTCAGCCAATTTGAGAAAAAATATACAGTGACTTATTACTGAGGTGACATGTCTTCCATGTTGAGTTCCTTCAAGTTCTTACCTTTATGGGATGCTCTCTTTTGTCATGACGAAAAAATATAGCTAGACATATGTAACAACCAGGGTTGGGCAGTAACGGTATTACTTTTTGCAGTAACCAATACTCTAACTTTTTAAATAAATAAACACAGTTACCTTTACAGTACAATATGATGCGTTTGTCCATTACTTGGTAAATTAATTTCTGATTGATGAATTTAGATTGCTTTGATTAATGCGCACAGGTGGCACTAGGGATGGGGACAATTGTATCACGTGACACTGATCAGTCTCCCCAACTTTCCCAGCATAAGGCCAGAAACATTGCCAGTAAAATAGAGCATAAATGCCATTGCAGCAGCATTGGGAGCTCGGTGTTTTTATATTTCGTCTCATGGTGCAAATGTCGGAATTTCCAGGCTCCAAGTCAGTGTTTAAGAACCAGAATCAGAACCCCTGGTGAATTCAGATCTCCATCTCCGAAAGTCAGATCAATCTCATCTCATCAATCTCAACACAATTCATGCGATCTGCTAATGACGTAAACAGTAGAAATATGTTTTGTTGGATGTCTGTAAGGCTGGAAGAGCTGGGAGCGCTAAACTTTGGGGTAATACTTTGAGGTTATCTTGATCCATGCTCTGACCTCCAATTGAACAAACTATAAGGCAAACTCAACTCCCACTCCCTTGGGTCCTATAGAGTAACTAAAAAACTTACTTTTAACTCAGTCAGCACGTTTACATGCACTGACAGAAATTCAACTTATTGCCTTAGTCCACCTAATATCAAAGTTTTAAAAGCCAAACCTCAGTCAGACTGTAGTCGAACCGAACTGGAGTTTTCCGTATAATCGAACTATTCATGCCAGATAATGCAGTTCTAAATCAAGCTTTTCCGGCATGTACTGTACATGCAAACCACAGTTAGCCGGGCAATTGACTGGCCTGGGCATTCCCCCTTCCAGAAGTGACGAGACCACAGAAGCAGGATGACAACAACACAGTAGCAGAAGAACTGGAAGAATGGCAATTCAAAAGGGTGTGTAGCACCACCTAGTGTCTTGGACGCAAACATACCTCACTCAATAATTCGATTCTCTTGCCGTGCATGTACACTCGGCTTTCTTGGAAACTCCAGTTAAATCCTTAGCTTGGTTAATGCTAATAGGTCGGCTTAGATGTGCATGTAAACATGCTGATTGAGTGCCAGCCATTTTTCTAAAAACGAAAGTGCCTTGCTCCAGTGTTTTTGGTCATTTGGCCAGATGACCATTTTTGGTCATTTTTCATGCACAAACGTTTTTTACTATGACACACAGAATAGCACAAATGAAAGGAGAGACTCTATTTCATCATGATTTTTTTTTTTTTATCTTGTTCCGTTCTTGATTTATCTGGAGGAGAGTAGAGGCCAGTTTCACCAAAATCACCACTTTTTGTCCAGATTCCATTTGTTTTGCTCTCTAATTGCGATCATCTCCACTTCCTACTTTGATCTCTGTGCTGTATACTGTCTCTTTATGTCGCGACTACAAATCCCAGAAGCCCCAATATTACTCACAGGCTGTGTGAGAGTGCACTTTTGTCCTTGCTGCCGAAAAAAGGAAAGATGTAAATATACAGTATGTTTATGGCACTCAAGCGTTTGATTTTACAGGACTTAAATATACGGCCTTGGTACTCAAAGAGTTAAGAGTAACACACTACTTTTTGGTATAAGTAATCAGTAACGTAACTGAGTTACTTTTTGAATGAAGTGACTAGTAACTAACTAGTTATTATTTTTCAGTAACTACCACTGATAAAAACCATTTCACTTATGATATTAAATAAAGTAATAATGAAAAAGTAACCCTCTGATCAAAACTTGAAATATATATACTCCTGTGGCAAGCAGAATTTAGATTGATAACTTTCTCTCGACAGAACAATGCCATGGTTAAATTTCAGCTGGCTGAGTGTCGCCTATCCGCTCACACAAACTGTGTCAAAAGCTTGGAGATCAGTTCATTTTTTTAATGATAATTAGCTTAAATATGTCAATAAATAACTGACAAATACACCCACCTCTCCCTCATTATAGATTGGCCTGAAAATACATTGAGATTTTTGTTTCCTTCTTGTCCTTTATCCCACTGCTTTTTCTTTTTACAAGACCAGGGACAATCTTCAAAAAATATATATTAACATCACGTGCTCCTTGGGCGGCATGGTTGTGCAGTGGTTAGGACTGTTGCCTCACAGCAAGAAGGTGAGTGGGTTCTCTCCGGATACTCCGGCTTCCTCTCACCATCCAAAAACATGCATGGGGATTAGGTTAATTGGCTAATTTAAATTGACCGTAGGTGTGAATGTGAGTGTGAGTGGTTGTCTGTCTCTATGGGTCCTGTGATGAACTGGCAACTTGTCCAGGGTGTACCCTGCCTTCCGCACTAAGACAGCTGGGATACAATCCAGCCCCCTGTGACCCTATGTGAGGATAAACTGTAGAAAATGGATGGATGGACATGTACTTCTTCTCTCCAAACCTGCCAGCTTTCACCAGCAAGTCAAAATTGGAGCACATTCCTGGCACTCAGGTCCGTCTCTGAAAGGGACTGGCATATGCAATCTGTCTTGAGGGACCCTCTTTCAATCTCGGCCATCTCAATAGGTGCAGAACTAGCTTGGCTTTCCACAAATGTGCACATACACACAAGCATGGCTCCAGCAAAGAGCCTGTGAAACAGTGTTGCTAAGCATTACTTTAATGAAGCATTGTGTTAAGACTACAATGACCAGCCTCTGGGAGAATTAGAGAGAAAAAGAAGGGTTAGGAGAGATGTTTAGAGAGAGACAGCGAGAAAGAGAGAGAGAGAGAGAGAGAAGGATAATAGGTCAAATGAGAAGAGAAACACAAAGATATGTGTGGAAATATGGGACAAAAAGAGAAAAAAAATTACCAGGGTAACCTAAGGAAAAGCAGTGTCACTGTTGCAAGACTACTCCAATTAAGTACTGCAAGGCCTCTACAAAGTACAGCACTGTACGTGGCCCGTGTGAGCTGAACCTTGAGATAACAATTATTTTCAAACTTGGAGACTATATTAGTCACACATTTCCTTTGGGAGGCAAGTTGGGCTAAGCCCAAGGCGAACATTGCTTTGGGACTCCCACTGCCTCCCCAGATTCAACATGGATGTCCCTTGGTGCACCTTGTCCTCATTTATCATACTACCAAATAACCCATATAGAATAATAAGTATGTATTTCAAATGCTCTGAGCATATCTCAAGAAATAACCCTCAGGAATTTCTGTAGGCGGATGAAAAGGTGGCTTTACCAACACTCAAAAATCAAACCATTCATTCATTAGTAATAAAATGGCTCAACGTGATGCTCCAAACCATGAATTTATTGTTCATATGAGATGAATCTTTAAAAAAAAAAAAAAAAAAAAAAAAAAAATCATCATGTTGATACCAAACAATTGGCCTAATGTCATTGTCTTTTCTACCTGGTCAGTTTGTGGAGAACACTCAAAACAGTGAGGTGAGGAGACATTGATTTTCATGTGTTTTACAAACTTTTCATGTTGGTGTTGGTTTTATATAACCATTTGTTGATAACTAGTTCTCTTGAAATCAAAACTTTTTTTTAAAAAGTGAAAGGTCTGCCTAAGTGAAAGCTTCTGTCTGCTGGAGTTGCAAAAAGCCTCTCTCAAAGGTGTCTTTTTTTCTGTCCTTCACATGGAAGTCAGTTTTCTCAAAACACGAAGGAGGAAGTTAGTGCTTTTCATTATATCTATTCCATCTTTAGCAGAGCCAATCATGCACCTAATTACACTAACATTGCAGATCAGTGCAATAATATGATGACAAATTTGTTTTACTCCTTGCAATGATATTGATTTTAATAAACAGTAGGATTATAATATAGATACATATTACTTATGCAGAATGTCTGATGAGTAAAGTAATGTAAAGACAGGGGCATGGTGGTAATCTACCAGTAGAAAGGCCAATGGATTTGTGGAGATTAGGAGAAGGTCAATAAACTGTCAGTCGCATGAGTTTGAAAGTATAGAAATGTTTGGAAGTTGGAGTGACATTTTGAAATATTAAATATTGCAATTCTAAACTTCAAAACAGCAGTCAGTGCTTGAATGGTTCTAAATGTCTGGAAATTTTATAGAATCGTACCACACTGTGTGTTTTTGTGTTTTAAAGTATAATTATAATGTAGCTTTGCAAAACAATTTGAATTGATTTACGGTTCAGCATTTGATTTCACCTGTTTACAATGAAACAGTAGACAAATGGGTTTTACATAATCAGTCCATAGCTTTCTGTATGTATGCCACAGTTGTAACAAGACAATATGGTTTGCATATGGCTGAACAATAATAAATAATTAGTACAAGCATATCAGCTAATGTAGACTGTGTCATGATTTACCTCAAAACTGCCTGTCATTCTGTGCTTTATCTTTCCTTATCACAACCCGTCATACCAAGTTTGAATTAAAGTGGGTCATCAGTTCAAAAGGCAATCAGTCCATCATCTCCCCTTGGATACTAGATCTGCATTTAATGTGTTTTGTATTACTGTTGAAACTACCAGGCTAACTTTAGTTAAGGCAAGGAATAACTTCAGAGAACTCGGGGGAATAAAATCGTAGTGTGCCTCATGATAGCCCAATGCTAAAGAGTGCTGTTGTGCAATTGCAGAAGTTATCTAGTACACATACACTGATCAGCCATAACATCATTACCACCGGCAGATGGAGTGAATAACACTGATTACCTCATCATGGTACCTTGGATATACTATAATTCAACAAATGAGCATTTTGTTCTCAAATGTGATGTGTGATTTGTAGAGGTAGGAAAAATGGAGTGTGAGGAAACAAACAGTGATGGCTAGAAGGTTGGGTGAGAGTATCTCCAGAACTGCAGCTCTTGCAGGGTGTTCCTGGTCTGCAGTGGTCAGGATCTATCAAAGTTGGGCTAAAGAAGGATCGGTGGTGAACCAGAGACAGGGTCATGAGAGGGCATGGATCATTGATGCAGGTGTTGAAATTTATGAATGATGCAACGACAAAGTGGCCACAGTCTGAGCAGTACAGTATCACAGTAGGTGATATATCCTGTCATATCCAAATTACATTTAAAGATACATGCTTAATTATGCTGTAACCCTTTAACATGCACAAATGTAATGATTTTGATAAAATATCATCAACAGTAGCTGGTAGGAAATGAGTTTTAAAGTTATTGTTGTCTTTGATAGACAGACTATTTGGAAAATAGTCAGTGGTGAATTATGAGATAAGACTATTGATGCCCAGAGGGGAAATAGTAATAGGAAATAGTAAATGGACTTTACTTTTATACAAACAACACACACATAAGTTAATTGTTAACAGTATTAAACATTGGAAAAACATTCATATCATTCATAAAATGAGTATGTGCTGCTTAAAATCAAGGGACTGAAATGCTCCACAGCTATTCTGACTTTGTCATTTTTAATTCCTTTGCAGAGGTGTTTTAGTTTCAGTGACCAGTCATTCCAATTTCAGCATAAGAGCACTGATTTTGCTGCACCCTTGTACTCTGAGCCAACTGTGTTCCTGCTTGAGGGAAAGAAAATATACAGAGAAAAGATGTGAAGACACGCAGCCCAGCAAGAAACAGCCAAATGATTGTGACCCTGCATGACAAGGGTAATATGCCTGGAGGCAAAATAAACGAACAGCGATGAGCCTTTGTGGTGACGTTATACCATAAATAATTAAACAGCCCATTCTTAAGGAATAAAAGTAGCATGAAAATGTATCAGAGTTTATGCTGAGCCTCTCACTAAGCCAGCAGCCATATTCATCATAGCTTCCATAATGTTCTTAATAAGCATCACGCAGCATTTTCTCAAAATAATCAATGTGACTAATCAATGACAACGCTTTAAGGGAAATTCCACTGTCAGATACATTTGAACTGGTGCCGTCAATGTGCGGCCACACTGTATTCTATGAGTTATTATGTCGCAATATGCTGCCAATTCTTACATTTTCTCAAACACGTGTTCTTTTCCTTCTGGCAGTGGATACAAACTTTAACAGAATGGCTTCCAGCAACTCGCAAGTGTGAGTAAACATCTATTAAGGTGAAGGAAATTAGTTCCAATATGAAAAAAATAATATTTAAAATAAAACTGGCACAACCCTCACTGGCAGTGACTATTCAAAAACATTGGCATTAGAAGTATTTGCCACATCACTTGTCTGTTTGACACATTGGCTGTGAATTCACAGCAATGGAATACATGTGGACCTGCAGTGTCATGTCTTCGCAACATTCACTTTAACCACAGTAAAAAGTAGACAGAGTCATCATGATGTCACCCATTGGTTTGTGGGCTATGAGGATTATAGTTCACAGATTTCACCATCACCATCTTGGATTACTAGGCGCTGCCAACAGAATTACGAGTGACGATATTTGGAAGGAGGGGGAGGGGGGAAAGGTGGATCCCTCACATCCATGTCTTAAGAACTAGTTCATTTACACAGTATGCTACAAAAGAAAAACATTGCAAAATCAAACCAGTTGTGCTTTCCTATAGTGCAGACCTGGGCATCTGGCCTGCACAATCTGATATCACCAAGCAACTAACAGTCCTGGACAACCTGGACCAGTCCCTGAACCTTACCCTAACTATAAAAACTGTGACATTTGTCCAGGACTGTTAAGTAGTTGGTGATATCAGATCATCCCATCTGGCCCCAAGGCCACATCCAGCCCTTTGGCTGTTCCATTTTTGGCTGACTGTCTCGCAAGAGGTCAATGGCAAATCAGGAATTAAATTTTAATGTGTTTTAATGTACATTTAATGTACATTTAATGTGTACATCTTGCACACAATACAACTGAGCATGGTTATTATTTTTAAGGTATAATTTTGTCAATTTAGGCACATCCTTGTGCATTCCCACACACATTTGTATCTTCACTGCAACAGAACCCCACCATCAGAGATGTAAGGTAGTGCTTAGCCCAAAAGCCCTCCAACAAAATTGACTTCTATATATTTATTTTCTGAAGTCAAAGGTAAAGTTTCTTAGTTTGTACAGTGAAGGTCATTGTGATTGCAATTTGAATCGCCATTATCAAAAACCATCCATTCATCCATCCATCCATCCATCCTCTTCAGCTTATCCAGAGTCGGAGCGCAACGGAAGCAGCTTAAGCAGGGAAGCTCAAACTTCCCTCTCCCCAGCCACTTTGTCCAGCTCTTCCAGAGGGATCCTGAGGCATTCCCAGGCCAACCGGGAGACATAGTCTCTCCAGCGTGTCCTGTGTCATCCCCAGAGTCTCTTGCCGGTTGGACGTGCCCAGTACACCTCACCAGGGAGGCTTCCTGGGGGCATCCTAATCAGATGCCCGAGCCACCTCATCTGGCTTCTCTTAATGTGGAGAAGCAGCAGCTCTACTCTGAGCCCCTCCAGGATGACAGAGCTTCTCGCGCTATCTCTAAGGGAGAGCCTAGACACCCTGCGGAGGAAACTCATTTTGGCCGCTTGAATCCGTGACCTTGTTCTTTCAAGTCACGACCCACAGCTTGTGATCATAGGTGAGGGTAGGAACATTGATCCATTGGTAAATTGAGAGCTTCGCCTTTTGGCTCAGTTCCCTCTTCACCATGATGGATTGGTACAGTGTCTGCATCACTGTAGAAGCTGCACCAATCTGCCTGTCAATCTCCCGCTCCATTCTTCCCTCGCTCGTGAACAAGATCCCAAGATACTTAGACTCCTACACTTGGGGCAGGGTCTCTTCACCGACCTGGAGAAGGTACGCCACCCTTGTCCGACTGAGGACCATGGCCTCATATTTGGAGCTGCTGATTTTTATCCCAACAGCTTCACACTGTTCCACAGCCAGGACAAAAACCACACTGCTCCTCCTGAATATGGAATTTGACTTCCTGCTCTCCAGAACCCCCGAATAGACCTTGCCAGGGCAGCTGAGGAATGTGATTCCCCTATAGTTGGAACACACCCTCTGGTATCCCTTTTTAAAGAGGGCGACCACGACTCCAGAGTCCAGACGCACTGTCCCCGATGTCTACGCAATGTTGTTGAGGCGTGTCAACCATGACACGACATCCAGAGCCTTTAGGAACTCTGGGCGGATCTCATCCACCACTGGGGCCTTGCCACCAAGGACCTTTTTAACTGGAATGACTTCTAGATGGCTTCAAGGAAATTCTGAACCACCATCCGGCATCTCAGGAGGGGCAAGCTGTGCACCACAATGGAGCACTGCTGACCTAGGGACCTAGCGACCTAGGGACGTTGTGAGTCGGTGGGGAGAATACTTCGAAGACCTCCTGAATTCCACCAACACGCAGAGTCAAAATTGTTCAGATGACATCACTTCTTTAATAAAGCCATCGTAGGACCTGAATTCAGAAATGTTAACTTGAACTTTAGAAGTAGTTGATAGCTTATAACCTATTATGTTTCACTATTAACATTATTTAAATACTCCTGTCTTGTAAGATCAGTGTGATCAATATGCGTAACCATGCTTTCATTCCAGGCACTGTTGATTTCAAATGCACTGTCACATGTAGATAATGAGTGAAATCAGTTTTTGTCAATACTAGCGGCAAGAAAATATGTGATTTGTGCAATTGGTAATTCAAATCAATTAAGCAAATAATTGATCAATGAGTGGACTCACAATCAAGAGTTGTCCCTATCTGAAGTTTTTAATTTTTTTTCAAATTAGTTTTTGTTTGGTCTACGTTCCTGTTCATTGTTATTCTTTGTTGTTATATAATTTTGTTTATTATTAGTCGTCAACACTTTAATTTTGACATTGTTTATCGATCTTATTGTTAATAAATTTATTGCCATTTATTGACAGTCATTATCTGTCCATCCGTTCCAAAGCAGGAACTAGAGATCACTACTTTTAGAAGTTACTGCTTTATGTTTATTGGATTAAGTTGGTTAACATGATTACTCTTGAATTCTCTTCATCTGATTTCCTCCGAATAGTTAACAGTTAATTCTGTTGATTATTGATTATTGATAATTTATAATTAATTGTATTAATTATTTGATTCTTAAGTGTGTGGTTATTTGCAACTCTAGATCTGATTAAATCATAGCCAGCAAACCTTGTTGAGCACAAAAAAACCTTCAGTAGTCCTCACTGGAAATTTAACAATTTCAACAACACCTACCTAGTTTTACTGAAGCAATGACTAAATCCATTGGTGTTTTCATACAGTAGCAACAGATATACCACCATACTCCACTGTTTCCCTTCATCCTACATAAATTGTTACAGATGAATTTTCATTTAAGATGATACTTTATTTGTCCCACAAATGGGTAAACTTGCATTGTTACAGCAGCAAAGTATATAGTACACAATTACAATAAGGCCATATATAAAAACAAGAACCATTGACATAAGTTAACAAGTGTATCAAATGAGTCGAAAAAATAATTTGGTAGAAAAATTTTGTAAAAAAAATTGACTAAACATTAATTTAAAACTGAGGTAAATACAATACTGTACCATACTTTTTGCTGCATCTGGCTGACGATGGCAAAGATTGCATAATTTTAACACATTGCCCAAAAAAACTATACTTCCTTGCCAATGTGATGTGTGTCTGGTTTACGAGGGCATGGGGAAAGGGCTTCATGCAAGATACTATGCCCTCTTTCAGCTATTAGTCTCTTTGAAGCACCCCAAGTCTTGGAAGGCCAGGAGAGGATCAAAGCGCGTAACAGAATAATTTGTCCAGCATGCCTGTCAGTTTTAAGAATATCTAAGCCATTTCATCTACAAACAAAAGACAACAAAGGTAACACATTGAGGTGAGGGAAGCTATAAAGAAAAGAGGGTGACACACTCCTCACTCCAGCCTTTTATCAGATATTTCCATTGCCACCTAATATTAATGTCAGTCTTCTGCAATATTGCATGGAGATTCACAGAGGGGTGTAATTACTTGAGCACCCTTTCAAGCTGTTTTCTTCCTGTCATATACGGTTATGTGATTTTTCATTTATTTCTTTATGTGTTCTATAATTAAACACATGGTCATAGCAGCCCAGATCAAAATTGATGATTATTAATTGTTTATGGATGTATGAGGCTGAGGGGCAAATTGCAGGAAGTAAGCATCTAATATTGGTGGTCACATTTGAGTGCATGTAGACTTCATATCAGTTGTGCTTCAATGATTACTCATTAACATCCAGTTATCATTTAATGTCAAGCTCATTTATTCACTCCTAGATTACATAAATGGCTTCAGAGCATGTTACAAGTGCATGTTAATGGCTGTGTTTCCACTGGAAGTTGCGGTTTTAAAGGGTATCATTTTTGGGGATGCTCTTCGTATGATGGTAAATGATGGTATTAGGACTGTGATTTTTTTGTTACCACACCCAATCAATGCAGTATGCCTGTTTACTGTGGTACCCCTCCAATCGCGACAACCCCTGGTTTTTACTCTGGATTCGTGTACCTTTAACCCCTGCAAAGGAGGCATATTGCATCATCCAAATTCACCATCTCACTCTTGTTGTCTGGCTTGAAGCCAAAATGTGCCCAAATTGGTGACACAGTGTTTGGATTTGTGACAAGATTTGCGGCTATTGTTTAATAAAATCAAGTCAACAGTATCTCGTGTGGTGGCCATTGGCCTCACACAGTGCAACACATCTCCTTCACGTAGAGTTGTTCAGGTTGTTGACTGTGGCCCATGGAACATTGGTCCAGTCCTCTTCAATGGCTGACATGCTCAGTGGGTGATACTGTATGTCCGGTGAATTTGCCGGCCACACAAGAACTGAGGTGTTTTCAGTTTCCAGGAATTATGTACAGATCATTGGACCATGGGGCTGTACATTATCATGCTGCAACATGTGGTAATGGTCATGGATGAATGAGTTCGTGGTCCATAACATATGCCTGCCCAAACCATAACCCCATTATGGGCCACTCGCTCCACAACGTTGACATCAATGTTTTCATAACTTGCTGTTATTACGGTCATTAATGAGCTCAACACCGCGGTAGGGCTTCATTATTCATTATATGCTGTGTGAGGTAGAAGCACCTTAACTGTGCATTGCACCACTAATTTAGCAATTTTTAAAATTATATTCCGTTGTCAAGTCACTGATCAAGTAACCAAACACTTTTGTTGCTAGGCCAATAGAACACAAAAGAAATGAGTGATTGCAGGTTTAACACATAGTCATTCATGTGATTTTCTTGAATTCTGAGCAAACTGTGGGCCACAAAAGAGATTTCATTTCTCAACTATGACTGAAAATTCATCTGTAGATCATGATTTATGAAGCAGCAAATGGTAATTTATTGGTTAATTAGTTACAGCCTTTTTATTTGAGGGCCCTGATTTAATTATGTCTCTTGAATGTAGAGCTGTACAGAGATTAAAATTCCCCCAAAAGAGGCATCACATTCTGTCCTACTGCTTTATGTGAGTCACCAGCTCCAAGCCTGGCTACGGTACAAATGTTGTGTCCATTACCTCTCCCCTCCAAAAAATCATGAACTCTTTGAGTGCCACAGAAGTATATTTACATCCTCAGAATAGAATGCTTGAGTGCCATAAACATATATATAGTACATTTTTGTGGTTCGCCAATCGTGGTCTTCCCACAACCTGTGAATAATTTTGGGGCTCCTGGGATTTGTAGTCGGGACATAATAAGACGGTATACACCACAGAGATCAAAGCGGGAAGTGAAGCATCGCGATTAGAGAGCAAAACAGAATCTGGACCAAAAAAGGTGATTTTGGTGAAAGTGGCCTATACTCTCCTCCAAAACAATAATGGAACAAGGTAAAAATATATATATAATTTCACGATGAAATAGAGAGTCTCTTCTTTCATTTGAGCCATTCTGTGTTTTCAGAGACATGGTACAAAATATTCTGTGCATCATGAAAGATGACTTAAAATGGCCAAAAAACTCCAGCACAGGGCACATTCAGTTTTACAAAAGAGCTGGCACTCAATGAGTTAATAAGCCTTAAACGTTATTTAATTGTTGGTGTAATCTGAAAGCACAGAATGAATGTGCAGTAGATCTATTATTGTCAGAGCAGTGGTGTGTGGTGAAACTTAGAACTGAATCACATCAACTTAATGTTACAATTGTTGGAACAAAATAGAAGTTGGCTTAGAGGAGGTGCCACTTTCAAATCTTGCTAGCTCTACACCATCATGACGCCATCATGGATGCGGAATGACGCCAAAGTTTTGTCGGTTCGGATACATTTCCATTCAAATCAATATGTCAATTTCCACTGAATGTGGAACGCCGGCAACGTGCCAACGCCTGACAAAACAAATCGACAGAGCTTCCATTTTTGACAGACGTTGGTGCTCGGTCCATGAATTCAGCACAGAGCAGATCATGCAATACAGGAAGTCATGTACAGACACAAAATAAAACATCTGGTTTATTTTCAAAATAAAATAATCCGTGTGTGCTGCGGATCGTATAATCGATTTACTTCTACTCAGTGGACACAAGGTGGTTTTCTTTTATTGCCGCTCCGCTACAACCCGCTATATTGCGTGATTATATGTGAATTTGTGAGAGCTCGTTAGTCAGCGAGATCTCGTTCTCATGATCCCAGCTGTCAGTTATCTGCCGCAGCAGGCAGATCTGGTGGGTATTGATGGCCGATGGATGATGGGCAATGGGCGTTGTCTAAAAATGTATTTTAAGGCAGTACTGCATAGAGAAAGGAAGCAAAGGAGAAAATAATTTGGTAAAAGACGAGTCATAATAATTGCATGGCAAAGTGATGTGAGGTCATCAGATTATGCATCTGTGGCATTATCTGTGGCAGTATTTTCTAAAATAGTCTGTGTGTTAGTCTTAAGGAGTGAGCTTAGGCTCCGGGGAGTCAAACCAATGACTCAACATTCAACTGATTCACAGGGTCACTGTGGCCATATATGCAGACTATGACACCACTTCTTTATTTCATCATTAGTGGCGACAATGACATCAGAAGGTCAGTGGCTGTCTCAACAAAAAGAGGGGTCTCTATAAACATTGAGTGTCCATATACAGCATAGTACTCTATCATCCTCATACAGATCACATCTCACATTGCTCATAATGCCTAACTGTGTTATCATGCTACCTCATTTAATTATTCACTCTCTGTTAGTGTCTCTTGGAGGATTTGCCCAGCTCACCAATAGTGCAACAGATAAGCTAATTATAATATCAGCTGTTTTACAATAACATTTTTCATAAGGCTGGGTTGTCCAAATGTGCTTTTTTGTATAAAAAACACTGTCTCAAGTGAGGGGGGGAAAAATGATTCAACATGACCAGACACTGGGGATGCGCCGATCTACTTTTTTTTTTTTTTTCCCTGATATCTGAGGTTTAGTATCGGACAATACCAATCTACAGATAGAGAAAAACAGAACTAAATTACCTACCAAATTATGTCTCATCGTATGGAACTGGGATCATTTTTTTGTGCAAGGCAACATCAGACTTGACATAAATATTTCCTTGCTATTTTTTTAAACAAATAAACAGATATAAATGTACTGAATTACTTATTTACTACCTATCTACTTGGACAAACTGCCCAAAATGCATCACCGGAGACAAGAATTTTGACAGCTCTACCAAACAGTTTGATGTAAATCACCTGTATAAAACCTAATCAGTTGAATTAGGATAAATAAACAATATACTCCCTGGGTAATTCTCTGCATAGTCAGTGTTTCCCCTGCAGTTTATTGTGCTATTTAAACTGACCAGTAGAATATTATGATTTTAAGATTAAAGTTACCATTGAAAGAATACTTATGTAACACATGGCTCCATCCACTTTACTAATCTGTGATGTGTTTAAACAGTGCCGTTAGATGGTCCCTGCTCCAGTTGTAGATGCCTGAGAACAGAATATCAAGCAGTGTACTGACAATGAGCTGACAGAAAGCAGGCACATCTGTCTCTTAAAGGTTTATATCCATAGTTATAATAAGGTATGAATAGAGTATATCATGTATTGAAATGTTTAGTTATTTCTGCCACAACGTAAAGATAAAGCAATGCTGAGCAGTTCTATCAAAGTACTGAAAGAAGCATGATCACCACTGTCTGTACTGAATAGAAAAATGAGTGGCATTTCTGTGCTTCCAGAACCTGTGCCTGCCAGAAATGTCTGAATTTTATTTATTTATTTATTTTTCTGAAAATCAAAAGCTATTTAATTCATGCATTGGTGCAAAACAAATTGGCTTTTAAGGGAAATACTGGTGCATATTATTTCATATTTTGTGTTTAGTATTTATCTTGCTTTCTTGACATTCAGATTTGGCCTTGGTCATTCATTTTAATTCTAGGTTAATACATCCACCCTAACATATGCATAACACAGGCTTTTATTTTACATAACTGAAAGGTTGCAGAGAAAAACATTCACCTACTATAAAACTCATATTTTGATTATAGCAGTGATTTCCATATTACATAATAAATTGCTGCTTTCACTGCCTATGAGTTTTTGTGTAAAGCTTGTGTGTGTGGTGATGCTAAGTCTATTTCATTACTAATCCCTTGTGGCTTTATTGATTTTTTTTCAACTGAGTATTCTACAAACTAAACAAAGTCCAGCAAAAACTGTTTTTTTTTCTCTGTCAAAAAAAAAAAAAACATGAAGAATGGAAAGATCACCAATGCATTTCCCTCTCTGGCCCATTGATAACACAAGCATTGCTTGACAAGCTCAAATTAATTTGAAAAGGTAGCCAAGCATCTTGTCTGGATGAGGTATCGTGATTCAGGACACAGTAGAAACTTGCTGTACAGAGAAGAGTGTTGTGCTTAAAAAGGAAGCTGCAGAACCCATGAAGACAGACATTACAAGCTCTGTCAATCACACAACACCACAACAACCTTCTGGACTGCAAAACAGCATGGATGTGGGTAACACCTGGATGTGGGTTCACCACTTTTGTGAGGTGCTCTGATTTACTAGCCTGCAGATGGATGAAAGGTTACCACGAGGTAACTGTCAAACGATTACATTTTTAATCACTGTTAATGGCAGAATTTCAATGCAGTCAGCTGTCACCCTTTTAACAGGCATTGTATTTCTTCCACACAAGTGCATACTTGCATACAACGCTTAGAAGTACTTCCATGATATTTGAATTAACATTTTATGTTATACTACATTTGATGTCTCGAACCAATTCAATGGTGTATTGTTGTCATTCTCCTCCATGACTGCAGCAGTGGAAAGCAGATGATGCAAGTAAGGGTGCGCAAGTGGCAAAATAATAGAACAATGGAACTTAAATTTTATCACAATTAATGTGTTAACGTGTGTTAATGTGTTAAGTTACCACATATTTGATGCAGACCAGGACAACACCAGGTAGCTAGTCTATTTTAGTTGGCAACACCAGCCTTGAGTATTGTTTCCTGTAGCATCACAAGCGCAGGTCATATTGTGAATCTCGTTCGACAGCTGATGCTGTTGCTGGAAAAGAATAATATGGGGGACTTTCTTGCTCTGCTATGGCTAAATGCCATGTATTGCTGGAACTCTCTGTTAAAAGAAAAAAGAGAAAATGCAATAAATTATGCCATTAATGCACACCATTCAAGATAATGATTCATTAAAACTTGAAGAGAATTATGGCAAACATACTGTTCCTGACTGAGTAGTTGTTATTCTGTGAAATTATTTTAGATTCTATTTCTGATTTAGTACTGTATATGCAATGTTTTACAGGTTAATGGAAATCATCTAAAAAAATGCTCTGAGCTAAAGAAGAATGTGCTATTTGCATATAAAAATCTAATCCAAATCTAAAAATCTAGCTATAATGCTGGCTTCAGTTTCAAGTACTAAACATATGACTAAGGTGAGAAAATAGTATGTATAACTTACAGTAATTCTAAATAAGTGTAGGTTTTTTTTTTATTTTGTGTGATATTACGATATATACCATAGTGTGATGTAAAAATGTCTCCTGTAGGATATAAGCCTCTGTTGTTTATATTGTCATTTTAACGTGTAGGCTAGCTACACGTTAGCTCTGTTGCGACATGAATATTAACGTTACTCTATTTGTGGTTCGGATACACCTTTTAAAGAACAGCTCCACATCGGAATGACCGCTGGATAATCCAAATGTGTCATGCGAATTCAAAACATGTTCATCGTAAAAAGCGTAGACATCATGTATGAAGGCTACTGTAACTGCTGTAACTATATATATACATATATACATACATACATGTATGTATGTGTATATATATATATATATATATATATATATATATATATATATATATATACTGTATATATTTATTTATTTATTTATTTATATACACCGACACACATATACATATGTGTGTATACATACTGTATATATAATTTCAAGAAAAAATACTATATCAGGATATATGTATCATTATAGGGATATGAAATTAGCAATACCAAGATCTAAAATTTTGCCCATATCACACAGCACTAGTTGGAATATGAATATCTATCACTGACGGGGATGCACCAGATCCATATCAGTAGACTCAGTGTCGCCTGTGACATTGTTTACAGTTTATTTACATTACCCGTCCAGGAATCCATACATGACCCATTCATGTTAAATACAGTTTATTTCTTCTTCTTATTATTATTATTATTATTATTATTATTATTATTATCATTATAAAAAAATATATTTTCTGCCCATTTATTCAGTAAAGATGGGCTGTCAACAACTCAACCTCTGGCCTCATGTTACCTCACATAAAAATGACTCCAATGGGCTCCCTGTGTGATTTATAATGATTTTAAATTCAGAAAAAAAGACAGCACCAGTATTGGAACTCTGTATTGGCTGAAATCCAGAGTCCAAGAGATCAATACCTGGACAAGAAAAGTAGGAGTGCATCCTTATTATTGACTTATGTAGGATTATTTGGTTTGTTTTGTCCTTGTTTACAATAAAAAGAATTTCTCTGAGACGTGAAATGAATTTGGTGACTGAAATATGTACAATTTGTTCACAGATGTTTAAGAATAAGGATCCTGCACCTGTGATGTGATGTGATAGCACTGTATTGTTCACAGAAAAGAGGCTTCTTACAGGTTGTTTTATCTTATTTTGGGACCCTAATGGCTTATTATCTCCACATACCTGATAAAGAAATTCCTTGTGTGCAATGCAAAACAAATTATTTTCCTTTAAAGCTATTTGACTATCACTGGCTTTTTGGCAGATATGTCGATTACTGCCAAAGCTAAGTGATTCCCTGCCATCTCCTGACTGTGGGATGAATTCGCAGTATACTGTAGTGCTATTTTTGTAATTATTAAATGGCACATCTGCCACTGATTGGCTCCATCCATCCATCCATCCATTTCTTAGACCGCTTGCTCTGTTCAGGGTCTCAGAGCGCAAGATTATATCCCAGCAGACATTGGTGGAGTAAACCCCGTCGATCACAACAACACGGCAACAAATGGTCAAAATCTGTATCACATGAGAAAAAGCATGCTTAAAGCAACAAAATACATGTTCACATTTTTACACACATGCACACGCATATACACACACAGCATGACAGCACAGTCCTGTGATGCAGAAAGTGATAAGCTCATTTCCAAGTCTCTGCGGTACAGGGAAAAGAGAAAATGAGAAAGAGAAGAAGCAAGAGAATGAAAGAAGGAAATGAGACCAGTGGAGGCAACAAATATGAAGGAAACTGGGCTACTGGGAAGGAGGGAAAGCAAGAAAGAAAATAAGAAAACGACAATGAGAGCACCTGACATTGGGCCTTGCAGAGCTGAGAATGAGAAGACAATGTAGATGAGTAAATGATCCTCATTTGGACTCTAGCATGTAATCACAGAGTAGCCATTTGCAGAGAAATACAATTCCAAGTCTGCCATTTAGAATACGAAAACAGACACATTCGGTGCATAATGAAAGACCCGTAATCCAGGACCCAACTGCCGATGTGTCAGCAGAAAAATATCCATGATCATAAATAATCTTTTGCTAATGCTTCATCAAACAGTTTCAGGCCTCCCCCTCCACCCCTTCACTCGCTCGCTCCACACCCCATAGCTCTGCACCACCGACCAATTTCCTAGACCATCGATTGGTGGTCAATTTCAGACTGGAAGAGAGAGGCAACTCTTCTTCCCTATGGATTTTCACGTCACAACGATGACTGACTGCAAATAACCACTCGCCAATCATGTCCCACTTTCCGAGTGACCTTTCCCAAACATTCACACTTAGCACTCTAATGCAATAATGTGTTTTATGGAAGGTACACAGGCATCCTCCATTTGGCAATATATCTGAAAAGTGTTTTGGGTGAAAAAGTGTGAATTGTGATGGTGATTGTGTTTGGTTAACACTGCATTTAACCATCTCTCATTAGCATGGATGGTTGTGTTGGGTAAAAGTGTGTTTGTGTGTTTGTGGCATATTTGTACTACAGGATATTTTTAGTCACACAGCTTTTGTTCTCTTGCCATTAAATATATGGCTCCAGGTTGTGTGTAGATCATAATGATTTATCACATTAATTGTGGGTTGTATTATGTTGCATTTCACAACAGTTTTTAAGCTTATATTAACAGTGATTATACAGTATGTACACTGATTGACTGGTCTGCAGTCAATGGTTAACTTGTGCCATTTAGTTTCATCCCCAGGTCTGTGGCCACATGCACACTCCAAACTAGTTTCCAATTGTTTGTTTTACACGAGGTGCATTTCAACTTATCTTCAGTGTTGACTGACAACAGCTGACAGCTCTAGTTTAAATTTATATTCTTATTACATATCAGAAAAGTCTAAATAAATTGCAAACTGGGTGACTTTTTGAAGGATGTCCTACCTTTGTTTTTGTTGTACTTTTTATATGTTCTGTTTGTTCTCCAAACCATGTGACCATGGTTTTGAGCAGCATAAACAACAATGGGGAACACAAATTTTGTTGAGTTAGGTCTACAGCTGTTATTAACTAATTTTAGGGTGCAGAATGCAAAACTGATATCAGTTTTTCACGTGAAGTTTTTGAACTATAGGATCCCCTTTTTCTTAAAGATATGAAAAATACTGGCATTGGAATTTCAGCTGAATGAGGCATTGGTCTTATCGCTGACGGTAGATTAGGATATTCTATTTTACTTTTATTTTTCTTGTTAAATCCTGATGTTTTCACTAAACAAAAGTAACAGTTTCTTCAATGATCTTTTTGCTCTCATCCAACCATGGGGATACCAAATGCCAACTTTTTACAAGTTCCTTTGGTCCACATCCATAAACTCTCGACACACTGCTGGCACACTTTGTGAGGGGCCCATGGCTTGTCTTGATCAAAGAGTTTTACTTTAAAATATGCAAAATATGCTAGTTTGACAAATGCACTGATGTTTGCTGAATGGCGACATTACCAAAAATATAGCAAAAAGGAGTCGGGGTTGTTTAGGCATTTATGAAGAAAAGTAGCAGGAGCAGACATGATCTGGAACAAAGGAAATATATACCTATGTAAATAAAACACTAAGATGGAATAGTTACAATCTTTGAAAACTAAAAAAAAAACCTAAAACGAAATACAGCTTACAACGGTATGCCCATGGTTACAAGGTTAAGAGCACAAATCCTTAATTACTACTATGCTAGCTTTCCAGTCGTAATCAGCTGGCAAGTCTTACTACAGCTAGTGGAATTTTGCTTATTGCAATTTTAGTTTTAATCAAGATAAAAATCTAACTCAGCATTTTTTTTTTTCAAATTGTTCCCCAGTGCGGCACGGTGGTGTAGTGGTTAGCACTGTCGTGTCACAGCAAGAAGGTACTGGGTTCGAATCCCGGGCCCGGGGCCTTTCTGTGTGGAGTTTGCATGTTCTCCCTGTGTCTGCGTGGGTTCTCTCCGGGTACTCCGGCTTCCTCCCACCATCCAAAAACATGCATGGGGATTAGGTTAATTGGCTAATTTAAATTGACCGTAGGTGTGAATGTGAGTGTGAGTGGTTGTCTGTCTCTATGTGCCCTGCGATGAGGTGGCGACTTGTCCAGGGTGTACCCTGCCTTCCGCCCTAAGACAGTTGGGATAGGCTCCAGCCCCCCCGCGACCCTATGAGGATAAGCGGTAGATAATGGATGGATGGATGTTCCCCAGTGTAAATAGCATTAAAAGAAAGAGGAGTCTTTTGTTGCAAAATAGCAGTATTTAGCAGACAGTTACTAGACAGGGGGTGAAAATTCAAATGTCTTGGGAATAGAATGTGTGAAGTTAATGTCTTGTCAGTGGCCAGGCTGAGCTCATTATACCTTTTTACTGAACAATATGATGTGAAATTGCAAACAAATTAGTTTGCTAGCCACAGCAGTTCAACAAATGTCACTTTGTGCTGTGACCATCACTAAATGCAAAGAGCTGATTAAAGGTATGTTTATACAGTATCTGTGTACAGCTAACAGTGGGGGCAGAGTTGAGGCATGCGGATAGTTCCTCAGTGATTGAATCTCCTGTTTTGTTTTCTTTTGCAGCTACTTGATGGCTAAACCTAAAATAAGTGATTTTATCCAAACTTGTTCCATGCACACATTATATTTTACCGACACCTCAAACTGAATATGATCAGAGACACAGATTTGTTCTCTCAGACAGACCTTTAAGCCCACATACATCCTGTATCACTTTTACGCTTTCTGTTCTTACACTAGGCAGACTCAACCTGTCACTTCATTCGTTTTGTCTTCTCCTTGCTCAGCTTATTCTTGTCTCTCAAATGACTCAATTCCCTCCCTCTATATCTGCAGACACAATCTGTCTTTCACCTCACTTTCTGTCCCCAAAACAATTGGCTATAAAAAAAGGAAAGTAAGAGAAGAAACTTCAAACTGTTATAGCTTTTTGATTCACTTCAACTTTCAAATGATGCCACAGAAACACTGTATTTGTTTTATTTATATATATTTAGGTACACAGATGTTTCCATTTAGTATTACAAATTGCACATTTAGTTTGACCATGACAGACTCATCAGAATCTATCTGGAAACGCACAGCTTTACAGTCTGCATGATCGAGTGTAAAGAGCCGTTTGCTCTTTAACCTGCACAGATGATTTAGGAGGACTGGTCACACTACGATTTCATTAAATACGCTTCACCTATTCCCTCACTTCATTAAAGAATGAGAGAGGTAGGTTAAAGATAGCACTATGCTAATAGGTTGCGTGTGAGACACCGAAAGATCGAGGTAGACATGCCGAGGGGGGGGGTAATGGAGGTAGGACTCAGAAGTCATTAAGGTCAGTTAAGATGAGGTCTCACATTGCCACTGTGACACCGGGGTCATCAGTGCAGAGCTGTGAACACCAGGGAGAAAAGAGGGGTGTATGAAGAGGTCTGCAATTTATATGTACAGATAGATGAAAAATTAAATAAAGGAAAACCCTGAGTAGTTAGTGGGAAAAAAAAATTCCAGTGTAATGAACAAATTGACTCATGTAGATGTTTACCTTTTGAATTTAAATGTCATATTTAATTTATTGGAAATTTCATATGAGTTCATGATCCACATATTTCATAATTTAGGATTTAGTAATGTTCATGGTTAAAATCATAGGTTTAGTGTCATTGCACTTAAATGTTAAAACTGGAGCCTTGTGGCTGACGCGTGTACCAGGATTTTAAAAAAAAAAAGAAGGAAATTTTCAGCTTGAATCACTTTTGGTACTTTTATTAGACAAAATAAAAAGGTGACAAAAATGCATTCAATAGAAAATACTTCCTAAGGTTCTTAAATTATCTGATTCGTGCACCCACACATCTATAAATTGCACTACATGATGACATGGTCAGAAAACCGTGAGGCTCCAGGCTTCACCACCCGAGTCCATTCAATCAATGAACTATCAAGCAGCTTGCGCAGCAATTGCACTGAACGTTCTTAAAGTGGCAGTATCTAATCTGAACTGTTTTTTGGAAAACCTACAAACAATGTACAATGTATTTTAATCTGTAGTGTATACAGGAGCGCTTTAGGATACATGACGGTTTTATTCTGTTGTTCCTTATAATATAAAAATGTGCAATATCACTTCTCTCACATGTGTAATACTTTGCTGCTGTAACAGTGAATTTCATTATAGTACAGCACAATTTTTGTATCGTCTCAATCAAGGTGAAGCGAGCTAACCATCAACACCTACATCATCAAAACACCAAATCTTTTGAAAGAATGATGTTCAACTCTCTGGTAGAGTTTCATAGACTTGGAGATCTATGCCAAGGATCACTGAAGCTAATCTGACAGCTCCTGATAGCTAAACACATCACTAAAACACTTGATGTCGCTTTTTCCCTTGTCTTAAAGCCTGTCTTAAATAACTGCATCGTCCATTGTCTGTGGAAGATTCAAACAAGCCCTGAAAAAACATTACTGGATGAATTCCTCCAAGGAGCATCTACGGGCGATATCTGGAGGTATTTTGTCGTTGTGATTTGTGCAAACATTTGGGACATGAAAACACAAGAACGATCAAAAGAGGTTTGTTAAAATGAATCAGAAATGGTAAATTCACAAAGCTTATTAGCAAAACCGCATGCTGTGTTTTGTGTTCTAAGAAAATCTGCAGGAGAGCTACTGAAAAAACATGTTTGATCTTGAAAACACAAGACATGGCAACTGAGGCAAAGGAATAAAGATTGTTCTAAATCATATTTTACATAGACCTCTATGATAACATCCCTGCTGAAGCAGACCATTAGGAAGCCATCCAGGCTGCACCATAAACATATTTAGTGTTAACATTTTAATTCTCATAGAGAGCCGAGGGTCTACCTCTTTGGTTTACAGTGCGACTACTTAATACATTCAAAACAGCCACATAAACTTCATAATCTTGCAAACAAAGACTGGATACAGAGATGCTGCTTAGTGAGAAGCCAAAAGTTATGATCAGATGTCTGCACCTGCTATACATTCACAGACTTACATAAAATATGAAGTACAGTCGCACTGTATAATCAGGTATCATTTCAGGTTTTTGATGACACTGACAAGGTAGTTTAAAGGGTTGCTGGCGATTTATATAACAACTATAAACAGAGTTGTTGAGTTTTGATGAAATCATTTTAAGATATTCTATACAGTTCTGGTTGGGAGCTATGAATAAGTTTTGCAGTACGTGATAAAACGGATGCTGGTACTCTGTAGTCATGGGAACATCCATTCAACTGGTGGGATGCATAAGCTGGAGTATGGGGCATGAATTAAAAATACATCAGATGGATTCATACCCAGAGGACTGGGGGCTTTTACACTGCTCTCATTATTGTATCCATTTACAGTGCACTTAAATAACTGGTGGAAAAATGCTGCAGAAATTTATACATGCATTTGCAGACTGCAATTGTGTGTGTGTGTGTGTGTGTGTGTGTGTGTGTGTGTGTGTGTCTTTGTGTGTTTATGTGTGTGCAATAAGTCATCCCTCATTGTGTTAGAAGTGGTGTGAGGAAGCATGTCTTTGACTTTTTCACTTTTTAACCTTTACGTGACAAATCAATGTGACAAGAGGAAAGATTGGAAGATGGGATGGAGGGGATACTTGATCACTATTATAGTGTCCTCTTTCAAGGTTTGGAGAGCTGAAAAAAAACCTTCAGCTAAAATGAAACTGCAATTAATTAACCAAAATGCCAAATTATTTATTGTTATTTTTCACCTCCAATGTGAGGATGAAACTGTATTTGTCATATGTGATAGCAGACTAAATATATTTCAGTGTATGTTAAAAACAAGCAATTCCCATATCATAATAGACATTTTTCACCACAATGTTTACACTTCAAGGGTTCAAGGAGCCAGATGCATAAAACTCTGTGTAGGAAGTCACTTTGTATACACACAAAGCATACACATTCTTTTCATCAAGCATGATGTACAGTATAGAGCTGCACATACAACCTATTCTGGGGTGAACGGATGTCCTTCAGCATGCATTTCATTAGTTATCTGTAGACATTCCTACAACACCACTCAACAGCAAAGATTTCACAGTGAATATGTAATTGCAATTGTGTGACTATTTGTATCATTTGTTCCACGTTTATTAAATTAGCAGTAAAATCTCAATCATCATTATGCCCGGGTATCACCGAACCTTTTGCTTTTTATTCTAAAGCCCATATTAACAAGATAGAGCTGCCACATAGCCCATGTGAGCTTTGTGCATGTGTGTTGTGCTTTGTGAAAATGAACATCTGATAGAACTGACAGAACTGATATGACACGAGCAGCATTACTATAGTTTGAATGTCTATATTGTAAAATGTATTTTTCATTGGTTAACAAAAAATAACAACACTGTCTCCGTGGAGACCACAGACTCCAGAGCTGCAGCAGTTTGGCAAGGAAACCATCAAAGGCTGCTCAAGCCAGCGGTGGTCGGCTTTCCTTAAATGTCAAAAGGATGATGAATGTGTTATTCCTCGCATTGGTTTTGAAAATGACTTTGCAAAGTTAGTAATCCTACTCCCATCACATCGTGCAGTATTCATCCTTACCTCGGTAATGTTGCTGTGGTCAGATCACCGTATCTTTCCTACATACTGCAGTGCTGTTTCCTGATTGGCTGATGTGTAGCCAAGCTCCCAGTGAGCACTGTGATACCCAGAACGTCTTGCTACATGTCTCACTACACATATAGTGGTGTAACTTGGTCAGCGTTACATCATAAATTTTCATGCATGAGAAGTACCAGGTGGGGCAGGTGAAAGTGTGAAAGGTTTAGAATGTGTGTGTCACAATCTGAATGGTGAGACTTGAGAGCCATGGGACATGTGGAAATGTTAGCTAACCCCAGTGCTGCTCAATGCTAACCTGCTAGCTGCCTGCTGCAAACTGCAGAACGGATTTCCTGGACAGAGGTGAGTCTTGTCTGTGTCTCATTGAGACTTGCCTCCATTCAGGAAATCCAATTTGCAGACAGCTAGCAGACCAGTTGGCAAAAATCACTTGTGGAGTCATTCCAGCAGACAACATGGAAGCACAGACATAGCTCATGGATTGGATTGGCCCCATCCCTTGTAGGCTACATGATGCGTTGCGTAAACTTGCTGAACTACTGTAGGAATTTTGAGCTGGGCCACTTGGACATTGCTTCTGGGCCTCATGTGGCCCCCAGGCCACCAATTGAATAGGTCTGTTATAAGTGATAGCTCAAACTTCAAGTACTTTGGTGATATTTCAATTATGTTTTAAACAAGGTGCATATTGTATTTGATATGTGAACTGAGCTGTTGTTCTTTATTGTGACTGCGGTTCAGCGCAGTGTGGGTACAGTTAATTTGTCGGTGAATAAACACAACTCCTCAAAACACAAACCAAGTTCCTGTCTAGCTCGCCACAAATTCCTCATCAGATCATCTGCAGCTATCGTGGGTGAAACCATGTACACGCCTGATCTCAAATATGCATGAGGGGGGCACATTCTCACCACAAATCCTTTTGTTGAGGGAGAGAGAGAGAGAATCAGGTGGATGAGTTGTAGAGTCTGAAGGCTGCAGGAAGGAAGGACTTCCTGTGGCGTTTTGTTCCTCACCTTGGTGGAATCAGTCTGTGACTGAAGGAGCTCCTGCAGGAGTCCAGTACCACAGAATCCAGCTCCATTGTCAGGACAGAACCAGTCTTTCTGATGATTTTGTGGATTCTGTTGTTGTTGTCGACTGACCTCAGCCTGCTGCCCCAGCACACCACAGCAGAGAAGATTGCACTGGCTACCACAGACTGGTAGAACATCCTCAGCATGATGGTGGAGACGTTGAAAGACATGAGCCTTCGCAGGAAATAGAGTCGGTTCTGGCCTTTCTTGTACACTGCCTCAGTGTTCTTGGCTCAATCCAGTTTATTGTCCCGGTGCACTCCCAGGTATTTATAATTCTGACCAGTGTCAATGGCCACTCCCAGGATGGAGATAGGTGTGGGGGGTGTTTTTCTCCTGCTGAAGTCCACCACCAGCTCCTTTGTCTTGCTGAGGTTGAGCTGCAATCGCAGAGTTGGCGGAAAGCAGGTGACAAGTCTCTGACAGGTATTTAAAGTCTGTGGTGTAGAGAGTGAACCGGAAAGATGAGAGGACTGTCCCCTGGTGGGGTGGGGAGGAACAGAATCTTTGCATGTCAGCTGCCCTGGTGCTGAGTTCAACACAGATTTGATGTAGCATTATTAGGGAGTGGCTGCTAGAAATCATTAAGGCGTATGTTTCCTGAATATCTAATATATTCTTGCTGCAAGTTTCTGGCAGTGTAGACGCACTGTCTGAAAAACATGCCAGTATCAATATAAGGGATTAATAACCACAGAGGCATACAATTCAGATGGATTGTACAAATTAGAACCAGCTCTCAAATGGAGCCAGTTCTTGATTCCTATCCGTAGTTATGCCCCTCTATGGACTGGTGAATATTTGTCAAACAACTTCATGAATTCCCTGTATATAAGTGGCAGCCAGCCAAAGTCTTAGAAGAAATATTAAAAGATAAATGAAAGTGGGAAGGTGTCATCACTAACAGCCTGGGGAGAACACTGGGCTTGACACTGATGTAGCAACATCAAACTTTTTTTATTATTGTTCTCACAAACAGAAACAACATTCACAATACCACCTGATGAGGACTGACATGTTCTTCTTTTATTGTTGAACCAATTACCTCATGTGCACCACTGAGAGATGCCCTCATGAATTTCAAATGGTTTCCTGGCCTCCCTCTGCTACCTCCTACAAGGCCTCAGTCCCAGAATCAGGTGAGTGGAGTTTCTGAGCATGAGAGTCACTGAAGCATTTAAAATGAAACCACAATAAGAAATCTCTACAAGTGCACTTTAATCTTAGGCAAACACTTTTCAGCAAATATCAAACACACTCTCACTGATTTTAGCAGACAATGGTTGTTCTGTAGCTTGGTTCCAGACCTCTGAATCACCCGGCACATGTGCAAAAATGTTGTGAAGCTTAAAATTGTTTTACGTATCCAATTTTTTTCCAATTTCTGTCTGGTTTATGTGTATCTAATAAATGGTGGACACCTATCAACATAAACTGTTTTCGTTTCTTCATGCTTTTAGTATTTATTCTGTTTAGTCTTTGCTCTGTCTTTAGACTGTTGGGGGGAACCTTCGGTCATTTATTAATAGTTTGTTCATGCTAAAAAAAAATCTGTGATAATTAGGGGTGTCCCTATACGAAAATTTTGGCCGACACCAATGTCCAATATTAATATTGCTAGAATGATTGATAACCAATATTTACCAATATTGATATATGTTAGGTCTGTGATGGTATGGATTTTTTTGTATTATATAGGAGCGAGGGCAGAGGAGAGCATTTTAATGAATGTGAATGAATGAAACCATAGTGACACATTAGACTGTTGTGCAAATTACAATTAGCTTTTTTATTCGATAAAACAAATGTCTATTTTAGGCCCTTTTGATGAAGTAAAAATTACAGAAATTATTATTATTTATTTTTTTTAATTTACGACTCACATTCCTGGGTGGGGATCCTGTTGGCATGGCGGGGGTGTCTGTCAATCTTGAGTTGAAAATGTTGAGATGTTCCTGTTTTTACATTATATTCTATTGTGCGAATCCCTGCAATTTCACTCAGCAGTAATTTTATGTATTTCACAAACAACTGAACAATGAGGTAAAATGTATCCATCCTTCATTTCACAATTGCAATACAAATCAATATAATTTCAATTGCCACAAGCCCATTCATCACATTTACCTCCATAATCAAATTTGAACACAGCCCATGTCTCTCAGATACTGAGAGTTTGTAATATAAGAATATTTTATGGACAAAAAAAGGTAGGAAGATACCTACCGCATACATACTGTAGGGATACAAACTGCTTCCCCATAGAGCTAAGTGTACTATCTGTCCTTATTTATCAGAATGAAATCCTTTCTAGGTGATATTAGCAATAAATGTCTATTCAGCTTTCACCGCCTCCACGTTTTATGGTTTAAGTTGAAATACTGCAAGCAGAGCTGCAATGAGCACCATGGGTGTGCTGCAACCATGACATTTAAAGGGCTCAAAGCAATATATCTAAACAGGTTACAAACTTTCCTGGTTAATTTATAATTGTTTCGGACAGCTTTTTATTAACAGAAAGCCCTACAGAATGATAAAAAACAAGTGTTTCCCATGCACAATGAAGTACCCTAATGGCTGTAGAGGAAGCATGGCAAACCATATTCAATGTTGTGTAGCTTCAAAGAAACAGCTGTTCAGAGTGAAAAGATCTTGCCATACAGTGTAAAAGGAGACGTGATAGTATTTTTTTTACTGCCAACTGAGCTCACAAAATGAATGCTGATCTCAAAGCAGCTGAAAAGTCTATTTCTGTGTCACACAAATAATATAAAAGCAAGACCTTTAGCCTATTTCATGCAGAATACCGCCTAGGGGTTGCTTTTTGTAAGAAAGCTTACTCAGTTATTGCAGCATGCCAAAAAATTTGCATGTGCCCTGTAAATTTTCTATAGGCTTCTTCCATTTGGAAATCTGCATAGCTGTAAATATTTAAGAAGGTTAGGTAGTACTTTCAGTGCATGTCGTTGTGGTTTCAAACCTTGCATTCTGGCGTATGAGCCATTAAACCGAACATGATCACATTCCACCATGCAATTTGTCTATCTAATCCAATCTATTCTAATTATACATAATCTTTTGAAGAAGGATAAATTCGGAGGGAAGCTTGAATGCATTTCATCTGTACTGTACCCGCATAAACAACAGCACAAGAGCTTCTTTCGAGCTTCAATGAGTCCAAGTGAGGTGAAACTTTATAAACTGGCATGTGAAATATATTCATAATATGCTAAACGTTGACATATCTTCTGCATGTGATGGCTTTGAGTGTGGATGGTCTCAAATATCTGAGTATATAGGGGTGGTGTGGTAAAATGTTCCACCCTTCCACATTAGTAGGGTAATTATAAATTATTGCTCCCATGTCAGTAGCACAGCTCTGCCCTTGTTATGCCATAATCAGGTCTTTACATTAATAATGTTCAACCTCTGAAGAGATATTTCTCCTGTTATTTACACTCATTAGTCGAAAGGTTAAGCCCTGAAACACTCTGTCCCATTCATTTATCTTTTCTGTCTGAAATGGATGGTAGCCGATGGGTCTACTAATCTTTTGTTTGGCCTACTGATGCATTAGGATAAGAAAGGGAGAAGACTATGATCTATTAGGTACTCCAGGTATTATGTACATTATGAATACATAAAATGTGATAGACTGCGTAGTACTATGGTAAATTTTCAATACTAACAATATTAAACACAAAAGACTGCTCAGCATCTATTTATCACAGCGACCCACTTTAAATGTGACATTGATCTTCCAATTCTCAGAAATTTCATAGGAAACTACTAGCGGCAGTGCTCAACTATGAAAGCTTTGAGCGGAAAGGACATCCAGATTCTACTCTGCTCATAGTCCACTGGAGTCTATGAGCACCTTTTTAATGCAGACACTGGAGCTTAACAGCCAGGGAGGACATATAGCTGGATGTGAGCCCTGGAACATGCAAGCAATTTGGATATAATTTGTCAGAGTTATTGAGCTGTTTTCATGGTGCCAAACATTTCGAGAAGCACTCACCCCCACTACCCCTGCTTCCAGCTATCACCACTCTGACAGCCAGAACATGCTAAGTGCATTGTGCTGTCGGTAGCATGCAATACCACTTTCATTTCATTTCATTTCATGATGTGAAATGAGAACCAGCACTTTAAGGCTCGTTCATATCATGCAGTCTGGAGTACAGCTAACTGGCTATACTGTGTGATGATGAGGCCAAAATTTATCACACTCAGAGGACTAAACCTGTTCCAAAAATCATATAAAATGAGGACACATTGGACAATCTGTTGAAAAATTCTTCATTTCCCAAGATAGAAACACAGCTTTTTCAAAAAAAAAAAAAATCCAAGAACAGCACATTTCTCCCTCATTTGACACCATGGAGTATGTGGTTTTACTCACATTTTTGAACATAATGGGATGCAAATCTTTACCAGTAAACAAACACATGCATGCATATTTGAAACTATTCAAGCCGCAAACACAAAAATGAAGAGCCATGTCTACAGCTTGGTGGAGCGCTAATAGGCTTTGCTGTCAGCTCTGAACTTTGCACCAGACATACGAATGATTTCTGTCACATACACAGTCACTGAGTTTTGCATTCAGACCTTTGACTGACCCTTCAGACTGCAGCAGTGAGTCATACTATGGAAATCAGGGCCTACGCACTGACTAAAGCCTTCCTTTGCATACAGACACACACACAGTCTGCTACTTTCAAATTTAACCTCTTTGTATCTCCATTTATATTATTTGTCTGTATCATTTTGCCTATTCAGCAGAGACACTGTTAAACACCTGGAAGTGGACACCGTCCATCTGGCTTTGTCTCTACAGTACATACTTCACATTACCATACACAACTTTATTGATTTGAATCTATGCTACCTATTGTATATATCAATCAAGCATTCCAGTATGACCACTGACAGGTGAAGTGAGTAACACTGATTGATGAGGCAACAGATTTAATGCAATTTGTCCTCAATGTTGGTGTGTTAGAAGGTGGAAAAATGGGTAAGCGAAAAGGATTTGAGTGAGTATGACATGGGCCAAATTGTGGTGGCTGGACGACTGGGTCAGAGCATTTCCAGAACTTGTGGGTGTTCCTGGTTTTGCAGTGGTCAGTATCTATCAAGTGGTCCAAGGAAGGACCACTGGTAGCCTGGCCGTAGCCCTTCCACTCAATTATCATTTCCCTGCAGTTTACATCTGGGTTTGATCCCCTTGGACTCGATTTCTCAGGATGATTCCCATCCTGGCCAATCAGTGAATGGTAAGGGACAGGGGGAGGCGGGTGTTAATGATGACGTGAATGCACAGCATTTGCCTTGTAGTTTAGCTGGTTGTAGTTTGGCAATGGTGGCGGAGACGGAAGTGAAGGAAGACATTCAATCCGGAGCATTACATACATCACAACCATTGGAGATTGGGTAAAGTCACATCCAATCGTTTCAAACTTCAACAGAGTTCACGCCTCCTGTCTGAAATCAGTTCTCAATGGAGGAATGCCAGACCCTCTGTACGATAGCACAAGGGCGTGGTAAGACCAGGCTAGACCAGTGTTGACCCAGAGACAGGATCATGAACATCCAAGGCTCATTGATGCAGGTGGTGAGTGAAGGCTTGTCCTGGTGGTCTGATCCAACAGACCAGAGGAGTTAATGCTGGTTCTGATAGAAAGATGCCAGGTACAAGAGCAACTTTCAGGGGTCAGGTCAGGGCTGTTGTGGCAGCAAAAGTAAGACCAACACAATATTGGGCAGGTGGTCATAATGTTATGCCTGATCAGTGTATATCTTTTTTTTTCAGCAAAAAAATAAAACATTCACAAGGCCTACCTCTAGCAAGAAGGAACCAATTGGTCCACCTGTAATGTGTGAAATACCTGCCATTTTTGTACTTTGAGGAAAATATTTGCTCGCACGCATAGAGGGATGAGGACAGTTGTTATAAGCTGCTAAGAGCTAGTGTAAGCAAGTTACAGATCATTATTTGCTCTTTGTTATCTATTTTACATCTCATTCACCAGGATTTAGCCAAGTTTCTGCCAAAAAACTGATGACAATGTTATGATTTGCCTTTGCCCAATACTAATTTTTATTGAATAGAGCCTGAACGCACCATAATGTAAGATTCTGGTTTACGCTTTAGTCAACCTGAAGTGACCTGAACAGAAGTGTAAGTATCATAAAAATCACCATATACAGTTGTTGTAGCCATATTGTTCAGCGCCTCACCTTGCAGTAGGGACAGCTAATAAAGTGACCATGAGAATTACTTTTCTAAATGCCACTATAGCTGTGACACTGACATAGCTGAAAGGATGGCCTAGCTGAAACTTCCTCTATTTAGTCGAGTGTTAAATTGGAGCTTTTTTGCTGATAGCTGTCAATATGTTGAATCACCAGTTACTGCTGCCTGTTCTTCGATAGCGGTGTTGAATCTTTTATGTGCCTCTTGCTCTTGTAAAATAAACAACAGTGTCAGTAGAAGAGAGATTGGAGCGAGGAAGCAAAAGTTTAGCCTTCACATAAATTTGCTGGAGTTACTGATCGTTTAGCAGACAGATTTCACACCTAACATTCCGCTTGTTACTTTATCATATTGTTCTATGTTTTATGGCCACAATGAAATTGTTATCTGGAAGTGGACATAATCACATCATGCACACACACACACACACACACACACACACACCCCTGACGCAAACATGTAGGCAAGTGGGTACATGCAGCAGTGATACATCTAACACATGCCCTCCCACTCAAACTTTCATTCCACTATCACTCATACACACACAACCACACAGAAATACAGGGTTTGTGTGACACACACAGTTCAGGAGACCAGGCCACGTTTATTTATGGTTGCCATTTCCTCTTGTCTTGTTGTCCAGGGGCAGAATTTGTGGTGGCAAGTTGAGGGCTTTAATACCTGTCTCTTCACACTAGTCTCTTGTGAGCCTGGTCTATTTTATCTCTGTCTGGTATACCAAAAAATCTTTACCATGTGTATTTCTTCTGCTCAAATGCTTGCCATTACTCTCTTCCCCTTTATTTCTTTTGTTCTGTGTCTGCCTCTCTGATTTTTGTTACTGTTTACTGTTCTTAAGTGATATTGTTTCCTATTGGTCAGATCTCTTGCTGTGCACTTTTCCAGTCATAATGGTCAAAAGATGAACAGACAGAAGGTTTTAAGTACCCGTACGGAACAGTAAAGACTTATTAAAAAATGTACTGAAATTCATGAAGTATAGTATAGTATATGAGTTACTCTTGAAAGTGGCCACTTTTGCATTCGTTTCATACAAGATAATAAAAAGAAGTATATGAATATTGTATGTATTACTGACTGTAATGATACATCTACGACATGCCCTCACTGCCGATACCAATACTATTCCAATACCATTTCCTTTGTCATTATTATTAATAGTAGTAGTATTATTGTTGAATTTATATGAGGCTGTAATAAACTCCTCTCTTCAGGCAGTATACTGTATGTTGATTATACGATTTGACGGAAACACAGATTATTTTATTTCAAAAATAAACTGGATGTTTTATTTTGTGTCTGTACACGACTTCCTGTCCCACACGATCTGCTCTATGCTGAATTTATGCACCGTGTGCCGACGTCATTTCAGAAGAAGTCATTTCATGATTCAGTGGGCTTCAAAATCAAATGATGAGATAGAAAGGCACTCTTGTCATGTCATGCAGTAGTCATCCTTTTCTCTGTAACATTGCTGCGGTCAGATCACCATATCTTACCGAGATACGGCAGTGCTATTTTCTGATTGGCTGATATGTAGCGGTATGTCATTTTTGATTGGCTGGAGCGTGCCAAGCTCCTGGTTAGCTCTCTGATGGCCACTGCACATAGAGCAGTGTATCATGGTCGGCATTACAAGATAAATTTACATGTGTGAGAAATACCAGGTGTGGCATGTGAGAGTGTGAAAGTGTTAAATTGCGTGTCACAAATTGTGGTGGCTGGATGACTGGGTCAGAGCATCTCCAGAACTTGTGGAATGTTCCTGGTCAGCAGTGGTCAGTGTCTATCAGGTGGTCCAGAGACGGGACAGTGGTGACCCAGAGACAGAATCATGAACGTCCAAGGCGCATTGATGCAGATGTCTAACGTTATGTTTAGTAAAGCTATAGCTAAGCTACATTTGGACAAACATTAAACTTATTTTTTGAATACTTTGATAAACATGGTTGTACATTTACATTGGGATAATAATGGTAAAATGATATTGCCCGCACAGAGTTCACGTTTGGAAAAATATATTGACTTTTAAAGCATTTTTTTAGGCAACAAGGGATCATTTACATGATCCGTCAGTGTGTTAAAACAGTGGATGCACTTGGATACTGCAGCTTCTGATATATGCATGAAGTATAATGAAATAACTGAATTTGTCAACTTATGTCGCTATGTTTTTAAAAGCCATTTTGATGAAGGTTTATTGTCTAGTGCTTGCTTCATTTCTTTGCAAATGCTTGAAAGATGTAAAGGAAAGTACTTGCTGCTTTTCTGGAACTACAGTCCTTTAAAAATAAAAATTAAATTGTGTAAAAGCATGGTGACTTGTTAAAAATAACACTAATGCACTGCAACAATTTACATGCAGAAGACAATGAAGGAAATATGAAGGAAAAGGATTAAATCTTGAAGTGACATTTTCTGGTGTTTTCTTCTTCTTTTGGGACAGCTTGGTCTCCGTTGGCTTCCAAAGAAAAACAAAAGCTCTGAATCATTAATGAAGGGCTGAATTTCCAGGTTATAGGAATACACAAGTGTAAAAAGTTCAAAAATGCCTTTGGCTAAGTCCATGAGTAATTAAACTGACTTTTTTGTGAGTCATTGATAAACAAACATAAAAACAGGCAACATAATATTCCCCTTCCTTTCAAATCGGTTCAAAATTAAATAGCTCATGCAGAGTTATACAGCACGGACAAATGTCATGTTATTAATAACTTCATAGATATAACTAATGCCAAATTAAGCACTGTGACTAAAACAAAAGTGTTACTCTTCTCTCTCATTTCCATTTCCTTATGTTTTACTTTACTCTGAAAATGAGGGTTCAGGATAGTCATACACACAGAGCTCAATAGACTATGTATGCCACTGGCCACAGTTGGATAGGTGACAAGTAACCCTCGAACTTCTTAAGTTACTTCTGAGGTACAACTTTACCCTATTTAACCTTCACTACTTGTCAGCCAAGACATTCCCTATTTTTGTCCCTAGCTCTGTGTTTCACAACAAGCCGGCTCTTTTCCTAAAAGGCTCAGCAGCAACCTGACAGATGTGTTAAAGGAGTGCCGGGTTACTACAATTGAACATGATGCACACTCTGCTCACAGAGGTTGGCTGAGGGAGCGGAACTGAAAAACACAACCAGAGGCAGATATGCTGTAAAGGCTGTGAAATCTACAATAAAAATTCAACAAAATCTATGCTAATATGGCCTACCTACATTGTTCAGCTGACCAAGAAACTGAGGTAAGTCAAAGAAGTGTGCCTAGTGATGAACAACTTTCTTTGTATGGATGGAGTATTCTGACACTGGATGGCCAGACTCAATGCTGAGTATGCTGAGCTACTTTAAAACTCACGAGTAACCTCTTTCACAGTATCATTTGGTTCAAACTTGGAAATAGTGTGGTCTATATAAAAGCCTCTTGGCAATAAAAGCTAACATGATAGATTTTTATTAATTTGCATGAAAAGACATTTTTGCATTTCGACATAAGACATAATTCATTACACAGCCTTATGGGATGGAGATAAACAATTTGATTACAAATGAGCAAGGTCTGTCCGAAAACATGGCCGTCATAAATCAGAACTTGTGATTACCTTCGCAGAAATTGCAACACCACGGTGCTACAGTATAACCATGCATATACCTCTAAGCACTTCAAACTGGTTGGTAATAACCATGGAGTGTCAAAGAGCGAAAACACGTCATCCAGCATTATTAATAACTGTATCCAGACTAGGGGTGCAACGGTTCAACAATCCCATGGTTTGATTTTTTTTGCACACTGGGGAAAAGAAAAATATAACCATTTCCAATGCTCTTCATCTCTCTCTAGTTTGTTTTCAATTCCCTCAACGTCTGTTTTCATAAAGCTCAGGGATTACTTTGTTATTAAGATGCATGTGGGAGGGCATAGCATCATCATAAGTGTTTTTCATCACATAATGCAATCCAATGTCATTAACAAATGAAAATGACTGTAAGCCTTTATCTATGAACACTCCAATAGTTTTGGTTAATTCTAGGTACACTGTATTGCCAAACGTATTCACTCACCCATCCAAATAATCAGAATCAGGTGTTCCAATCACTTCCATGGCCACAGGTGTATAAAATCAAGCACCTAGGCATGCCGACTGCTTTTACAAACATTTGTGAAAGAATGGGTCGCTCTCAGGAGCTCAGTGAATTCCAGCGTGGAACTGTGATAGGATGCCACCTGTGCAACAAATCCATACTGTCTAATGGTTATGGGACTGCAGTTGGCACCAGTGACAAACTTAATTTGGGCCGAGGATCATCCCATGTCTTGAGGGTCAGCCAATTGGACCCTCCGGCTCAGAAGTGGTGAAATTTTTTGGGGAGTACCACTTTTTTTGATCCGTAACCCTCAGGATCTTTTAAGAAGTTTAAAATGACTGTGAGAGGCCTTGCTGATGCAGCTCAACAATTTGACTGCGTTCAAAAAGAGAAAGCTTTTTTGCCTTTGCCATCAGGAGGTCATGACAGTGTGGATACCTGACAGGAAATGACACCGACTTCACATTTTTGCGAAGATATAGGCTTTTAAAGGCTGTGGTCTTAAACTTTTGATCAGCTGATGAACTGCATTTTTCAATTTTTTTCTCACTCATTCCCATTTCTTCTTTTTGCATTTTGAAGCACTACTTAGACCCTGTTTAACTCGTTGAGTGCCATTGATGAGTTGTCGCTGTCACTGTTTATGTTTTGCAGCAGCAGCAGGTCACTGATCGCGGTCTCCTGCAGCCTGTGATATATATATATATATGTATATATATTCTGTGCATCATGAAAGATGACTCAAAATGGCTGAAAACGCTGGCACGAGGCACTTTCTGGTTTAAAAAAGGGCTGGCATTCAATCAGTTAATGAGCATCGGCTATCGGTCAGAAAAACATTTTTGCATCCTCAGTCTGAACGTGCACACCTAAACCACTGATACGCCACAACTGATAACCACAATTTGAGATCAGCATACATGATTTTATAGCAAAAACTTGATGAATAAAAAAAATAACTTAATAAAGTAAAAATAAAAAACAAAAAAATGTGACTGCACACTCACATTATTGTGCATTACACAAGCCATGTTTTTGGAGCTGAGTAGTCAGTGGGACATGAACCATTATACTGCAGCAGTTCATTGCAGTCAGAACACATGCATTTATCACGGATGAAGTCTTTTCCCCCCAGTTTAATGATCAAATGTGCAGCTGTGTGGGAAATAATCCAAGGTGCATAGTGCCATATACTAACTCCTGACGCAGATTCATTTTGGGGGGTAAATAGTTATCATTCCCATTAACCTTCAAGGCAAGATTATTGATGTTCACATTGCAGTCATGGCTGTTGGTGTAAATATTGCACAAATGTTGTAGAACGGCAACTTAAATGACATATTCATTTACATGTATAGTATGGAGTATATGCTTGACACACACTTGCAAATGCACTTTGGATCATGTAAACGGCAAAGGCTAGAGTTGTTTTTTAAGTTGAAAAAGGTACAAGCTGAAAATATGAATTCCTCAGTGTGGCGTCAAGGCTGTGAAAAAGCACTTTGAATCCGAAATCAAGGTTTGAAAGTAAAAAATTCTTTCTACGTGAAAATAAAACCTCTCAATATGTTCCAATCTTTCAATCAAATGTGTAATTTATTTATTCATTCAAAGTTTTCACTCAAATCCCTGCCTTCCACAACTTCGTATTAATGGTTAGAAAAAGGAAAAAACTCCTCTTTAACAATTTTTGGACTTTGACCACCTCTTCATTACTGCCTAAATGTGCAGAATTTTATGTGGTTTGAAATTACTCTGCTGGAATGAGTTTTTTTCCTCTTGAAAAATGAGATAGTCGTAATGAAAATTGTTGTCTATTTGTTACTTTAAACCCACATATCGCTGTGTCCCCAAGTCGAATCTGTTGACAGAGAGTAGACCAACATTAGCATTCCCTCAATGACACAACTGTATTTGAACAGCTCATGGGCCTCATGTATCAAGACTTGCGTGGATTCCATACTGAGAGCTGGCATACGTCGTCAAGATGCTGAAGAAGCTATTTTAAGCATGTTACTTTACACAGTGTGTAGATGATAATCGGGGACGCACACATGCAAACCATGAGTCAGGGGGAAGATTGACCACTCAATATTTGCACCATGCCCATCTGCAGCCTGTTCCCAACCACGCTGTTTATTAGAATGTATGAATCGTTTGTTGTGCCAGACCACCTCGCAACAATTTTAGTCAGATGCATTGGCTTGATGGAGTGAAAATGTTTGCGGTTAATATAAACATATTCATCCTGAGATGGTGCTTTTATTACAACATGAGAGTAGTCGATCATTGTGATCAGGGAATCCAGCTGCAAATTATGCTTTAATGTTGACCTTTTCAGCTGCATGTTATGGGAATTTTATAGACCGAGCTGACATGCAGAGGATCCCGTCCAGAACAGGTGGCATTGCCCGGTTCAGGGACGACTGGGTCGACTGGTTTACTCCAGATTGGTCGGCCAACTCCTGTGGCCAAGAAGCCCAGTGTGGTCAGCACATGTGTGGGCTCTGGCAGCGCCTGGCTCCTCCTGTGGTGCTCCAAGGCCGGTCGTAGCTCAGCGCGCAGCTGTTAACAAACCAGTGACAGTTTCCCAGCATCCCCTCTAAGTGCCGCCAATGGCCCAAAAGCATCAGAACCTGGTGTACACCACTGATGAAGTTGGCCTGGAGCAGCGCCAGTTTCCACACTCATTTCACTGATGAACGTAAGCGTGGATGCTGGCATACGCTACTTTGATACATGAGGCCCCAGGTGTCCTGACAGTGAGGGCCACAAAATAATAATAATGAAATAAAAAAAAGACATAGGTCTGTCTGGCAAACACAAAGTGGATCTGGGCTCCAACTTTCTCATCCGAACAATGTAACATAATCAATTTTGTGCAAATGCAGATTGTTGGAGGGCTTCAAATTCCAAATGTTGTATCAGAATCGCTTTGTGTTTCATTTCAATGGACATGCACAGAAATACAATGACACAACTAAAACAAGGACAACAAAGCTGAACAAAAATTTAACCAAAAAAATATACAGAAATTATGTTGCAAAATACTCTGAATACTTTACTAATATAAAATAAAAAAAAATAATAATAAGTACAGAGACGAGCACAGGAGTGTGCGAAGTAGAATAAAGAACAACACATCTCTTATTTGGAAATTATTTGGCTACAAGACAGAGATGACGTTGCAAGCACAGATGCTATGCAAGTCATGCCAAACACTTGTGTGACCCACCAGAGGAAACACGTGTAACTCCTTATGAGAAAACATTAAAGCACGGCTCTCACTTGACAGCTTTGTTGAAAAGGGTCCAGCTGTGGCCTGGGCGTTCCCGTCATGACACAAGAACGACTATTGGGCGTTCCTGGTAGGTTTCATCGACCAATCGCTGCTATCCCCTTACCATGTCCTTATTTCCTAACCTTAATGCCCGTTTGTGGCTGGAAAAAAAAGGGGGCATTCCAGTCAACAAAAATGGGAACCCCCTCAAGCACAAGAACTCGCCTTTGTGGCTGGTCTATGCTTGTAGTGAACACTGTATACTTAAGTATTTGCTCATTTATTGCAAGTAATAGCATCATTGCAGTATTTAACAATGTTATTGCCAATTGCATGTTTTCCTAATGTTGTGTAGCCCTAACAGGGATGGAAAAGGGATTAATAAAGTTTTAGAGAAAAGGTCCCATCCTCATTAACTTGCATATCCATGAAAAGTGCTGGTCTTCTCCCTCTCAAAGATGTCATCAGCACCTGCTCCAGAACTTCATTTCCATCCAATTGAAAGAGCTTTATTTTGGTAACTAAATATTCTGCCACCCCGAGCATTTAGGCAAATAATTTGCCTCAAAATTACTATTCAAAGTATAAGAAAGTATATGAAAAACACATTATACCCCAAACGCACACTTTTCTATTGACTCTTGCACTTGAAAAATGTTTTGTAGCAGATCAGCTAAATCTGAGATGGTCTGATCGTCTAGCAACAGGCTATCGTTTCCAACAATAATCAGGTCTTGCTTTCCATGTTGTACACATTTCAACAGACAGACACATCCCTCCCTATAACAACAACACTGAGAACATTTTTTCCAATGGCGTAAACATATAATCTGCACATAGACCGTTTAAAAACACTGGACGGAGCTAGCAACTGCTATGTTATCAGCTAACTCTAGCACCAGCAAGCTAGCTTGGTTGGTGACGAGCCTCCATAATTCATGTGAACTATAATATAAACTGGAATGCTAATTGTAGCTCACAACATCACATTACTTACCAGTAAACGGTGCCAGTGACTCCTCAGATGAAGGAAACATGAATTCAGACCAGCAGAAGCCTGTCAGTCACACAGTAGCCATGCCCCAAGGTATTTCCTGCTTTAAGTTTTTTTTTCACCATATATTTGACCATAATTCAGTAAACGGACATCATGTTGTATCATAAGATGCTTTAATCGAATCATTCAGACCATAAACTCATTTTTACACACCAGGGAAGAAAAAGGGTTGTTTTCCCATAGACTTCAATACAAATGGACTTCTTGTAGAAATGTAATTTCTTGTAGAAATGTAATTTCCCTCATTGAGGGATTAATAAAGGAATTCTTCTTCTTCTTCTTCATTCTTCTTCTTCTTTTGAACCCATCAGTCTCACCCTGCTGGCTGTTGGAGAGAATGCAAGTTTAATTCACATATGGGTAGAGCTGTGCAATATTACGATATATATCATAGTGCAACACATTTCTACTGTGGGCTATAAGCCTCTGTTGTAATTTTAACATGTAGGCTACCTGGTTAGCTCTGTTCCTTTACTAAGTTTAACGTTACTCCACTGGTGGTTTAGATACGTTGTGTAAAGCACAACTCAAAGTCGGAATGACCGTTGAATAATCTCAATTTATCATGCACGTTCAAAACGTTCATTGTAGGAAGCAGAGACATAATGGTATGAAAGCTACTGTAACTGCAGCAACGCTACTGCTTTGTGATAGCATTTTTACGTCACTCACAAGAACTTGTTTGCGGCAGTTGTAGCTTGGGAGTAAACCGAGGCAAAGCAGCTTGGAGGAGATGGAGGAAAGCGCAATGGAAAGCAAAAATACAGTTACCAGTAACATTACATCAGAAAAAAATACTATATCTGGATATATGTCTTCATCGGAATATAAAATTAGCTATATTAAGATATTCAATTTTGTCCATATCACACAGCTCTAGGTACTGTATGGGCTTCACTGAACGGACCCTGTGTTGCCCACTGATTCTGCACATCTTAATACAAAATGTGTGAGAAGAAGTATGAATAAAGTTGACATGTTCAAAACATCTGTGCTTACTGATTTCACTCGATGTACAACAATAATAATAATAATAATAATAATAATAATAATAATAATTGTAGGAGGAAAGTGCTACTGTAGCTTGTGTACAACATGGGATGCAAATTAATCCTCACTTGCTGGAAAAATAATAGTGCCATAATTCTTTCCATCTTGTTGTTCCCATAGAAACATCATGGTCAGGAGACTTTAATATGATGAAGTGGGATGTGCAACGGTCCACATAACCTCATTCACATTTTTAACCATTTATTTACAACCATTTCCTGATAAAATCTGTTATCTTCTCTCCAAGAGAAAAGAAAATGTCAATTAAACTTAATCTGGATGTAAAAAAATAAATACTTGTTTGTAAACACGAGGGATGCTGCAAATTGGGGCCCTAAGCAAAATTTTATTAGGAGGTCCTATTCAATGCTGTACGCATTCAATGCGCGTCTCTCGGTAACACGTATGCACATCCATTGCACATATGCACAAATGCATCGCCTCGTGCAAAATGTGGCCCCTAATGAAGGATGAGGCCCTACGCAGAGTGTGTGTGCTGCATTTAAGGAGGGGCGACACTGATGCTGCACAACAAATGACATCAGTGGTCTCATATGGGAGTACTGAGGGTATGTAGTATGAAAAGCTAGAAAAAGGTAAGGCACACACACGGTGCATGCTGGTGCTGTTCTAACTGTATGTTACATTACACCTTTACACAATCATTACCATTATCATTAGTTTTTTTCCTGAGATATTTGGTGTAGTTCAGGATTTGTAGGCAAAGCAGTAATTGCAGAACCATTACCAAGCTTAGCAAAAGTTGGGAATACTGACATCGACTTGTGTCCAACTGATGTACATAAACTTGTAAAAGTAATCACGTCTTTTTATACAACACCACAAGATTTCAGCAGGAACACAGAAGGCATTTTGCTTTTAATTAAGTCCTTTGAAGGTTAATTTGATCACACCCCTTGCAAGCATTCACCCAACAAAGAGAAGCAAGGACTTCGATCTGGATCCTGAATCTTTAAAAAGCTTACATTCATTTGCACTCAAATGCCAATATGCATTAATAGCAGTCTTCCACTAGTATGTAACCTTAGATCTAACCAGTGCCTGTATACTGTTCTTGAGCAAACCATCTGATTCTTTAACTCCAGAGTATTTTGGAGTATGGGATTTGAAGACAAGAGCAACAATTGCATTATTTTATTTGAAAACAATTTAATATTATGACTAATAAAGGTGCAGTAGAGTATAGAGGAAACTGCACAATATATCCAACATAATATCACGTCAAAGCGCCTGATTATTGTATTATAGAATAAAAAATATCAGTGTCACATTTGGCCTCGCTGAGGGTAAAATATTTCAAGCATGTATGAAGGTGTAGTAACAATAGGGGGGGCAACGAAACCACTTCGGTTTAGGAAAAAAATGCCATGGTTATGTACGTATTTCAAGTAAAATATGTATGGAAATACTGTAACATCACACTGTGGAAACGTGACAAACATCATGAACATAACTTACAAAAGGTGGCTGAAAATCATACCTTTGTTGTACCTGTGTTCTACATGTACTTCTTGACCTTGAAGTCAATGCAGACTACACAGTGAAAAAATACTAAAATCCACTTCTGCATTGCACTTTATCGTGTCATTCACACTTCTTATTGCGCAACCACGTTGCCTTTGCTTAATGCAGTTCAATTACACAGCTATACAACTATTAACAATTACAAACTTGGTCCCTTACTCACACACAATCACAGATGCTATTTTTATCTTCAATACCATATAGAGTTATTTTCACCAAGCATACTGCTTGGTTCCAATCTGTGCAAAATGCAGATTTAAAGATGCTATTATTCAGATTGAAGGTCTGTCAAGATCCGTAAGAGTTGTCGTTTCAACTTGAAACAATCCTCTGAACATAATACTGTGGAGCTGGAAAAAGTATTGAGTTGTTTATTTTTTCCTGTTTTGACGTCAATCAGCAAATTCTCTGTGTTTTTTCCAGTACAGTCATAAATCATTGTTGTCAGACTGATTAGGCAACCTCAATCTGACTACCATGATGCAAACCACTGAGTCTATAGCAAAGTTATAATTTACCAAACATACCAAGCTTTTCTGGTGTGGATGGATTATAGATTGTGGTTTGTCCTATTATCAGATTGCTCTTTGTTTACTCACCATGATCATTTTCAAAAACAATATTTGGCGGGAATGCTTTAAAAATATGTTCAACATGAACTTTTACATTTTTATGTTAAACATTTCACAATCCTTCTTACTGTACACTTAGTAGTTTGAGCTACAGTGTAAACTGAGCAGCATTACATTTTAATTACATTCATAAAAACATGTAAGCCATTTAAATTAGCTGGATATTAACATAATGTGTAGGAGAAAGGTCTGTGGTGAGTGTCTCATTTCCTTTGACAGGGGTGTTTTAGTGTAGGCAACAGTGGCCAAGAACTTAACACGGACCCGCTCGCCTAAGCCTCTATGATGTTTTTCTGCATAGTTTTCTGGACGAGTTCTACCATAGGGATGCGTTCAGGGACCACAGCAAACTTTGGCAACACTGTCGCTCTCGAGTGACTATGTTCTCTGGCCAACCTGTACTTAACCCACTTTTTCCTCAGGCACTAGGATAATTTTGCTGCAGTTCCTTTGCTTCTTTTTCTTTTATCCTGCTGTGGTAAGCAAGGAGGAAATGTAATTTTACTGCTAGCTTTTTCTGGTCATGTTTGGCATATGGAATGTTGAATAAAGTCCCTCACTCTCTGATGTGCCTTTCTAAATACTACCTACGACAACTGAAAATGTTCTTCAACTAACACCTTGTCTACACCGGATGCTTATCAAAAGCAACCCATCAGCACCACCTCAGCAGCAGCTGCGCTCTACTGTCAGTGTCTATGCTGTGTCACTTCAATCACAGTATTGATGTGCATGCAGAAACGAGCCACACCCTGAGACACAATCAATGTAGCTACATGTGCAAGTGAAAAGACAAAAATGACTACAAGATAGGACAAAAATACAAAGTTGCATGTCCGCCTGTCATGTCTTGTTTTGATTACTATCAAAACCCTTAACATTTTTACAATTAGAATGACATAAAATGAAGAAAAACAGAAAATCCTTGAAAAGCTTCATAGTTTATGATTAAAAATTGCTGATATTTTCCTTTTTAAGCATTGCAAAATAGCTGCAGTAGAACATCCATTTAAATATTGCTTACAGTAACTTAATCTTTTTTGCCCATTTTGTCTTAGGCAGGCTGTGGAGTTAAAGACACAGCTCTGTCCAATGGGACGCTGGAGGACAGTATAGGGCACAGGTGCTTCCCTCTTCCTTAGATCAATAACAAGCTCCTTAGCCACAGGTGCTCTCCAGGGAGACTTGGAGCCCTCAATTCTCAGCACTCAGCTGAGCCAGCCATTCAAGCCTGACCGATGCACACATCCTTCAGCCCTCTGAGGAGATGGAACATACAGGTACGCAAGATATACACAGAACCTTTTGTCCAAATGGGGACATGCATGCATGCACACTTCACATTCAAAATCTCGCCCTCTTTCTCTCACACACATACTGTACATAGTTGCTCATAAAATGGTATCAATAATATTTGATATTCATATTGTGGCTTATGTTTGCCATGATGTTGAGCATCTTAATAGCAGTGTGATGAAAAAAAAAATGTATCATACATCCAGAAGAATGTTTACTATTTTTGTGTTTAACCATATATGTTTTGGGAATTTTGGTAAATTTAGGCATTATTATCATGTATAATTACAATATTAAATGTCATACCAAAATTAAATTGATTTTAAATTTACTTGTGATTTTATGACATACTGCTTATATACTCTGCTCACATACTGGAAACGTGTTTGGCAGAAATATAAATGCTGTGCACAATGAGCCTTCTGCTAGATACAATATTCAGTATTCAACCTGCACAAATGGGCCATTCAACACAATTCAATTCATACAGTGAAATACAATTTGCAACAGCAGTACTTTGCAAAATCAACGGGGCTGACCTAAAATGTCAAATTAAATGCATTAAATCCATCTTTATAATATGATCAGTCGTGTTTTTCTTGAAACTCCATGTACATCACAATTCACTTGACCTTCATCTAACATCATGTTTACTAACCTAACCGGACCTCCCTCCACAGACTGGCAATGAACATCATGAGTGCCTACTGTGCCACCTTGCTATGGCTGTATAATTTTTTCAAAACTAGATATACACCCATCAAGCATAACATTATGACCACTGACAGGTGAATTAAAGAACAATGATTATCTTTTCATCATGGCACCTGGGATATCAAAGGCAACACATTTTGCCCTCAAAGTTGCGTTAGTTGTGTTTCCTAAGGATTTGATAAAGTTCAAGCCAAGCAGTCATAGGTCAAGGATTGGGTTGGTGCATCAAGCAGCTCTTGTGGGCTGTTCCCAGTCTGAAGTGGCCAGTTTCTATCAAAAGTAGGACTGGATATTGTTCAAAATGATTTTAATAAGATACTTTTGTGTAATTTGGACTTTAATCTTGGTCATAATTAGTTTGGGCTCTATCATGGTAGAAAAACTAGAAAATGGTCTGATGGCCGTTACCACTTCCTCTTTAGGACCTTGTGGAGTCAGAGATTGCTTTGTGATTTGTTCATGGAAGGCTCAGATCAATGTAACCACAAAGCTGAGTGCTTCCAGCGCCTCCTAGCCTTACAGACATACAGCAAAACATGTAACTACTTTAGTGATGCGCGATATGAAAACTTTCAACTGATACTGATAACTGATAGGGCTGAACGATTTATCATTTTCTGATCGAAAACGCAATTTCAAACATTGTGATTATGTGTGAGCTGCATTTTTTGCAGCACTCCTGACTAACCCAGGAGCTACTGTGTAAACTATTTTACACATACATGCCATCTCCCTACCAACCTGCCAAGCTCACCATTCAGAAGCAGCTTTTCACTTGTGGACAGGTGGAACTGCATATCTGCAGACTAGTCAGGGTACCCACTGTGATGCTTTCTGGGTTTTGGTTATTTTTCATTTAATGCATTAGTATATATATATACTGTATATATATATATATATATATATATATATATATATATATATATATATATATATATATATATATATACATATACATATATATATGTATATGTATATATATATATATATATATATATATATATATATATATATATACAGTATATGCAATTTGTAAATGTTTTATGTTAATGATACAATGGTGTACAACTGGAGGATACTAAAAGACTACTAATATTATAGAAGTCCTAACATACGTGCATATTCTCCAAGGAGTTCCCTGCAAACTAGCCTACAAATTCATTCACCAGCGTTTAAGAAAACTATTGAAAAGTATGGATTGGAAAAATTTTAAGTATTCATTTAAATTCTGTATCTCAGATTCATGCTTTCACTCACTCAGTAATATATTGCTGTCAACCATGTAGTCGAGTTTTCTGTGAAAAAATTCAGCATGGGGTTAGGCAATATAGCATGCAGCTGGCAGATTTGACAACCTCTGGCTTTTCAAGAAATTCATGAGCTACAGAAGATGGGATGGAAATGACCTCTGTGCACAAGTCAGGTAGGGTTACACTGCACATGAACAGCTTCAAATCACAACTCAGGTCCTGTAGAAATACCAAGAGGAAAGTTGAAGAAAACAGTGTGAGAAAGGAGAGAGTGGGGTAAATGCAGAGGGCAGGTGGAGGCTGCTGACTTTCATTATCTCCAATAAATTGCAACATTGGCTGGTACATATTTGGTGTTTTTCACAATGTCAGGAATTATGAAGCACACTTAAAATTGTTCCCATAAAATGGGGCATGTATGTTTCCAGAACAAATAAATAGTTTATGCACACTATAAAAGATGAAAAAGACATGTACTTTTGGAGCTCTTTTGAAACAAACCATACAATACAATACATATGTGAGCACCTACTGAGCCAGGATGACACTGTATAGAAAAGATGTCACACTGATTCAATACCAGCAAAAACCTTCTGCACAAGCGGTACTTTGTTGTCTACATCATTTATATTCTAAGGTTGTTCACCCAAAGCAATATCATGTCCCCATAAAGAAAAGTACAAAACAAATGCTAACATGTACAACATTACATTGCATTTGTGTACAGACATAAAACAAATATGAGGTGGGGCTTACAAAACTTAAGGTCCACTGTTTGAACTCTTTGTCAAAGTTGGTTTTAAAAGCGTACATATCATTGCGAGAAGATTATTTATTGAAGATTAATGAAAGCACACGAAAAGTTCTAGAGTCTACAAGGAACTGGATGGCCCAAATTTGATGTGGAAGACCTTTACAAAGCCCTGACCTTAACCCCATCCAACTTTGGGATGAACAAGAACAACGAATTTAAAAAACACTATCGCCCACCGTCCCTGACTTCAATAGGGCTATTATTGTTAGGAAAGGTTAGGTCTTTTTGCCACACGTTCAAGGCCTTTCCTGAAACATGGAGGCTGTCAGAACATGCCCCTGAACAAACATATCCAAGATGTTCAGCAAGCACAAATGGAAGTCCACATATTTGCATCCATACAAGTAAACATGACTTGCCACTTGACAAGTGATCCTTGTTCAGGGTTATCTTGTCAACATCTAAATCATATAAAGCTATACAGTGGCATGACAAGAAAGCTTGCAACATTCAGATCAGACAGTTTGTGCCTTATTGTCTTTCTTTCATTAACAATGTGCAATATATTGCCATCTGTACTATGTGCATGAGTTTGTAATGCACTGGTCTGAATTTACTTTCTTCCATTGGTCCCAGTGCACGATCTGATCTATCACCAAGTAATTAACAGTCCTGGACCACTAACCCTACTCCTTACCCTAACTGTAAAATTTAGACATTTGTCCATGACTGTTAAGTATTTGGTGATATCAGATCATCCTGTCCCAGTAATAAATCACACCAAACACAAGTTGCACTAACACTTCTGTTTCTTATTCAGACATTTATATGTTGTTTACTTATCTATATTAGTTATAGCCCCGCACATATTTTTATGGTACAATGTTAAATTATTTTCCATTGTTATCAATTTATATTGACATGCTTTCCTATTTATTTCACTCAGTACATATGTTTACTAATTGTATGTCATTAGTTCTCATTTTGATGTAGGCCTTCATTGCAATGTTGCTTTATCCACTTTGCTGCTGTCACACTAATTTTCCCTGTTCATGGGATGGATTATCTCCATATATATGGAACCCTTCCCAATGTTTGAAACACAGTCACAGATCACTCAGAGACATTGCCGGCCAACACAGAAATGTTTGACTTCCTTTACACTTGATCAAGTGCTACTAATAACATTAATGAATAGCTGAAGAACATGGATGGACAGTAACATTGGTTGGAAGCAACCTGCTGTCAAACATTAGAAAAAACAAAAGATGACCATTCACACCTTTGTTGAAATAATTCATACTGCTACAGGTCACACATCTATTTTTAGATGGTGAAACAAGGACAGGAGTCAAAGAGGAAAATTGGGGCTGTAATACCCTTTCAGCCGTAGTTGGCATTACTGTCCTGTCCTCCACGCAGTGACCTTTCAAAGTACAAAAAAATGTAGTCTTAAGTTTCTTCAAAGTAAGGTATTAACTTATTGCGTGCCATTGACGTATTTATAGATCATTTAAAATCTAACGCTTGAGTGCCATTGATGTATTAATATATCAAAGAGTTTTTTCAGCAGGGGGTCACCAATCACGCAGCCTGTGAATAATGTGAGGGCTTCTGGGAGATTTAGTCGGACCATAAAGAGACGGTATACACCACAGAGATCAAAGCAGGAAGTGGGGACGATCACGATTAGAGAGCAAAACGGACAGATTCTGGATAAAAAGTGGCGTTTTTGGTGAAATTGGCCTCTAACTCTGATAAAATGGAATGAATGATGGAACAAAATAAAAAAAAATTGTTTTGTTCATGATGAAATACTGGGTCTCTTCTTTCATTTCATTCATATCCCCACTTGGAATTATGATGGCTATACTTACAGAGGAGCTGCTTTGTGAATCTGCATGGCACATGTCGTTCACATCTTCCAGTTTACAGTTGGAACTGAGGGTGAGGCACACTTCAGAGTCAAATACAAGAATAAATCAAATCTGGCTTAACTCCCGGTCCAGTACTGCATAAGCAACAGCAACTTCCCTGACAGTGGTGACAGTTTTTTGTGCCAGGCACCTGGAGTTCGTCACTCAGTTTTCAGACATCTCCACCTGCAGCACTTTCACCTTGAGGGTAGAATGAACATTAAAGTTATGTTTTCAGACCCTCTCCACCAAAACAGCAACATTTTCCGGCTGCTGTCTTCGAGCAGTATCCATTGCCCAAGAGGCAGCATGACGACAGAGTAGGGCTGCATATATAGATGGAGTGCTACTGCCCTAGATGCCTGCCTCCTATGCCAGTGACTGAGAGGGGAAAACACAAAGAAATAAAGCAAAGTTAGTGGTCACGACGGCTGAAGGAAGCAGAATAAATACGGAAAACATGAACCACAAAACACAACTAAAAAGAACAGCAAAGGAAACATTACTGATCTCTTTATCAACCGACAACCACGAAGATCTACTCAAAGATTTCCAAAATGCAGATATTAGGAAAAGCAAAACTGCTGCTAAAAACATCTGAGGGATCTGGCATGGTTCATCCCCATGACAAAACTTGGAAAGGACTCAGTCAGACATCATTCTCGCTTGAGCTGGGCAGCCACAGAGCTCCAGCATGTGTCTTTAGCGTCAATTAAAGGCGTTAATTTTTAAAGATTCCATGATTCTACAAAAGTGTTTGTACTTACTGTATATTTGTTTGAATAAATAAACAGAGGGTTTGCAATCCCAAGGGGTTAAAAAAACACTTCTTAGATATTATAGCATGGCAGTATTTTATCAAGTAACAATTCATGTGTCAGGGCTCTACATTAACTTTTTTAGGCACTTGCTGGGCAAGTTAATCTGAAATCCATCCATGCATCCATTCATTTTCTACCGCTTATCCTCATAGGGTCACGGGGGGCTGGAGCCTATCCCAGCTGTCCTAGGGCGGAAGGCAGGGTATACCCTGGACAAGTCGCCACCTCATCACAGGGCATAATCTGAAATCTACTTGCCAAAACAAATGAACATTTCACTTGCCATCTATTCTGTGACGGTCCGAAGAACATATAAACATACTGCATTCCTTGGTGTTTGCAGCAAATTGTTGTTTAAGCTATGAAAATGCATCCTCTTAATCATAGTCCACGCAAAAGCCTGATGTGAAAGTTAGGCCTGTTACGATAACAAATTTTGCTGTTACTGATAAACAATATCATTGTCAACATTATGATGAAGATGGACTCTCTCTTTTAGCAAAAAAATGCACTTGAATAAAACATCACAAACAAAACAATAAAATAGATGTCTCTGAAAAAAAAAACAATTATTTTTTTTCCCCAGCTGGGAAAACGGGACTGGATGGTTGTGTTGTGTGTTTCAGGTTCATGTGCAAGTTGGTTGTTTTGGCTTTTTTCGTTGCCACTACTTTTGAACAAATATGACATATTGACTTGTCAGCATTAACAGGCTCACCTCGCTCATTCGGTTTAAATCTGAAATGCACCCACCCTGGGGCTGTGGCATTCGGCTTTGAACACATCACTAATTTCTCCTCATTACCTAGCTCTCTACTCCTCACGAAGCTCACCTGCTACAGCTGCACTTTGTGTGTCTGTTAGCAGCCCTGTCTCCACCCACTGAGACAAAGAGACTGGGTGACTGACAGGAGACTGGATGACTGACAGTGTGAGTGAAACCTCTTGTCGTCCAGCCTGTTTGGTAGAGAAAGACGAAGAAAACACATATGTGCATGGCGATATATCGAGGCTGGCAAAATGATTGAATTTGTTTCAGTTATCGTGAGATTAAATTATTTATTGATTATTGTGACCGGCCTAGTGAGAGTCACTAATACAATAAACAACCTCATTGTTAGGAAAATGAAAGTGCTCCAAGGTGTAAACTTGCCCGACACTTGCCAATGGCAACTAGACAACTGTTAACTCTTTGAGTGCCATTGACGTAACATCGTGTTGCTGATCACGGTCTGCAGCAGCCTGTGAGTAATTTCTGGGTTTCTGTGATTTGTAGTCAAAGAGTTAATATGTACCACAGAGATCAAAGCAGGAGGTGGAGAAGATCGCATTTAGAGAGCAAAACAGACGGATTCTGGACAAGAAGTGATGATTTTGGTGAAAGTGCCCTCTACTCTCCTTCAAATAAAACAACAACTGAACAAGATAAAAACAAACATTTTTTTTCATGATGAAATAGCACGTCTTCTTTCATTTGAGCTTCTCTGTGTTCTCAGAGACATGGTACAAAATATGCTGCAGGTTTTTGAAATATGACTGAAAAATGAGCAAAAACGCTGGCACAAGGCACTTTGGATTTTAAACAACTCTAAGAGTTAATGTCGAGCTCTGTGTCTGCTTTGTCGGCAAGGTAGTTATTACAGGAGTATATTACAACTAAAAAATCCCTGTTTGAGGTCTCAGGTCCTTTAAAGCCACCCACCCTCATTAAAATCCCCCACATCCCCATCCCCACTAATGACAACTTTCCATCTTCCATGGCCTGAATTTTAACTCCATTATTATATATTCTATAAAATATTAGGATTTACTGATCTTCCCATGAGTAGGTTGTCTGGATCAGTTACAAAAGTTCAGAGTCTACATTTTACCAGATTCACTCACTAATTTCATTCATGAAAGGGAGGAGACAGGATTTTATTGATTTTTGAACTTTGAGCTTCGTGAGACCTGTGTTATGCAAAAGAGGTTCACAACAATACGAGAAAGGTGGTATACTGGTGGAATTGATTTTTTAATGATTACAGGTTAATGACTTGCATGCAGAGCTTTCTGTGTTAGCAGCTCCAGTTTCCCCCAAATTAAGCCCCAACACCTTTAGCAGGGCTGTTTTTTGTTCTCAATGTCAAGTTATTTTTAAGGAGAAATTCTGAAATTAAACAGGAAAATGTGGTGCTGACTGCACTCGCTCCCCATCCCAGAAGACTCTCTTCATGAGGAAAATGTAGTGTGGTAGTTTAAACGATTCGAAACGATCAAACCTACTCCTGAGCTCTGGCTGCTGCAGTACAGGCAGACCTGTTAGGCTCTCCTTCAGCACTTTCACAACTCAGCATGAATCCACTCCGCAAAAAAGCGTATAATGAACTTTCAACACTTTCAAAGGTGCTCTTCAAAGGATTCTCCAAGCTGGATCGAGAGGGAGAGCCATCTACTAAAAACCCGGCCACTGTGCAAACCCAGAAAGGTGTATTGTAGGCCTATTCATTGCTTGCAGACTGTTTTTAAGAGAGTATAATAGGATTTAAAGTCCAGCACATAGACTAGTGCAGTAAAAAACAAGAAACCTGTGATTGCAGCCTTGACAAGGTGATGAACGTTTTTTTTTTTGTTTTTTTTTAATTCTCTATTTTAAGCTGCTCGTTTGTATGGAGGCTTGTGTGTCAGGGTTAATACAGAGATGTACAGTATGATGTGTACATACACACACACACACACACACACACACATCTTCTTCTCTTTCTGTTCTTTCTAGTTCTTTCTCCGCTTCACCATTTTGAACTGTTGTGAAGAATCCAAACTGAAAAAATTTCCAAGAATAATAATTTGTCAAGAATAACATACAACAACTTTGTTTCCTTTTCAGGAGTGCAACTACATAACTTTAATTTGGCAACTCAGTCTTTTTTGTAAAACAGTAAATATGAAAATTCATGGACATAATAATTATTATGTTAATAAATATGTTTTGCACTAAAGATATAATTGTGATTAAAGAGCTTGCACACACTGGTTGATCAACCATTACAGAAACATATAAATCATATTTGGTATGTACAGTATACACACCATATAGACATATGTACAGGGCAAAATTCATCACAAGTAGCTTCCAATTTACATCATCAAATTGTAACAGCCAAGGTTAAAACTATAAACCAGCACATAACAAAGCTACAATAACCAAAATAAGCCACCAAGTTCTGAACAGACACATTATAGAGATGAGACTGATACGATGATACCAATGTATCAGGCTCCCATATGGCTCAAGACACTTGACTAAGGTCACAGATTCACATACCAATCCATAGGAGTATGAAATAAAAGGTTGGAGAACGCTACTCCATCCATGTTACGGCAGCAATTAATTTATTTTCCGACATGAGTGTTTCCAGCTTTGAAATTGAGAGGATGCTTCAGGCCCAGAACAGGATATAAACATGATAAACAACCAATTACTATCTTTAGTATTTTCAACATGTATGCTAACCCCACCACATATTGAGCAAGAGCCATTATGCAATTTGAACGGGTCAAATGAATTCATACTCAAATTGACACCAACGGGCAATTTGACTGCAATCTTCTAGTTCTCCAAACCTGCATGCCTTCAGACTGTGGGAGGAAAGCAAAGCCCTGAGAGGAAACCCACACATACATGGGAATAACATGCAGAAACCTCAAAGAACAGTTCCAGCCCACACATCACATACAAACGTTTGCCTTTGAGATCTTATAGAAAATAAAGCCAAGTGATGCAGTGCTGGTTGGATTTGATTTCACAATATTTCATTTGCAGGCTTGGATGTCAGCTAATGTCAGCTCACTACCGGCACATGAAAGCACCACATCAAAACAGTGTTGGACACACAAAGGGGACTCCTTTGTCGACTGGGGCTTGGCTTAAACTTTGACTGATATAAATTGGTAACACTTGATTGTGGAGTACAAGATATGTATGAAACTGACAAATCCAACCTGGATACTTATCATAATTAATTTTATGATACATTAACTTGGCTTAAAATGGGACTTGTGTTCAGAATCCAAAATAAAAACAAGCATCATAATGCAAATTCCTTATGTATTTTTTCAACAAATAAATAACCCATCTGCAGCGCACAATGACTCTGAATGTCTCTGAATACATTTCAGGCAGTTCCAAGTAGAGTAACCATTGCTTTTTCAAAATGTGCTGTTTTTTTTAACTGTTGAAGGTCTTTAACTCTTTAAGTGCCAAAGACATATATGTACGTCTTTTAAAATACAATGCTTGAGTGCCATAAACATATATATACATCTTTCCTTTTTTTGGCAGGGACTCACACAGCCTGTGAGTGACTTTTGTGATTTGTAGTCGGGACATAAAGAGACGGTATATGCCACAGAGATCAAAGCAGGAAGTGGAGACGATTGCGATTACAGAGCGATACAAACAGAATCTGGACAAAAAGTGATGATTTTGGTGAAACTGGCCTCTACTCTACCTCTGATAAAACAAGAATGGAACAAAGTAAAAACAAATGTTTTTTTCATGATGAAATAGAGTCTCTCCTTTCATTTGAGCTATTCAGTGTTTTCAGAGTCATCGTACAAAATATTCTGTGCATCATGAAAGATGACTAAAAATGGCCAAAAACTCCAGCACCAGGCACTTTCATTTAAAAAAAAAAAAAAAAAGGGCTGGCACTCAGTGAGTTAATCAACACATTCGGTGCAGATATACAGTATTCCTTTCTTTCTGTTTGCTCATGCAAAATGAAACGTGATTAATATAGGTTAAAAATTAACGATATTTAACTATGATTAATTGAAATTAATCCACAAAAACCTGTGATAAATCAGATTAAAGATGTTAATCTTTTGACTGCCCTAATATATATATATATATATATATATATATATATATATATATATATATATATATATATATAGTCATATACATATATACACAAATATATATGTATATAGATAAAGTTACACTGGTTTCACACTGAACACACAAGGCCCAGGTACCCCAAGAGAAACCAGGCACAGCGTGCTGCACTTTGCGCATTCAGTGTGAAACCAGCTTTAGAAAGATAGCGGCAGATTTGAACTTCCTGGATCAATACTTCAAATACAGTATGATCTAAAGATGCAAACGGTGCATTTCTGCTATGTTGGTGAAGCACATGATGAGCTACAACCATATATTTATATTAAATAATGCATCCCTGGTGCTCCACAGAAAACATTGCTCCTAATGAGCACCGGCCGAGACAGCGCCGGGACTGTCTACAAAGTGCAACACCAGAACAAAAAAAACAAAAAGCATTCCCATTATACTGTATATGCCATAGCATCACCACATTCAGCTCAGACACATCTCACCTCATGTTGCTGATACTATAACACTGGTTTTCACTAAAAAATTATGTATTTTTTTATGAATTGTTTAAGAGGTAGAGTTAAATAAACTCTGTTTAATAAAAGAGACAGTGTTAAAAGACTGTTTGTCCCGTCATATATTTTGTCATTGTACTTTTGCTTAAAGTAATAAGAAAATATTGTCTCATGTCATTTTTATGAACCCACTATAGTGTATTGTCACACTCCTAGTACATACATACAGTATGTATATACACGTCAAAAATCTCAGTGTTTCTCAAAGTCAGAAAAGAGCTTCAAATATATTTTGTCCATATGCAAAAACTCCAGTTTACTATCAAAGAGCAGTAAAACCAAAACCAAGAATTATTTACATTTAAGAAACTGGAATCCGAGACTTTTTCTTCAACTCAATTCATCAAGATCAATATTGTCACTTACTGAATATTTTAGCTGTAATTACCATCAAGAACTCTTTTTACTTTTAGTTGCAGGACTTTTAACTTATCCACGTCATGCATTTCCGTACACAAAGTTGCATGTAAGCACTGTGTTTCCCTTCTCCCTGTCATTCCAGCTTCTGCATCTATCTGTCAATGTTCACATCAAAGCAACCCTGATGGGCTTCAAAATCTATCCTCATAACAACAGGAGATGTTGGCTTATTAAAAAATAATATGGCCTGTTTTATGAGGCAGAAAATGTCTGGAGAAACATCTGTGAAACAAGTTGTGTATTAAATATGTAGGAGCTACATTCAAAATTCCTTTTTGCATGGGATGGCAGAGCTATAAAGAGAATCCAGAGTGCGGGCCCCCAAGCTCATTCAAGTCCCGCCATTCTCCCCATCTGACAGTCAGAGCTGAATGATCTTGCACTCTTTCCCTGCTTTTCGCTATTTCCTCAACTCTGTGGGGATGAAAGAGTCGAAATGTTCCTATCACTACCAGAAATTAGCGACTCATGATTGTCTCTGATCATTTAGAAAAATCAAGAGGAAAAAAACAAAGCATTAGAGGTATTTTTTTGTACTCTGCTCTTCCTAAAGAGTTCATTAATGCCGTTTTGGTTCTGAAGTGGAGACCTCCAGAGAGATCCAGAGAAATGAGGGAAGGATGAGGGGAGGGTGGGATGTGCTGCAGTATAGCAGGAAAACGAGCACAATACAAGTAGATAGATTAAAGAGGCCGAATTTCAAAGGCTTCTTTATAACCTTTTAAAGTAATGATGCTTTATCCTTCAAAATTACATTGAGCTCATATTTTCTATTTATCTTCTCACAGCTGTTTTTCCAACTTAATTGGGCTGTGCAACCGATTTGTGCTTTAATGACCATCATCACTTGCACAGAAGATCTGCGGAGGACTTATTATTCTTTGGATTCTGTGACAATTTGACAAGAGGTAACATCCATCAGGCAACAACTGTCTACCATTTGCAGCTTAAAGAAAATCATATGTTTTACAAGAAGAACATTACCGCTGACAGCATTGACACATCTGATGCAGTTTTATGATGGTTTGAACCAATCTCTATATTTCTAGTGACATTCATTTTCTCGCTGAAGGAAAGGGCTCCAATAAAAATAAAAAAAAAAAATCAATTAAAAAAGGCGAAATTCAAACAATTGCATAAATAGGGTGGATGCCTGCAGTGGTGCCTCAAAGCAAGAACACTCAGCACAATGTACACCATGCAGATGTAGTCATCAAGTACTGGTCCCTGTTGAGTACAAACAATCACACACAAATGAAAAATGGAACCAAGCATGTTGTGCGACAATTACAATTTGTATGATGAAAATCAAAGCAGCCCCTCTCCCAACATTTAGCTTGCTGCTCTCAGAAGCAAAACCCAAATACGGAATCACACTGGGGATGCTGGGATTGATGAACGATATATCATTCTATTTAACTATACTACGCACTGCATGTATAGAGAAAGATGGATGCTTGAGCTGCTGTTTTGTGAACTGTAATGTAGGAAAAACAAACTCAGACACTAGAGCCTCTTAAACCACCTTCTTCCTATTCCACTGGCATAATATATCTCATTTCATGCCATAAAATACTTATGTAGGTGGAAACATTGTGGCAACTTCCTAAAGATTAAATCATGCACAATAAGTCTCTCTCATGAAGCTCTGCTACTCATGTAAATCGTGGACAGTTGCATATGAATACAACTAGGGAATACATGCACATGTTTATGAATGCGTGTATTCATTAAGAGCTTAAGGTCTTAAATACAGAGATTATCTGGAATGCTTGGGCCTGTGGATTTTAAACACTGTGATCTCTGGCCTTTTGGTCTGCTGCACCAGACTATCTTGCTGTCTTTGAGTCTTGAATGAAATGTCTCAGTGACTGCTGGCGAGATGAAAGGATCCATTTTGAAGTGGTTAGAGCTGGTGTGCTGGACCGGCTGCCTTATATTCCTCCTCCTGTCAGAAACACTTGGCCAGACAAGTGTGAAAAACCCCACTGCCATCCGGAGCCTGTTATCACATGAAAAGGCTGCTCTCTGACCATACAACATTTCTGAGCATGTTATTGTCCATCGCATTGTACACAATTTACTTTGAAGCTCTGGGGACTCATGGAATTTTGAACGGTGATGAAATTGTGTTTGAAACAGATACAGCAGTGTCGCCCGAGCATACAGACGTCTATCCCTACAGCTGTGAAGTTAATATGGATGTGGGGAAACTGCAATTTATATGCACAGCCGTGGTAGGGATGCACCTGGGGCTGTCTTGATGAACAAAATGCTTCACTTTAGATGCCATTTTTTTAATTTTAGTCCTCTTTTAGCATTCCATTAAGTCAGTTTAAAACTTAAAAGCCTCATTCTCACCAAGTGCCTGTCGTTGAGATGAAGAGCCATTACTTTCACATCTGGGACCAAGAACAATAGCTGCAAAATAAGATTGTATGGGGGAGGGATCTCCCTGTGCAAAACAGATTTTACTTAGCTCTGAGCAGCAAGCTGTTATGTCCACAATTGGAAGAGATCAAAAGAAAATGTTGCCTAAGCAAATCAGTTGTAAACAGTTTGGACAAAAAGTAATTGTGGAAAAATTACCACATAATAGTTAAGAAATAGCTCAGTAAATTCAGGACAAAAAAAATGAAAAGACGGAATGAGGACATCAGAGATTTGCATTTGATGACATTTGCTCTATGTGGATATGAACTTCAAATCAAGTATTGAGAATTTAAAATGCCAAAATTTATTTCCCAACAATATACAGTATCAGACATAAAAGTTACATTGGACTTTTTTTTACTATCAGTCTTTTTCCATCGCCTATTCTACTTCATTTTGTTAAACAAAACTAGCTAACTAGCTCCTACATAATGACCCCACTGCCAATATTATGCTGTAACTAGCATGTCTGCTACTCCTAATGTCATGACAAGGCAAATACACTCACTGCACAACTACTACTATTAGCCTTCAACTAGTGACATAGAATGAAACACATGACTAACAATATTCAGGGTAACACCAGTACATCTCTTTTTTAAGAAATTGGCCTCTACTCTCCTCCAGACAAAACAAGAATGGAACAAGGTAAAAACAAACTTTTTCATTTTTTTTCACCCTGTGTTTTCAGAATCATAGAACAAGATATACTGTGCATCATGAAAGATGACTCAAAATGGCCAAAAATGCTGGCACGAGGCACTTTCGGTTATAAAAAAAAAAGAGATGGCAGGTAATAAGTTAAACAACAAAACCTAAAGAAAAAAAATAGATTTTTAAAACAAATCCCACATCCTTGATTTCAAAATCACTTGCGATCGGTGCCACGTCTCTCATTTCGTCTGAATACCTTGGAAGTGATGTATGACATTGATCAAGTGAAGTCAAAAGTAGATTACGCCCTCCACTGTTCATCAGGGCATCGCAATTCATTTTTCAACTCAACTGATTTGGAACATCACACATTTGTACTGAAGATTAAAAGTTGAGGAAGAATGACCACGTAGACTGTAAATGGTGTGTTGACGATATACAGATATCTAATATATGGAGAGTATAAAGATCCATATAAAGATGTAAATATATCACAGGTGGATGTGGAAGGTTTCTGACACTGATTGATTTTGTTCACCATTTTAGACATTTTATACACCAAGCACTTAATCCAACCTGACCTCATAATGTAAATCACTGTCATCCCCAGTGCTGAATTCAGCAGGACTACTGTTTGCTGTTAGCTCCGTGTGCTATGCTAAGTGTATTAGGACTATGCTACTTACTGTTTGCTGCAAACAGCAAACAGTAACTGGCTGCATCCAGCTGTTTTCAACACAGATTTGTTACGTTAGCCTGGCTCTCGCGACTACTTGCTCTGCGAGCGTAGCTGCCTTGTAAACAGAGTTCTCAGAGGGCGGGCTTAACCCACGTCTGTCAAATGCCTCTGTGTGCCACTGGATGAAGCTTCAGCCAGTCAGACCACTCTTTCCTTTGACGTATGCTTAGTGACGGAAACTGGTTGGTCCAAAGAACTAGTCCGTCACTGCCTTAAACACGCCTCAATCAAGCCATTGGAAATGATAGATTTTCATTGGTCCTCATTTTGGCAGCTTGGCCAGGTCGCGAAACTTTGTGCAGCATCACAGGAAGTATGGGCGGGTCCAGGCTATTACAATGTGGCATTATCACTGAAAAAATAGTGTGTCTGGTGTGACTTTACTTTGTTCCATTTTCTATCATCTTCAGAATGAAGAGATGCCGTCAGTCCTGAGCTGTGATGGTTTGGTACCTGTAAACCAATACCATGATGTTTTCATAACTTTAGCATCACCTTGGTATCGAAGTATTGGTTCTTTAGACATTACTATAGCATTTGTTGTTCATCATTTGCAATTGAGAGTTTGTAATGCGGGCAGTGTTCTGGGATTTAAGTCCAAGATAAACCAAAATGTAATGTACAAAATACAGAACATGACTATGGCAATGGCACAGATATTGTGCAAACCTTGCTCTAGCAGCACTTGAATGTGTGTAAAAGTATAGTAGTGAATTGTCTCATACAGTGTGGGATTTTGTCGAGATCAATACTTAAAAAGTTGCCTCATATCATATTTTCAAGACTTTGCAGTATTCCCTGAAATTTATGTGTGATGACTTCTGAGCTGTCTCATCTGCATTCCTTTTTCATTGCTCAAACATGGCATTTAAGTAGGCCATATTTCTGTGTTCAGCCTAAATTGATAATCAACAGTCTCCCAAGACCATGTACCGAAAATATACCAGTCATAATAGTGATGGATAGAGCTACTTACAAAAAAATACAGATGCATTTAATGGGCAGTGGAACGTCTTAATGGTTATGGGAGCACCTAGTTGCCGTACTCTAGATGCTCACAACATCACACTGTGCTATTACGCCAAACTAGAATGCAATTATAAAAGTTACAAACAGGGTAATGAAACGGTATTACTGTAGACATGTGTTGCAAACATGCAAAGACGTGAAATTATAATACGGTTAGCCCGTGTTTGACTCACTGTTGGGCTCCCATTGACTGGTTTGACCCCAACAAATATTTGAAACCATTAACTGTTGCAGGCAAAACAAGCTGGCAAGCACATGCAACATGTGGGGAAACTTGCTTTAAGAGATGCAGATAGTGCTGAGCTGGAAGCTCTGTAGAGAGATTGTATAGAGGAGTTACAATGCTTACATAAACCAAACTGAAAAATAAGCCAGTGCATATCTGGGCCACCACTTCCTCTTCCGTGAGCAGCTCATTGTTTACAGTCAGATTAGCAACTTGAGATGCAAGACTGGAGTTGAGAGACAACATTTACGGCCCCATTGTTTCACACGTTGCAAATTCATTTCAAACCAATAAAAAACTAAATCATCACCAGGTGATGGCTGGTGGGTTCTGAAACTGCAATTTGCCCAATGCATTACCTTTGTTTGTTCTCCACACCGGCATAAAACCAAAATCTGCTCGGCTACTGGGACTATAAACGGAAAACAGAATGCTAATGATGCCAAAATCGTGTTCTGTTGCCTACAAATTCTACATATGAATGCATTTTGGCATGATTTAAATGCAGCTTATCTATCTTATCACTGGCACTGCTTCCTTTTTGTCCTCTGACACCAACTGATGATTCATTCCACAGTGTGACTGTGCACTAGACTTTCACACATCAGGACTCCTCCGACACATACAGTGCTTGACAAATGCATGAGAACACCTGCTCTATTTGTCTCAAAAACCATCCAGCATCATGAGGTGCTTTGATTGAGACTCTTTTTTTCTGTGAGTGCTCTACATTTTGAACAGAAGTGTGAATTTCAAACTTGTGCATCCATTCAAATATAGAGAGGAAGAATCAGTGTTCTTAATTGCATTTTACCCCCACTGTCATTTCAGATCTGCATACATGGTTTTTCTGAAATGAGCTGGATCTGATGTGTTAAGGTGTTGATGGAAATACGAGGGAACTAGTCAGAAAACAATGTTCATTAAAAAGTTGGGCCCAACTAATATGGAATTTTGAGGCTGATGCAGGAAATATACAGTATCTGCTAACCAATTTATCAGCAGATAAATTTGTATGAAAAAAAATTCAGCCCTTTAACACTTGCAACAATGAAATAAATTAAAGGCATAACAATTCTTCAACAACATTAATTTTACAACTTTCAAGAACAAAGTTAACTTTGTGTGCAAAATATTGTGGTGCGTTGACTGTGAAACGAAAGTGGCACATATTGCTACAGTCAGTTGCCCATTTCGCTCAAAATGTTTGGTACTAGGCAGTGATTAGAGTCAGTGCTCCATCTACTTGATAAATAGCACTAGGACACCATTCAATGCCCACAGTGTTTTAGGAAAATAATCGGTATTTCATCTGGGAAATTCTGACCGATGTTGATTATTTTGAAAAGGGCTATAATCAGCCAATTAAATCAGCCATCCAATTAATCGGGCCCTATCCCATGTCCTGCAGATGACATGGAACATGCATGCATGCAAACTGAAATGGTTTCACATTATTCCTAAAATCTTCTCATGAAACTAGAGCTGCAACAATTAATCAATTAGGTGTCAGTTCTTGAATTAGTAATAAATTATATGGATAAACAATTAATCATTTTTAAGTTAAGTTAAAAAATCTTTGATTCCAGTCACTTAAAAATGATTTATATATTTTCTGGTTTCTTTGCTACTTTACAGTAAACTGATTATCTTTTAGTTTAGGATTTTATATCGAGCTTTGGGGGGGAAAAAAATCAACATTTTTTTGTAAATAATTGTTTTTCACAGCCCCACCAACAAAAGTAAGATTAGTAAACAAATGTAATGTAAACAAATGTAATGTAAACAAAAACAAAAAAAGTGATGCAAAGGGAATGCATGTTCATATTTCTGCCTGCCATGTAACAAGGCTGAGTATGTGTCGCAGGTGCCCAGGCTTGAATCCGGCATGTGGCCCTTGGTTGCATGTCATCCCCCCTCTCTCCTCCTTTCGGCACTGTCACAATCTATGTCAAATAAAGGCAACCCCCCCCATCTCGAATGTCTGAAATAAGGTAAATCCAGAGTACCAAGAGAATAGCAGCGCAAACCAAAGCTGATGCAAACACCACAAAAAAGGGCCATAAGCTTCTTGCTGTGATGATACAATGCCAACTGTGGAGTCACCACAACCCCCTTTGTAGAATCTGGCTTGTACCAATGCTACAGTCAGTGTATGTGTTCATAATCCTGCACATGTGTGTGTTTGGTACCTGCAGTTAGATTTATTGGCTTTGGGGGTCCCTCCTGCTGTGTGCTCTGTGGTAGGAGTGGGCTTGACTCAGTTTCTCTGTGTGAGGCTGGCATCGCTTTGGACTGACCTTGCAGCTGAGGTGTCACTATGTAGACTTGTTGTCATTAGTCAATTAGACAGAATTAGGCACTGGCTAACATGACAGTAGCATGCTGTGAAAACTAACACAGATTTAAATTCTGGGCCTGGCAAAGTTTATTTTCATGGAACGGCAAACAATCAGTCAAAACAGGTCTGTTTTTATGTGATGCTATATAAAGCCTCAGGATATTACTACACCTGCCTCTGCCGGTAGGGAAACCAGACTTGAAAAAAGTGCATGCTGCTGAAATAAGCAGCAAGGTTAATGGAGTGTTAGGTCAGGATGGATCGTGTTAAAACCCTTTCAGTGTAAACCTGTGTTGGCAGTTGATCTCAATGGCTCAACGTGTATCATCTAACAACGGTTCAGCACAGGTCATTCTCTGCTTGGCTTTGGCAAACAGGCATTTCTATTAGGCTATCTAATTCAACATTATTGATATTTAAACAACATTAACCCCAGCACTCAGCTGGTTTATAAAGGAAAAAAAAACAAAAGATAGACAGAGAAGACACCTAAGCAGACAATACAAAAGAGTATGTGTCTTATATGAATGGTTACGCAAACAGATCAAGAATGGGCAGAAACACTGCATCATAGTGTTGCTGTATAAAAACAGGTGGTAGTATCTGGTTTTCATGAGAGGTCAGGTCAAGCAGTGAAGTAGTTGGCACAACAATGTCAATATGTAAGCGTTGTTAAAACAGCAAAGTTTGATAGCAACACTAGAGCATATATGCCAGCCAAATAACTTACAAGACATTACAGTAGAGACATGGCATTAACATGCTTATGGTTTATGTAGTTCGGAAACAGTTGCCATTACAGTGGATTGTCATGGACTACAAATATAAAGTAGAAATACTCAAGTATACAGTAAATACACCAAAAAATAAACCAAAATGGGTTGACGTCCTCTCAAAGTTGATTGTCCTCTTATTGCGCTCGACTTTTTGCGACATATTTTTTTCGCAGGTACTTCAGCATGTGTTCCCCAAACTGATGCAGTAGTCATGGGGTCGCACGGGAACACTTTCTATGCACTATTTGTGATGATTGTTAGCTAAATTGAACAGCTCTGTGTCTGTAAGAGCCACTATGTGAGAAACTTGCATACTGTGCCTTTAATTTAGTGAGTAAAGTCTTGGGTGGTGCTCAGTTTAGTTAAGGAGAGAGCTCCATCAGGCATGGGAGCACATAGTTTTTCTACCGTGTGACGGATTGTAATTTGAACTTTCTTTCCTTTTATTAAATCTTTGAAACTGGATTACATCTCCTGTCATTCACGTCAGACTGAAGTTACTGTGCCCGTAGCTCGTTAAGTGGCGTTTGCGACATGCAGACTGAACGCCAGTACAGTGTCACTGTCATAGACATACACTGTGGCCAAAAGTATTCGATCACCCATCCAAATAATCAGAATCAGGTGTTCCAATCACTTCCATGGCCACAGGTGTATAAAATCAAGCACCTAGGCATGCAGACTGCTTTTACAAACATTTGTGAAAGAATGGGTTGCTCTCAGGAGCTCAGTGAATTCCAGCGTGGAACTGTGATAGGATGCCAACTGTGCAATAAATCCAGTCATAAAATTTCTTCGCTCCTAAATATTCCACAGTCAACTGTCAGCTGTATTATAAGAACGTGGAAGTGTTTGGGAACGACAGCAACTCAGCCACAAAGTGGTAGCCAGGCCTTCTCGTCCAACATCAGTGTGTGACCTCACAAATACACTTCTGGAAGAATGGTCAAAAATTCCCATAAACACACTCCTAAACCTTGTGGACAGCCTTCCCAGAAGAGTTGAAGCTGTTATAGCTGCAAAGGGTGGACTGATGTCATATTGAACCCTATGGATTAGGAATGGGATGTCACTTAAGTTCATATGTGAGTCAAGGCAGGTAAGCGAATACTTTTGGCAATATAGTTAACATAGATATCTGTAAAGGGGGCATCGATGAACACGTACCAGGGATGGGAAGTAATGAAGTACAAATACTTTTCAAGGATTGTCACCTTGGTTGTCCCCTGACTTTTTTAGTACCATTTCCAGACTTTTATACTGCCACCATCTGCTCAAATGTTTTCTCGATTCAATATATTATTTTTTTTACCAAATGCTTGCAAAACAAGACTTCCATCAGCCCCAAGCTTAACTTTGTTTTCATTCTAGCATACTAAAGATGATTAACATGGTAAACATTATGCTTGCTAAACCTCAGGAAGTTAGCTTTTTCAATAAGTAAGTACAGTACATATTGGCTATATGCACAGCTGCACTATACTTCATGAACTTCAGATAGCTCCTTTGTCTGCCATTATTGGACAAACTGATTAATGCAGGTGTGTTTTTGTTGTGAATACTGCTGGCTTAATCAGTTTGTCCAATAATGGCAGACAGGAAACAAAGGAGCTATCTGAAGTTCAGGAAGTAGGACAGCTGTGTATATAGCCAATTAGCACACTAATAGTAGAATTTGGCTCAAGCGCCACTCTGTATATGCGGGGGTTGTAGACTCTAGTTACATTATGCTTATGTAACTATTTTTCACTGTAAATGGTGACTGTATTATAGAGCCATAGCCATTTAATGTGCCCCATTCCATCCACTCAAGCCCCATGCAGCTTAACACTCTTCAGAATGGCTTTAAACATGTGAATCCTTGCCTGAGCAAAACACTCTCTCATTATTTGATGAAACATTAAAAGTGGGTTTATTTTATAGTTTGATTTATATTATTAGTTTCTGTGTTTTACTGTTACAGCTGAATTACCCATAAAAATCTGCTGACCTGGCAAAGAAATGCTTTAAATTTCATCAGCAAAACACTTCTTAACCACACTTTAACCTCTGTGAAAGAACATCCTTTCTGATGCGTAAATATAGACTCCAGGAGATGAGCTTCTCACACGTCCACAATCTTTGAAAGCTAATGTTAATAGTATATGCCTAATAGTTGGATGGACGATAATAGTTGGTGATGGGAGGAAATAACTCTTTCACATCCTTCTTGTGTGATACAATTTTCTCTGTGATTGGCTGAGGCTCAGGCTCAGTGGAGGTCACTCTCTCTTTCCTCATTCAATTACACACAGGCATAAATCAAACTGTTTCTCCAGCCATTTTGGGCAACTGCTGGCCACTTTATTATGACCTTGTTCAAATGTGCGAAGGGTATTATACTCTTTGCCACTCTATTCCTTGCTCTGTGTAATTTTAACAGTGACAGCTTCGGCTCATTAAGGTACCATCTGGTGAAATGCAAACTGAAAGAAGAAAGCACTCGATGGCATGGACCACCAACAGGGCCTAATAATCTTCTCTGTCAGCTGTTACATTTTACATTCAGCAATATAAAAGCTAGATCACAAGTTGTTCTGTAAGAGAATAAGAGCAATATATTGAATATATTTGGGTTTTTTTTTTGAATAGTGTGTAGTTAATCATGGAAATTTGTTTGTTTGTTTTGCTGTTGGTTTACCAGCAATGCAAATAATTGGTTTCCACCTGGCCACTTGACTATGCTTCACTAGAAACAAACAGATTCTCGAAGAACACAAATCACAACCTGAGCTACAAAATTAAGAAACTCAACTAAGGGCACTTAACCTAAACCTAGGGAGGAATTAAGGAAACTAAACTTATGGCGCTCAAACCTAAAACTGGGGAAGAAATACTAGAAATAAAGAAACAAAAACTCGACATATCAAAACAGGGAGATTCCACTAGAAATAAAAGAAAACAGTCAACCTATCAAAGTAGGGATACAAACCTACTCACTACTCTTACCTGAACAAGGGGGAAAAACAAACAAAACACTTCTCTAAAGATCAGCTCAGTAGTGATGGGCAATGGGAAACAGGCTCGTACCAGCCATACTATCAGCTTGATATCATCAACTTATATTACAGCTTATTATAACTTTATTTCAGATCAGCAATGCCTCTTTGCCACGATCATATTGCGACCCACAACCCGTCAAAAAAGAATACAGTAAAATATCATATATCATAATATAATCTCACCTAATTCAAGTGGTAGGTCCAGTGTGAAGGACTTAATTAGGATATATTGTCAGGAATGGAGTATTATGTTCATAGCTATGTTTTTAATACATAGTATTTTTAGTAATTTAAGAATTATTAGAATTATTAGTGTTTTTGTTTTTTTTTGTGGCGTTAGCTTAGAATGAGACCTTCTTATCTACATAGGTCAGAGTTCATGCTTCAACAGAAACCCAGAGAGGGCATTTCATATTTTGAGTTGAATATTAACACACTTAATATATGCACTGCAATACAGCTGACTTGAATGAAACATGGGACTTTATTCATTAGCTCTGCAGCCCTTATTGCCCTCTCTGTTACAACATCATCTAATGGTTTTTTTTTTGTTGTTGTTTTTTTTTTTTTTTTTTAATAGAATCAATAGCTTCTCTTACTTGTTCATTTTGTTTGTTAGGTGAGGAAATGTTCTAAGGCCATTCAATATTTCTGTCGCTTAATATTTTATTAAGGTTGTTTTGTTTTGCCAAATCCATCTTCTTCAATCGCTCAATATTTCAGAAAATACAGAGAGCTCAGAATAGAGCCATTATTTTCATCAAAATGATTGTTCCATTTCCAAGAAATATCTGATAAAAAAATAGGTAGATAACAGTTTTCTTTGAGACATATTATCAAAAATTTACTTTTTGTATATTCAAGCATGTTGTGTCATCATTTCCTGTTTTATTTCATGTGAGTCATGTTCAAGTCAAGTGATCTTTCGTTTACCATTTTGTAAATGAGTACCTTTTTGTAACTTTCATGTCCGACCTGAGTTCTAACACCTATTTTAGACATACAGAATCTTTCATCTCAAGAAGCCAGCGACTCAAACTGCTTGTTCTCCTCGAATAGAACTCCCTGTCAAAGCTGACACTGGTTTCATGTGTAAGTTGTCATCACTGTAACAGGGCCAAGACACCTGTGCCCTCCCACTTTCAGGGTGAATGCTCTTTGGATGAATGACAAGGCTTTCTGCTGCTTTTCCTGCAGCTGATATGAATGTCTATGGCTGACCAGAAACATACAGGGATAGACAATCACAGTGCAATATGTGACATAAGTGATACAGTAAACCTGCCTAAATATAACTGATGAAAATAGCGAAGGGTCTGTTAAAACAAGTGCAAAAGGTAGTGGGCTATTTGTGAATCTATCTACAAGCGATAACATCCATCCATTTTCTATCGCTTATCCTCACATAGGGTCGCGGGGGCCTGGAGCCTATCCCAGCTGTCTTAGGGTGAAAGGCAGGGTACACCCTGGACAAGTCTCCAGTTCATCACAGGACACATAAAGACAGACAACCACTCACACTGTGGGCAATTTAAATTAGCCAATTAACCTAATGCCCATACATGTTTTTGGATGGTGGGAGGAAGCAGGTGTACAAAGAGAGAACCGACACAGACACAAGGAGAACATGTAAACTCCACACAGAAAGGCCCCGGGCCGGGAATTGAACCCAGTACCTTCTGGCTGTGAAGCAACAATGCTAACCACTACACCACCATGCCACCACCTATTAATTGAAAAAACATCTTGTATCTCTGCATGGAGCAATCCAACACGCCCCACATGCACATCGTTGTGGAACTATCAACCTTCTTTTAACCTGCTTTTCGACAGGTGTGACAGGAAGACCTAGGGCCAAGTATCACCGCCCACCTCAACACACAGCCCTAATGGGAACGCCACTTATGGCCACGTACCCCTCATTCACACTCTTCTACTGACAAGAATGAAACTGACAAAATAAGTGCCTCCATTTCCTAAACTGTCCATCACTCGAAAGGTCAACTAAACACTACTGCCCCAGTCCCCTTTCACACTTTTACATTGTTCATTACACCTGGAGACAGCACTGTGGCTGCTGCCCTCCCCATGCAGACTGTCCATCACTGCCACCCAGGTGGGAATGTAATTGGGGAGGTTCTGCCTGAGCAAAGCATCGACCTCTGGCAGCCTCCACACAGCAGAGAACATGTACCAGCCAGCTACCGGTGGTTTTGTTCTCCCTGTTCAACATATGAAAGCTTTTAAGGAAGCTAGTGCTGTAGAACTTGGACTTGTTTTAGTTTACATACCAGATCCACAGGTAAAGAATAATATACTGTGTTTTTTTTTCCAATTTGATTGAGAGGCTTTATGCAAATCTATGAGATTTCAGATAAATATTCAGCAATTCTCAGACATCTCCTTTGTTATGGAATGGATCCGTGAAGATATGTAGGAGGACTATAAGAAAATGGTGAAGTGTTAATGTCAGGTGGATAAAAGAGAAACAACTGCACAACAAATGAAATGAAATAGTTTTTACTTTCTGAAAAAGAAGCCAAATAAATGTGTGTCTGATACTATACCTAAGGTATCTGGGAGTATACAGTATACTGTATAGTATAATCACCCCAGTGTGCCTGGGTCTTAAATTAATGTTTGATGAATAAATGCATGAAGTACAGTGTGCACAGTGGCATGTCTGATTTTCTTGCAGAAGACTGCAAATCACATTACGTCATGATGCATCTGCTACCTTTCCAATTAATCTTAACCAGTTGTTTGAATTGCCTCATCACAATAACAACAATCCCTCCCGAACCAATCTCAACTTGCCATGTGCAGATATTGTAGAAAGTGGCATTGATGAATTGTCATTTTGCACAATAGTGTGAAATCAACATTCTGTCTGGTTGAAATATGAACATCGAACTTAATTCGTCTGATCTCACACAGCTCAGAGTGAACTCTGTGTTCCTGCAGCTTGTAGTGACACACTCAACAGCAATCTGAACTAAGCTATGGAGCTAATATTTGAAAGGCTCGAACCATAGAATCAGAATTTGTGGGGAAAAAAAGTATGATTTTATGCAAAAATAAGGGGCATGGGTATTTTTTTCATGAATACATGTCCTGATTGAATCAGAATTTAAAGTGAGACTCTGTCAGCTATAAGAACATTGCAATATTTAGACCCAAGATGCTGTACTCATACTGAGATATGGATGCTAATTGTTTGGTAAGTAATAATGTGGTTTGTCTATTATTTACATTGTGTTTCCGTTTGCTGAACTGTCAATCTAACAAAATGACACTACTCCACTAATATTTTTTATTAAATAGCCAATGTGGCAAACATCAATCACAACTAAATCGATTACGGTAGAAAGACAAAGCATTCAAGCTCTTGAAGACCAAGAGAATTAGATTTTTCCTTCCCAGGTGTCACACATGAGGAATGCTTTGCTGACACCTGTGAGGCAGAAGTCGATATTACACATTAGTCTTTTGAATACAGTACATGAACCATTAGCAACTGAACTAACAAGCATGACAGTGAGCTTGCTCAGTTAGCAAGTGAATTGCTTCTCCATCTCTTTTCAATATCTCATTTCTAGATTGAAAACAGAGATTGAGTCTGAATCTGGGCAGCCACACTGAAATGCCATGCACACTTACTTGACCTCCTCAGACCATTCGAAGAGTTGGAGCCGAAAGAAACATGAAAAAGAATTACTGGTTCAAGAGTATGTGTGTGTGTGTGTGTGTGTGTGTGTGTGTGAGTGAGAATTGTGCAGAGCATATTTCAGCATTCAGAGGAGATCATAAAATCTCTGGACTCTCCCAAGCTGTCGGCTTACTTGAGAAAATTAGAATTAAAAACAGGTTTGACCCTTTCCTGTAGGAACATCTAAAGAGCAAAAAGTACAGATAAATAAAGAAGGCAATGCCTGGGGTTTCATTTCCTATCCTTCTATAACTGAAAGCAATAAATTTCTAGCAGTAATGTGTCAAAAGGTTTCAAGCTGAAAATAACCTTCCACAGCAAAATATTCTATTTTATGTTTGCTCATACGAAGAAAAGTGAGAAATGAAACTAAAAATGCGTGCCTTTACCAAGCCTCATTTGAACACTTGTGCTGTAATGTTGCTACTCAGCTGGCAACCTTTTAGGCCTTTTGAATAGGTAAAAAAAGACACTCAGCTATGACATACATCTATGATAAGCTTTGCTTCTGATTTAATTTTGCTTCACATTATATAAACTGCAGCCATAAAAGAGGTCCCTTTACAGTGCTGCTGTCCATCTGTGCAGATGGCAGAGTCTCCAGTGTGTTCAGTGTCTGAACATCTGACACCAGAGACCTGAAGCCAAAAAACATATTGCAGCAGCTGGTTGTATGCTGTTCATCACCATTCTGTCTCGGGGACTTTTAAGTCATTTTCCTCTTCGTCTATTTTTATAGTTGGAGGGAGGTTTGTTTAACTAGAGTAGAACTCAGTTTTAATCCTTTTATTACAGCACATCCCATGAAGACATCTTAAATCAAAGTACCAATATCTTACACTGCAGTGGCATTTCTGCTAGCATCATTATTTTTGTTTTAATTTCCAAAGTGAACAGGCCGTCAGCCATCATGTCATGTTTTATTTGGATGGTAGCGATGGATACACACAGGGATTATTCTAGTTAGACAGCACCACCACCAGGAACTAATCCCTCCATTAACTGGACCGTGTTACAACTCCTCTCTCGTGTGGCCCTGTTTCCTAAACACAGGACACTTTGGTGATGCACCAGTGCTTGATGCATGTTGTCTTTAATGGCCATTAAAGGCACAATGTAGATACATAAAGAGCCTTATTCATTATCAGTGACTTAACTGCTGAATTATCTAAACTTGTGTCCCGTGAGCCATTATTGAAACAATTATGCTTGTCGATACTTTTGATTTGATTCATGAGGGATCAAGGACGTGTTAAGCAATCAATTGATTTACTCTTCCTGTTTTAATGGCAGGGTGTGCCGGTGATGCCTGTAGGGACTTGATAGAACTGCTCTCTTAAAGGAATGCATTGTGCCGTCTCTTAAAATGAACTAATTCCCTGGAATCACTCGGCATGAAGGGAGGTTGTAGCCACGTCTCTGTGGTTTCCAAAGACCAGACAAGCTATACACACTTCACATTTGTTGTCTCCACAACGATTGTCCTTGTCTTCAGAGATGTCAAATCTTTACATTCAGAGTACAGAACATCCTAGGGCTTCTTGTCTTGCTGACTGGTGATGTGTCAGACATCTGTTGAGTCCCAGCTATGTAACTGCTCTTTCCCTCAACAACTAAGCAGGCTTAAGAGAGACTGACAAGGCCCTCAGTGGTCAATAGTAGCTTATATTCCTTGACATGAAGTCAGCAGTTAACTTTGAGTCCAGGAGCAATAGATGCGGCTTTAACTGTTAGATAGACGGTGATATCACAGAGAAACTATATTTTAAATTTAATAACATGGCAAGATGTTTTATTTTGAGCAAAATGATAAACGTGATAACCTGCTCACAATGACAATTAATTTTGAAGGGAACAGGAATGTCAACACACAACATTTTATGGTATCCGACAGTTGAGACATTTCCCTTAAAAAAAAGAAAAAGTTATCCTCATAATGGCAAAAGAGGAAAAGTCAAGGGATCAACAAACTCATTCCAGAATTTTGTGCTAATCCATTCAATGTGAAGATATTTCACTGGATAAGTGAAAACATTAAAGCTCCTGTTGGTCAAAGGATAACCAAATTAAATAGGACTCATCCTCTGGGGGACAATGAAAGTCTAAGCAAAAATCATTAATCCTATAGTTGTAGTTGTTGAGATATTTCAAAATGGTGGTCCAATAGACAGCCATCTCTAGAGACATCATGTATGTCAAAATGCCAGGTGTTTTGTGCAAACTGGGAAAATGTGTGTGTGTGTGTGTGTGTGTGTGTATGAAATATCACAAAGAAAGCAGAAACAGTGCTGACCTCAGATCAATTAGCTCAAGTCACAGTGAAGTAATGGGACTTGACCTGTGACCCTGAATCAATATGCCTATTCTTGTAAGCTTTTAGTACTAATAGATTTTTTTTTCTCCTCTGGAATCTTTTCATCTTGGGGTGTTGCATGGCAATCTCTAATGATTGTCATGTCCTTCTGATTAGTAAAAGTCATCATACTCACCTACTGATTACAAATGTAACAGTAAGAAAGACGCGAAACCTTGAGGATCAAGTTGGGGGATTTATTAGAGAAGGGTGAATATAAAGGTACTGTATGCAGGGATTTCTATTCTCTGAGCAAACCACAACTAGTCAAACCTTTCTGTCTATATTTATACGCTACACAACTTCCAATCAAGGTCATCATAGTTAGTGATGTAATAATTAAATAAACTGAATTTAAAAAGGCAATACAATAGACCATAAGTGTGCTTTGGAAAAACACCATATGGATTATTATTATTATTATAATCATCAGGAACAAGGAAACTACTTGGATACCAACACTTCCAGGTGTCTTAAACATAAATTATTCCTAGCACTACAGGTTACATTCAAATTGAAAGAAAAAAAATCAAGAGGGAGCATACCAACACTGACATATTCCCTTTAGATTAACTCCTCTACTGAACCATTCAGGGTTTCCATTCAGACAGTTTAAATGTGTATACAAGCAGCCAGTCAGTAGCACATTAACAATATAGCTAGAATATCAACTGCCACAGATATTTTAAAATGCCACTATTCCTTCTCTGATATGTTTTTTTTTTCCCAACTCCCATATTTTCAAAAGGATTTGTTTTTGTGTCATATTTTGGCTTTCACGTATTAAGCTACATTAAGATTGATAAATAGTGTTGGGTGTGTGCTGGCTGCCTGTGAGCTAGGAGGCCCACAGTGTTCGCAGGAGCCGTCGTGTGGCAGTTTACTATGTACTGTCGTCCTCCTGAGGTGTCACCAAGCACACACAGGGCAAACAGAGGTGGGTTAACACAATGTATAAAGGAACTTTTTCTTCAACTTGTCACCGTCATGTTTTGTTGTTTTTCTTGGGGAAGCTTGACTTTTTTTTCTCTTCTTAGAAGGAGTCCATGGCCTTGAATTCGCTGAGGGCCTGGACAGGGGAGATGTGTTTCTTCTGGGAGCCTCGTCGCACACGTGTCTGGCACTCCTCGGGCTTCTCCCTTTTTACCAGCGGCTTCTTCTCGGGGGCCTTCATGCGCCAAGACACCACGGGTGAGTTAACAGCTGCTGTTCCATACACCTTCTGGTACTTGGTGGAGGCTACATAAGATGCCTTTACAGTCAGCACCACTGCGTTCATGAGGTTCTTGGCTGCTTGGATCAGGGAAGTGGCACTATCCAGCTAGAGCAAGGCAAAGAGAGTTAGAAGTTGGGGGGGAAGAGGGAAACAAAGAATTGGGATCAAGTCAAAAATGTGAATGTAGAAAGAAAAAGTGCAATGACTTTCATGCACTCAACAAGAACATTCATCTATATTAGCTACATCCTGTATCCAGGGGGTCTGCATGGCAACTGGCAATTAAGCAGAATAAAAACATGGTCCTCACTATGTGACATCTTATTTTAGCAATTCTTAATTAGCAGAGGCAGGGGTCAGGTGTACCTCTGTCTCCGTCTGTTTTGTTTGGCTGACATTTAAGGGTCGGCGGCCAGTGGGCCTCCTCCTACCCCATGCTGACACAAGTCAACTGCTTAGATTTAATGAGCGTGGACTCCAGCTGGTCATCATGAAAAGGTTAAAATCTCAGCAGGGCTTGCATATCTCATATGAGACACACTATAATAGAGTCCTGAGAAACCATGACCAGTATCAGTTCAAGACACAAAAATAAAATAAAATTAACAGACAAAACAGTAGGAAAGCACCGATTCCCCTTTTTCTCTCCTGATAGAAAACTCAATATTTAAACTCAGTGTCACTATCATTGTATTACATTGCATAGTTTTTTTTTTTTGTTTTCCTTATCTGAATTGAGGGTTTAAGGATAAAAGGTGTTGTATGTATGCTGTTAAGATCCTCTGAGGCAAACCTGTGATCAGTTTGATAATATGAGTATCTGCACAAACATGCATGAGATATGTGAAAGTGTTGCATCACTAAGCTACAATTGCTGTTGTATGCCTCCACCAACCAGCCAAATCTATAAATATAGTAAGGTTGACAAGTCAGACATTAGTATAATATATTTTGTTACGAATACATTTGTAACTAACCATGTTCATGTTTACATTTATAGCTTTAAATATTCATAGTAAATCTGTGCTGAATCTGCCCTTTCAGTTTTACATACATTCACCTGAGTTGAGGATATCCTAGCTTCTGATTGGTTAGTCTGGACATGTGATCCAGGAGTAGGAAGTGAAGAAGTTGTTATTGTCGTTGTTGTTACAAAGTATGAAGAAAATTAAAATGCTGCGCAGAATCATCTGTCTCCATCCCGCTATTTCTCCATCTAAGAACAGTTCCAACCACCACATACTGAACCTACCACGTTACAATTTAGTACTATAAATTAATTATAATAATAGGCTTTCTTTCAAATTGAAAGCTTGAAACTGGATGATATACCACTCATCTATCAGTGAGGTTCCATATCAAATGCAAGCAGTATGGTAAAAGTGATTGATTTTATTTCGATCAGGTATAAGGTTAATGAGGCGGAAAAAAAGGCCTGCTGTGCATTTTTCTGGTATTATTAGATGGTAATTAATGTGCGCTAGTATTATTCTGCACCACCCTTCATCTGGTCTTCCAAGCTTCATCATGACCTTGACCATCAGCAGTACAGAGCAAAGACCTACTGACTCGTGATTCAAGCCGAAGAGCCTATCCAGAGCATCAGCACCATTAGAGCTGCTCCTTATGGGAACACTTACCCCAGACACGATGAGCTCTCCACCCAAATTTTGAACCTCAGCTTTCACCTTGCTGCAAATGTTGAGCTGATGACAGTACAGGGCAATTCTCTGCAGGTAGGCCAGCAGATCCTGCTTGCATGCTGAATCAGGGCACTGGAAGGAAAAGAGGAGCAAAAGGAAACACAAAAATTTATAACAGCCATAAGTGAGCATTGTTTTTACAGAGCAGCTGAAAGTGACTCAACACCTTTTAAGGCCTTGGCAGATATTTGTGTTAAGTCTCTTCACTCTGACATTTAGTGTCTCTGCTATATAAACCATTTTGTGCATGACAATATTTCACCTAAAAAAAAAGCAGGTCGTACAAATATGATTAATGCACAGTTTGGGACAGTTCTTTATTGTTTATTAGCTGCCGTTTAATGATTGACCTTGTGGTGACAGTTTGGAGCACATCTTCATCTTCTTTGACACACATCTGGCCACATTATATGAATGACATTCAGGGATTACATTGTTGTCTTTTTAATCCTTTATTTAACAAGAAACGTCCCACTGAGATTCACTACCATGCAGGGCATATTGTTTGTTACATGCTGACACAAGGGATGTGTCCGGAATCGCTCCCTTGTTCTCTCTTTCATTACTTCTTTTGTAATAAACACTTATAATTTAATCCACAGTGAGCAGTAAATTGAGATTTAGGACACTTCTGTCTGAATTGTGACTGGTCAAGCATTGTAATGAGATAATTAGAAGTGATTTTGGATGCAGGCAAAAAGGATTGAGATGAACTCTAATGGTGAATTATATGGAAAAAAAAATATATAGTTCATAAAAAAAAAAAGTCAGAGGGGTTCAGTGTCTCATACAAGGACACTTTGACATGCAGACACTGTGTGGTTAAAGGATGACCCGCTCTACCCCCCTGAGCTACAGCCAGCCCATAATCCATCAAGCATGGTATGACAACACACGTGTAATTGATTCGTGCTGAGCCACATCGACTCTAATACTGTATGTCAGGACCTACAGAATGGATTAGGAGTTAGAACGGCAACAATTAATTGATTAATCAATTGGTTTTCAATGATTAATTTGAAGGAATAGTAAAACCTCTCTGATTCCAGCTTCTAACATGAAAATCTATGACAGTAAATCAAGTAAATTGAGTTGTGGACAAAACAACTTTGGAAACACTGACTGATATTTTTCATCATTTTCCTAATGAAATAGCAAATCAAGAATATAATCAACAGATAAATCAACAATGACAATAATTGCTACTTGCAGCCCTATTAGAAGTTAATGACGTCTCTTTTCCTTTTTGCATATTTTTTTTGAGCACCAAAGCTAAACTGTGTGGATTTTCACAATTCGGCTGTGAAATGCTGTAATGCTGGTTAATCCAGGAGGTCCACGCTTTGTTTTTGGTTCAAACTGGATCATCTGTGATGAACAAATGGTTGGCAAGCTGACAGAAAGGATATATAATTACATCATGACAGAAAATACAGCCATCAAGGCAACAGATTTATCACTGAGCCAAAGGTTCTTGGCCACATTTCAGGCATTATTGGCAAAATCAAACGATGCTTATTACAGAATTACCATCTGGTTTTAAATATTGTGCGCTTTTCCCAAAAAATGTTTGAGTTGTGAATTCTCTACCAAATTGGAATGCTTTAAGAATCAGTCTCTGACGTTGCAGCAGTTTAAAAAAACAAAAAACCAACAGAAATAGTTTTCAGCATTTGTCGCTAATTACATTTCTCTGCACTGAGCCTGGTAGATGTTGTTCAACATGTTTTTTTTTCCAGTGGTGGTTTGTTGCAGGCATTAGTTTCAAACGCACGTTGAGTTACACTGCAGGGTGTCAAACTCCTTTCAAATGAAACAAGTTTGTCACAGCATGTTGCCCAAGAAGAAAACAGATCAATCATCCATGAATGGACATAATACTTCTCGACACATAAAGACTTGCTGCCACAGCAGCCAAGCTTTCCATCCCTTATCTTCCTCTCGTAAACTTTTTTTTTTTTTTTAAATCACAAGTCCAGTTGACCGCATCCTACTGGCCTTTTTGCTACTTCAACAGCGAATAAACCAATCATACAGTGCAGCAAATGGACCAACAGGGAAGGACAGCCTCCTTGGGTCTACTACTATCACACAGTTTACCCCTATTATTCCATCTGGAAGCCTTCCAGGAGTCAGCTATGGCCCACTAAGCTCCCAGTGGGTTAACAACACTGCATCAGCTGCTTAAACACTGTGAGCATCATTTTGTAGCAACACCTTCCTTCTAGCCATTAATATTAAAGAGTCCTAACTAGGACATTCAGCAGCGCTGTGTGGGGAAATGCACAGCTCATTTCCTTGTCTTGTGGGCTCGGGTAGAGGGGGATGGCAAGTTAAACATCGAGTTGTGATATGAATATACCCCCTCCAGGACTTGTGGCTTTCATGGCTGCCTATCTTCTTTCCTTCTCCATGAGAAAAAGCTTCTTGAGCTAAGACAGACAGTATTGATTTGGCCACAGGTGCTCTTCACAGACAATCTCAAATAACAAGCAAAACACGTGAAAATAATGAAATAATGAAAACAATTGCAAGGAGCATTCAAGGCATGGTTTGCATTTATAGCTATGACTGCTGTCAGAGCAGGACTGAAAACAACACTGCAGTAAGAGCAAAGTTGCCAGCAGCATGCAGCCTCCTCTCAGTCAGTGGCACTGAGAGCAGAGCGGTGGTGGAGCTACAGTACCAGCTCATAGAGCAGCCAGTGAGGCAGTGGGAAGCTTCTCCCTGGGCATTATCACTGGCTAACATCACTGCTAACTGCACTTCACACACTGGCTCACACATACACACACACACTGCCTCCCCAGGCAGGTTTTTGAAGCAGACATGACACAATTGTTCCCTATTGTACAGTTGACTAATAGTCCATTTCTTCCGCAGATTCCCTGTTGATGTAAATAAACTGTAGGGCCCGTTGCTTTGCCAGTCTCACTGATACTCTCTGCCTTTTTCTCCCTCTCTCTGTGTCCTTCTTAGTGATACAGTGTTCATTACAGACTGACTTTACTCAACTTTTCTGAAACTCTCTTTAAGTGTATTCAAATTGGATGTGTATCTGGACTACAGGACCGTCATCACTGACTTTGTCAACTGGTATGAGTGTAACCATCTTCAGCTTAACGCCAGTAAAACCAAGACCAACATGGTGATGGCCAGCTACCAAGATGGCGATGACCAAAATGTTGTTAAACTGACTACGTCCACTTCTTATATAAAGTCCATGCGTTAATATTAGTTTTTCTCTCAGCATTCTGGGATATTATTTTGCTCAGTCCATCTGAGAAAGAGGTTGAAATTTTGTTTTTTGCCCTGCATAATTGGACCCAAAAAGAATGAAATGCGCTCCTGATGGATAATTCAGGAAGGCAATATGAACCCTGGTGCTGAGATGAGGGCAACACTCTATCAGAGTGTGGCAGACTGTCAAAACACAAGTCACACCTCACACTGATGCTGCATTTATAAGCAGGCAGAGACTGACCTTTGTTAGAGTGTACAAAATAGTAAACAAGTTATTTCACTTCACCTCATTTGCTCTTTCTTTTTTATTGTGACTATATCATTCTTATTTCTACTTCATTACATATCCAATAGTATTGAAGAGGAGTGTTTGTGGGAGAGAAGAATGATATGAAGGCATAATGACAGATTCAAATAGAGCATGTTACACACAGTTACACAATATGCCTTCGAGTAGAATGGACAGCTATAGTCGCTCTGATGGTAAGCTGTCATCTTGCACTTACTTCAAAAGGCACATGGTCATCTTCCTATTTGCTCATCCAGTGTCTGGCATCTCCACCAAAGACATACATACTGAAAGACCAGCACACACTGAAACACCTCACTACATGTAAGTAAGTGACAACCCAGTTCCCTCTCCCTTCTCTTACATACAGTATATTCCACAAACTGGCATTTTGTACAATTCTCATGTTGAAAAAGGGACAATGGAGCCTGATTAACTAAAAGAACTACCAATGTGACCCAGTTGCCATTCATATAAATCTTCAAACATCCTGTTGTCACTGAAATGTTTTTGATAGAAACTGTAGCATTACATTGGAAACTGTTAGCTCAACCTGTCACGATACAACCCAAAATGTATTTCTGCTTACTTCTATAAGCATGAACAGCAAAAAGTGACATTGTCATACAGTAATATGTATCATAGAAAAGGGAAATATGAAAATTTGACCTTCAAGTCAGACATTTTTTGGTCTTATTGAATTATTTATTTAGTAACATGAAATAATCCCAAGTCTAAAAAATAAAATAATGCAATTTTGTGTGACATTTTTTTCTCCTTTCTATTCCTTAAATCACTTTGGGTCATGAATTCACACATATTCTTAGCGTCGGTGTGACTCATATTGCCCCATAGTTCCTTTATGTATTCAGAAATGCTTATGTTTGCACCTACAGGCATGAGGGTAGAGTGACATATATACACATTGACATATCATGACAAATGACATTAGATTTAAAGCAGATTTCCTGAGAAGCGCACAATTCTGAAATGTTCGCTCAGCGACAGCATTGACTTTTGAAGAGAGTTAGTACTGACTCTTCTCTAGTCAGCCCCTGTTAAACTGTAGTTTTGCTTTTACTGAGAAGCCTTTTTAATTACACATCAGTCACACTTGGTTTCACTGCTATCAGTTGAGGCGACAGGAGTTTTGGTCTTGTTGTTCTGCATTTGAAGCGACAGGGTCTTCCGTTGTGACAACTAAAGTGAAACCTGCAAGTCTGAACACTTAGCTTCGAACTTGCATATGTTAAGAAGCATTTAGACAGTAATTTGACATGTCTAAGTTATTTAAGTAATTCTTAATGTTAAAACTGAAAGTTCACATAAGTGCAACACAAAAGAAAAGAATTCTTGAATGTAAGGACAAGGGAATGAATAACAATAAATAAGGCAATTTGAAGTCAGTTAATGCTCAAAGGACATACACTTAATTTGTGTTACTGTCAACAAATCCATTTAGAAGACCAAAGCCAATAATGAATAAAACATACAGTGAGCAACAGTCCAGCTACTGTAAATATTAGTGCACTAAATATCATTAATCCATATAAAAATAGTCCCCCAGGAACTGCACTATTTAGTCCTGTTTGAGAAACTTTATATAACAATACACACACACAGGTTTGTACAGCTATACTTGTGAGGACATTCATTTACATAATGCATTTCCTAGCCCCTTACCCTAACCTTAGCCATCAAAATCAAATGCCTAACCCCAACCCTTATCCTAAACTTAACCTAAGCCTAATTCTAACCCTAACCCAAAAATCAAGTCTTAACCCTCAAAAAGCTCTTTAAAGGTTTGCCAGAAAGTGAGGACCGGCAAAAATGTCCTCACTTCGCAAAAAATGTCCTCACTCCCATGATCTAAAACTCAAACAGCCAAAAACTGGTTGATAGATGTACAAGCACACACACACACACACACACACACACACACACACACACACACACACACACACACACTCTGCTCAGGCAGACATCACTCCACTGTATTTTTCCATAACAACTTGTTGTTTGCTGCTATATTAATGCTCTGGCTATCATAGAGAGCACTTAAGACATAACTACACAAACATGCAGATATCAACAACGGCCACCTGCACAGGGAAAATCTGTAGCCATATGGTGCTACGATCAAACGCTGCCTATCTTAAGCAGAGTGGCACAAACTGTTGTAAGTCATTGCTGTTTGAGACATTCAAAAATCAATGTATGTCTCTGAAGAGGTGTGCATAATGTGCCTTCCACAATGTTGCTCATGTCTATAGGAGGCATACTTAAAAGAACGAAGCAGAGTAAGGAAAATGGAGTGGGGGGGAAATAGGGTAGAAAAAAGGCATCGCTGGAGTGAAATGGGGTGAGTTGCCTCCAGGGGTTTTTCTTCGTCAAGTGCTGTGCTTAAATGACTATGAAAGAGCTCGCCGTCCTTCCACCGATCCACGCAGAATTGCCTTCTGCTTCACACTTGTTCATCAATAGGGCTGATGTGGAGTCATGGCGACAAGGTTTGCTACTTAAGGGACCTGTCTGAAAGCAGTGGAGCAGCCTTTATTCTTACTGTCAAGCCACAGTGCTCTCGACTAATACAGGTTACCTACAGCAACGTGTAAATGCAAAATGCTTGTTTTCTTCATAAGGAATAGGACAAATAATCAATTTGTGTTCTTTGTTGTGTAATTCTGCAAACTTTTGAGGTTTTAACTTTTTCAAACTCATTCCGCTTACTGACTGGCATGGCAAACAGATGCCGCAAATGCCTCACATGAAAGCGCTTTATAATAAATACATGTTGGAAATGAAAATGTCTTCAAGCCCCTCTTTATTTCCTGAACATAGCTCTGATGTTTCTGGAAGTGTAACAGAAGGCCTTGAATATTCAGTAAACACTGGTCTAGGAACCATTTAAGTGAGAATTAAAAATGGCAAGCCACCTGCTCTTTTCATTACAGCAACTGTTGATTCAGACAGGCTCTGCCAGTGATTTGCCACGTGACAGATTCGCTCCCACTTAAGCCCTGTTACACACAAATCGTCACTCGGCGCCTACAAGGCAAGAAATGAATGCATACGCACACAAACGTAAGTTCATGCTTACTTTGACAAAGCTACGCGCACAAGCCGTGACGCAAACTGAGAGCAGCTTCCTGTAACAAATGTTCTCACACTGAAACATGCGAAACTGTTGATAAACAAGACACATGCAGATTAAGACTCTGTGTGACACGAGGAGGACAGTGCCAGCTTTCACTAAAGATGCCTTCTGGTCAGTTGAGAGCACAGCGGACTCAAACTGACACACATTCTGCGCAATGCTAACAATATTTGCCCATATACTTGACATATTTCTATTCACTTGTCATGATAATTTTAACCCTTTAACACCTAACGTGTCACTAGCGACACATCGCACATGCGCACTTTGGATTACCATAATTACGTAACAGTTTGTGCTTTCAGAAAAAATCCAATTTCTGAAAGCTGAGAAGTTGTGCTTTACAGCCAATGTGTTGTCATTACGGTAATTTCAATCATGTCTCTCCTGGAAGCCAGCGAAGCAGCCTCTTTGTTCCCTGTGGTAAAAAAAACACCTGTTTGTAGTTTTCGTTTTTGTGGCCAATTTTTTATTTAGAGACTGTTATCTGTCATATTCAGTTGCATTGTTTTTTATCCCCCAAATGAAAACTTTGAGGGCGGCACAGTGGTGTAGTGGTTAGCACTGTCACCTCACAGCAAGAAGGTACCAGGTTCAAATTCTGGCCCGGGGCCTTTCTGTGTGGAGTTTGCATGTTCTCCTCGTGTCTGTGTGGGTTCTCTCCGGGTACTCCGGCTTCCTCCCACCATCCAAAAACATGCATGGGGATTAGGTTAATTGGCTAATTTAAATTGACTGTAGGTGTGAATGTGAGTGTGAGTGGTTGTCTGTCTCTATGTGTCCTGTGATGAACTGGCGACTTGTCCAGGGTGTACCCTGCCTTCCGCTCTAAGACAGCTGGGATAGGCTCCAGCCCCCCAGCAACCCTATGAAAATAAGCGGTAGAAAATGGATGGATGGATGGATGAAACTGAAATCAAATTCCGTTTTGTGTTTTTCATCATTTTAAATTAGTATTCAACTCTTACAACATGCAACAAATTGTAAAGAATTGCCAGATATTGTAATTTCCAAGTCTTCTAGATAAGCAAAAAAGGTCCAGACAGAAATTTTGAGGCTCAGGTGTTAAAGTGTTAAGTTTTAACTTTTGAAGAGTCTTGACAAATAAATTCCACTTAGGAATGTTTCCATCAACTGGTTTGGAGTGAATCATTTGATCAGAAGTTGGCGCTCTTGGCTATGTATGTCAAATCAAAAGCCTATATCATCTCTCACTGAATTCAATTGAATACAATTAAATTAGGAGAGCTGATCCAACTTGGTGCGTTGGATTTTACAAAGAAAAAACACAAGTATGAAAACATAGATTCCAATGATTATGGGAAACAAAACAGGATTTCTTTGTCATCTAACCATCTATGACAGAAAATATTGGGAACTGGTGAGAGGAATTCAGTTTAACGTTTTAATTATTCTTTCAAGGTTGGCCAGCTGTTTGGAGATAATGACTCACATATATATATATGTATATCCAAACAGCTGATCAGTTATATAAGTTTAATGTTCACTGTACCATTCAGTGAATGAAAGCAAAAAAAAAAAAGAGAGTAGAAAATTTTAGCAATTGGGGAAGATGGATATTTTCACAAGAAGGTACAAAATAAAGAAAATGTAGCGTAGGATGTGAAAAATATTTCTTTATACTGGTATAAGACAAACTTTTATCTACCCTTTACATTGTCATTTGATTATGAACATTCAGTGGCTGATTATGCCACCTAAATGAATGAGAAATAATAAGTATAAAACACCTGAACAGGGAAGAGTAAAAACAGTTTTTATGGGTTATTCTAACTGGAATGCATGTTATATTTTTGTTTTCTTCTCTTTATATATTTCTTTCTTCTTCTTTTTTTTTCTAGGTGTTTATCCTTTGATGCAAAACCTGTCTATGTCCGAATTCACAACTTCAACATTAAATGAAAAAATTTCTGGCCCAAGTATCCCAATAATGACGTGCATTTTGAAGGATTTGGAGCCAGATGAAAATTGGAAACAATGATGTGAAAGGGGTCACCTGTTCAAAAAGACTGCAGTATCCTTCAGCTCTATGAAAAATGTTGGTGTCTTTTATTAATATAATAATATAACATAATTATATGATATCATTCAGTCTCATGGCTCTCATCGGCAGTGTTTCAAGGTACAGCAGGCTTTAAAAACACTCCAATAAACCAACTGTATGCTACCTGCCCAGCACCAAACGGCAGACAAACAAAGTAAGCAGCTGTTCTCTTTTCTCAGGAGTTCACGGTCAAACAGAGCTGAGAGGAGAGTGGACTTGCTATATCAAACTGATGTGGTCGTGTTATGTGTCAATGTTGCATTTACAGCTTGTCGCACTGCCCCAAGGTGGCTAAAAAAACAAAAACAAACAACTAATGCAGGTTTAAAATAACATTTTGAAGACTGTGAAGCCTTTATGGAGGCATAATTCATTGAGTGCTTTTTAGTTATCAATACTGCAATAACATCAACAATCATTTCCATCAAGAAAAAATGTCCTTGATATCTTAAACAACAAAACAACTCAAAGTGTAGTCACTGTTTTTTTGGCTTTTTGTACAGCAGCATTGTGGGCAATCGTGTGTGCAGGCTTCCTGTGAGTTTTAGGACTTCAGAAAAAAACAGATGTGTGATTGTCATGCTAAATTTTTGATAGGAACTCCAAAGTTTCTTCAGATGAGGAGCACTGGAAAGAGTCCTAGTGTGTTATGCTGACAGGAACAATGATTATTCCAAGGGTCTGCTAGCTAAGAGCGGTTGTAATTACAATGACGACAGGCTGCCTTAATAAATCTGTGAGTCTTGTGCCTAGGTTTATTCTCACTGCTTATTAGAGACAGACGAAATGAAGAAGAACATTGTGCATTACCTGGAGTGCTGCATTCTGGAATACCTCCCACTTCATTTGCGTGTATGCACACATACACACACCTGCTGCTGCCTTCCCTAGGCACAGCACTGATTGATTAGATATTGAAAATGGTCTGTCAGCGTGTTTTAGAGAAGTACTCATCTGATAATGAATGCAACACTTCGGCTGAGAGCTAATTATATTACAGACACAACTTGGTTCTGCTGTCTTGCTCTCTCAGTGTCGGCCCCATCGGGAGACAAAGTCATGCGGCAAAGCAGCCCACCACTCCAGCTGGGCCTATCGATGCCCACATTAAAGATTTCAGATGGTCATGCCCACCTACTCCAACTCAGAATTCATTCCACAGCCAACTATTACGACCCTGATCAGAACAGTTTCAGAATGAAGGACAGTATAAATAATATAAATGACTGTGGCAGAGAGAGTTGCAGTGCTACCTGATCTGCAACAGCACGAGCCAATTTGTCCATCCTGGAGCCAGCCTCTGCAATCTTCTTAGCTGCATTGATCACATCGGAGGAGTTCTTCAGGGGGCCTTTGCCTCTGGGAAAATTCAAGGAGAGAAAAAAACAGCAAAAGGGAATGTGGCTGGAGTTGCAGAGGCAGAGGACACACAGAGCTTCTCTATGCAGCAGCAGCTAATTTACTGGAGGGAGGAACATGATACATTACAATCAACCAGTAATACAAAATTTCCCAGATAATGTGTACAGTCTACCTTTGTCTCTAATGAGGTATCATAGATGTGTGTTTTGAATCACAAACAACAAAAACAAAATGGTTCCATTTTAACGGCAGCATTTTCAGAGTAGCTACAGCAGGAACTAAACCAGGAGAGGGAAATAATGGACAACCACTGAGCCTTTGTTCTGTTTTGTGTTTTCTGGATTTGCCAGCACGGGCAAAATTTTTGTGGCTTGATAAGTCTGTTTGCTTGTGTGTAATGTCTCAATTTGAGTCAGCACTAAGCTGAAATTTTCACTCTTGTTGTTTGTTCATGCCAATCTAAGTAACTGGTGTCATTGCCAAGTTATAATGATGCAGTCGCACCACCATAATCACTCATGACTAATGAGTCATGTCTTAGATTTTTCTTTTTTTCTCCTTTAGGTTTGTCCCATGCCATATAATGTTGGAGTGGCTCACAAATCCATACACAAGGCAGATAACCATCAGTTAGGTATTAGGGATTTCCCTGATATGTTGAGTCCAGATGGGGGAGATTGAGAGAAAAGCTGCTGGGTTTTAGTAAACATAAGCAACACGATTATAAATGAAAGCAGATTATCTCTTACAGTATATCTTTGAATCATAGCATCGCTTTGTAGTCTGAGGAAAACAAAGGTTGTCTGAGTCACTTTGTGATTCCTGACAATCTGCAGCTCTGTGTCATGGCAAAGGCAAGCTTCTCACCAGTCCCACTTTTTGCCACTTAATTTTATTGCTGCACCAATATTTTTTATTGGATGAAAACATTGTATGGGAACGTAGTTTCTGTGATGTCTGAGCAACACTTACTGCTCCTAAAATGTGATAACACAATAGCTTGTTTTGCTTGCTCAAAATAAATCTGTGATTGCAGATTTTACCTGGTGAAGTCCGTCATCTCCATCATGATCATACACATCTGCTTGGCCAGCACAATGATGTCATTGCCATTGTCGTCCCACTTGGCCACTTCTGCATCGAGCTTGCACTTCTCCTGTCTGAAACTCTCCACCTGCTCAGCAATCTTAGCCTTCTCCTCCTGGGGAAGCTGTGCCATGATAGCCTGCAGGCAATGGGGAAGCATGGACGAAACAAAAGCATTAGAGGAGGAGGAAGAGGCTGTGAGGGAGTAAATTTGAGCGAAATAAATTGGAAGGATTGCTCAGAATGAGGGAAATGCCAGAGGAGAAGAATTTAGGTAAAGGAGGGAGATAAGGTTGGGGAGAAGAGAACGATAGGGAAATGAGGAAAGGGGTGAATAAGAAGAGGGATTAGTTAAGGAGAATAAGAATAAAGGAAATAATATAAGGGGGAGAGCTGTAGCGCCATTTGTTCTATTTTTTCCGTCTGATCGACTTTTTAATCCGCCCTACAGAACTTGAACACTAAGTTTGGAGCCTGAGTCCTTCTGTCACGCTTCAAAATAAAATTCTAAACTTTACATTTAATGACTGGACCTCTTCAAACCCCTTGACATCTTATATCCATAAAAAGCAAATCCATTTTTGCCTCCACCTTTTTCTCAGCGGCCTTTGGGGGCAGGTCCAAAATGGCATAAATCTTAAGGCAAGGTCACAGGCGTGGCACGGACCCTGTATTATTTGAGAGATAAATGTATAATTACCTTGCTTCTTATACCATAGAATGAATAATGCATTTGTTCAACATTATGTCAGGGAGGTGAGATGGAAGGGTAACCTGGTCTCCATTAGGTCGATTCTATTGACTCGAGAGGCAGAGAGAAAACGAATACAGTAAAAAAAAGAAAAGTCACCATTGTTTTTTAATCTCATCTATTATTGACTGTCCTCCAAGAATTGCTATTCTCTTAATGAAATAATCGCCCTTGTCCTCCTTTCCCTCTTCCTTATTGCCTCTCTCACAGCAAAGCTGGTGTGTGGGGGTGCAGGGTGAGCTCAGCGAGAACGTCACTTCACCAATGTCCCCTGCTAGATGTGTCAGGAGGAAACAAAAAATTTCGATGATGTGTCCTTCTAAAATTCTTTGATGAGAAAATCAGTTGGAACAGGAGGAGGTCCACAATTAAAAAAAATACATAGAATCATAGAAAAAGAGTAGCATGGAGGCACAACTTCCTCATCAGAAGCCAACAGATGAGTCCATGAGCTCTGGCCTACTGATCACTGTGTGAGCAGAGCGGAGCACAGCTTTGATGGCGGTTAGCTTAAACAGCAAAAAAACAACCCCGCAAACGGCATGAACAAACAAGTAAAACCAGCCCCCTCAAGCCCAGTGTAGATTTCCTCTGCTGCTGGTGCCAAGTCACACAAACAACAGCGAGGCAGCAAATCCCATTAAACCATGTGTGGGGTGAAAACACAGCTTCCACTTAAAACAAATACAAAGTTAATATGTATTTAGAGTGCACAATGAGGAATAAACAATTTAAAACAGACCGCTGATTCTGGGGGGCAAACTTAGATTCACTTTGTAGGTGTCGCTATGGATTATGGGTAGCACACACAGTCAGCAGTAACTCCTACACCAACATACATTTAACCTATGATAAAACTGTCAAATATACCTCCATAAATCAATTCACTAACAGATGTTGACCAGTTTTGACCTCGGCAGTGTAAAGCCCCAGAGCTATATTTGGGCCTTTGGCTGTTCTTGACCGGCCTGCGAGAGGTCAATGGTAAATTACGGGATCAAACATAAATAAGTGAAAATCGTGCACAAAATCAAGCTTTTATTTTGTCAATTTGCACGTGCCTGCAAGCGTTTCAGTCTTCACAGCAACAGCTGTTGACAGGAGATGTAAGTTAGCACTTAGCCACCATAGAATTTTTAGCAAAACATTGACTGCAAATATTTATTTCCTGAAGTCAAAAGTAAAGCTGATGATTGCTGTGATTACAATTTCAATTGCCATTACTTGGATAAAGTTTATCTAATCTTGGTCTTTGAAAAACTACAAAACACATTCAGAATAGTTTGAGTGTTGATTAAGTAACAACATGAATTACATTCCTACAGACCTATTGCCACACGGTTTATAGTACATAGTATAGTATAGTATAGTATAGTTGTTGATTCCAACTGTAATGTGTTTGAATTGAAATCAATTTGAATGCACCTCAATATATAAAAATAACCCTGAGGAATGGAAAAAGTGTTTTTGTCCAGAAATACAATATGTTTTAAGGATGCTTGTGCCCTCAGATTTTGGGCTCTGGGTAGCCAGTGGCTCCCTGCAGTAGAGTTCGCTGATGACATGCTTGTGCTCAATGTACAGCTGTACTATTGCCCAATCAGTAGCGACACAGGTGAGTGCACTGTGCCACCAAAATACATCTCTGACCTCAGGACTCGAGGGCAGTCATTAGCATTAGCTGCTCATTTTGTTCCTGCACCCAACTGCTGAGGCATCAATTATTCACTTATCTCTATAATTACACCAAGCAGTGTGTCCCTGGTGTCAAAGTGGTGGGTAAACTCAATGGTGGGAGAAGTACAGTTCTAGGATTTTGCTCAATGCCATTGTAACGAGTCAGATGAAGAATGCAAATTTAGAATTGGAGTGGTTGGATACTTCTGTAAGTGCAATTGAAATGTTTTCCCTTCATCTTCTGCACACAAGTGCAGCATTAAACTAAGATGAACTGCTACCCCATACAGCTAAAGGGAGCAAAAAGTCTCTTGAAACTCAACAATTTGGATTGGAAATTCTTTTTCTAAAATTAGGGATCAAGGGAGGTTGGGGAGAGAGCGTGAAGGATTTGGCTGGCATTCAAACTCACTCTGAAAATGGTGTGACAAAAGAGAGACAGTGTCAGGAAGGAAGAGAGAGAGAGAGAGGTTCTGAGCACAAAGGAAAGCTGCAGCACAGGGGTAAACACATGCGCCAATTGGGACGTCAGGGGAGCAGGGAGGCACTTGGTGAAGCCCCCCATCCCCTCCACCCTCCTTTCCTGCTCTCTAGAATTCACTTATCCCTAAATCCCTTCCCCTACTTTACTGATAACAACAAGGAGCGGGCCTTGGGAGCTTAACATAGTGGCAAATCCGGCTGAGGGAGTGCTGTGCCAATACACTCTGCGACTAGGCTACGTCTGCAGGGATTAGAGCGCTTTCCGGGTTTCTTCACCAAGCGCGGCGTCTTGAAATGACTTTAATTTGTTTCATTTGAAATAAACTGCCCAGACACTCAGAGTTCAATTTTATGGATGACCTATCAACAGTGTTATCCAATCACTGTGTTAAGAGATGTTAGATGCGTGAGTGTGTATATGTGTGTGTGTGTGCATTATGCGTGTGTTATGGAAGGAGAGTTCTGCATGTTCTAATAGAAAGAGACACTATGTACAGACCCCCTTCCCCTGTGTGTTTTTCTGCCTTCTCATTATGCATGTTTGCTCTAATAAGTTACCACTGCACATAAGTATAATAGAAGTGACAAGTGGCGCGCCACACCAAGGCAATGCACTGGGAACAATGGCTTCTGGGAGTGCCCTGGATTTGATTTCTTTCCACACAGCAAGAGAGAGACAGCGAGATCGAGAAAGTGAGTGGGAGATGTTACGCCTCGTCCTGTGTGCGATACCGGTACACTGGAGGGGCCTGGAGGGATCATGACTGTAAACCTCAGTGTGCTCATGTCAGCTCCTATGGAGAAAATGGATTACACTTTGCCTTGTCTGTTTGAATAGAAACACAGAGCACCAGTGTGCACTTGGCATGACCGTGAGAGGACAGCAAGCTTTATCCTGATACAACAGGTTGAGGCTGACTGGGCAGATCACCAGTGGTTTACGACAAACACATCTTTTATGGATGTGGTTGTCTTCTGCATGTGCAAATGTTTAGTCTCTGTGGGCATTACAGTGTCTATGAGTGGAAAAACAGGCAATATCAATTAACTGTGTGAGAGGCTTTGCCAGTAAGCCAGATGTGTAGTATGCTGCCCTTGATAATGCATACTAAATGTATAACACGTTTGATTTTGCTTATCCATTGTGAGCTTGACCACACTGCTTGCTGATTAAGGGTACATGGACGCTCATTACATTCAGCCATGTCTCCCTTTAATCCACCTTATATCACTTACAGCAACAAGTAATGACAAAGGGACATGCTGCGGCTTCAAACTGTTCCCAAGAGGAGCTGCCCACTCAAAGTACAGTTAAGTGCCAGGAAAACTAGTTTGGTGCTGTAAAGCTCCCTTGTGTGGCAGCGCTGGTGCGTCCAAGCTCAGATGGCCTCACAGTGTTACGCTGCGGGAGTCTTAGTGGGAGTGTACATACAACAAACTCACAGCACTTCACACCCAGGACCCCCACAGTCCTCCTGGAGATACTTTTGTGCTCCCAAAACATGGACCTGTTCTTTTTGTTCATCGTCGAATGTTAAACTTTTATGAGTTGGCTCTTGAAGTTGAATTGTGTAATTAATGAGATTATTGACCACTGCAAGAGCAGTGCAAAATCGAATCAGATCCTGACGGCCAATTATCAAGAAGGGTTTTCTTTACTAACTGAAAACAAAGTAACTAAGGATTAACAAACTGCACAATAGATTTAAAAGAGACTGATCATTTCATCAAAAAATATTTTTTCACCATGCTGAAATTGCTGCAAGTAAATAAGTAATTGCAGGTATAATAAAATTTATCTGTGTATCTTGTGAAATAAGATCTAACAAGCTTCCTCTTTCATTACCAATGAAACAAACATTTGCTCAATTCAATAGACTCACGGTTTTAGCTATAATTGATTTGTTAATATTAGCTGATGCTAACAAATTAAGACATTACTGAGTCAAGTTTGCTTCTATTCTTCTTCTGCTAAGGTTACACAATGATGTCAAATTAATCATCCAGTCATTGCAATTTTCCCTTTAAATTACAGTATTTTCAGATTAAGGATGAAGGGATGCAGTTCTGAGCCTCTGAATTTGTTATGTTTTGTTTCCACTGACTATACCAGTGCATCACAATAGAAGTTATAGCCTTATAGTAAAGTGATTCTCAAACTTTTTTGAGATGTGACCCCCCCCAAAATAAAATAAATAATAAAGGTCTGATTTAATTTGCACCTAAGCATTGCCCAATGTGCTCCAGGCATTGTCGATTTCTGATGTTCTGGTGTTGTTAACAAGACTCTGACTCTCACAAAAACACTCAATAAAATCTAAATTATATCACTGGAATGGGTGATGTTATGTGAAAAACAACATTCCCCAGTCAAAAATATGTTATTTTATCATTTTCTACAAAAACACCCTGAAATCTTAGAAAATTATCTTACGACCCTCAGGTTGAAAACCACTGGTATTTCATACATTTAGCAACAATAAGTTTCAGCTTAATTGATTTTTCCTTTTTTTTGTGCATTAGTGTGCAGACTGTGCAGAGACTCAGGCAGTATAATACAGGCCTGTGTCATGGGGAGAGGCATTGGGCCAAGTCATACTCCTGCCATCCACAATCCATTCAACATGCAACACACCACAATCACTGATACCCTCCTAATGTTCTTTAAGCTGGGCCCAAGTGAAAAATTGTTAATGTGCAACAAAGCCAAGACTGGAGCCTTGGCACAACACTATACCGTATATTGTGTTTTGTCTTGCATCTTGAGGGAATTAATTAATTACTTCTTTGTTTGTGATTGCAATTTTACACCTGCCACCCCCGAATGGTGTTCATGTAAAATAATCCCGCCTGTTAAGATCATTTAAATGGACTTTCATGCTATGTAAGTGGAACTAGTTGGATGAATCGATCCCAGTATAGCCAAGAAACAGTGGTGGGTGTTGAGGTGGGATGCAGCCTACGACTGAGGCAATAACACTACAGTCATTTATATGATGGATTTGGGCTTGTTGCACAGGCTACATCCAAACCAAATGCATGCTGTCTCTAGCACTGCTTTTTCATGTCAGGCCCCATAACTGAGGCAGATTCAGGACGTTTTAAGCACAGTGGGGAGGTGAACATCTACTCACCCGAGCACTCTGTCCAGCAATAAGCTGGTCATCTTCAGTCTGGACACTAGTCCTGCTGCGAGTATCATAGTCCTCCTGTTCAAAGTCAGAGTCATCTTCCAGCTCCTCTGGTGTCTGTGAAAGACCAAGACAAAGCCAGGCAGAGAACAGTCAGAGAAAGAGGAACTGTACAAGGGAAAAAAAAAAATCATCCGACTCCTAAACTGACAGTTGAAAAGAGCAACCTTGACTTCATGCCGCATTGTGTGAGAATCCAGAGTAACAGACAGCATATGTTCCTGTGTTGTCTTTCACTACAGTATATAATGCATCACCTGACATTTAACTCAAACCAAACACAGCATATGACAGAGATGAATAACACACCTCCCCTCACCTGCACTCTTCTGTCAAATACAATAACAAATGAGTGACTGTCTTTAAAGATGCACAAATGTTGAATTAAAGGAATTTTTCAAATTAACATCATTAATGCATTAGCTTTGAAATGTCTATGAATTCACAGGACTCATTTTTGCAAGACCCTCATCAGCAACTGGAGAGAATGGCTACAGACGGTTATGTTTTAGGGATGTTATTCTGTATTTGGTCATTATGACCAATGACAGGTGCAGAAATATCTGCTCATTAATTAATGTTTTTCAAGCTACTGACTCAATGATTAGACAATACTTTGTGGACAGTCTCTGTCAAGGCTGGTGTTATTGCTTTCAAGAGGAATAACTGCAAAGTAAAAATTAGAAAAAAAATTAAAATATTTGTTAACATTAATGTTCACATAGAGGACACAAGCCTTTAGCTGTTCAGTTCAGAATTCAAACCTATGCAAAATCTGCTCATAACAAGACTATATTTTAAAGAGCGACTCAGATGTGACAAAATGTCAACTACATAGCTTTTGTTTTTATGCAAGAATATTTGCACAGCTTGTCTTTTCACAATAATCGTGTGATTTTACACCTTTGAAGATGAGTCATTGCTCTGTGACAAATGTAATTGCTTTGTGTTATACTTTTAAAGTAATGACAGTCCTTTGATTTATTTTGAATGAAAAAAAATAACAGAATTATAGGTCTCATGTTATGAAGGAAATATACAGCATTACTCCACCAGTTTCTGGGGAAATTGGAATGTAATGATGAGGTTTTTTTTACATGTGCTCAAAGAAAGAGACTAAATGATTAATAAGCATTTCCACCACCTCACATATTAAGATCACTGGGTTCGCTAACTAACTTCAAGACAGGATCTTTGATCTCATTAAGCTAGCTCACTCTTAACTGGGTTCCATCGTCATGGCAACCTTTGCTGAAAGGTTTACCTGCTGCAGAGCAGAACAAGAGATCAAAACGTGTATATGTGTGAAGTCATCATTCCGACATGATGCTGACATTTAAAAAAGGCCCTGCATCCACAGCACTGTCACTGTTATCTTTGAGTTATTCTATAGCCTGCGAGAATGTTGCCTCACTACAATGATTAACGCAAAACTAGTGGCTGTACCAGCTTTAAAGCAGGAATTCTCCCAAACAACAGGTGCTGGCAGACCACAGCCTATGGCAATACTTAATTTAATATACTGTACACTGACTTCAGGCTAGTAATTGTGATGAATTTCCTCCATAGTATTCCCAACTGTGGTTGAGCCAGTGTGGCCTCTTGCTCTCAAAATTATATCACTGCTGAATGTGACACGACTGTGAACTGTAAATCAGGGCTATTTATTTATCCTCTTCAACAGGAACGCTATTACTTTGTATTAATATTATGCCCACATTCATTCATAAATTTCCATCAGTCTATTCTACTGAACACATTGACATTTTCCTTAGCATATAGTTTGATGTATTTGATTATTTGAATGACTGCTACTTTTGTTTGGCTTTTTTTAGTTGTGTGCCTGTATTCCTATTCAATGTCACTCAACCAAAAGTATTTTGCCTCTGTACTGACCTGAAGGGATATAAATAAATGCAATCTTGTCTCAAATTCAAACACAATTTGATAATCCTAGGAAGGAAATAAACTTACTAGTAAATAGTAAAAATAGGAAATACTTGTAAATCAGATCATCAATATTGTGTGAATCAATTTTATAGCTGGATCACAAAATCCAAGGTAATAGAACAGAAGTCAGTTTTGCTGTGTTGTTAACCTCATGTTTATTGCAATTACGAGAGTTATAAAAATGCAATGTTAAAATACTGTGCAGTTTTATTGCATCTGATTTGCCTTTAAACTCAAGAATCTATTATTAACTTTCTGCTTGAGACAGGCTGCAGGTCAGTTTGTTGGGAATAGGAGAGAGTGTAAACACTGATTATACATTCAGCTGCCAGCCTCCAAACACTGTTCAATTTCATACATGTTCTATTGTGTCTAGTGCTTGCTACTCCAGCATTCTTCTGCTTTGTGTGTGTGTGTGTGTGTGTGTGTGTGTGTGTGTGTGCATATACGTGGGTACATAAAGGCCAGGACAAAACTATGTTTTCAAGAACTTTCATTATGACTTTCCACTCTTCTCAAGACCTGCCTCAATTTTTAAACACTGTGGAGAATTGATTTCTTAATCCATCGACGGCTCATAAGATCTGTGCTGTAAAAATTCTAAGGGAGCCATTACTCGGGGTAAGTGGGAGGAAAATAACATGGACGCATAAAAATCTGTGTACAAAAAAAGCTATTACACGTGGTACCAACATTTTGCTATCTATACAGAGTTAGACAACAGACAGAGGAAGTACGGATCTTCCAAGTTGTTTCCTCAGAAAGTAATTGAACTTGGATGGGATTATGAGGCCAGCTGGTCCCGGGCAGTTCAAAGCTGCCTGTTTTACATTATTTACCAACATCAAATTATTTTCCATAATTAGATTTTTTCCAGCGCTACACTGGGAAACCTTCCAGCCTGCATAAAGTTGAATAAATGAATTACATGGTGAAGAGAGAAGGGCCAGTTCGGGTGAAAAATGCAGATACTGTAACATCAGAGTGGGTGTGTGAGGCGAGAGAGCTGCTGGTGGCGTCATGTTGTTATGCAGCATTTTTATAATGACATGCTGTAAAATTGTTCCACCAGCTTCATAAACCAGGTCATGTGACAGGTGTGACATCTCAAATGGGAATTCAATTGAATTTTAGATTTCAATTATTACTTGCCTTCGTCCTTAGGGCAGATAATTTTTTTTTGCCAGAGAATGTCCACTGTCATCGTCAGCAGTCAGACGCACGCTTTGCTCTAATAATGCAGCTAGAGTTAGAAGTATATACTGGTATAACACTGGAGTAAGTGTGACTAGAGCCAAGGAGATGGAGCCAATCACTCAAGAAATGCTTAACTGGAGGGTAAAAAAACACAATAATATATTGACTTGAATGATTTTAGAGTGCAAAAAGTAGACCAAACAAATGCAAAACAGTCCACTGACTGACTAATAAGCAACATAGACATATGCAGCCCTGTGATGAACTGGCGACTTGTCCATGGAGTACCCTGCCTTTCATCCGAAGACAGCTGGGATAGGCTCCAGCCCCCCGTGAACCCATGTGAGGATAAGCGGTAGAAAATGGATAGATGGATGAAGGAAATAAGCAATCTATTCTGATGTGTTATTCAGACTGAATGTTTTAAATACATGGAGGAAAGCAAAAATGAATCACCCTCTTGGTCATGGTCAGCATTTCCAAACACATTCATTTCTGTCTACAACTTGCTGAGCATTCAAATTATTCAAACACCACAAGTGTTTTGCTTTTAGAGGAGATAATGGACATACCCTTATCATGAGGACAGCTTTCCTGATGTCACGAACGCCGTCGTAGACCAAACGGGATGCATCAATGAACTCATTCTCCTCAAAGGCCTGTGGAGGGTTCGTACTCAGCGCCTCGATGGCAACCTCCACTTGTTCAGCAAAACGAGGCATGACTGCAGGGAGAAAAAGGAAAGAAAAGTAGATGGAGAGAACAAAACAGAGATATGAGAGGCATGTGCGTGTTTCAGCCTTGTCAATTACAAAAACAACAAAATGGCATGGTGAAAGCATTATTAGTGTGTGTTGTTTCTCTAGGTGAGGCCATGATCACAACCTTTCATCTCAGATTTCACAGCAGCAGTCTCCTCCTGCTTCAGTCTCTGCTCACTTATGCACTTCGGGAGAAGGCAAGATGTCACTCTAAACCTCTGTGTATGTATGCGACAATCTGCCGTTCACATATTGCACGCCAATTAGCTATTTCACCCCGGCTTACCCAACAGGAAGGTTGGCCCGTCTGCCACAGATCTCTTAGTGTGTACGCTGGCATTTGGCATGTGGAAGTGTGTGCGTGTGTGTGTAACCTAGAAGATGTAAAAGGACGCTAACGTGCAAGCTCAGCCTGAAAAATCACAATGAGGGGAAATAAATTCATCAAAGTCCTTTGAGCCAAACAAAAGCCAAGCAACAAAAGAAAAGTCCCTATTGACCATAAAAAATGGTTGGTTTTGTTGTCCGTATCAATTGGCCAGACCTGATGGAAGAGCTTTACGCTCTTTGTGTTTTCAAATGAATTGTGCTGAATGTGAAAAGACATTATTAAATATTCACAACTACAGGCTGAATGTTTGAATATTTAGCAGGCCCCCTTTCTCTCCTGTTCAGTCAAAATAATTGAATGCAGAGTCTAATAATGTTTTTTTTATGGACTCTTTACTGTCTCAAATTATCATAACAAAAGCTATGGTTTACCTGGACAGTGAGTCATCAGCCAGAAAAGGTCAGTCTTCATCTTCATATACTGCATTAGCAATGGGATACTACAAATACATATAACCACCATTCCTACAAGCACAACCAGACAATACAGAGTACACACTTTTCTGATGTTAGAATAAGATGTTTTGGCTGCACTGGAAATAATCTGCAAAAAATATATGTACATAAAGAGTGGATTTCTGAAGAACATACTTGGGCTGATTTAAGATGACCCCCTTTTGAGAGGAGCAGACAGATCTAATGAGGACAGACGGATAGGAAAAAGACAGGAGGAAAGACAAATAAAGTATGGCAGCTTGGCTGGTGAGCCTCCACCAGAAAGCCAACTGTGTGATTTTATTAGCATTCTCAACATTTCCTCCTCTCTTACGTGCAGAGTGAGCTAAATCAATTAGCCAGCTTGCAGTAAAGGTGTATCTGCAGTATACTTATTTGTCTGATATAAAACATAAGCTATATTTCATCCAACATAAAAGGCACTACAAGAAAGACTCTCCTTTTTTCTTTTCATTTTTAATTCAGTTTAATCCACTTACTGCAGAAGCGTAAAATAGGCTTTTGGGAATTGCTGGGAAGGCGTTTTAAATAGAAATATTTAAATGTTCTCCAAGCTCTTAATGAGCAAAGTTGCTGATGGTAAGGAGCAATTTCACTCATTCCAGTTGAAAAATGATGAAGGGAATTAAATGTGACCATGTAGGAATGGATTTTTTTTTTCACCCCCTAGGCTTAAGCGTATTTTAAGTGAGAAGTTATGGAAGTACAATGAATGCTTAAAAAGCTCACAGCAGTGATGGCATGCCCAAGTCAGGTGTTTGACAAGCTCCCAACACCACAAATCACATAGGCTTTGACACCTAAACCTCAATTTGCATGAAGACAGATCAATTTATGCAAAATATTACTAATAATATTAAGTAATATTAATTAATTAATATTAAGTTTTAAAATCAAACGCAATACAAACAAAATATTCAAAACATGGAAAATAGCTGCTTTTGGAGAAAACAGTTTGAACTCCTGTGTTACAAAGTCATGTTGAATTTATTAAAGTCATAGAATTAAAGGACTCCATGAAGACATACTATTACATTAAAAAGTATATTTATTTATAATAATTATACTACATTATTATTACACTGTTATTCTTGCATTTGCATTTTGCACTACATACCCTATATGGGTTTTTTACGTTTCTATAGGTATTTGATAGGATTAGATTTGAACTGCAGAATGTGTACATATTACATATAATGTGCTCCATATAATATTATATACTTTACAGTGACCAGAAAGTGAGAGAACATTGAATGTTATGAGATTAGGACTTTGGTGCTACTGCTCTTTAAAATGTTTCACCTTCCTCATCACTCTGTGCTGCTCTTCTTGCAGCAATTTCCTCATCAGCACTCTCTCCTACTGTAACTCCCACCTCTATTTACGCACACATTAAGAGGCCTTACCTTCTCTCCCTGAAAACTATGAGTTTGCCATCTGCTTCCCATTCTGGCTAAAACCTTTTTCCCATCATTATAACAATGAACACACAGTGTCTCAGCGCCTCAGTCCCCTTAAGTACAAACTGATTCATTGATGTCGCTAACACAGTATTCTGATTAAAGATTTTCAAATAAATTACGGTGAATTCCTTTTAGTGGAGCCAGCCACACATCCTGGGCCTCAGAGCTATTATCTTCAAAGTAGACAGTGTGAAGTGTCTTTACTTCTCTCCCTCAGTCTCTGCTGCACTTCTTTTTAGTGCACTTGATCCACTGATTTACAGCTATGACACGTGGGTGCCAGTGTGTGCATGTGTGTTATTACTCACCGCAAAACCCTGGCTAAATCCCATTTACTGTGGCCTGATGTAATAGCAAGGAGCAACGCCACCCTGCAAATGGCACACTGACTTAGGCCATATATCAGTTTTTTAATCTCCCCTCTCCGGGCATCACATTAATGATCGACTTTAAAATTTGTCCCTTTTTTTGAGGAGAAGATTAGTTTAAACACAGGGAGTTAGTGGGCAGAAAAGTGTCTCGGGGAAGAAGGTGGGAGAGGGGGAAAGAGAGAGAAGCCATAACCACTTTCCCATTAGGCTATTGATTTTTTACCCTCTCAAGGACAAGCTTCAATCCTGGACCCATGTGTGGATTGTCTGTCAGGAATCTATGGCTCAGCTTTACACCGAAGAGTTGTGTGCCTTGGCTGCCTGTATTTGGCCCGGCCGTAAATCTGACCACACTCAATATGAGGACGAGGGATGGGTAAATTGAGGCAAGGTCAAAGGGCAGGTAGTTGTGATAAGCGTCCTGTGTTGATGTGGCACCTGTCAGAGAGACAGACAAGTGGCTGCGATTGGCAGTGGGCATAAGCACAGGGGCAATCAAATAAAAACACAAACAGCCATCTAAAACAGACATGCACACGCACTAAAGTACATAATAAATGTGTTACACATGCACACAACTGAGAAAGGGAGAAAAAGGGACCACATCAATGAATTCCACTAAAATCCCTGCTCAAATCGCTTAGTGAAATCCTTGTTGACAGCTATTGATTTTTTGGTAGAGTCTAGTTAATTGGACTCAGTACCCTCTAAAAAGTGTGTGGTCCTATATCCTTTTTCTTTGTTCAGCAACACTTAATCATCTTTCCACCAGCTATAGATTTCTCCTTGACTGTGTTCAAATCCATAGACATCAGGTCTGTGAGGACTGAGGGGAGAGAGAGAGGCAAAAGTTCACAAGGATCAATAAGTGCTTTATGGTCCAGATCAGATGTGCATGGTAGGCCCTAAAAAAACCCAACAACCACCACTGAGAGGGTAACAGGAAGAGGAAACACAACAGCTCTTCATCAAAGAGAAATATGGAGCCAATGAAATGCTGGTCTAACACAGTTGCCGGTTCCCTGCCTTAACATCTCAATTAGCGGCCACAATCGAGAGGACACAAGGTCTCGTTAAAGTTTAAGACAGGAGTCCTCCATTAGGCCATGCAGCCAGTGCATCTGTATAGACAGAGAACTCCCCCACACTTTCCTCCCGTTTCAGCACTGCAGTAACTGTTGAACTGGCTCAGAGGCCATGTTTACCATGATAACAATACTTAAAGACCTACAAAGGTCTACAGCGGCATAATGTAAAAAGGTGAAAGGCTCTAGCTGAGCCTGGTTTGACCATTCTGGGCTACTGTAGAAACATGGCAGACTCAGGAAGTGAAGAGAACCCACTCCCTATGTAGATATGAAAGAAAACACAATGATTCTTGATGAGAATACATTTATAAATATGGTATTCCATTTCTGCTTCCATTAAATGGTACACACTGTTCCTTTGAGGTAAAGTCAGACAGGACACTGAGCATCTCAAAATCAGCTTGTAGTTTCCTGCTTTTGGTCTACAATCCTGCTGCAGTTACACAGACTGGAGAAGCATTTTGAGTTTAATGTGGGCACGGGAATGGCTTGCAAATAAATCACAAAATCATTCGCGTTGGCAAGTTGCAGATTTTCATTCACATTTTTGGGAAATGTAGCACAAATGACAACCTCCTCCACCGAGAGCAAAGTCATTGAAGCAGTTTAGACTTGCAAGAGATGAGAATGCTGCAGAGAATGCAGAGAAAGTCAAAGCGCTTGAAGTCTCCAATGAACAGATGTGTGAATTATTCCACTCATATTAGAGTTTGTAGTTGAAATATTCAGCACTCTTGACAGAAATCAACCCACACTGGTTATTTTCCATTTGGCCTCTGTATCCCACCATCCCTGTTCTTTTTCTTTGGTTGTATCAGATCTGGCACTGACACTAGGGACAGTGTGAACGGTGCTTCCAAGTATTCAATGGAAAGCTGTTCAAAAAGACTTTTTTGCAGGTTTCAGAATCAAATATAAAACATCATATACACACATACAGACAGCTGCTGTGAAAAAGAAAATATTGCAGCTGTAACCCTTATTTGAAAATAGAAAATTACTTTCCTACAGATGGCGCACATCAGCATGTCTACATCTGTATGTCTGAACTGTTGCAGCTATCACTGTTCTCGTCGACAAGTTGTCAGAATTAAGCTGAAAACACAAGTCGCTGCAGTATCAGCCGTGCCTGCTTTCAAGTTTTCTTTTTGTCCATTAGCACGGTGTTATTATGATTATCTCAAGGAAACAATAGTCATCATCCTCAATAAGAAATTAGACAAAATATTGTGGCATATGTTTCTAAGTACCAAATATGTTGATGTAGTTAACAGTGCAGTTCTTAGAGTTTCCAGGACAAACTGTATGTACAGTACAGTATGCTAATGTGTATTAGTTGAGTGAATCCATAACAACAGCTCACCAATCAATTATATGTTAGAGTCTTTTGCACAAAACTTCATTCTGTAAAGTTAGATAAAGTGTCAGTAAAATGAAAATAAATTCAGATAAATGTTGCTTTCTGTAGGGTTGCATTCTGCTTGCCAGTCAGATTGTATACTATATTGTATCCAGGGTCTAAGTAATGACTTTTTTCATCATTTCCCTTTTGTATAAAGCATTGAGGTTGCATGCTTCTCATTTTGAGCCATTTGATTTACATTATAATGTTAACTCTTAAAAAAGCAAATGCCTGATAAAGAGAAATCAGTAGGCAATCAATATGAAGGCGCAGCATCAACAGTTCTCCATCCGTTGTACTCAGTAATGCTGACATAATGTTTCTGGGGTCCTGCTGACTCCAGAAACAAGCTCCGTACTCCATGGAGAATTAATAGAATGCCAGCATAATTATAAAGTCTTTGCATGTGACAGGGTTATGGTCGTATGAAATTGACCTTAAGTGTCCACGAGATATTGCCACAGTATTTCATCAATTAATTACCCCAATCAATTAAACTGAATTATGCAATAATAGCACAGAATGTGCTTAAGATACCATGTAAGTGGACGTGTAACCTCTCTGTGGTAGCTAATGGCGATCCATGGAATGAAGAATAACTAGCATTATCCTGGCAGGTGGCAGCAAGGAAGGAAACAAAAGATATGGCTAAATGAGCTCTAATGGGACAGGCAGAATCTTAGAGAGGATTGTGGTCCAATTTCACTCTTATGGACCAAGTCATGTCTCAATTATTTATTTCCTTTCATCATGTTTCCTTTCATAATAGTGCATTTTAAAGTCATGTAATCACCTAATTTTCAGAAATTTCCGGGGCTATTTCACTGAGCAAAAATGTTTCTTCCTATTTGTTTTCTAACATAATAGCTTGAGGTAGCATTAATGACAAGAATTTTGAACTTATCAATCTCTGAAACACCTGTGCATAACAAAAAAAATGTTTTATGTGAAGCAGCAACAAAAGCAGTGGTGGCAAAAAAATGAAGAATAAATCTTTTTTTTCTGAGTTTGTTATGTACCAGATCTCCAGCATATAGCTGATTACAACCAGTGATCAAGGAGGAAGCTTTAAACAGCATTATTTTTAGGGGGTGGCTTTATATAGCAGCCCACTGAGGTCAAGATTAATGTATGCATGTACCTGTATGTACAGTATATGATCAATACAGCTGATCATTCTTCATTTTTACATTCAGTGTTGTTCACCACTGTGCGGATCCTTGACATTTAAGATGCATGTTGAGTGTTTGTTTTAAATCTTACATTGTTTACATCCATGTTTACTAGTGTTTGCTGGTGCAATGAAGCATATCTAAGCACGTGGAAAAGTGTGAGGCCATGTGGATGAGATAAACAAAACGGGTGCCATTATGCTCTTAGAAGTAAAAAAACTCCACAGCAAATCCACAGCTTAATTTTCTAAAAGGATAATGAAGCATAAATTACTTTTCTTCCATTTAATAATAGCACATCCTATTGGTGGGCCCTCCCCTACAATGCCTTATACCTCCAAACCCATGAAGCTAGATATGTTCAGAGGTCCAATCCAGTACATACTAATCCAACATAACACTTAGATTTCACAGCACTAAACTCAACTCTTTCATGAAGTTCACTCTTTATTCCTTAGTGTGAAAAGCATTCAGTCAAATTTGTGGGAGCCTAATCTTCACTTTTGGTTAAAACGGGACATGATTGTCCTGTCTCTAGTCTACCATGGGGATGAACTCAGCTCACCTGGAATGTGACTAGAAAAGCACTCAGAGAGCGCAGACTTCCACCAAGGTGGCGGTGACTTCTTTACTAAAAGTTACCCCCGCCGCCAAGGAGGTTTTCACTGGGGTTTGTTTATTTATTGATTTGCATGTTTGTTGGTTTGCAAAGTAACTCAAAAAGTTATGGACGGTTTTTGACGAAATTTTCAGGATTGCTCAGAACCAACCCTGAAAATTTCATGAAAATCTGTCCACAACTTTTTGAGTTATTTTGCAAACCAACAAACATACAAACAAATAAATAAACAAACCCTGGTGAAAACATAACCTCCTTGGCGGCGGTAAAAAAGGAAACAGGTGGTGTCCACGGTTTGTGTTAGAGCCAAGATACTGATCCAAACTGTGGGACACTGGGCATCCAGGCAATCAAGGTGTGTTTGTAAGTCGCTCACAAGACTGGGAAGCTAATGTAGGTGCAAGTGTGTGTTCGGGTGAGTGTGTTTGTGTTGCGCTTGTCCTCATAAAAGTAGCTTAACTTGCCAGAAAGGTTGTAACAGAAGATTTGATGCAAGCACAGTACAAAGGTGAAGGACGCTGTATTAATCTTCACATCGTACTAATACATTAAACTGTGACTTCTTGCGCTATGCCAGCTTTGTGGACAGTGCACTAACCAGTCTCAGACAGGAGCTTGATGGACTCCAGCACACGCTCAGTGTAGACCCCAGGTTCATAGTTTTCCATCTCAGCATTAATGATGTGGACCACTCGAGCAGCTCGGCCCCGGATAGCCCCTGCAGTTCGGTCCAGAGTGTCCACATCTCCCTCTTGTAGAGCAATTACACATTTGTTGACGTCCTCAAGGATGTGGTTCTCTTGAGAGGGGCAAACAAGAACAGTGATTCATTATGCTTTGATTGTACAGTGTTGTTGACCAAAAGAGAGCTGGATGTAATGATTCATGTTCCCCCTTGAATATGAATTAATATATAATATAAAAATTCTGAACAATTACAATTCGTTTCATCATCTTCTTGCCAATAAACATAGCAATGGACAGAATGTTAAGCAGTAAAATGATAGTGATACTGATATGATACTGCTTTAACAATGTTATTCTCTAGGATGCATGTCTCTATTTATTACATTCTAAGACAATGACAAACGTGGATCTTTTCTAATATTGGCAAATCAAAATTTGCGCTGTATTGCCTCATACCTGACACAGAAAGGAAGTCATCCACAGAGGTGATGTCATCCACGGCCTCGGTCAGGATGCGCACTTGCTTCTCCCACTGATCCTTGAAAACATCCATGTTGTCCTGGGCCACCTTGCTTTGGGGGCGGGCAGCCAGCGTGAGAGCAGCATTGATAACCTGACATGGCAGAATGGCAAATATTGTTACACAAGGTACATAAAGACTAACAAATCAGCAAATTTGATGAAAGGATAAGGCCGTGTCTGGAAGGTAACCCTCAAGTTGTGAAAATGTTAGACAAACTATCTTAACCACTGAACGTCAAAGCTGGAAAGGTGCTGTTTAAATGCAAGTCCATTTACCATTTATTGACAGACACAACCCAAAACCAGTGAGAAGATGCAAATCTTTAGATATAGGAGACACTATACATAGTGTCATGAATCAAAAAGCTACAGTATTTCATTAAACAGCTCAGCATTATAAGTTACTCAAACAGAGCAAAAAGGACACATGTTGGGGAATATTATTAGCTCTTATTTTGATGATGTCACATGTATTTATGGCAGCGGGCCTGTGTTTGTGGGAATGATAAAAAAAAAAAACTATACTTAAAGAATAAATAGGTAAGAGGAGATGTCTATAGCACAAAGCTACACCAGGCTTTAGCCATACAGAGAATACCGTTGGTAGGGCTGAAACACTGGTCTTTTCATGGGGAATAATGGGGCAAATAATCACCAGACTTATCCTGTATACACAATTGTCAATAACATATGCTGTGTTAAAAATAATAGAAGTGGCCGTGGTCAAGATCAACCCATAGATGTATTAAAGAATATGAAGCGAAAAGAGAGCAAGCTTATCTTTTCCAAAAGGTATCTTGACTTCAAAAGTCTGATTGATGCAAGATAGAACATCTGGCTTCAGGCCAAAAAAGATCAACAAGTCACTGGGTTTTAAAATGATGAAAAAAGTCAACTTCTGTCTACCAATTTATATTCTTTTTTATATTAGCAACATCCTGCTGGAATTCTTCAACAGACTTGTAAGACAGGAAGTATTAATTATATCTCTATGACAGCTGGCATGTGTACTTTCGTCAGAAGTAGCAGGCTTCTTTCTCCCTGTGTTTTAGCTATAGCTTTAGTTAAATGAATCTGATGTAGGAAGAAAGACACTATGACCTGGACATTGCAGTTGCTGCAGTTGTGTGTGTGCACCTGTTTGTATGTGTGAAGATAAAGGAACCAGGGTTGCCTCTACCCAGAACAGATGGAAATATTTCTCTTTGTTCCACCCCCTCTTTGTTCCTCCTTCCCCATCCAAAGTCTGTGTCTGTTATGCTTTTTTTTTTTTAATCTGTCTGTGTTGAACACTGTCAAGAGGTACCGGGAGATAATTTATCCCCAAGTTTTCCAAAGAAGTGGTTCTCAGCAGGTGTGCATCGTGATGTCTGCATATCAGGTCCTGAATCTTAAATTCAGCATGCTGTCTCCATTTCCATCTTTCATCTCCATTACTATGTTGGTTCCCATGTGACTAAGGCCTATCGTTAACCTTGGAAACAATGGATCGATCCTGCTTTGCTTGCATCCTGAGAAACAGTACTACAAGGTCCACCTACACATGACTCATAGCTCGTCCTCCCATTCTGCCAACTGTAATTCTTTCTCTGGCATTTCTATCTATTCCAGTTTCTAAACACTCTCTATAGGATACCCACTTCAGAAAATCCAGAGGAGTTTATAATTACCAAAACATTTTAACTATAGTGCTTGTGTGAAGAGTGCTCACCTGTGGACATAGGCTGTCAATTTGGGTGGCAGCCATGCGAACCAACTTCACACCCTCTTCGTTGTTGGAGATGGAGCAGGCCAGGTTGGCCACCTGAATAAAAAGCAAGCAACAAGAGGACAAAATACTGATGAGTAATTTTTTTACCTAAGCACGTACCCACTCTTCTGAAAACAACAGTCTTTTTGGTTTAATTTTTTTGATTTCACAAATGCTTCTCTTTATCTCAGCAATTAAGATTGAGGAAATATATATTTTTTAACTAAAAACACTTGATTAGATATCCTCGGATCTAAAACCTTCAGCTTCAACTGAATATTAGAATGCATTTTTTGCAGGAGGACTGTTAGGTTGTCTCCCATTTACATTAAACTGCCCACTAGAGAGAAGGAGACACGTGACATTATCTTTCAATGTGTGGAGTAGGTATATACAAAAGATACATACATGTATAAATATATATAAACAGTGTTTAGCCAGTTTATCAGACCGCCACCCAGTGTAAGGTGTTTGCTCCAAATTAACTCTAACGTACTGTACATCATTTAAAATTCAATGCTTCAGTGCCACTGACATATAAATACATCAAAGTGGTTTTTCGGCAGCTGACACAAGGGGGCACTCTCACGCACCCTGTGAGTAATTTGGGGGCTTCTGGGATACGTAGTCGGAATATAAAGAGACAATATAAGCCACAGAGATCGAAGCAGGAAGTGGAGATGTAGGTATCAGAGAGCAATCTTGGAATCCCGAAAAAAAGTGGTGTTTTTGGTGAAACTAGCTTCTACTGTACTTCAGATAAAACAAGAATGGAACAAGGTGCAAACAAATCTTTTCCCCATGATGAAACAGAGAGTCTCTTCTTTCAATTTAGCTATTCTGCATTTTCAGAGTCATTGTGCAAGGTATTGTGTGCATCATGAAAGATGAGTAATGCTGGTACTTAATGAGTTAACACTATTGCCGATTACCAATTTACCAATGTTTCTGTAATGGGTATCAGTATGTGCAAGCTCTTTAATCAAAATGATATCTTTAATACTAAATATATACTACTAAACTACCCTACTAAAATATAATTACTGTTGGCAAATTACAATTATTTCCTTGCATTCCTGAACTGAAAAAAAAAATGTTTTAGGGGTTGTGTGTTATTCTTCTCTTTCAGAGAATTCCAGCATTCTGGCTCAAATTTGAGAATAAAAAACTTGCATTCAGTTTGAAATTTGTCACTCTTGTTCAAAATTGTGAAGCGTAGGGAGCTCAGTCAGAAAGAGTCTGAAAGCACTTGCTGTAAATACAGAACATGGTATGAGTTGTATAATGATATCTGTCCAGAAAAAGAAAGACAGTTATTGTTGTAAACACTTGAACACTCTTGCGCTTGTATTTAACTGCAGGAGATGGCTAGCATGACATGTCAGGAATGCTTGTGACATAGCAGAGTGACATCGCACAGGCTGGAACATAGCGCTCAACTGCTACTAGCTAAATGGATTCATTCAGATCCAAAATGGCCAGGTTCACACACTATGTACACAGAAAGCTGAACTCAACGTTTCCATGACTAGCATGCCTAAATCATTATGAGCCTTAATGGCACAAAGACGTGCTTTATTGTATAATTAAGGTGCCAATTGTTTTTTTTTTTATGTATGAGACAACCGTTACTATGATTTATTCCTGTACTTCTATCAAGGTATGGTTTCTTAATAACATATTTCCGACCTGACTCATCTATTGGAGACAGGTTTCAACAGCTATTTTTTATTTTTTTTTTTGCAATACTTGCTGCTCAGAGGCACTAAATGTCTATGAATCTGTCTTCATTTTTTGGAAACTAATATACTTGGAATTTGACGAATTTGTGATTTGGTCTCTGAATGCTGTATATCACACAGACTGTTTGATTATCAGGGTCTGTTTGAATAATAAAAGGTGGGAAATTAGATGTGCTACACAACGTTTCAAAGCTTTTTAATTTTCTGACAGAAACACACATACACAATCTGCTGTATGTGATACTGTATTTCAGTAATACTGAAATACAGTATTACTGTATTTCAGAGCTAATTTTCAGAACTTCAAACTCTGTTTGCAATCCAATACCATCCTTAAGTAAATCAGATTGCAGCATGAGCCGTGGCTTTGAAACTGAGCGAAACAGACACATGCCTGTTGGCAGCAAAAGGTGCCAGTCTGTATTAGCACTTCAAGTTCTCTCATGTCACTGTTTGAGGCAAATTGAGGTAAATCAAATTTGTGTTAGAGGACTCTTGCTTAGAGCTCTGTCTCTTTACTCATGACAGCAATGAGCACATTGATGGATTGCAGTCCTTTATGTGAAGGAGTGTGCGTATGTGTTTAAAGCGTGTGTGCAAGTGAGAGAAACCATTGTGTGATTGAGAGTCCATGTTCCACAGAGACGTGAATAGCTGCTTGCAGAAGGTGTAAATAACCAACGAAGCATAATTTAAAGGACAAGTGCAGCTTAATTCAAGTTTCCTACATTCACTTACTGTTTTACATTACAGTAAACTACAAAGAGCATTTCCCTGAGCCTTTATTGTGTTCTGACATATTGCAAATTTCTTCACATCCTTGCAAATTAAATTAAATTTGAAATAAACTCTGTATAGTTTATACAACATAATCCCTGTGTAGAAAACAGTGGCCAAATCAAGCCATTATTGTTTAAAATTCTGTTATATTTTCCTTTTAATTAAATGGACTGCATCCACATATCTGCTTTAGTTTTTCCCATTAGGTCAGCAACATCTGTCTTACCTGATCCCTCCTAAATGCAATGGACCTATTTTTGCGACTGTTTATTGCATGATATTTTTCTCCCAATTCAAACTCAGTGGAAGTTTGTCAGCTGAAACTGAAATCACACTGAAAGTCTCGTTGAATAACAAATCATTTATGTGCCATTTGCTGTGTTGCCATAATGGCTTTCAAGAAGTAGGACAAAGGTTCAGCACTTTCCATTTAGCTTTTTTTCCCCCAATTACAGGGTAATTGCAGTACCTGACTAGCAGAAAGCAAGTGTCCTCTCTCTGTCTCTGCACTGCAGTTTCCTTTCTCTGTTCCTCTCCAGCTCAGGCCCAGCAGCCAGTGTAGGGATTCACTGGATTGATGTGAAGCACCGTGGCAGAGGGCTTTCTGGAGGCTGGAAACATGCACAACAGGCCTACTCCCACTCCTTCACCCTAACACAACAACCCCAAGCTGGGCCAGGGCCAATGCTGCAACACCCAGCCAAAACTACTAATTGCAATTATCTAAGGAAAAACCTTTTGTTTGAGGTTTTGCTGTATTTTGTTTCCAAAAGAGAGGAGAGAAAAACCATGACAGAAGGTTTGAGAGTACACGGCAGCCTAATGCTGATACGGTCAAGGATGTTGGAACAGAATATGCAATTTAAAGAAGAGTGTGTGTGTGTGTGTGTGCATGAGAGGGAGAGAGTGAGAGAGATCTCTGCTGAATGCTCATTCTTCATTTTAGCCTCGAACAAAGAACTATCGATTTTGTCCTTTTGCTCTGCCCTGGATAATCACTTCAATTCTAATTTGATGAAGGTTTTCCACTGCAGTTGGAAAGATGGGCATTCTCATGTATGCTATCTAAATCACCTAAATGGAGCAGAGTAACTGAAAATAGATCTGACAATGTCTTTTTTTTCAAATTTTTTGTAATACAGCGAGTTGTTACCGAGAACCTCCAATCCATCGTCATGAAGCACTGAGGATGGTAATACATTAAATAACATCTTAAAAGGATCTCTTAATTATTAACACTGTCTGCACACAGTGCATATGATCAGTTTATCTCCACGTAATCCCATTAATCTCCTCTTTGCTGCATATACCTACTATTCTTTATGAAATGCCTAAAACCTTTGAGAAAATACTTTTTTTTATCACTGTGATCATTCTAGATGGAGAGAACACTTGCGTGGCTGTGCCAAAGAGCAGGAAATCTGAGCCAGAAGAGGACTCTTCTTGCTTCACTCAGGACGGTCAGTGCCCCCGTAAAGCACGCCGTTTCCACAGCCATTTTCGGGCAGATGCACCACACAAATCTCCCTTCCAGTTACTAACTCTCAAGAACGACTAATAGAGCTGGTGTCAGCCAAGGTGCTGGGCACAACAGCTTCGCCCTGGGGAAGAGGCAGGAAGTGGACTTGAAGATGAGAAGAATGGGGGTGGAACAGGCAATCAGTGGGGATGACATATTAAGTCATGTGATGTAACACAGAAGCACTTTATTCTATTAAAGATCTGTCATCTAGATGCTTGCTTATTGCAGGAATGTTTTTTTTTTTTTTTTGACGAGGGCTACAGAGTCGTGTTTTATGTTTCAAATGCACAAAACAGCCAGAATCTGTCACTGCTTTTTTTTTTTCTCGCTACTGCTTGTGCACACACATGAGCACCAACACACAATAAATAAACCAGTCTGTCAACATAGATGGAGCAGAACACGCGACAAGGGAATACAGCATGCAGACTGTGAAACAATTACAGGCCTGCTCTCGCAGGAGTACTTCTATTTGTTTTAGTCAGGAGCTGTCGGCTTTCAGCCGTGACGCCTGTAACACGGGACCGGGGGTGACAGAAACAGGTTAAGGTGCATCACATTAGGTAACCCCATATGTCAAGGTTGTGTGAAGGTCAAGTCGACATATATGAAGCAGCAGTCAACCACCCGCTGTGTCTGACTATAAAGTACACCTTTGAAAATCAATCCCTATTAAGGAGTGCAGTACATACTGCCTCAGGAAGAATGCCCACCGGGCTCGCAACTACATCAAAAGGCATGCCAGACCTTGCTGCATATTAAACAAGTGTGAAAAAACAAGAGCAAAGGTAGTAGATTTTCTAGCATATTTGCCGTGATCATAGCTGTGATGTCTATTCTGTATTATTGTTCAGACGAAAGTGGTTCTTGATTGGTGAATTACTACTTTGCTGAACATCAAATATAACATAAATTATTATTATTATATTATATTTTTGTGCAATATGTCATAATATTGCAAAATATGTGGGAAACCAATATAACAGTCTATTATTTTCTCGTACGGTGAGGATGCAAATTGATCTGAAATTAAGGAATGCCTCTGTGAGTCATTTTGATTATTGTGGATTGCTGTTTAATTGCTCCCTCTGCTACCTTTTTGCCACCTCCCCCAACCCACCCTTGCCTGAGAGAAAGTGGACCTAAATTACGAGTGACTCTAATGCACTTAGGAGCTCTCTTACACTTCCTAACTCAGAATGGAAATGAGTTTAAGTCACTGTTTACTAAGTGACAGGTCCACTAATATGTGACTGAGTGGGACACAATCCTACATTCCTCCACAGAAGCCTGGTTGGATTCATCAACTCCATGGACACCACTGCAGTTGCTCCCACAAATGTCAGCAAACAAATAGAGATAAAGATCTCCTCTTATTATTTCTAATAGCCAAATCTTTGTGGTGGTGTTCACTAGTCAGGGTTTTCATGTGATACTAACTGTAACTAAAAACACAGAAAGCCCTTATATAGCAACATGGAAGTTCACTGACCTGATTCCATACGGTCAGTGAATCCTTAACAAAGCTGCTTCTAGGTCAGCTCCTGCTAATGTGCACATCCCCCTTTGACCAAAGCTTTACAATAGGAACATGTACAGGTATGTGTGTGTCACTGAGGAGGTGCAGAGGAGGAAATGAGAAAGTCCACTCTGTAGTTCACAGATTACATTTGGATGCCATCACTTCCTTTCGTTGGAAAAATGACATCCATTAATTACACTGGAATGTGTTTAATGCTGCTCCACAGTGTGCTGGATAATTCAGCTTGCTTTTTGACAGCAATGCTTGTAAAAAAGTGATGTTGGTTTCAGTCGCTGCTCATTTAGACATGCTAATGTTGCAGCTCATCTGGACCCTGCTGACCAGCGCACCTGCCAGCCATCAGCACATCACCTCTCCTGTATACCAACCCCCCACTCTTCTCCCACTCATTGCCACATTGTTGTGTCAACTACTGCAGTAGATCCACTCAGGCCTCAAGCTCTTCTTCTCATCGTGCAGCCAGTATTAACACTTGTTTGTTTCCTGTCGGCCTGCCTGCCAACTTGCTCTCTCTCCCTTGCGTCTTCAGTCTGCTATGCTGCTCTCCATTCCTCCACCGTCACCAGCAATCTCTTCTCTTCAACCTATTTCCAACAGAAACAGTTGCAATGAACCTGTTAACTTTCGATCGCTTCCTAGTCTATGTCCTGCATTTTTGCCAATCTCACAACCCCAAGATAGACCTTGAAAATTCTAAGCTTACGAAATAGACAAGCTGTCAGTCTTCTGTTTTTCTCACACTGATTTTGATGATGCCATACTTGCACACCTAGAGGACCTTTTGCAGATTATGGCATGCTAGGAACTCTCCTCATGGTATTTCAGGCTATTCCTTAAACTGAAAATAAATAATATGCTCACTGCTATGCCATAACAGTTTATTGAATTTGAGAACATGTCTAAAATCCTAATCTCACAAAAATGAAATGAAGTCGAATTACCAACTATGGATTAGGGTTTTAAATAGTTTACTCAATTTCCATTGTCTGTTCTACAGTATGATTGCGGTTTTGCTTATATCTACCTAGCAGATATTGCAGAGTCTAAAGTATATGGCTATTGACCGAAAAGAAACTTTTGCTTTAACTCATTATTTTTTTTCTGTTTGTCAGCAGGAGCTGCTTTGCAGACATTCCTAATAGTTAAGATAACTATTAATCAGATGCAGCATTCCATTACTATCATTATTAGTCAGTTATTAGCTATTGGTCAGTTGGAGACAGAATATAAAATACAAACATGGATTTAACTTGTTGATGTTGACATTACTGCTGTCTCCAAAAAACTGTACAACAATGTTCTTTTGACTCTATATGATTTTGAATCATAACTGTATAGCCCTTACAATCACATCACAGTCTCCTTGACAACCATGACAGAGCTTGCATGAAGGGCTGAGAGAGTGTGATTTACAGTGATCGTTTCTCCAGAGGATTGGGTGTTCCTGCTCATACCGTGGCTGGTTCTCGATAAATATGGTAATTTTCTGCAGGCTGCTCGAGAGGTAAACCAGTACTGGTGGGGGAGAGCTTAGACTCGTGCATGAGACAGCAGCGAGGACTGGTGACAACACAGTTCAGACGTAGCCCTGTACGCATGTACACACACCACCACAAAAAAAAGTGAAAGCACCAGTGGTAATCCAAAAGAATATGCTAGCAATCTGTTCGCAGCAGTCAGCTCGTTCACCCTTTTCCTGTGCTAAATGTCAAGGAACACTGGTTTCTTTCAGTGGCCACACACACAGGCTTCAATGTGTGATTTATTTACACTGGAATCTGAATGTCTAAATGCAGAAGACCATAGGAAGAGAGAATGGGCACCTAGAGAATAATATCCACAATATAAAATTTTATTGAGCTCAACAAGGGACACAGAGAGGTAATTGAAAGCAATATAAACAAATCATAAAGCTAGCTGGACAGAACTGACTTGGGATATACTGTTTATATGTGTGTGTCTGCACATTCACTAGATGAACGTCTAACAGCTTCAATTTGGAGTCGTGGATATTGGATTCTCTTGTTCACATCGTCATGAATGGCAGGGCATTAAAGAAAGGGAGCGAGTGGGGGACAAATGGCTGACTCACTTTCCCTCAGGCAGAGGGCAACTACTCACACTTTCTATTGACCTTGGTGTCTTGCTGCTTTGGTTTGCTCCAGTCTAGAGCAGCAAAGTCTGAATAGACTGATTTCTCCTCACTTTGCTATGAGCACTCACTCACACAGGGGGTGTCGGTACCACCTATACAGTCGAAAAGTTGTGTCTCCCAGGTAGGTAGCAGAGTAGTTTGTTCATCTTACAACATCTTTTGCCTTTTGCTCAAGCTAGTGCTGCAGCCACAGGGGCCACAATGTCTCTCACAGTGTTCCTCTCATTCTTCTTTTCCCCAGAAAAAATAAAATAAAACAAAAAGCAGCAATGCTTGTTTCAGCTGGAGTATTGATTTCTCTTTGGGTTCTCTCTCTCTCTCTGCCTCTCCCTCCCTTTCTAAGAGTGCTAGCCAAGCAGTCAGGCTTGGCACCAAAACATAATTATGAAAATGGACCTCTGGGTTGTTTCTTTTAATCTAGCTGTACATTCCACAGTCCCTCTGTAGCAGAAGCTATTTAAAAATGTATCAGGGGAATTGAAATGTTTAACCCACTGTACTGTAAAGAATTGTATATTTATTGGTGGCAAGATATCTATTGCTGTCTAAATGTATAACACTACTTTTAGCCCAAATTATCAGAAAATGCCAATACAATATGGACTCGCATCGTATATTGTTAGCAGACCCTGCTGACGTACCGAGGCAGAGCGAGATGTAAGGGCTCGATAGTTTCTGTCAAACGCTGGCATCAATTTACACTGTGTGGCACTCATGACAAAGTGCCTCGCCTCAGACAGCATTTGCTGCTCTCTCCCCAACTTACAGTTCAGTGGCCAGTGAAACCTAAACGACACAGCCAAAATCAGGCCCATTTTCAAGACATTAAACTCTGCATCATGATGTGAGATACTGTAGCTGCAGTATCCAGGCTGCTTCTTTACTAAAGCTATTAGTGTTATGTTTGGGTGCAAAATGCCATCAGGTAAAACAGATATTTGATTATATTTGATCTTCATTTGTTGTCTGACAATGTATTATTATGAAAAATAGATCAAGGCGTGATGCTTCAATTTCCAAAACCTTCCTCAGTTCCACTTGGTCTTAGATTGGAAAATTAGCACCCTCTTTCATTTAGGAACAGAATTTCAGTTGATCCAAAGCATCTATAACACCATAGTCCAATCTCAGACAAAATGTGAACACAGCAAGACCTTGACATTTCTCCGCATCACATCCCTCTGCCTTCTCACATCTATCTAAGGCACAAGAAAAGCATGATTAGTCTTGTTGGATGATAGATGCACACGGTGGGAAAGGTCAGCATTTGTCGGCCCTTAATGCCTCAACCTTTAAATTGGGGGATGGGCGAAGGAAGATGAAATAAAAAAAATGAACGAGGGTAAGAATGGGAGTTGGTGACAATGATTTATAACAATCAATAATCACTTATTGCCATACACATGTGAGGCACAGTGGGAAAATATTAACAGTACAGCTCAGGGTTCACAAATACTCAGCTTTCATCTGCTGAAAAAAAACAATGTCATGTCATCCCTGGTGGTTAAATTTTGTCACTTGGGTAGATGAAGCAGAAGTAGCCTGTGTAGTATTTTGATGCAGAGGGTTTGCACGTGGTCACTGCTGCGGTTAACTTTGTAACACATGCTTAACAGCGTGAAACTGAAGCTGTTTACATGACATAACATCGTCAGTGAACATCAACTTTTGGTTTCAGAAGACATGAATATCCGTCCCCTGAGTGAGGGCCCACCAACCCTCTGTCCTGCCCTGAGCAGATTTCTCACTCTATCTCTTGTTGCATAGCGTCCCATAAAGACATGGATGGGGTCTGTAGTTGAAATCATCTTACAGCTGTTTAAGGGGGCCTTGTTCGTCAGTGGCCACTGCCCTAGAGTTGGAATACCAGGCTGTACAAAAGATGAAAAAATTGATATCCTGCGTGAATACTCAAATCAGAATCTCATACACCAAAGCAAAAATAAAGAGGTGACCATCACCTTATTTTGCACCTCCTTTTCTGTGCTTGGTTTCCACATTTGAGTTGTGTAAAAATAACATATGAATCCTTCTGAGAGTCCAGATGCACCAGATGGGCTTTTCGATCTGATCTATCAGGTGTATTTCTGCCTTTGAATGTCTGAATGTGCCAATGGAAATGTCACATCGATTCCTGTGCTTTTAAATTAATGCTTGTGTGATTTTCTCTCAGGTGAGAACAGGGAAGTGTGAAGACGTGAAAGGCCATCGAGGCACTGGCTGTGAACAGAATTAACAGCACAATTAAAATAGTCTCCATCATGATGGCCATTAGTCCTCCTCCATCTTGGAATATTATTCCTCGGGTGTTAATAAATAACACCTCATGTATTATGCAGTGTGCACCTAAGCTCTTGCTGATCTGAACAGTTTTTAGGCATAATGTCTGTGGTAATATACAGAACTCTGTGTATTTAGTGCAGCTACTTTTCTTCCCAGTGGTAAAGACATGAGGTGATAAAACAGAGATGAAACAGAGAGCATATTAGACTAAGTGATAAAAAAGGACGTCTGGAAACTTTTTCTACGAGCCATTTTGTCTTCAGATAATTTCCTCTCCTGTGACAACACACAGCAGAATTCTGGTGACATTAGGATGAAAAAAGATCACTGTAAACATTTCATTTTCCACTTAACTGCCTTTATGAAGACAAACATCTTGTACTGAGAGTGCTGTGGCGTTGCACATTTATACTTGATTGATGTCACTTTTACAGAAGGGTGTACAGAAGTGTTTCAAATTTTAATAGTAATGTCTTGGCACACATGCAGAGGAAATTCACCAAAATAATAGATGAATCACAGAATGTCTGAGGGCCCACTGACCAGACAAAATCAAATGTGCAATCAGCACAAGGCTCTGATACAATGGCTTTAGCTAATTACTTCATTAAAGGGAAGACATAACTTTTGCCCCGAGGTTGCCAATTAATGTGAACCCTGGAACAAAATGTGTTACAGGTGCTTTTCTTATGCCGCAATGATAAACTATAAATTGTGAGTCCAATTAATTTAGGATTGGTGTAATCAAGCTTCAGGAAGCCAACATTGCTACACCTATTGCTCCTTGGGGAGTAATGTCTGGACATTTCCACAGTAAATCATCCTCACAGTCTTCGCTTTCCACCTTGAACATTCTCTAAATAACTCATTAAAACATGATGCTATCATCAACCACTTTTGGGAATCGGTTGGCTTAATGCTGCGTTATGACCAGCTGGGGTCCAGTCTGTAGTATTTTAGGTTATTTCCACAGTATAACAGACGGCAGGTTGTGGGATTCACCATCAGGGCATATTCACAGATGCCATCCCAGGGGTGTTGTTGCTGCGTTGTATAATTGGAAATTTGTCTTTAAACCAGGCTGTCTGTTTTGGCTTCACAGACGAACCTAAAAATGAAGTTTATACTGTATGTATGGGTCCTGATCACATTCACAGTGTCAGGGGGCTCAACAATGCCCTGTCATTTACCAAGAAACTGTTCAAGAAAAGGTGACAGCAACTGTTTGTATCTGTGTTTTATGTGAACGATGACTGATTTTGTGTGTGTGGGAAGAGAACGTGTTTTTCTCTCACGGCTCAGCTCGAACTCAGATGACCCATCTGGGCATGGTTCAATTTTCTAAACACTTCCCGAGGTGACTGTGTACGTTAAAAGGTTAAATTATCATATTAGTCTCAAACCCATTCAAGCAACATCAGTCAGACAGAATTCTAACTTAGATATTAGGGGAAGGGAACAACTTTTTTACTCTTGATACAATGAATAATTATTTCCCATCAGTCCTTGTGTCCTTATTTTCTTTGTGAAGAACACACCAATATCTTTATTGTGAATGCAATTTCAACACCACAGTTCTCTTTCAATTTTCAAACAATTATCATTCCATGAAAAAAAAGTTGGTTATTGGTTTGGCCTTTTTTTGGCAAGTATTTTAATTTTGGGCAGCACGGTGATGTAGTGGTTAGCACTGTCGCCTCACAGCAGGAAGGTGCCGGGTTCGATTCCCGGCCCGGGGTCTTTCTGTGTGGAGTTTGCATGTTCTCCCGGTGTGGATGATGGGAGGAAGCCGGAGTACCTGGAGAGAACCCACGCAGACATGGGGAGAACATGCAAACTCTACACAGAAAGGCCCCGAGCCGGCAATCGAACCCGGTACCTTCTTGCTGTGAGGCGACAGTGCTTAACTGGAAGTAGTGTCATGGGTAAATATGCTGATATGACAAAGTGCAGAGCTGTTATAGATTTACAGATTTATAGTTATATGACAGTAAAGTGATCAGCTGACTCCTCCTCTAGCGGGAGCACTAATGTTACCTAAAGAAGAACATGACTGTAGGGAGAATTAATACCGACTGATATCTGTGCTCAATCTCCAGTCTTTATAAACTTTGCTAACATTTTATTTGTGAGATATTAATGAGTTTATATAGTGACCTTGTTGTTTTCAACATTACAGCTGCTGATTAGAAACATTTAGCCTAGTTATATTTAAAACAGGGATGCTCTCTGTGTTTAATTGAGGGTTGCTGAAGACCTGATGGCACTGTGTTTATATGTATGTGCTCGTGTGTTACTGTGTACGTGATTTGAGTGTTAATAATAAAATTGTACTATTTAAGAAATTCCATAGTGCTCCTAATTTTTTTCTGTGCTCCTAAATTTTTTCAGTTAGGAGCACAAGTGCTCCTAGTGAAAAAACTAAGTGTCCAGCCCTGTGGATGGATGGATGTTTTAGTATTGAATGTCTTGACTGTAAATCTCTCAATAAAACATGATCCAGCAACAACACAAACCAGACTGATCTTTGTCTCGAAGTACATTTTCTACAACTTTACCTACTCCTGTTTTATTTGAGTGCCACATTCTGTGTGAGAAATAGTGCTCTTCAAGATTCCAACAATGGAACAAAAATAGCATTTTGTTGGCATGTATACAGCTGAAAGACTATCAGTTATGCCACATCAAAATGATGAGCGTTTAATGAAGCACTGAACACGTTTCCAGGTATTTGTTGACGAGCTATGCACTCCAAATGTTGGATGATACCTTGCTCTTGCTCCTGCGAGGTTTGAATGCACTTGGTCGCTTTGAATAAAAGCATCTGCCAAATGAGTGTAATGATTCATTAACATCCAAAAACAGAGTAGAGTCAAATACTGGGTGTGTATTATAAAGTATGTATGAAAAAATTAAGTAATGACTCCGGTCACAGCGGCACATGTGATTACACTCCAAACTTAAACCTTAGCTGACAATGTTCGACACTAACACCACACTCTCATTCCCACCACAAATTACTGCTACATTGTTAACCACATTTAAAAAGCAGTCACTTAAAAATGTATGAGCAACACAATGGCCTGGCATTATAACACTTGGAAGTGAAGAGCGACCAGGCAGATAATCATATCATTTCTCTGGTTCAGTGACTGACTTGGCAAAACATATGCCCTTGTTTGCCAAGCTGAGGGCGAGTAGTCGAGTATGATGTGTGATTGGAGAACACACAAAATGACACAGAAAAAAAATAATAATTTTAATGTTACTTGCACTGAATTACTCATAAGAAAACCTTTGCCACCCAGATGAGACAGGTTTGGGGTAATTGGCTAGAAATGGTGACATACAACATCTCTGGATTATTTACCATGGTAACAGTTGTTTCGTCTCTTCAGCCAGCACTGTTGTGTAACTGTACTCTGCTCAGGTTTTTCTCTTTATTGCTGCCCCTTTCTGTCACAATTAATTCACTGGAGCAAAAAACGAAATTCAAAAAAAGCTGTGATGTGCCTTAAGAGCACTTGGCTAGCACTTCATTTGACAGCATAGTGATTACTAATAACATGGTACTTAATGAACAGTCGCAACAGCAAGGAATACTGTAATTACAATTAGTAATTAGTACATATATCTACATAGTACATACATTTTACAAAGTAACATGTTACTGTAATAAATCAATTTTTTTCAGTAACGATTAATCTACCGCGTTACTATTTCCAAACCAGTAATTAGATTTAAGCTACATGTCCAAGTCACTGTGTGTGTTACTTTCTGTCTCATTTTCCTTAAAAAAAAAGAGCAATATGTTTTCGTCTTGGGGGAGTGGAGTCAATCACGTAGGCAACAAGTCACGTTTTCAGCAAGAGGACCACTCACGTGTGCTCACACACCGAAACTGACCTAAAGCAGCCGCAGCAAAACGAACATCAACAATGGAGGGAGGAGAGAGATGTGTGTTCTCAAGCTGGAAATACAGCCACTATTTTGACTTTGTGTCAGCTAAAGACAACAGTAAGGTTCGCTGCACTCTGCTGGCCACTAACTTAGTAACTAACTTGGTTACTTTTAAAATCAAGTAATCGGTAAAGTAACTAAGTTACTCTGTAAATGAGAAATCTGTAATCAGTAATCAGATTACTTTTTAGAAGTAACTGTGGCAACACTGGTAATAGGTACAGTACAGTGATGACTTGGTATCTAGTTAGTACAGTAAAATGCTACTACTTACAAATAATTTCCTTGTGCATTATTCTATCAATCCTTTGCGTGTGCTAGGTCAAATTAAAAATTGGCTTAAGTGACACAGTAGCAAAAATGTTAATATTTTTATGAATGTGCTTTAGGAGTCCCCACACAATGTCAGAGACCTGAGGTACCCAACAGTTCACACCGGGAACATCATTATGGTTTGACAAGATCGGAAAGGTGTAAGCAGGACGGGGGTGGGTGCAAAGTGCCAAATCATCCTCCATTTGAGGCACAGCCACGTCCTCCCCTTCATTTTCTCCTCTCCCCACCCTACCAAATGTAAAGCTCGCCTCTGGAGAGAGAACGGATGGCTCCTTCTGCTCCATTAATCTAATGACAATGCCCCGTGACTAAGACCAGCTTAGCAGGCATTGCTCATCCCCATTGGCTCCTCTTTCACTTAGCATGCCATCTATGCATGAATGCAACAGGGGCAATGACAGCAAAGGAGGAGGAGAAAGAAAGGAAATAAAGAGAGACAGAGTTGCTGCAAACAATGGCCAGATTATATTGCACTGGTGTCCATGGTTACCGAAGGATGTCACATACTAGTGTTGAGATGCAGGTTTGATGAACTCAAAAAACTGTCTTCAGATTTCCCAAATCTATATAAGTGATGATTACTATCAGTGAAATAAATAAATGTCAATTTCACAAAATAATTAACTGGGATTTAGAAACACCTCAGTCAAATGTTCATACATGATAAACCCTGGACAAATCAGACTCAGAGTCACTGGTTGTAGTGATATTTTTCACAGGATGTAGCTGCTGAAGAAAACATACAGAAAATGCTAGATGGTAGAAACCAATATTTGTGTCAAACTATCTTCATAAATAGCCTAGCAGCTCAGAACTGAAATCAAACCCACTGTGTTTTGTTTCTTGATGTTGCTTGAGAAGTATTCAGAATCTCAGCAAATGCCACTTGTGTCTAAAACCATAAGGAAAGTGGTAGAAAATTGTGGCACTGTAGGCGGGGCATTAAGGACTCTGTGGCCGGAGAGAAGATCATTTCTTGAGGGGTGTAAGGTCAAACTGAGGGGGCACAGAGGCCATGGACATTATGGCCTCCTGTGAAATTCCTGCCCCGCCAGGAGTAATAACCCAGAGAGAGAAAAGTAAAGTAACAATCCTCTCAACAAAATAATCTTTCAAAAAATAAATGAATTAATACAATCTCATAAAAAGCACCTCTACTATAACCTAACTATGAACATCATGAGAACTGTTTGGTTCACGACTGCTTGACAACAGGTCATAATTTTGTCTTTCTCAGCTCTGCTAGACAAATTAGCTCTTCGTCATCTAGCAGTGAGAGCTATTTCAGCTATTTCTGCATGACAAAGCAACTGAGACATAATTTATATAATCACTACTTTTCTGATAGAACAAACTACAGTTTAGTTTTTCAGCAGTATGATAACAGTCAATAGGTCTACAGTGTATACAGAACAACACATCACTAGCTATTCAAGACACGCTGGCAGCACTGCTATGGTGCCTGCCTCAAGTTTAATGCAGACTTGAGATGGCTATGATGTGCTTTTAGTTCAGCCCTGTGGAGCAGATAGAAACAAGCCCTTCCATCTGACACCTCTGGGAATGTGACTGCTCTGCAGTGAATGTGTTGCTTGCTGATGTGCGCAGCACATACTCTGTGTATGTTAGTCCAGCGTCTCATAGGAGAGACGTCTGCTTCAGCCTAACCTCCAGGGAAATAGCGACCAGAAGTTGGCTGTCATATAGCAGAGCTGCTTGCCCAGAATAGCACGAGGTCAACGTGGAAAAATAGGCCTCCCACACAACAAGAGCAGACAGGGCTTCTTAACTAAATGTGTGACATTTTGAGACAAGCTACTGTAACTGCCAAGTATTCTTACTCACATCAAGAGTTAAAGTGGCAGATCTGTGAGGGTGTGACATTTCCACACAAACCCACAGAAGTGACTGAAGTTATCAATGACAGTAACTGTTTCTCTCATCCCTGATGTCAAGGCAAAACTTCAATTCAATTACACTTAATTTAAAATGTACAAAAGCTTCACAAGGCTTACAGTATGAAACGTGAGAATGAAAATGACACCTTGCAACTCTGTGTGAGGAATGATCAAAGCTGCCATAAGAGCAAATCTTCTTTTCTTTCTGATCAATATGAAAAAAATGAGTGCAAGACAGCTGACTACCCTCTTCAGCTTGAAATAAAATGACGAGACATCCCAGTGTCCTCTGGGCTGAGGAGGATTAACATTTAATAGCAATGCCTGGATGCTAGAAAGCAACAGATGACTAACATGATGCTGTAAATATTTTTTTTTCCATTTCATCCTTTCTCCCCTCAACACTGTCCACTAATTAAGGGATCGAAAAGTACTAACAGTGTTGTAAGAAAATGTCAATTAAAGGAAAGTAAAGACGGCATATTTTACGATGCTCTAACTCTAAACTTCGGGCTCATTTTTAAAATATTGTCAATCATAATCACTGGATCCTGCTGAAGTGTTTGAAACACCTTCTTGCTTATTTCAGCATTGTTTCAGGGCAAAAATTTTCCCCACCTCGATGGTTCGGTCTTGATTGAGTGTTCTTCTGCTTTATTACCCAGGGGGGATGTTTGTTGCCATGGTGACACAGAAAGCAGGGCCTGACATAGTATTTCATTACTGACCAAACAAAGAGCAGAATGAAACATAATTTACCATTCTGGGGGACGGACAGGCAAGGATTAAAATATTTTCCACGGTCATGTCATTTGCCTGTTACTGCAGGTATGGTAATGATGACTGGAAAAATACATTATAATCCAAGTTTATTTGCATTGTTGATGTCAGCAAGTGAAGAAAATGATCACAGAGGTAGATTTTTATTGCATATAAATTATGCATCACAATAGTTACTAATATTATTTTACATTGTAAAATGCATCCAATATCCTGACTGCTGGGACGACTTTTCGTTGCCAATCAAAGAGGACATCTTAGAAATATTGTTCAATCATTTTGCCTATGCTGGTTAATCTGCAACTGTATCTGCACCTCTGCTTCTTTTTTTTTTGAGAATGTTCAATCTCCATGCACTGTCTGCACTATTATCCTTCAGCAAATTGCTGAAAACACACACAATAAAGAGTGACCATACTCCTAATTTCATTTGAATGTATGCAATAAAAAATATGGTAACCTTGAACTGGCAAATATGTATTTCTGCTCTAAAATGAGGAAGGTGAATGCTGTCATCCACCTACACACTGTCCACCATAAAAAGTACAGGAAGCTGCAGTTTTCTGCTCTACAAGACATTTTCACCTTGGCTTTCTGGTAAAATGTTACTACATATTACATTCCTGCTACCTTGCTATCCAGCCCACTGTCAAACCAAACCATGTCCAGTTATTTGCATGCAGTGCATACAAACATGCACATTATTGAAAATCTCTCTCCTAGACATGAATGTGAACAGACTGGTGAAAACAAACATAAAGGTGTATCTATTTGCCCACTTTGATTTCACTCATGTGTATGCAAGCACCCGTGCAGTTGTTTGCGTGTTTACGAGAGACAGAAGTCTGGCAGATCACACATCAGAAACCCACGGGCCAGCATTGCATCTGTGTGAAACAGCTGCATGACACCCAGATGTATGCACTCACATGTCACATTGCTTTCCTAAGTAACTCCAAACTTCCCAGAGAAATCGCTCTGTGCGACATGTGAAACGATTCCCCCTGTGGCTGCCTGTAATGCAATAAGATCAGACCAATGAATGCATATGGATCAAATGAACCCAAAATAACACACATTACACTTGTAACGCACAATATATCACATTATACTGTACGCTCTCATTAATGCATATCAGAGCACAAAGAACAGTATGAGACGGTCCAGTAAACTGTGCTCACAACATGCAGTGTGCCCAACTGGGTGGTGGGGCCTGATGATCTAAGCAGCTAGTAGGAGGCGAGAAATGCCTTGTGTGCTTCTGTGCACACACTTGCATTTGCATACTCGATGAATCGGATCAAAGATAGTGTTATGAGCAGTGGCTGCCTTATGAATATGTACGAGGCAATGTTCTGCTCGCACTATGAGCCCGTTTAGGCTTGAGCAGCACTGCTGTGTTCTCACTATTGGCTCCACCTTATCCAGGGTATTCTCCTCACCTGTGACCTTCACTAAACAAACCACAACTTATCTGTCTTAAAAGTATCGAGAGAAACTGGGAAATGGAGAAGAGAAAATAAACAGTCAAAGCACAAAAAGTGCTGAGGAGAGAGATAAGACTACATCGGGTCAGAGAAGAAAGGAAATTAAATTAGGTATATGTCCTGTTTGTGCTTGGCTGGATTTATGTTCCTGTTTTATTTATTTCATTTGAGGAAAGAAGCAGCGGCAGTAGCAAACGCAGATATGTTAAGAGACATGCTCGTGAATTCCACTGGCATAAACAGGATATGGCTGCACATGGCCCCGAAAGTAAGTTAATATACTGTATGAATGGTCACTTAAAATCAACTGAGGGCACATCGTCTTTGCATCAACTGTAAGAGAGATGTCAAAACTTGGACAATTGTGAGAACTTGCCTGATTATTGTAGACACTGAATGTATAGTGTAGTTACAGTGTCAATATTTGTGCGCTATATTAAATGGATACTCTATTGCTTTAGAACCGGGGTCTCAAAATTGCGGCTCGCCAAACCGTTTCATGCAGCCCACCACTGGATTTCAATTTATAGTGAAATCATATGGCGTTATACTTGACACCACATTCCTGAGCAAAATATATTCCGTGCACAATAAAGTCATTTTTGCATGTGCAACAATAACCGCTGAGTCTCAGCATTTTTCCTGTGCTCGCTCACATTCTCTCTCTCTCCTCATCTCCTGTGCAGATGTGCGCTCGCTCAGTACAGCTCACTGTTATGCTTGTTGTGCCACATCAACCAATCAGATGGCAGAAGAAGTTTGATTCTAATTGGCTGTTTTGTCTCCAATCATATGACTTGTGACTACGACACAGTTATTGTCTCATATCCATGACAACCAGAGGAAACTCATTCTATCGCAAAGACAGATGGCAGAACTAAATAATGTCAACAACGCACCACAGTTGATGTTGAGCACAGAGTGTTTACGGAGAAGTGAGAGAATGATTATTCTTTGTTGCGTTTAAGGTCTGGCAGCAGCCATTAGGCAAGATTTACTGTAAAAGAGTCCATGTTGAGAAGTACAGTTGTTCGAACTGTTGGTTTGTTTCTCCTTTTTTGTGCCAAATACACAAAATGGCCTCCTTGTGACAAGACTGAGTGTTCAGCGGCCCTCAGGTAATTCGAGTTTGAGACCCCTGTTTTAAAAGAACAGCTGTTGCACGAACCACTTTTGTTTAGAATATTTCATCATGAGGATAAGGATAGAAGTTTTTACCTTAACAACAACCCTTTGTCTGGTCATTTGTTTGTGAAGAAAAGTTGTAACATTGTCTTAATCATCTAAAAAGGAAGATCTCAATTATCTATAGTGCTCATGATTATTGACAAAATGCCAATGTGTGTTACTAGATATCTTCAAATTGTTATGGTGATTAGGAAAGGTATTAGGACAGCGCGACTCAATCCTGACTTGAGGTCATTTGCCACGCAGAGAGCAGAATTACCCCCAGAGATTTCAAAGACTCATATATTCATATTTGTTTGATAGATCATGACATGTTCTTGTTCATGTCTTTCTTTCCATAGCAACTTTTATTCCTTATTCTTCTAATTATGTTACTGAATAACGCAGGGTATAAGTCACAGTACTGTAGTCTCTCTTTTTGCAATTATTAAGCAACACACAGCGAGACAAATTTATTAACAGTCATGATGCCATCTTTCATCATAACCGTGATGGAAATATTATATGGATATATTTCCACATATATTTTTCCCAGAGGGCCTAACCTGCAATATACTGTGTTTTACTGTTAATAAGCTATCTGAAGCAAAATCAGGTAGCCTTTTTTTATTTTCTCACCTAATTAATCATCAATGGGTGGCGCCTGCCATTGCTAGCTTGGTTTTTTTTTTGCATTTGTACGGAGGTAAAAAGCCGCGGCGCTAATTAGGTGAGATGATCTATTTTCCATAATGAGAATTGATAGCTTTTCTTCTGCACCACCAAACATTTTCTCTCGTTCTCTCACTCTTTCCAACTGAAGCTCCCATTGTTTACTCCCCCCACACAGACATACCTCAGAGGTGTGCAGAGAAAAGGACTAAATGAAACACTGTGTGATTAATGGACTTAATTTCCAGCAGATTTGACTTCACGGTGACAGCCCACTTCCCCTCGAAAGCTTTCTGATTAGATTTAAGCCTGTGTCAAAAAGTCAAACAGCTGACAGATGAATGTCTCTGCCTTTCTTCTTCTCAACACCCACACAGTTCCTACCTGTCCTTCTCACAAACGTCATGCAACAAAAATCATCATTGACTTTTTTTGGTCATTAAAATGTCTCATGCAGAGTACGTACTTTTCCATGGACAGCTTTCATATCTCTTGAAGACGCGAAGAAAACCAAAAGAGAATCATAAGCGCCAACATTAGGAAAACAGTGTACCTACTGTACCTACTGAGGCTACTTAGTTTAAAATCAGAAGCCATTTGTAGAATAATCAGCAAAGCAGCTCGTGTGGAGGACAAATGCATTATGCCTACATTAGTCACCTTGTAAAACAACAAACCCACATAAACTTTAATCTCGTTGCCTCTCATGGGTGTCAGATCCTCCTAATCTTTGAACACAAAGACAACCTCTCTCTATGTGGCTTTGCAAGTCTGTACTAATGCTGTGTAAACATTGCTGCTGCTGTTTGCCACTGATTTAGCACGTGTTAATATTACATGAGACAGAGGGGGCCTTTGATGATGTAAGTGAACACTCAAACTAGGGCTTTCTACCTCAGGGAAGGGGAGATGGGGCTGTGGAGCAGCTCCTTCGAGAGTTCACTTCCGCGTGTGCAGCCCAGCTTGGTATGCATTGAGCAGTTAATTTGTCCACAGTCACATCACAGAGGAGAACTGGTAATGAGGCAAAAGTCACAATCAAGTGAAACATACAGTATAGAGCCTGGCAAATGATAGCATATGAATTAGCTGGGACAAAAGTTATGGTGGCCACTGATATGTTTGGTTGCTTTTTCAGGCATTGAGGGCAGAAGATGTGTCCACACAAACTTGTACCCTGTCCCTTGTTTCTAAACTGGGAACGGCAACTTTGCTCACTCTGATGCACCTGGATGACACCAAATCAATGTCTACACAGGGAAAGTCAGGTCTTTCGACAGGTAAAAACTATTTGCCAGAGCTTAGAAAGACTGGCAGCAGCTGAAATTGGCTTTTTGAATCAGAGGCACATGGTGAGCAATTATAAGTAGTTACTCAACAACAGTGCTTGAGTGTAGTCAAACTATTTTGTATTTGGGATTAAAATGTGTTCACATTTCTATAAAACAATTAATTATCACATTATTTGTGCTGATTTTTAACCTTCTCACATCAATACTTGTTAAAGAGACGATTAATAAGAGCAATGTTGTGGTGTATTTGGTGGTTTGGTGTATTTTCATCCACATGAAAGCAGTTAATTTCAGTGAAAAATAAAAGGAGAAAAACAGAAACATCTAGTAGAGACATGCTGAGTCAAGGTCAATCTAACATCAACATCATCTCTGTTGACAACATTCATTTGTTTGCAGTACATGAATTGAGCTCCTTTTAGTACCAGTATGTGCAAACCCTTTAACCTAAATTATATCCTTAATCCTACAATATAACTATTGTTGCTATCCATGAATTTTCCAAAAATAACAAAGCACATTATTATTTTTGATTGAGATGCCAAATTACAGTTAATAACTTCTATTCCTGAACACAAAAAAATGTTCTAGTGTTCTTATGTTATTTCAAACTTCAGTTTGAGTTTCCTTACTCGTGAAGCAAAGGGAACTCAATGAGAAAGAAAGGGTCTGAACTAAAGCACTTCATGATGCTAAATAGTCTGGGTGGTCTAATAAATTTGTGAAGCGCTGTACATATATTCCAGCAAATTCCCCCTGAGTCTCCCTGTAACTCATAAATTGAAAGCCATCTTAAGCCTTAGTGCAGTAATCTCTAAGCAACATTGATGCTGTGATCTCTATTTTCTTCTCCTCTGTTTCACCTGTGTGCTCCAACCAATTCCCCTGGTCTATCAGGCGCCTATGGCCAGTTTGTGTCTTCTGGGAGACGTCCCTTATTATTGCTGCACCAACCTCTGATAATCCTGACTCTCCCACAGCCACCACTGGACAGATCAGTAATAATGAAACCAGAAAAGTGGCTCCTTTGTTTTACGCTCTTCACTCCCGAAACTCTCTCTTTCACTTGACTTCACCAAAACTGTACATGTCAGAATGCCAACTAGCATCATGTTGTTTTAAATTTTAGACAAAAACATGCAAAGGTGCATCAGTGAGAGCTGATGGATGTGTGCTCACACACTCACAGCACAATGTCATCAATAGAGCCATATAAGGACGAGCAGGCAAGAGAAGGAGAATATCGGTTTTAGGAGAGAGAACAGCCTCTTGATGAGCCATTAACCTGCTGTCGGTGAGGGAAAATGGCTGTGGAACGTGGTTTAATTTACCCTTTATAAAGAGGTTGTTGAATTGATGAGCCACAGGAAAAGAGTTACACCCCTGGTTTGGTGAATTAGCAATGCAGTCAGTGAACAAGTTGAGTGAGGGACTAGAAGAGTAGTCAATATTCCCAATCAATCTAAGCTTTCAGAGAATCACTGCCCCACTCCTGGACAAATCTATAAAACTAATAATATTGATTTGGGCGGACTGCTCATAGAGGAATGCTCCAATTTGAAAAGTAAATCATTTAAAATCTTCTGGAGCACTCTTATTTAGCAAACTTTATTGAAAATGGAGTATATATTTCACACAGTAGGCTAAATAATGTAGGATATTATATTATGACGGCCAGTGCTTTCATTTATCTATCTTTGGGCTGGGCCATCCTCAACATTGAGTTTCAGATATCTTTTTAAAAATAGCCATCAGTGGGTACAAAGAGTCAATTTCCACTTTGAAATAAGCTGCCAGAGATGTGCACTCCTCACCGTCCATTACAGTAGCTCTATGGATGATAAATTTTAATAGACAAAAGATGGCTAGTGAAGGTATTTCCATCCATGAAAGAATGAGGAGAAAAATGGAAAATGATGGCCTGTTCTGTGCACACATGGCATTACAGGGTGTCTGCTTATCGTAAAATCAAAATTAGTCACAGGTGTTCTCCACAAAACAGATAACGGGGAAGATTAAAAAAAAAAATGCATGGGTGGAGCGCAATAATGCGTCTTATATTTGCATATTATAGACTACAGAATTGTGATTTGGTCACTAATCGTTTTACGTAAAGCATAAAGAAAGTTTAACCTTTCTGGCTTTGGCAAGACATAATAATAACAAAATAATTATATTATACACTATGCACAAGAATATGCACCAAATGCGACTGAAAGCTCAATATCCAACCTCTAAATAAATGTAAATATATAGATAAACACATTAAAAAAAACATAGTATTTTTAAAATCTCACTTATACTACTGTGTATGGCAACTGTTGTTTTTTTCGGGGGATGAATAAAGTTAAAGTAAAATTTAACTTATCTTATCTTAATTGCACTCTATATCCTTCACTGAGAATAAAATAAAGATGTTTGACACCATGTACGAACAGAATGGTTTGTCAACATCTCCAGTGGCAGTGTGCTACGACAGCTCCACTCAAGCCGATGCTGTAAAAGCAGGAAGTCAGATGTAATTCACATGTAGAAGGAAAAAGAGCCAGGACTTATAATCATTATTACTTTTGCCATATGAAGATTAGGTGAGAGCAATTATAAAGGTACTGAATTGCTGGAAGATAAAGAATATGCCCTTTACAGAATCAATAACTAACTTAAGTTCATATTTGATTGGTGTGTGAAGAAGACTGCAGTGTATTGCCTTGTGCACACAAGGCCACATACTGTTTGCTTTTCAGTGATATTTCAATGATGTATATAAGGCAAGTAAGTGACAGAATTGCACAGTTGCAAGGTACTGTCTGAAGCGCTTTCCCCGAATGATTAATCTGTAATAGAGGTCAAACATGAGTGCAAATTTAATATGACGTTATGAATTGTTCCACAACATGACGCAGAGTTCAAGGTCATCAAATCATTTTTTTAACGAGATTTCCAGAGATGAATTTGTCCTCAGAAAGTCTACCTGACATGAATCATCTCACGACTAATGAGATAAAATCCGCTTTATGCACAGTCTCACCACTAGAGATGGAATGGAACCTGTCTGAGTATCCTACTCCTCCTAACACTGTATTGTGCACATTCTGGAAAAATGAAGATGATACATGAATCAGACGCAAAAAGGCATTATGGGACATCAAAAGTGATATGACTAAGCCCCCATGGGCACATAGCATAATTAAGGATTTATGCTGAGCTATATATCATATTACCATAGGAAGCCTATGTTCACAGAAGCATGGTGCAGTGTCAAGTCTTATTCCTCTTTGCTTTCTCTTTTGTCACACTTAATCTTGTGTAATCCACTTAGTGTCATATCTGACTAACATGACAGAAATTCCTCTGCTCCTTGTCGAGTAGCACCTTTACAGAAGCCGTCCCGGCTCTTAGCGGGGATGCTGACGTTTTTGTCTCAAAGCTAAGCTTATCTCCACGGCAATTTGTTTGGGCAAGGTTAGCTAAAATGTGTCACGCAAACATTGCCACCAATTTATGCCTTCTGTGAGAGATAATGGACCCTTGAGTTGACTCCACTAAGCCCGCAGGGCACGATTGGGGGCAGTCTTTTATGAATACATGTTTGATGCTGGTATAATTTCCATTTGTTTATCTCTTTTATTCCGTTTAGGGACAGAGGAGATGTAACAAAGACTATAAATGCCAGCTCTAGGTTAAAAGATTGGTTGATTACATCCTAGGGCACAGCTGTAATTCCTCAGAAAGGGGGCTGATGACCAATTCCCTCTGAGAGACGAAGACTGAGTCACCGGGGATTAAACGAAGAAGCCAAGAGGAGGAAATTGTCAAATGTCAGTGTATATTATTAGAATCAATGCTTCACATAGTATTTATGTATATACAGGATGTTTATTCTGTTTTTTAGTGATTTTTTGTGTTGAACTTTGCTGGTATATAAAACCGGTGCTCGGATGTTGTTTGATGATCGGTATCCAATAAAAACTTTGAAAAGCACATTAGAAAACATTCAGTATAAGGAGGACCATGAATGAAGCTTTGTCTGTCTTTTCAGTCTTTTCATAATGATAATGTAAATACTGAAAACTGAAGAGCAATGTGGGATACTAATGTTAATGTGCAATATTATTGAAGTAAGATTATTACAGTAAGAATACTCCATTACAAGTAGAGTTTCTGCAGATGAGTAAAAGTGCAGAAGCGCTGTCAGTAAAATGTACTTAAAGTAAAAGTACTCAATCTGCAGAAAAATGCCATTAACAGTGATAAACCAATGCGTATGTGTAGTAACGTTAAAACACCACTGTCTGTAATGACTGGTGAGGGAGCAGTTTCTGAAATCAGCTGGTGGATGGATTAAGTTTGTTTTCCTCTTAATACTGCCAGTCCTCATAGATTCTTCAGGTAAATCTTTAGCACCCACGACTGCTGAGCCTGGTAAACTTTATCTCCCGCTACCTCTTACGGTGTTGCACTATAAATATTAATACCCAACAGAAGACAAAGCTGCCTCCAGGTGTGCGTTTGGTTGAAAAGCTGCATTGTGCCTTCGGCAGTTGAGGTGGGAAGATTTATAGCCTTGCTTGAAGAGAAAAAATTGTGTTTATTATATATTTGGCATTGAAAATATGATTTGGTATTGAATACAAGATCTAAACTGAAAAAGAGAAACACTGGCACTGAAACTCTTGCATTACAAATCTGAAGAATGTCAGATTTCACTTCTAAAAATATTTAAATTCACTTGCTTTTTTTGTGTTCTTTAGTGGCAATCTTCTGATTTTTTTTTTTTAAATCATTCTTTCCTCATTGCAATGGGATCCATGAATTCACATGGGACTCCAAACAGTTAACATTGGGCTCCATGTGGAAAAGAACAGCTGCAAGAAATAGACTTAACTGTGTTGTAGGTTGGAAGCTGCAGATGAACCCATAAAAGCCTCATATATTATTATGTCTTATAATAAATAAGACCTCATCAAAGAAGTCTTAATATGATAATGATTCATAGGCCTGCTACATTTCCTGAGATACACAATGGATTTCTGCTCGACACGTTCCTGACCATTTTAAATTTAAAGTAGTTTCATTGCACATTTCTGTATAGCATGTTTCTACTGGATTAAAACAAGGAATAAATGCTCATTACGTTTGATCCAGATGGATGCCTGTGTTTTATTTTTTTCAAAGCCAAAACTTTTGTGTGTTTAAATGCTAATGTGTTTTCAGTTCAGGGTTACGGTTAAATTTTACCAAATTTTATTTGATAAAGTTTAGTGACGCTGTCCTAGCTCCATTATTTATATATCAAATTGAAAATGTGAATAAAAAAATGATTTTGAATCCATTCCTTCTCAATAAATCATTCAATGCTCTGACAAAAATGCCGTCATTATATATGCAGGCAGTGTGGTATTACAGTGTTTTGTGCAAATTTCCTTGACTCACTGAAGTTACACATTTTGTTTGTTTTTCCACAGAGTCGTACTACACTTTCTACAGCGAGAACACATTCTACCTATAATCTGCGGAATTTCTTCTTAAACAGTTATACTGTATTAGTAAGTTGGGAATATGCTTTATTTTATACTGTACATGTCACTGTTTTCACAATATTATGGGGTTTTCCCACCTTTGAAATGTGCAGTACAACTTGTTATGAGGCCTCAGTGTCCCTCAGCTTCATCTTAAAGCTCCTTAAAACTCCTGGCCTCTGGTGCTGCAGTGAATCGAGGCACTGGAAATAAACCCAGCTCTTACTGTTCATCATATTTTCAATACATTTGGTTTAGCTCCTGTCGTTTCAGGCTGTGCACTTCATTTTACTAAATTGCCTCCATGAGCGGTGTGTCACAGCCGCTGCTGTTGACCAAGTGGGCTTGATCAAGAAGCCATACCGTAAACGATTCTTTGTGGTTTACTCGCATGCATCTGTCCTATTCACCTCACACTTTTTCTTTGCCTCATAGTTTTAAAACTTCTGATGTTAAGTTAGAACTGTAGCTCAATGATAGCATCAGTTTAATTCATTCAGTTTATTGCAGTTAATTAGAAATACCTCCAGGCAGGTCAGTGATTAAGCATGATTGTCTTCATTTTTCATCCATATTCATTTGACCTCATTCAGTCCACAGTTTATAAACACATTACTGGACAGAGAGATTTCTTTCCATTACCAAAGAACTCCCTTGTACTATCAGAATGACACCTGGTCTTCAGAGATATAATGGATATTGTCACTGTACTGTACTGTCTTGATCTTAGCCAAGGGACGGCCTTGCCCAGTGAGCTTCAATCACCACCAAGTCCTTATATATTTTTTTTTCCTATTTTATAATAATGTAGACTACTTTGCTCTTGTTACACCACATACTTTAAAGGTGCTATTCCCCAGAGACATGTCTGTTCACAATTCTGTCTGTGAATTATAATGGACTGAATTGACATACACTTTCTGTTCTGACATGCCCTGTCAATGTGTAAGAAACTCAGATGTGAGACCACTAGACATCTTTGATGGACAGAAAAGTGCCGACAGGCATAGGAGCAACACAAGAAAGAAGAAAGAAAAAAATAGCAAAGGTGCTGGGTAAAGTCTGTACGCTACAGCACCACATGGCTATATAGGAGTAACAACTATACAAAAGCATACTAAGCAGATTCAGTGTCCGCCCAATGTGCTCCCATCAAACAGTCTTTGTCTCTTTGTTGTGGTAATGTTTTCCATTTCCTTCGTAGTAAACAATGGCATTAACTCTCATCTCCTCTATGGTGTGACTGGACAGTTCATCGTAAGTAACACTGATGAGCGGAGCGTCTCCCAACACTGAGTTGATTTCTTGAAGCACTCAAAGGTGAAATGAAAGGTGTTTCAGGAAAAAAAAAAAGAACAGATAGTCAGTGGAGGAGAATTCGAATGGCTGCATTTTCACTCATGGAGAACACTTTATAAAGAGCCCAGTCACAGTGGATGTTTCTGCAAACCAGGGATATGTTGAATTGCAAAGGTTTTGCGTTCGCTCAGAGCAAATAACATACTTTAAAGAGCACCACACAGACAGGAGGGCAACTGGATGGGTCTATCAAGCACAAGGACTTCATCCAGGAGACCTGTTTGTCATGTTACACAAACCAGTGAAATTTTCACTAAACAAACCTAACCAATCATTTCACAACATTAACCACCTTACATGGTTGATAAATATATTCAAGACACACATTTTGGATTTAGAAATGCCTTTCAAGGTGTTGGTGGTTTGCAGAAAGGTTCAATGCCAACATTTTTTTCTATTCATCATTAATAAATTGTAAATGTATAGTTATTTTAACACAGTTAATAGTTATTTACTGTTTATTTAACAAACATCAGATGTTTACTTGTAGTACTGCTATAGTTTGTTATTTTACACATTATAACATTTTCTATGCTATATTAAGTATTTTTTAATAATTACCAAATGACTCGTTAACCTTTAATAATTTGAAATCCATGAAATAAAATGCATAATAATTGGTCCCTGGTCCAATCTCATCTATCTATGTAATATTTACAAATGTTTCATTATTATTGCAAATAATTAGTACTTATAATGACATAATGTATGTACCAATAAATAAATAGTTTACTAATGTAATGAGAATGCAATTGTTAATGTTAATTAGGGCTGCTTGTTGGTTAATTGTAATTGTCATTATTAAACATTATTACAATAACATTATTAAACATGTTTACAGTAAAATAACTAGGAGCTCATGTATAACTATCAATTTGGCATATACTAAATGACGCTTATTCAAAATTGCTACTGAGATGTTTGGTATAAAGCAGTTGTAACTTGTATTTACAGACTCAAAACATCTTTTTGGTCAATTGAATACAATTATCTGCTTCAGCATTATGGGTAATTACATGTAGATCAGTGAGAAAAGACACAGGGTGGACCCATTCAATTGTTTGTGTTATGTACTAATGTCTGTACCCCATGCTATATGATATGGTTGAGCACTTACAGTAAAACAAATAAAAGGATAATGAAAGAGGATAAAATCAGGGGAATGAATGCTTTATGAATGCAACGTGCATTCTTGCAAGAATCTAAATGTCAGAAATCTGTCATGCAACAACAATTGAATTAACATTCCTTTCTGTTTGACAGTTTTTTGGCTGCGAGCTCACCTAAAAATAACTCCAAAACGTGAGGTGGATTAGGTTGGGTTGATATATCTTTCAGGGCATCCCTGTGGCTACATCTTCCAAAGGCAGATTTCCTCTGAGGCTAATAACTTTATATGAACAGAGAGGATTAATGTTGGCCTAAAGGTTTGGGTCATCACAAATAGACCCGTTCCTTCAGTGATCCATCCACTTCCCAGTTAACTGTCCAGTAACGTGCTTAATGCAGTGTCCCCCAGAATAATATTTACTGTCTGATGTCTGTCTGATGTTGCTGAGCCCTGAAGGCCAATTCAGTATTGGTTACATTCAACTCCATATTGATTATGTATAATCACTGAAGGTATGTCTTTCCCCTTGACTCTGCTCATGTCAAATGTAAGGTCACTGCTGTAAATCCAAAATAGGAAAAGCTAATGAACTGATGAAGGTAAAGTGAACAGTCTAGCTTAAAGTAGCTACAGTATGCACATGTATGGAGAAAAGTCAACCACAGACACAATATATTGTATTGTTTGGGACAAATATATAGACCATTTATTAATGAAAATTTCAGGTTCAAAAAAAAGCTAATTTGGTAAATCAAGAAAAGGGCAAATAAAAAAGGGTATTCAAAAAAGACGCAACTCAAATACAAAAACTACAAGGTGTGGAGCAGAGTGAATTGCACACATGAACAATAGAGCAGAGATAAAGGCCCTGCTACAGATAAAGTGGGTATAGAAGTGTCCTTCATAACGCCACAGCTGTTAAAGAGAAATGCTCCAAGACGAAGTCAAGGTCAGAGGAAAACCTCATACTGACATTAGAATAGTGATGGAGCGTGACGTCCTTTAGAGTCCAAGTACTGCAGGCACGTGTTCGTTCTCGCTGCAGTGGCAATGAACCACGGTAACTTCAAAAGATTGGGTATTCATCTTGTGTTGGAATTAACGTGAGCATATTCATAGAAGCAGCTCGACCTGCATGTAAGAGCCTGATAAAAGGACTTAAACACTGACAAATGATGATTACATGTGGAGTGAATGGTGTTGAAGGGGGAATAAATAGATAACAAATATATAAAGCCATTGGGCTTCTATTTGAATGAACACTCTACTAAATTAATTCTACTGTGTATCCCTTCTCAAAATTGACCATTAATTAAATACACTGCTTCTGATCAACATCCAGCTACAATAAATGGTCCAAGTCTTTCAAACTGTGTGCAAATGGTAAATTATACAGGTGATGAACAGCAGCGTACTGTCACTTATCTGTGTGCATGCATTGTGTTATGATGCTCCAGGGACTCTGTGCTCTACTCCCTTAGCAACAAGAGCACATGGTGACAGTTAAATGGGGTGTAATGAAGAAGGGCGCTGTGTTGGATGACAAGTATGGACTTACATTCCTGATTTTGTAAACATTAGGAAATGGGCTGAACAGTGGTGTGGATTGATCTCATTTTATGCTGTAAGGATTTTAGGCCATTCTTTTTTGTTGAAGGGGGAATAAATGGCAATAAGAGAACATTATCAACAAGCAGTTTGTGAATGTAAAACAAAAAGAAGATTTGCTATTAAATGCTTCAATAATGGAACATTTTAATAGACCATGATATTCAAAGTTTAATTAAAAGTCTAATACACTACCTATACTATTGCTGTGGCAAATAATTAAAACTGAATTTTAAATGGCAATTTGCCATTTGTCTTCTGGAATACTACATCCATTAACAGCCAGGATTGAGCACATGAACTACTGATAATTAACTTAGACTACACTTCAAGATGGAGTAGATGGTTCAATAAAAACAGGGGCTATATAGAAGTTACTGACTATAAAAAGGAAGATGTGACTTTCATGAGTCTCAGTTTCAGTTATGAAATAGTAAGCACACAGCCTGGTATTTGACATGAGATGAGGAATTTCTCATATATTATAGAGAAGGAACGTATTTCTCTTGTGCCCTTCTAACTGTAAAAATGCCTGAATTAGTGATGGGTTAGGATCAGGTATTTCTCATTAAATTCAGCCTTGGGAATTCATTTGTTAAAACCTGAGTTAATATACCGATAATACAAGGACACCCACAATTTGCCTCTCAAACAGAGAATTAACTAGATCTCCATTTATCTCTGCCTAGAATATACAGTACCTTCCCCATTTCTTGCTAATTTTCCTCTACAAATAGACACAACTGAAATGGTCCAAGTTACATTAAAAGAACACAATGCAAAAGAAATAAAGATTATCAGAAGTTGTATTTGGGCATTCTGGTTGTAGTACAACAGCATCTCTCTGCCAAAATGCCATCATGTGTGGCCGGATTAAAGGAAAAACAATATCATGTATGTAAATACATGTGAGCATGAGTGTATAAATGTGCATATTAAAGGTTGCGTAGGCTGTGTAAAAGTTGCAATTATATGTAGAAATACAGAGCTAAACAAGAAAACATTACTGATATGAATGCAAAAATCTCATTTGGGAGTCAGGGAGAAAATTTCCCTGACTATTTCAGGTTCATTCCATTAAATTTCAAAGATCCATTATTACACATCTTTAATTAGTGGGTTCCTGTCGCTGGTCAAGGCAGCATAATGAGTATGATGTCATTAGGAGAGCCTTCAGGATGAACTTGGCTAGTCACTAAGGTCAGCAGAGAACAATGGTGGAGAGGTAAGACGTACTGTACACCATGGAGGGAGAGAGAGAGAGAGAGAGAGAGAGAGAGAGAGAGAAACAAAGTAGACATGTCGAAGGGAGCTTTTAACTTTGACACTGCTGATCGTGTCTAAAGTCCAGGCTAATGGCTTAAGACAGCTCCTCCCTGACATCAGGGAGATGACTGCAGTGACATTGATCAGGATGTTAATTATCCTAATATATTAGAGGATTATGATGGTGGCGGTTATGATGACTGTGTCTATGATGGTGCGAATAATGATGATGACAGCAATGACCATGATTTTGCCAAGTATGTAGGATAGTCTTGAGTGTATTAGCTATTGGACCAGTAATGTGCATGTTCACCCTGACAAAAGGATACATTGGAGCACAGCACCTCATTATGGATTATGTTCCATATTTGCATATATGTGGTATGACATCCATTTCCTTGGGATATACTGTAACAGTAACAAGGAAAACATTTTTATACCTGAGGGAAAGGTGGACGGTGTATTCTGGAGTAGTCAAGTATCCATTAATATTGAGAACAGCGTTGGGATAGTTACTAAAAAAAACAAGGAATTACACATCACTAGTTAGTTTTGTTTTGAAAAGCAACGCCTTACTTTACTAAATTACTCACTGCTAAAAGCAATTAGTTACTTGATTACTCACTTGAGAGGCACAGTAACTCAACTGGCAAATAATTTAAAATAGGCAAAGTTTACAATTTACTGTCACATTCTTGTCTTTTCACACAACAAATTTGAATAAATGTGCATATTTCCATCCCTCAAAAGACATGTCAACCAGCTCTGTCACCTTTATTCCTTCTCGTCATCCATGAACTCAAACGCTAAAGTCAAAGTCACATCTCATCATGACAAATTTGCAAACAGAGAAAGGACATTTGATTTGTAATGTCCTCCTGTCACGCAAATAGTACACAAAGTAAGGACATGCTTTTTTTGCTCAGTGACATGTTAAACACAAATGCAGTTTGATAACAGTGATGTTCTTCCTTGTAACAGATAGATTTGAAATTATCATCAGCAGTGAAGCCTTTCAATTATCAATTATCTCTCAACACTCTTGCCACATTTGCATGAATAAAGCTATAGTCCATCATTTTAGAGAACTAGCAAGATTTGAAAGTGGCACCGTCTCTTAGCCTCCTCTGAGCTCCACACTCTCCTCCCCCTCCCATCAGTGCTCTGTCCAAAGCCACGCCCCCTCAAACTTCGACATCTGCAGGATTCAGCATGAAGAGGAGAGCCGTTATGCTACATCACCACAGTTGTACAATGTCCCGTTCAAATCCAATATATCAACGTCATTTTGTCACCTTTATAATGCAGACACTAATGACTATGGCTGTGCAATATGGTCAAAATAGACAGATAAGCTAGCATGATAAGTTAGCATTGGACTAAAGGCCCAAACATGGCTGAACGGACATAGGGTGCACAAAGCTAAAATTTTGCAACAGCGTGGACTCTGTTCCACAATGCGGGGCGCTTGGCTATGGAGGCTTTGAGCTGAATGGACATCCAGATTCTGCTCCACTCACAGTCCGCTGGAGTCTGTGAACACCTTTATAATGCAGACACTGGAGACTATGACTGTGCAATATGGTCAAAATGTCATATCCTTTAACATCTTTAATACAAGCAGCACCTACGACTGGCTTACACCCACAGAGAAGCTATCATTAGCATCGGGCTAATATACACTACAAAAGTAGCTAAGTTGGCAAACGCTACATATTTCAGTATAACAAAAAGTGTTTCTGAACAGAATGACAGACTATAGCTTTAATAGGCTAGCATCACTCTAATGAGATGACCCCTTTGTAACAATGGTTCCAGAAGCTTTAATTCTTAATGTATGAGAGCTTAGATCATGTCCAACCACACTGATTGCTCATTTCCATCACAGCTGGACATCTTGGATGGGACTTTTTTGACGAAGCAACATCCTCTTTTAAAAACAAAATTTGTATGCATGCGCTGCTCTGCCATTTCCAGTGTGATGAAGCTATTTAACCCACCAAGCTCTGCCTTACTAGAGGGCAGGGCAGCCACATGTCTCCTCTTATAAGTCTTCATTGACTCGTGTAGCAACACATACTCATTTGCAGACTCATGAATGTTTCTGAGTTGTTGATTGCCAATTTTGGCTTAACATAGGGTATAAATCTTTAATGCTGTTTTTCTTATTCACTAATATTTAATGATAGTATTCATTCCTACATATCCTCATAATATTAGTTAATATTAGCCTGTGTTCGGACTGGGGCTTATGCTCCAGCATACAAACAACTGCTATTTTACATAACAAACTAAAAAACACTCCTTCCTTTTTCCTTCATCAGAACAATAAAATGTATGAGCCTGAAATGTCCTTGGGCTAAACAAAGCCCTAACGTTGTTGTATGCAAAGGACAGATTTGGAGTGTAGCCTCAGTCAGATCCTCCCTCATCAGCAAACATCTGTGGCAGAGTAAAAGGCCACACAAATCACTCACTCTGTAGCTGATGTCAAAGGAGGAAGCGGTGCTGTTTTAAGTGACAGTATGTTAAGAGGGGCCCACATAAAGGTTTCCTAAAGGCTTTGAAAGGGCTATGGCAATAAAAAGCAATGCCTACTGAAGCACAGAAGAATTGACTCTCCGTTCTGAGCCACTGCAGAAAAGGTATAACCAAGAAACAAACTCTCTCCAAGAGAGATAGCAAATGTATTCACCTTAATAGAATGTGGCAGAACCATTTGACTATTAGCTGAAAAGAGTACAAAGCTGACCTGCATAAAAACATTCTTCACTCCTTTTCATCTTTTTACACCGTAAAGATGAACAAGCGCCTGTCTGTAAGACATTTGCAACTGACAGTTGTTGGACTTTCACAGTAGTCAAACACAGGTGGAGGATGGCTCGATCGGATTTAGTAGATTAATCACCACCTCAAGGTTCCTCTGTCATTATGTGAACAGAAGCGCCTCAGTAACTCAGTTTCCTGGAGACTTGAACTGAACCTTGAGGGTAGTGGCTCTGTTTTGTAATATGCTCTTGTTTCTTTTTTGTACTTACTTGTTTCTGCTAAATTAATTAAATATTTTAACTGTAAATAGACACATTTTCTTGACATCATGTCACAAAGTCAGTTTCAAATAAGGAAACAAACAAAAAATGCATTATATATCAAACATGATCAAGGAGAAGCTAAGTCTGAAAATAATGAGGACTGATGACATCTTATGAACAATGGTGACATTTTAGCAACTCCAGTAAACACTAATTGGCACATAAATATGTAGATTATAATGTCAGGTTTGGTTTGCCAGAAAACTGAAAAAAAATACACACATAGATAGTGTGGTTGATGAAGAGGAGCTTTTTCTAGTTTGAATACAGCACAGATTAGTAATATGTAACAAACAGTGTCACCTTTTGCCCATTTTACCTGTATTAATGACAGTGGAAAAACGGCATCTTGAGGCAGGATTATATTTCAGTTTTGAGGGCTGTTTTTAAGTTAAATTTGAGTAAAGAAAAAAGGACTTAACCAAAAAAATGTGAGTCATAATTCTTCATAGCATCTTAAAGGTAAGGTATTTGCTACAAACTAGGCTATATGAGACAGCAATAGATCTGTGTGTGAACAGAGCATCAGTGCATGTAGCCTCACACAGGTAAAAATAACTACCCATGACTATAAATACTGTAGGTACATACAGTATAGTAGGTTCCTAGTATAGGGATATTTACAGTAGCAGGCAGGTGAACGTTTATGTACATGGTTGCCTCAGAGGAATCGTTTAGTCCCTCAGATATCTCAGGTTCTTATAGTGGCATTGTTTTAAATGGTTTATGGAGAGCAACAACAAAGTCACTGTCACAAGAAGTACATGCAAAGAGCTTAGCCTGAAATGTATGGAATGGAATAAGCAAGTCAAAAATTCAATTGTTATCCGAGACTGTCTAAATTGGTAGGTTTGGGCTTGTTACTATCATCACACCAATGAGACATAGAAAGAAAAAACACTGAGGTCTATTTTCCAGCTTTAAGCAGCAACACTGTTAAAAGCGGATGAGCTCTGCACACCAAGCATGTTTTTTTCCCTCTAAAATTAAAATAAAAGTCAATGATGGTTGAAGCTTCAAGTGGTGGTTTGCAGTTTGATTTCAGCCACAAATGTCTGCACATGCAGTTAAGAATAAGAGCACGTTTAGAAGAGAGATGTACCTCCATTCTGCTAAGTTACCGCATTGCAAATAATTTAAGACCATTTCCCCTACTGCCTGGGAAAAAACCTATTTGTATGGCATTCAAGTGAAAGCAAGAATGTGCAACAAGATGAGTGCAGAATTCTAGATGTGAGTGTCTAAAAAGGTGTAAAGACGATAGCGTACATGGACATGTTTAAACTACTTTGCAGTGTAAAAAATATATTTTTACCTATATCACACCATTGAAGACATTTTTGTCATTATTATTATTTAATGAGGAATGTTTGTGGTGCTTGGCCAAACCAACGCCTCTGTGTTCAAACATGCATTATTATGGGGACCTGATTTGGACTGCTCATATATTCAAACACAACATGCGGATAATTATGTTAAGTTCTGAACTGGAAAAAATAATAGAGTTCTGTGACTTTATGCATGCACCACTATATATAATTCATGACTGACCTCCACCAGCTTGTTAGCATGTTCACGGAACACCTGGGCATACTCTTTGACCTCCTTCTCGTTTCCACTCTTGGCTGCTTCGATGAGCACTAGCAGAGGGACGTTGGTTTCCAGGAAAGAGTCGGAGATGTGGTCCATCACTGCCTTTCTCAACTAGAATACAGAAGCAGAGAGATGGGGAGGAGCTTGATTAATAATACTGCAGACATAGTTACATTTGGCAGTGATTACATATCACTTAGTATTGTGGTGAATATGACGTGGTAACATAATGAAGTGAAAGGTAAAGAAAGAGGGAGCATGAAAAAAGGAGAACTCTCGACAGACAGTAGCATAAATTGCTTGTAAGGCGTCATTTTTCCCATAAGGCCTTTTACTAGGGCAGCCGTCGCAACTCATATCTTTGTTTATGGAATCGTTTTGAACCAAACTGGCAGGGGACTGGTTGTTTTATAAGACAGTAAATGGACCCGGATGGCCCTCACTGGGATATCTGATGAGATGCCAGAGGGAACAGTATAGACACCACAACAGACAAGTCCTTTATCTTACACAAAGAGGGAGTTACATGGAGTCATATGAGACCAGTACTAAGACAGACGAAAATACACTATAGGGAAAAAAGGTGGATTCCCACACATCACCATTGGTGACGATGAAGATTCAGTGATTCAGTAATGCAATTAAAGTCTAAATAAACTAAAAAAAAAACAAAAAAAACAACACATATTTTATATGCACCCAGCACAAAAAATGTCTTCAGGCCGGTTATCACTTCCCCACACATTTGAAGAATAATATTAAAGTGAAACGTGGTTAATTAACAACATGGACGAGATTTATTTGACTGTTCAAACCATCTCCTATAATTAGATGTAAAGCAAACACTGTGACTGTATTCATGAATTAAAAAAAATGTTTAAGCAGCAAGGGAGATGGTAGGAAAGGCTAATAGCTGTGACTGACAAGGGAAAATTAATTTAACGAACAAAAAAAAAAAAAATCATATGTAAGTCTGTCAATCGCACTTAAATAACCTGCAGCAATTACAAACTTAATTGCCAGTCCACAGAGTGCAGAGGAACAATAGTGAATTATGCCTTCCTGAGGGCAGATAATCCATCACTATTGCCTCTGGAAAGAGAATAGATTTGGCCAGTCTGGTGGACATGACAGGTCTGCAAATGCTGTAAACAACCTGAAGCCCACACTCTCTGCAAGCCCTCCTTTATCCAGAACTCTATAATCCTGGATCACTGATGTGATGAAAAGTGTACAGAGACCGAGGCTTTTCTCAAAGCCTGATAAACTTTGGCATTTTTGAATTGCAAATATTGCATCTTTTTCACTCAACAGAGAACAGACTTGAATCAGTGCAATTGTGTGACCTTGCTGTCCTGTTACCTAGTGGGAAGGGTGGGGGGATCAGGGCTAAAGATATAAATCTTGCATTGCCAGAACTATCTTCACACTACGTTAGCGCTGTTGCAGCACTGGATAACAGCGTGGCAGAACACACGATCATTCCGGAGAAGTTGGGGCAAAGAAGATCGGGGCTGTTTGTGGGCTTAACTGTGATTAAGATGTTCCTGATGTTCCTACTGCAGTAAAACAAAGTAATAAAGAGAAATAGAGGGATATTATTGAGCCGCATTTTGCATGCAGACAATGAACTGGCTTACCCACAAACTATCACCTCATCATAAGTCAATACTTAAGCCTTCAAAGATAACACTCAGGTGTAAATAACAAAAAACAAAATGGAAGAGCTGTGAGGAATTATCAAAATTATCAAAGTAGGAAAATATTATTAAAATATGTGGATTTTTGATTAGGAAGATAAACAATGCAGTGTTACTGTCTTGTAATGTCTGTTATATTTTGTATAATGCACTATATCTATAGCAGTATACATTCATTTTTTGGGCATGAACAAGGAATTGGTGGAATTGCGACACATATCATGTTCTGGTCATGTGTTTTTCCATCATTAGGATGGACGCCATGGTGATGGGGAGTTTGAGGATGGTATGTATGACAAATCTGAAAAATAGAAGACCAGAGGCAAAAGCAAAAACAAAACACCAGAAAGGAAACAGACTGTGTTGACACAGTGGCGTTCCACCATTTTCCTTGTGATGCAGATCATTGAGGCACAAAATGATCCTCTCTCTGTTCAATGTATCTCTATTAAAATAGCTTGAAGAGGCTGTGTATTATCTCTCTGTCAACCATGGACTGCTCTGAATCCAGTACTAAAAGGCCTCATCACCCTGGACCATTTTTGGTTTGTGTTTAATAATGTATCTATACATAAAAAAAGATAAATTAAAAGAAAAGCTGAGAATATTTCTTTTGGATATCTACTGGGTGGAAATATTCCTGTAAGTTTCACGTTAGTATTGCTGTTAATAGGGACCAATCACTAGTTGATGGCAAGTAAAAAGTGCATATATTAGGCAAAGGATAAGTGCCAGAGTGGCCTCAGGGTACTCGTGGATGCCTGACAATGAAACTGATTCTGACGGTTGGTTTGAGTGGAGAAATGATGCAGACGAGTGATTTCCCAAGTCAGAGTCCCTCCTGCACCATCAGCATTCTAATGCCCACACAACACTCCCAGAGAAATCCATCTTCAATCTCTCAGATCTCACCTCCCTCCATGCTCCTCCCCCACCGTTTCTCCTCTAACACTCCCTTAGTATTTCAGTAACACTTAAAGGAAATAGACCTGGAATTCCAATAGATAGGGAAGGCTCTGCTCATTATAAGTTAGTGGGCCAGCTATTTTTCTCCCCAGTTGAGCAGTGCCACAAGGCTCTGAATGCATCAGGTTTTTAGTTTTACATATTAATATTGAGAGATTTTTTTTGTTGTCTTATGGGTGTTAGTATTGTATCTTGGTTTCAATTATGGCCATATGTTTTGTTTTTTCCAAAAATGCATTTGGCAGCACAAAGGCTGAAAAGAAACAAAACATAGCAGTGAGCCATGATTGCTGTGTTGATCAATGTGGACATTTTTGAGCTGCTTTCAGGATTTGGGCTAGGCCACTTAATTTCAATAAAGTTCAATTTTAATGCTACAAAACACAGTGATATTAAAAATAACAGCATGCTTCAAACTTTGTGTTTGTGTAATGATTTTTAACATTATGGGGAGAGCTCTTTCTGGCTTTATAATGCCAGTTTCATGGCAGGGTCCATGAGACACTATTGAAAAGTCAAACCTGAACATTCGGGGTCCATAAAGAAATGTTCATTTTTCTGAGTTTGATGTTTGAGTCTTTCATGGAAGTATCCCTGACCTCACCATCATCCCACACCTAAGATAAATTGGAAAATCAATTGCGAGCCAGGCCGTTTTCACCTTACATCTGTGCTGAACCTCACTATGCTGGAGCTGAATGGGAGCAAAACTCTGCAGATTAATGTTAAAATACTGGATAGAAGTTTGGAGGCTGTTACTGCAGCACATTAATACCCATGGTTTTGCAATGAGACATTCTATTAATCAAATACAGTATGGGTGAAATGTTCAGATGTCTGCATAATTAGTTTGAGTGTCTGCACACTTTATGCCGTACATATCAATAATGTTACATTGCACCCGGAATGTTTAGCAGCATGAGATACTAAATGAATGGTTCAACTAACCAACTGGAGGTAGGCAATATGTAAGTGAATGAAGGAATGTGGTTGAGTTCCTTCAGGGAAAATTGTGTAATTATACATCCACTTATCTTTCCATCGTGCTTTCTATCCTGTACATCTCTCTACTCTTACCATCTAAAGAGGGGAAATGACTAACATTAACTGCAGCGAATCCCACCTGACATTGAAGTGGCAAACAAGATGGTCTGTGAAAAAATTAAGATGATTCAAATGCATCACAAAATTTGACAGATGAATATCTTACTGATAAGTGGGAGGGCTGTGTGATTTTCAGAGATCAGCATTCATTTGGCACATATGCTTTTTCACAGGGGAAATGTTTGCATTTTGTTAGATTAGACACCTGCTTGGTCGTAAAAACAGATGCATTGCAAATATGCCTGTGATCAGGGTATGATTGAAAAGCAAATAAATACATTAGTGCTAAAAGAATTGCAAAAACACAGAGGGATGGATCTCCTCAGCGCCCAGTTTGCGTGTGGGGTTGAACCACGGTTTGTGGGTGATTTACTAAGGGTGATTGGGTAAATGACAACAGGGGCAAACATGTTCACGCCTACTTAAATAGGGTTTTGCATGTTTCATGGTTTGCAGCATGGCGAGTTTAGAGAGACAAAAGCGCAAAATGTAATTCAGCCATATAGAATTAGGGGTGTTGGTAGATGAAGCCAATAAACAGTTAAGTGAGCTACAGCAAAGAAGCTGTTTGGTCTCATTCAAGGAGTCCGGAGTGCATAGAAACCAAATAAACTTGACAATCCGGTGTGACATGGCATTTTAGACAGACAGGACATGTGAAACAGGATTGGGAGATCCCAGCTGTAACAGGTGCTGTACGCTGGAATGACCCTGATTGAAAAAAAAATGTGAACTTGTGAGGAGTTTAGTCATTGCAGGTGTTGTCTGACTCCAAATCCACTCTGAGTTCCTCCAGCAGCTCCAAAATGGAAAGGCTGGATGGACGACGATGTTTTAATGCATGTTTCCTAGATCATAGATGCAGTGTCTATGAGCAAAATTGCTTTCAGGTTTGATAAATCACTTTGCGTGTGCTTAATTAATGTATTTTCATTTTCTCCTCCCGGCACATGCACAATTGCCTGTAAACGCCCAAAATTGCATATTCATTGTGGCAAATGCACTGAGTGGATGCAGACGTGCTATTTTGCATCTTTGGACTGCGCACTGTTAGTAAATCAGTGTACTTTTTTTGTGTGAGTTTGCACGTTTTCATTAGGGCTGTCAAACGATTACAACATTTAATCAGATTAATCACAGGCTGCAGATTAATTTTGATTAATCATGATTAAATATCATTAATTTTTAATGTATATTATTCACATTTCATATTGCATGAGCAGACTCAAGAAAGAAGAGAATATATCTGCACTGAACGTGTTTATTAATTTTTTGCCACTGACAAGTTATGCTGTCAAAGTGTTTTTTTTTACAGCTGATCGCTGATGGAGGTCTCCTGCAACATGTCAGTAATTTCGGGGCTTCTGTGATTTATAGTCGGGACACAAATGGTTAATATGCACCATGGAGATTAAAGCAGGAAGTGGAGACGATCGTAATTAGAGAGCAAAACAAATCGATCCTGGACAAAAAGTGACGATTTTGGTGAAAGTGGCCTCTACTCATGGTACAAAATGGTACGAAATATTCTGTGGGTCTAGAAATATGACTCAAAATGGGCAAAAAAACGCTCGTACAAGGCACTTTCGATTAAAAAAACAAACAAAAAAACAGCTATTATATTTCATATAATATATTTCATATAATAGCTGTTATATTGCCTCAAGGCAATTTTTTATACTCAGTTTGTATTTACATTCTTAGAATTATAAACTTATTTTCATACTTATGTCTTATTTTTATACTTATTTTATTGTTGTACACTGAAGAAAAGGGAGAAGCTTTAAGATTTTGTTGTACAAGGGTATAATGATAATAAGATTATTATGTTCTTCTATTGTCAACAACACAACTTGAAACAACTTAATAACATTATGTCTCAGTTTTAAACAATCATTTATCCACAATCAACCTATCTGCTCCACTGTACGTGTGCATCAGATGATGCACAAGTGCAGATGACCCAGTTGGAGACTATAGAAGTGGATATTTGGTGACTGTGGAAGCTCCTAAACTGCTCAGGTAGCCTCGATCGATGTGAACATCAGAGCAGCTACAGTGAACAATGACTGGGGTTTATTGGAGTATATTAGTTGATATAAGTCAAACATTGGATGTTTTTAATCCAAAAGTTACATTGTCGCTCAAAGGCAGAGTGCCTCGGTGTGGACCAACAAGTGAGGTGCATCAACTCGTCTGCAGTGACTCAGAGGCTCTGTATCCTCCACTGAGATGAGACGCAGAAGTAGAAACTAGTTGTGTTGTTCCTGTCTCCGGATCAACATCAGCGACAGTAATTCTACTTGGACCAATTGCCCGCAATGTGTTGGAGACATTCAGAGTCATTCTGGGCTGCAGATGGCGTTAAAATTTTGAGTCAGATTAATTATGACGACGGATTAATCTGCATTAACGCACATACTTCAACAGCCCAAGTTTTTATACATGCAAACCTTTAGTCGATCCGGCCTAGAGAGAGTTATGTGTACACACATGCATTAAGTGCATTAAGACTTAAAAACACACAAATTTATTTGAAAAGGATCATATGTGCTGGATTTGTGAATGCCTACTGTACAATTGCACTATGGTTTCTGTTGTTTCATTTACGATTCAGGACACATAGCGGTCGGTACCTCCGGGTCAGTGCAGGAAAGTTTCTTATTAAAATGTCAAGAGCAATCAAAGCATAAACGGCTGGAGTCACGGCTGAGGGGGAACAGCCTGAGCAAATCAAAAATTAAGTAATAGCTCTCATATAAGATATCTATCAGGGAGCATGGGAAGATGATTAGTGAGAGGAGAGTGGAGAAATGAAAGGAGGGAAGAGGGACTGACTGATCATCAACAGTCTGAGGACAAACACATTAGATACCTCATCTCATAGTGTTCATTGAATGTGTTCTGCAGAATAAAACAGTAGCAAGGGGAATCCATTTTGGAGACAAAGAAAGGGAGTGGTGGTTTTACAGTATTTACGTTCCCAAAACATAACTGACACTATTAGATGTTTTACATGACGCACTGACTGTTCCTCACCTGCATCTACCACAGACTTTTTTTTCATAAAATGTAATGCAATTCAAATTGTAAGTAACCAAACTTGTTGAACAGGTGTACTGACAACAATCACATGTAAGAAAACGTACGAATGAAATCAGTTTCGGTTTGTGGTTGTAGGCAGTAGCCTGGCAGCCATGTTTACTTCAGGACAAAATCCAGGGATTATTGGACTTTTTAACAAAGACAGAGACAGGAGAGCATCTACTGGGCAGTGATTTATCAGTGAGACACCCTTCCCAACCTCCAGGGCTGTTTCATTTTTACTGAATGTCCAAACCTTTAGGAAAGTGTTTTCTTAATCTTTTTTTTCTACCATGGTCCACATCCCGAGTCAAAACAATTCAGGTCGCCCTACTGAATTAACTACTAAACAGTTTGAAAATACTGCATGTATATGGAATTCATACTGTGTGAATAATTCACTGGAATTGTTAAAGTTGAGCTTAATGAACAAAGAGATTTCCTGGAATTACATACGTCATGACCAAACGTTAGCGATTGGGTAAAATCAGATCCACTCATTTCAAACTTCAACAGAGTTCACGCCTCCCGTCTGAAATCGGTTCTCAAGAGAAATGCAATGTTTCTGTGTCATTACTTACAAATAATTTGTGTTCATCATTTCTTCACTGGCACTTAAAGATAAAAAAAATACAAAAATATTCAAATTATATATCCATGTTTATTATAAACAGATGTTGGCTAGAAAATTGTCTGTATTTTCCACTCCCTCAGAAAACAAGGAATTTGCAAATTTACAGCTAATTCATCTTTAATGCAATACACATTTCACGGCATCTAAAGGATTCACAGATTATCTTGAATTAGTTAGTCTAAACAAAGACTTGATGACAGCTGTTCCTCCTTAACATGATAACCCTCCACAACTGAAAACAGCTGTACTAATCAACAAAGAAATGGCAGCATTGGAAGTGATTTCAACATCCCAAAGCAGAAAGAGAGGGAGCGAAAGAGAGGGAAAATATGTTAGGCTGTTGCGCTATAGGGAATCCTGCAGTCAGCCATCAGTCAAAAGACAGCCCAGAGAGACGACTTGACAGATGCGTTTATTACAGACACAATGACAGAGGGTACACCACATGGCTCATTTCCAACAACTCTGTTGGGTTGGTTACCTTGTGAATACTAATTTAAGGGATGAAAGCAATGCAAATCTTAAGAATTATGCTATGCTATTTCAATTTGTTTCTGCTGTCAAGTTGTCCTCTCGTTTTCTTTTTATAGTAAAAATTCAGACTTTTTGTGTTACACTTGCAGTTAATTATGTTCATGGTTTAAAAAGCAAAAACAATGCCTAAAATAGCAATGACAGCACAATATGCAAAATGCTTGATCTTTATCAGCTCTTCCTCAGTGTGGAACTCTCAGAAAAAGCCAGAGGGGAATGCATGACAGCAGCTATAGATGTGCTGTAACATACACTTTGCAAATATAGGCATTTAATAGAGTTCACATTTTTTACCTCTGTTATTGTGAAATTGAGTGACCTACTTTAAATACACACTACTTTCCCTGCTCCTGAGACTCCTAACTTGAACAACACTTTATAAGAAGGTTCAGAAGGCATCAGTGTAAATTAAAATGCAGTGATTATTACTTCCTGAATGGTTATGTCCATGAACAGGCTGAACTTGTGCTGAAATGCCCTCTAACCTAAATGACTTCCAGTTTCGATTGCTATTTTTCAAGACTGGGCTAAATAGTGGGCCAAATTACATTAGCTTACTTTGACATTTTATTCCTGTGATCAACTGGCAATTTTTCTCAAGTCTCTTATGAGACGCTTGCTCAGCTTGTTTTCTGTAATAACTTAAGATCCAGATGTTTATGAGGATTTTACTAGGAGCTGCATTATCTGCAGGCCTCCTTGTTCAAAACAAATCTATTGATCTGGAGACAATTAAAACCAACCAAATAAAGCAGTTTTATTTTTATAAATCAGTTCCTCCAATGCTGTTCTGCAGACATGCAAAGTATCTGAGAGGCTGAGAGCTGAGCCTCCCACTAACGCATGCTGAGTGGGCTCAAAGGGGGATATGACGCCACTGACGGGCAACCAAATGTAACAGCCTGTTGCATTAATAAAGCTGAGCATTTCTCTGAGTTTGAAAATGGTTGGAAACATCTGGGATAATGAAAGCACATTAAATAAATATATATAACATGGGTATGGTCATTTTTCAACATTTTTATGTGGAATTGATGTTATTAAGTTAAACCTTAAAAGTTAAAAGGAAAACAGTTCCACATAAATCAGTATTTTGTGTGGGGATTTAAGGCGTAGGAGTTTGAGACTTTAGTTCAAATTTTGGCCTTTCATGCCTACACCAGTCAGCATGCAGTATCAGAATATGTTTCAAGAAAAATACAACAGCAGTATATTCATTTCCTGTCTGAGTTAAAAGATATTAAAACATATAGCACCACAAAACTGCCACAGAAGAGAAGTAAGTACGAAGCAAGTCTTCAAAACCCCCAGATTACCCACCTTCCTTTCTTTTTTTTAATTTGCTTCTTTTTATTAATTCTAGCTTTTAGAATATTTACACTTAGTGAAGGAAAGGTCATGGTTACACCCACACCACCCCCCAGCTACTGTGCTGAGTTGCATGAAATACAGCCCAAACCATATTCCTTTCAACTCTAGTCAAATTTTCAATGGCAAGCCATGTGTGCATGAAGACGTGAAAATAACAAATACACATATATTAAATTTAACCTTAATTACAGTAACATACACACACTTCTACTACTACTACTACTACTACTGTGTTGTGTGAAAAATAATTGAACGTGGAGCGCCATACTCAAATTGAACACTGTTCTGATGCTATTGTGCACCAAAGCGTAGTTGCTGGTTTTAGTTCCTCATAGTGCAACATGGATTACCAACTGATTTTGTGTAATTTGTATTCACTATGTGAATTACAGCGCATTACTTTTGGAAGTTATAGCTATGAACAGTTACAGGGAACCATCTGCACAGTCCTACACTCTTTAAATCTGACCTTGCCATTTGAGAGGTGCTATTCAGTCAGCCCTCCGAGTCAATACTAAATTTAAAATGATTGTAGATTTTACCATTTTTAATCAGCTATCCTGATTTGGATAGCATTACTAATATTTTTATGTTGTCCTTTCTGGAAGCAGATGACTGTTTCTGTGCCAGAAATGCCTCTCTCATGCCTGCTGTATTTGCCCTGTTGTGCAAGACTTTTAAAAAAATTGAAGGAATCAGATAACATACCCCCTCTATCAGATTCCCTTCACAAGCTACTGGTTAGTTTTGGAATTTATTGTCCCCACTGTCTAGGGTGTGGACTGGGACTTGTGTGTGTCTGTCTATGAAAATATTCCCATGAAACTATAAAAAAAAAAGCAGGATGCTGAATGTTGTTGCTATTGTGCATAAATCCAACCATCCATGCATTACCTACCGCTTATCCTTGTGCATAAATCTTACTTAATTAAAAAAAAAAAAAGAAAGACGACTGAAGGGGCATGGCTTTGAATGAGCACTTCATTGGTAATTGAGAGTCACTTGTCAGGAGATGCAGATTATTAATATCTAATGTGAATAAAGATCTACCATGTAGCTGATTCAACGTTTGCTTTCATATCCTCCAGTCGTCTTGTTCCGATGGAAAATCTTTTAACATTGTATGATGTAAAACGCTGCATATGCTGCCCTGCATTGTCTCCATGTTGTTAAAATTTACATTCATTAAGAGAGCACAATGGAGGGTGGGAATGGCACATTTGACATCTTCCATGTTTGCCCCAGATGACAGACAGCTTAGCATTGTCTTGTATGCAAACACAACAGCATGACAGAAAAAAAAAACAAAAAACAACACGGCATTTCTCTGTTGTCACAAGGCTTGTTCAGTCTTACCTGCTCCCATTTCACAAACGCTGTCGATCATTTGTGCTTGTCTGCTCTAACATGTGATCGTTGCTTTTTACCGTAGAGACTGAAATGCTCAAACACACAATAGCGCTCCTCCCCTCAGGAAGGTCTTGTGTCTCTACACGGCACCACTGACTTGTTAAACTCATAATTACAGTATCACAGCTCCATGAAATGGCTGCATGTGTGCCGCGAGTTTGCCCTCCCATCTAAACTCAAAGCTCAAACAGACCGCCTATTCTGTCAAGCCAAACCCTGAGTCAATACAGCATCCTGTCAGAGTGAGTACCGCCTGCCAGCCTGTCAACCAGCCCCACAAAATGCCCAAAGGGAGGGTGAGGTACGGTATAGCCTCCCATCTGGAATGATCCCCTCGTCTTGAGAGGTCAGCAAGGACACAACCACAGCTGCTCTGTGCAGGTGGTTGCTATTGTCAATTTTGCGAGAGTGATTCTCCTGCAAAAGAAAAAACAAACTTGCACTGCATGAGAGCAGGAGAGGGTTGCTTGGGAATGATACTGTATTCAGGGGACAACAACTGATGTCCTGATGTTTATGAATGGCTTTGACTTTGTTTTTTCTGGGTGAAGACGCCCCTCAAATACTGTGCAACAAAAGACGTGGTAAGTTATCAGAATTTGACTTTTAATTAATTGGAATTGTAAGAGTACTTGAAAAGCATGCCTGAATGATTGTGTTACATCAACAGACACTTATGTGTGCTCATTAAGTGTGCTCTTTTTTCAAGCATGGTGTTGACTTTTTTCCCCTTGGAGGAAAGCCAGATTCATTTTGTCCTCAGTGAAGATGAAAAATAAATCAATATCACTTTTGAGTTGTAACGTTGCATATCACAGCATGAATCATCTAGTTATTCATCACTATTGGGGGGAAGGCGGGGGGTGGTCATTTGTAAGCTAACTCGACTGCAGCTTCCTGATGCAACACTTCTCTGAGTTTAACAATCAAAAGTGGAGCAGAGATTTATATCACTGAATCCCTGAAATACATGAAATTATTCACTAGAAGTTTTGGCACAGAGTACTTGTCCAGTCACGTATAAATACATTTTTTAAAATTCAGTTCGAAAAGAACGTAAAAAAAATAGGCAAAGCGATTTCAGCAATGCACATTTGAGGTCAAGCTGGACGTTAACAGTTCAAAGAGCATCAAATATAATTGCACAGTGTGTCAGCAGATACTTCACAGCCGGAATGTTCTGGTTTTGCAGTCTTGGAACTGCCCCTGATTGTATGGAGGTTTCATGATGTCTCCATGTCTTCCATTCCTGTGTGTGTGCGCCAGCATGTCTGCAGTGTCTGATGTCTGCATATTTAAAATCATACTACCTATACTGTCCTACATTCCGTATTACATAGTGCATATGTGTGCTTTTTTAAAGATTTAGGTCCTCGTTAGGAAAGACAGGCTTGTAGCTCAAAGCTACAGACAGGGTAAGATGGTAATGACAGATGGACAACTCTTTTTGGTCTTTTCAGAGGATTTTATAACATAAAAAAATAAAAATAGCCACTCCTGACCTTTAAAGTAAGTCATTTCAGAGAATGTAGACACATGGTTTAAAAGAGCAGAATGAGATGTAGCATGAAACATGCCCTCACCTGTCTGCGCAGGTCCCTGGTCTTTTTGGTCATCTTATCAATGGCTGAGTTCAGTGGGTCACCTTTCTCTTTCCTGCCAGTCTGTGAAAGGAAACAAAAAAATAACACAATGAGAATCATACTGACATATTACCATTGCACCACACTTTGTCACAGAACATGTCTTGATATGATGTGCCCCACAATTAGACCAGAGTGAAAAAAATTACTCAATTGAGTTGATGCCAACTGTCCCATGTGTGGCACTTGCTGTCACTGCCAACTCCTACTGGTGACTTCAGGGGGGTGTAGACTACCATGTGCTTCACCTGACACACCAGCTGCTTCCTGTCACCTGACAGGGTGGCACTTCTTGCAATTCCAGACACCCTCCACTTAACATGCATCCCGGCTAACCAGTAAGAGTCACTAACGCAGATAATAGGACAGGACCCTGTGGTGTCTTTCAAACAGAAATATCGCCATTTGTGTTTTTCCGCTATGCCACCTGGGCGGCCCATTTACAAACTCTACTACTGTTGCTCAGAAACCATGGAGAAGAGTAGTGTGATTTATACTACTCCAGTTATTAGATTTCCACTTTTACTATCTAACTTAGCTTCCCCCGAAGGTTAGAAAGATGCTGTCAGTGTCTTGGAGTGAACCATTTCTGCTCCAGGACACGTATAAATGATCCAGTACTCTGATCCCTGTAGAGAAATGCATGTCTCAGGCAATGGAAAGTGCTAAAATCCCAATGGTGCTGTACTGAATATATGGTATATGAATTAAGGTTGACTTTTACTACGGTGAATGAAAGGATCTGTCACTAATTTATTAAACAGGTATTTGCATAACACTTAACAAGTTGCCATAGTGCGATAAAGGATGGCTCCTAATTTCTCCGCGAGGAGTATTACATTCCGTGTTGCTGTCAGAACAAGACAGAGGTTTGAATAATTGAAGGTTGCTTGTTGAAAACTGTGGAATTCCAGGTGTATTGGTTACTGGGACAAGGCAGTTAAGGGAAATTTAATTAAAATTACATATTTAGTAGGTGTTTTTTGGGATCAAACCTCATAATGTAAGTAACGTAAGAAAAAACTAATGGGCAGCTATGATATTAGAACTGGGAATTGGGACACAGCTAAAGGCGGTAGGCTACTCCATGTTAGAAGTGGAGAATGTGCTACATTTCCTGCTGTGCTGCTAACCCTCCCTCAGATCCTCTCATCCAGCTGCTGCATGAAGTCTACTACCACCACAGTTCAAAGTAAAGGTCTCGAAACAATCCTCCATGGATTGTTTCGAGACCTTTACTTTGAATATTCAAAATATTCCTTTTTGAATGGTGAGATTCATGTTGTATGCAAACACTGTCCTTCATTTTAACAATTTAACAAGAGCAAACGAATTTGCCCATTTATTACTGAAATGTTTTTTGCACAGAAAGAAAAATTATTAGCAGGATGATCAACAGATTGTAAGACTCAGTGATCTTCTGTCAAAGCAAGAGCAGCGTGCAAAATTAGTTGTGTCGTTGCCAGGCAACCATTTGACAGTTCTGCCAAGCGCAGCATGAAGGCCACTGACCAAAATGCTCATCAGCCTTTGCAGAAAACACATACCTGGTGACATGTATTCCCATTGAATCCTCAAGTGAGGTTTTCTTTTGAGGCAAAGTGACCACAAAACAACAGGGCTTTAAGAGGAGCAATTTAGTCGTTATCCTGTTTAATGAGTCACAAAATGTGGCTGCTTATCTTTGTGTTCCTGCACTATTGTCCTGCCCGTTTGATAATTGAGCCGAACAGAGCGCCTTGTATCTATATGTCACAAAAAACTAAATGTGACCCCATCAAATGCCTACCTCTTAGTTAACACACCCCAGGATGAACAGCGACCAATGTCTTGGTCACTATCAGGTTATAAAATGACCATTTCCAATAGTTCTGTACTCACAGAGTACAGCAGAGGGAGGACTGCTCCTCAGGCCCAAAATATAGCAAAATGGACTACTTGAGCTCTTACTGTGGGTTTCTATTTGGCTCAGGAAGTATGTGAGCTGCAGCCAAGAACTTTAGTGTGCTGCGATGCAACTGTCACTAAGCAGGAACCACAGTTGGAAGTTGGAAACAAAATCTACTTTCTCTTCTTTTGACTACAAAAGACGTAACACTGAAGCAGATGTCAACTTGAGGACAAACAACTGCAATCTTCTAGCATTTTTTGCATTTTGGATTTGTCACACTCAACAAGCTCAACATGCGTTTCAGTGTGGGTGCGTGCTGTGGGGGATTCCCATGTGTGCAAGGTCACTGATGTGGAAGTGCTGCTCAATGAAAAGAGCCCGTGGCCATAAAATCAGATATGATTCCCTTTTCGGGCTAATATATTGCTGGCTTGCCCTTGGCCAAGGCTCATATAGCACGAGTTTTCTTTCATATGGATGTTAAACATTAGGAATGAGTCATTTGTTTCCTCGCTCATACTACAGTTAGTCACCTCTTCTTCTAATAGCAATCACACAGTGCAGTCATTTTCTTGTGGGGCAATGCACCAAACTGAAAGGAAGAAAACTGCCGCTCCCATATTCAGCAAAGGAAAACTCACCTGACCCTACCTGACTACAGTGCTCAAACAGACACAAGATGTCTTTTAAAGAATTGTGGATGGACACAGGAGAAATGAGCTGAATGATAACACTCACTATGTGCCAAGCAATCAAACAAGCATTCTCTCTTTGGTGTGCATGGACAGGAAAGCTCTTACAGTTTATGCCAAAGCAGAGGACATGACAACATTAGTGACTGTGCAGCCTAAAGAGCCTAATGTGTCATTAAGGCAGCAGTGGGACTCACTGGATACTCACTGCCAAAGATAAAAAAGGGGCTTAGCTTGAACCTTTCTGAGTACACAAACATATACAGTACATTTTATGTGTAACAGGCAACCTTGATTGAACTGACAGAAAGAGGAAATGATCGGGCAATCGATGAAACAAAAGCACCATTCAAGTCAATTCGGTTTATATACGTATATATATATACATACGTATATACGTATGTATATATATATACGTATGTATATACAGTCATGGAAAAAATTATTAGACCACCCTTGTTTTCTTCAATTTCTTGTTCATTCTAATATCTGGTACCACTAAACGTATAATACAATGAACACAACAAAAAATGCAGCTGGTCACATAATACTTTATGTCCTATTTGACATTCTTAAGCTTAATTGATTCCCAGGGTATATAAGAGGCCATTTCATGTCACAAGCAGCACTGCACATGCAAAGGCCTAGAGTGGTTTCCTGCTTACATTCAAGCCGTAGCACAACTCAGAAGTTGTCAGCTCTCACATAATGCCTAAAACAAAAGAATTATGTGAAGCAACAACGGCAGCCATCTTGGCACTGCTGGAAATTGGCATGAGTGAGAGACAGGTAGCGAAAAAACTGAAGATCTCCAAGACAGCCGTTCATTACAACAAAAAAAAACAAGCTGAACATGGCACTACCAAATTGCTACCTGGCCGTGGCAGGAAACGTCTTTCTACCCCACGAGATGACCGTGCACTCATCCGTTCCTGTGTCAGGAATCGTCGTCAGACCTCCAGGGTTAACCTTAAAAATGAGTGGGCACTGTCGAGAAATGTGACTTGCTCGGCAAGGACAGTTCGAAACCGACTTGTTGAAGCTGGTTTGAAGTCACACAGAGCACGCAAGAAGCCCTTCATCAATGAAAGGCAGAGGAAGGCCCGGTTACTCTTTGCTCGAGACCACAAGGATTGGACTGTTGATGATTGGGCTAAGGTTCTCTTCAGTGATGAATCCAATTTTGAATTGATGCCCACTCCAGCCAACTTACTGATTAGGAGGAAGCCTGGAGAAGCTTACAACCCAGACTGTCTTGCCCCTACAGTAAAACATGGGGGTGGATCAGTCATGATCTGGGGTTGTTTCAGTCTGAGTGGAACAGGGCAAATGCAATTGTGTGAAGGCCGAATGAACCAGGTCAAGTACAGGACTACCCTTGAAAACAGTCTTCTTCCATCAGCTGGAAAACTCTTTCCTGCCTCGAATGACTGGATTTTCCAACAAGACAATGCCCCTTGCCACACGGCAAGGTCAGTTAAAGCCTGGATGGAGAACCACAACATTCGCACCATGCCTTGGCCTGCTCAATCACCAGATCTTAATCCAATTGAAAACCTGTGGAAAATCATCAAACTCAAAATGGAGAACCACAAGCCCAAAAACAAAGAAAATTTGTTTGAATTTGTCCAACAGGAATGGGCTGCTGTGACAGCAGAACAATGTCAGAAGCTGGTGGAGAGCATGCCAAGACGCATGGCTGCAGTCATCAAAAACAATGGTTATGCAATCAAGTATTAACTCTTGTGTGTATCATGTGTTTAAAGCAAACAGAAAAGAAAACATGGAATGCTTAAAAGTAGTGTTTTTGGCGGTACAATGCCATAGCTATTGATGTAAGAATTTAAGTAATTTTGGTTATTATCAAGAAAACCATGGAAAATGAATAATCCTTAGTTCTTAAATTAAACTCTCATGAGCTATTTTTGTTGTTATCATTATAATTGTCCAAACAAATGTACCTTTAGTTGAGCCAGGCATTAAAATTAACAAGAAATTGAAGAAAACAAGGGTGGTCTAATAATTTTTTTCCATGACTGTATATATACATACGTATATATATATGTATATATATATATATATATATATGTATATATATATATATATATATATATAAAACAATGGGAATTGCCTCAAAAATATATAATGTAATAAAATAAGCGGGCCCACTGCTAATCTAAACCGTTTTTTTTTTGTTTTTTTTTTCATTTCCTGGAATCGGAAATCCCAACTGTTTTCTATTTCTCAAAACTCTGAGGTCTTTAATCTGAGTTAAGGAGATTAAAACATAATGTCAGTCCAAAGGGATTAAAAAAAAAAATAACTTGCTATGTTGAGCTCTGATTGACAGCTGAGCAGTAGGTATATTTTACTATATGTACGATAACGATGTGTAATCTTGCATCCTTAAGATCAATGCAGTGCCTATGACACTTACAGTAAGTCAAAAAAATAATGTAATTACGCTTCTGCTTTGATATGTCAAAACTCCTTCAACATGCAATGAATAAATGTATTGCTCATGTTGGGTTTTCTGCAAAAACCTAAAACATCCAATTAAAAACACTACGCATGAATCCCCCATCACAAACATTTTATACAAGGAAGTCCACGATGATGAATCATAGGTTAGTCAATGAGTCAGGCTCATATTCGGCCCGGATCAGTCAAATCTGTGGTCTTTGTGGGTGTGTGTAAAAAAACAAAGTGAGTTAGACAAAGTGAGTCATATTAATGTATTCATGTGTCTACGGCGTTTATCTGGGAAACTATTTGAACCCCCCCTCCCTCCCTCCCATTCACATCCAGGTGTGCCTTGTATGTGCAAACAATTCTCCTCTCAAATTTGCAGCCATTAAAAGCTTGACAGCACCGCTGGCTGTTGATTCAATTGTCTCCCATATACAGAAACACTGATTGCTTTGTTTTTGACGGCCACATAATGGAATGTGCATGTTCGTTTTTTTCTGGTAAACACAAGTCCCCACGGTGTTTTGCAGACAATGTTCCCAACTGTCCCCATCCATTATATTCTACCTCCCGGTGTGCACTCATTCATTCTCAGTTGGGGAGAGGAAGATAGAGGAGGGTGCCTGAAAATAAGCATCTAGTGTGTAGGGTAAATGGAAGCAGCAGCAGTGGAGTTATTCTTGCCCACTCAGGAGACGGCTGGTGGACGCTGCATGCTGATGGAATAACTGAGGGCCCTCAATTTTCTTCCTCTCAGGCCTTCCCAAAGCTGTAGCCATAAGTTGTCTAAATCAGTGGTGCACTGCAGCACAATCTGCTTCATTACATTTCTGACCCTATAATTGTGGAGTAAGACATACATTAGTGTCTGTGCTAGCTGAATAATATGCAGAAGAACGTGGTTTCAGATGTCCCGGTTTAACATTTCAATCTGAAATATAAAATAAGAGCAGGGGCTAAAATTTCAGTATTGTTTCAATGCCATCAAATAATGAGGTTATCATGTATTTGTAGCTGAATGTTTGCAGTGGTATTATTATTATATTATTTGAACGGTGTGAGCATTATGGGAATAAATGTCCAAAGCTTACATTACTGGCAACAACGGAAAGGAGAGGCTTAATGAAAATGTAGGCAATCAATATATATTTCTGACACGTTAAAAAAAAAGAAATTTGACTGCGCTCAATCATTATTTGAACTATATTCTTTTTTTTTTTTTTTAAATCACCACGTCTCTGAACCCCCTTTAAAACTAACACAAAAAATGACAATAGGAGGGAAATGCTGAAACCCCGGGATGGTGAAAGGAATGAGGAATGAATCTGGTAATTCAGAGGCAATAACATGGCAAATCAAAGGAATGGGCAGATGAATCAAAGGGAAGAAAATAGAAGACAGGTGGGGGGGGGGGCAGGAGGTGTCCCGTCTCAAGATCAATGTGTTAAATGACATCAATTCCGGCTCCTTGTCAATTCAATTAGGCAGAAGCGAGAGGTACAATTACTGTCCAATGTGGCTACACTGTCTGCACCGGGTCGGGCTGATAACAAGAGGTTGAGAAAGTGTTTGTGTGTGTGTGAGCCCAGGGGTGGGGGTTGAGAATAGTGGTAACATGTTGGTCGGGTTACCAGCAGATAATGGGAAGCTAGATCCTCATTAAGATAAGTTGTGCTCCCTCAGCTGTAGTGCCAAAGATGGGCCAATTTGACTTGTTCTCATTAAGTGGAACTTAAAGAGGTGCAGCGGTGGCTATCAGCTAGTTTGATTACAGGATACCGAAAAAGAAAACACGCTACAATGCCGGCGGCTGAAAAAAAAAAAAAAACTACTTCCAGATGAGTGGCTCAGATTACAATTGTTATTTTTTCCTTTTTCTAAATGAGATGACAGAGCTGCATAGTACAGAAATCAGAGCTGCATAGTACAGAAATAGATGCCATATCATCTCATTACAGCCATTATAACCCCCTGGGAAACTAATAGATACATAGTACAGGGACAGTGCAATGCAGGAGCAAATAAGCACTGCAGTATAATTTATAAAGTGTGTGTGTGTGTGTGTGTGTGTGTGTGTGTTTAAGTGTGCACATGGACGTTAAACAGGTTCGTTAGATGACTATTGTTCTGAGGGCATCAAATGTGGAGAGATTATATGTTATTTGATTTTTCAGTCCATTATTTGTGCTTACTCTGTGCAGGGTTGAGGGGATGGAGGGGAGGCTTTATGACTTGTATGTGAATGGACAATGTTGAGTAAGAGTTTATCATGTACAAAGAAGATACTTAAAAAAAATACAGGATTATCTGTGCACTGTACATTGACTTCACGCAACACTGATCACAAAACTGATCTGGCAAGAAAGTAGCAGGGGGACATTGTGGACATAGTCTGAACTTTATTTGTGTTATATAGGAGCAACAAAGTGCTCATCGGTGAGCAGGCCTGTCATGTACACCAGACCTCGGATGACACTGACCGGGTACATTACTTTTTACTTCTTTCCTCCCAGGGCTGGATGTGCTTCAAATATTTCTGTGACTATGGAAATGTTTTTTCTCATTCAGCTGTTTCCAGTGATCTAATAAGGAAATGAAAAGTTAGTCCCTTCAATGAAAACTTGTTTTTGGCATTGATTAACAGCTGAGTTTCATACTGTCTTCAAAGACATGCATAAAGGTCTGGACACCAGACTTTCTTTTTTTTTTTTTTTTTGTTAATGAGGTTTAATGAAAGTGATAATGACCTAAGGCAGTGGCTCTCAATCCTTGTCCTTGGGACTCCTGGTGTACCACATGTAACTCATTAGCCTTTGTGTTTTACAAATTGTACATATCAGTTTAAATTTCAGGTGTCAGCACACAGAATGCTTAGCTTATTTCATACCAACAAAGTAGACCCACATTTTTCACTGGGCTTACTGAGAAGCATTGGTTTGTGTTCTAAACATATGAATTCAATGGTTGTTAAATCATTGATTCAAGATTAAGGAGAGTATATTCTGAAATGTTATAAATGAGAAAACAATGTAATAGCCAACCAAAGCGAGAACTAGACCTGTCTGTCCTCCAGAGGATAGTGGATCAACAAACTTAGTTTTGTTTAAATTAGGAAAAAACATCCTGGTTGACGTTAAAGTAAACATGTAAACTATTAAGGATGTGACTGCAACATGAATATGTAGTCATAAACTAATTATAACGCATAGCATGTTTACATGGATGCATTTCCATTGCAGTCTTCAGACTACACAGTGTACAAATGATAGCAAGAATGGAACTGTTATTCCATATTTTTGCCTTGTGCATTGCTATTACTCACATGCCTTTATATGTGACTGGGCTGTGTCAATAATCATCTAACTGACCGTACAGTACAGTCAATAAATATTAAATGAGCATTTCATAATTTATTAGAAATGCTATTGAAAAGTATTGGTTCATTTATTGTTTACCTCACACACACTGTCAAATCTATTAAAATTGTGCAGTGGCAGAGTGACCGAGCATCCAGTGCTCCTGTGCGGAGCCTCAGGACAGCCGGCACACTCCCAGTACCCCTCATGGGCTGCTTATAGGCCTTCATGTCCTCTCACATGGCTGCCCATTGTATCTACAGCGGTGCTGTCTGAGCCTGATAGTCTCCTGTAAGTTAGAGTTAATGCAGCCATGAATGGCACTGCTTGAGGAGGAGCCGGAGTGCCTTCTGGCACAAGCTCTCTTATGTTTAATGGCTGACGCCGTTTGCTTACTCCTCTCATTACACTGGCTCATGTTTAGACTGAGGGCCTGTCACTGGCTATTAGCATCTGTGGTCAAGCAGGCTGTGGATGAGAGGAAGCATCTGGCTTATCACCAAGCGTATCGTAAGTACGAAATGAGCAGTTTGTCTAGGACAGGGTAAACACAGAGTGAGGGATTACGCCCTTTTGTGCATGGATAAATGGTTAATTGGTAAATTGATGCAACACAATAATAAAATCCTCAGTCATGCATTCAAAAGAGTAAACTAGTGCACATTCAGGCTTTTAGTTTAGCAGGGTTTGTGAGTGAGCTCTATCCTCTGCAGCTGACGAGGCAAGATTATTTCTATAGACTTAAAAAATAATAATAATTGGGGGCATTATTTGGGATGACAGACAGACAGAAGAGTGAACAATGAGGATGGCATGCAGCAATGGTCCACATTCCACACCACAAAGGACATGAGGACTGTGTTCTCATCAGACTTTGGCTGTGTGATAGAGCAAATCTAAATTTCGTAAAGAACTTTTTTTTTCCTATTTATATTTACTGATGGCTTCATGCAAATTGCACAATATGGCATTTCATATACCAGTGATAAGAGCACAAATAAAAATCTTATACATGAAGAGAAAGAGTGAGGGCAGAAACTGCAGCAGTGACAGGCGGTGGCAGGAACTGACAAAAACTAAGACGGATGTTGAGCAAAAGGACATCTAATTGCATGTCTTTCTTCTCCCTCTACCCTTTGTTTGATGTTCAGACACAATCCGATTAAGTGTTGTTCCAAAGATCACAAGTAGTAATGCTAAAAGTTAGTAAATGAGTAATCTGCGGCAACCTGAACCAGGTTCTTAAACAACTCTCAGACATAAGCTGTACTTCCAGAAAGTTCAGAGCTCCTCCAGTCTTTTCACACAGAGGAAGGTTGCAGACACCATAAAGACTTTATTATCCATCTCCCTTAGAGTCAGTACAATGGCATCAGGATGCTGTAAACTATCAGCCTCCATATTCCTGTTTTTACAGTAGGAGGAAGGTATCCCAAAACAGCCTGAAAAATAAGAATATACTAGACTAAAAATTCCTGAAGAAATTTTAATATGTGCCTGCACACATGACGCCGGACCCACGCGACGCCGGGCCATGTAGGCCCAGCCTGATGCATGCTGACCCTCTCCTGCATCAACCTTGCGCACTTCGTATGCGCCTGTCCCAGGTTCATGTTGAAAACAAACACACCTTGTTTCCTGTGACGCTTAAATCAGAGTTTGGGGCTTTACTTTGAAAGGATAGTCATCTCCACAGCTTCCTGTGAGGAAAAGTTACCCCTCCAAGTTAGCTTTTATTTTGAAAACAGACTTTTATTTTGAAGGAAACAGCCTAAGCTTCCTGTCTGTGTGTGTGATCAATGATGTCACCCACTCTCTGTATCATCAGCATTGACCTATGCATCATATCACAGACAGGGTCCCTTCAGTTCAAATACCACACACACACAGCTGCTCTGTCACACTATGCTTCTGATAATGAGATGACCTGTCGAATCACCTCGATAAAAAAAAACTATAAGCAGTAGAGCTTAGATTTTTGCATGTGAATGATGCTATGGTGATGGAGGTTCATGCATATCACCTAATTCTGCTGGCCACCCCTGCATGGCTTCAACACCCCATGGGGCACCCCTATGGAAAAGTCTAGGCGTGCCCCTGGTCTGTCCCCCACACTGGCTCCCACTGACTGCCATTGATTTCAAGCTGAGTCGGACCATGCCAAACTCCTCTGAATAACTCAAGAACCGTAAGGAGTACGGCTTTGGGGTTTAGACGAGAGGCGGCAGGAGCTCGCGAGGATCGCAGCGATGTAAATTTTATGTCTCTAGCCCACTCAGAAGCCCGTCAGCGGCAGGTTAAACACAAGAGGTTTTCCTGCTTTCTCACGCCTTTTCCTCTGAAAATTAACATTGGGCCCAATGGAGAGATTTTTGGAGGTGCTGCCCTAATTAAGGGTCTGGAGCCAAAACCATAAATCTCAGAGACACAAGAGACACATCGCTTTGACCGGGACGAAATTTCCAACGTTTTGCTGTAAAAATTATGTCGGTGGAGTGAACGTGGCCCTCACAATCGCGATTTAAAAATATTTTTTTCAGACGATTCTGAAACTGCTCTCCACTCTAGGTGTGTAGTTCTCCCACTGTAGTGCACGCAATAGACACCCATGTTAAAGGCTGATTTTTGAAGATTTCATGGTCTGGAAAAAGTTGAAATGCTGAAGAAACTATACATTTTTTTAATTGAAGATGAATTATGAATATGTTGCCAGGAAAATTTGCTGCGTTTTGAAAGTTGAATGGAGTTTCTAGGTGAAAGCATGAGGAGCTGTGACTGTTTGTTCGATGAAGAAAAAATTTGAAATCCGACCTCTTTCCCCATTCATTCCTATGGGACTTTTTCGCGTTTTTGGGGTCTAGCGTCGCCATGGTAACGGGCTTTGACGGAGAAAAGTAATAGCCATCGTACCTGATCGAGACGCACGTTTTGATATATCTCATGCCTGGGTGCACCTTACGGTACGACCGCATTAATTGCCGAAAATCCCGTCTATAATAATAATAATAAAAATAATAATAACTAGAAGAGCAATTGCTGAAGCAATTGCGGGTGTGAATGCTCGCAGCTGAAGCTACGCTGCTGAATGCTAATGCTGGGTTGAATGTATGAATGAGAATGAATTGTATGAATTGAAATTTTGAAAAGAAAAGCTGAAGCCAAACTGCTGAATGCTGGGTTGAATGTATGAATGAGAATGAATTGTATGAATTGAAATTTTGAAAATAAAAGCTGAAGCCAAACTGCTGAATGCTGGGTTGAATGTTTGAATGAGAATGAATTGTATGAATTGAAATTTTGAAAAGAAAAGCTGAAGCCAAACTGCTGAATGCTGGGTTGAATGTATGAATGAGAATGAATTGTATGAATTGAAATTTTGAAAATAAAAGCTGAAGCCAAACTGCTGAATGCTGGGTTGAATGTTTGAATGAGAATGAATTGTATGAATAGAAATTTTGAAAATAAAAGCTGAAGCCAAACTGCTGAATGCTGGGTTGAATGTTTGAATGAGAATGAATTGTATGAATAGAAATTTTGAAAATAAAAGCTGAAGCCAAACTGCTGAATGCTGGGTTGAATGTAGTAGTATGAAGGTTAAGCAGAATGAATGTTGAAAAATTATGAATGTATAATTCATGAATTTGAATTTAAAAGCTGAATGGTGAAAATGTTTGAATTTCATTCAAAAGTTGAATGTTAAATGTGTGCCTGTTCGAGATCCATGTTGCAATCGAACACACCGAAGCACGCACTACGTGCGTGCCTGACTTTGTTTCCTGTGAAGGCTCAATCAGAATTCGGGACTTTTATTTTGAAAGGACAGTCATAGACACAGCTTCCTGTGAGGAAACAGTCACCCCTCTGGAGTTTGACCTAATTCTGCTGGCCACCCCTGCATGACTTGGGCCCCCCTTGGGCCCCGGCCCCCCCTTTAAAAAAGTCTAGACACGCCCCTGGTCTGTGTGTGTGTGTGTGATTGATGATGTCATCCACTCTGTATCATGAGCATTGATCGATCAGAAGCCTGAATAAGCCCCCAGGCAGGGTCACTTGAGGTCAACTGCCAAGAGCTGGGCCGTTTCCATGGAGACGCCCTCCTTCTCACTCCCTCTCCCTGCGCCAGCTTCTGTCCCCTTAGACTGCCATTCATTTGAACTGAGTCAGACCCTGCCGAACTCCTCTAAATAACTCCCCAACCGTAAGGCGTGCGGCTTTGGGGTTTGGACCGTGGCAGGACTCGCGACGATCGCAGCGGTGTCAATTTTATGTCTCTAGCCCACTCAGAAGGCTGACAGCGGCAGGTTAAACACAAGAGGTTTCTCTGCTTCCTCACGCCTTTTCCTCTGAAATTTAACATTGGGCCCAATGGAGAGATTTTTGGAGGTGCCGCCATATTTAAGGGTCTGGAGCCAAAACTATAAACCTGACAGACATGAGAGACACATCGCTACAACCGGGACGAAATTTCCAACGTTTTGATGTAAAAATTATGTCTGTGGGGTGCACGTAGCCCTCACAATCGCAATTTAAAAATATTTTTTTCAGACGCTTCAGACACTGCTCTCCACTCTAGGTGTGTAGTTCTCCCACTCTAGTGCACGCAATAGACACCCATGTTAAAGGCTGATTTTTGAAGATTTCATGGTCTGAGGTATGATGAAATTGTGAATGAACCGTACATATTTTGAGAACTGAAGATGAATTATGAATATGTAGCCAGGAAAATTTCCTGCGTTTTGAAAGTTGAATGAAGTTTCTAAGTCCAATTATGAAGAAGGAGTTATGAAGGTTTGTTCGAGGTTGAAAATTTTTGAAATTTGAAGTTTCCCCATGCATTTCCAATGGGAAAATTTCGGTGAATTTTTGCCCATAACTGAAATTTTGAAGGTTACGCTATGAAAAGTAATAGCAATAATGTCCCGATGAAGACGCACGTTTTGAAGTTTGTTTGAAGTTTCTAGGTTGAAATTTGTGGGAGAAGAAGCGTGCCAAAAAATGGGGGGGGAAGAAAAATAATAACTAGAAGAGCAATTGCTGAAGCAATTGCGGGTGTGAATGCCCGCAGCTGAAGCTACGCTGCTGAATGCTAATGTATGAATGAGAATGAATTGTATGAATTGAAATTTTGAAAATAAAAGCTGAAGCCAAACTGCTGAATACTGGGTTGGATGTTTGAATGAGAATGAATTGTATGAATAGAAATTTTGAAAATAAAAGCTGAAGCCAAACTGCTGAATACTGGGTTGGATGTTTGAATGAGAATGAATTGTATGAATAGAAATTTTGAAAATAAAAGCTGAAGCCAAACTGCTGAATGCTGGGTTGAATGTAGTAGTATGAAGGTTAAGCAGAATGAATGTTGAAAAATTATGAATGTATAATTCATGAATTTGAATTTAAAAGCTGAATGGTGAAAATGTTTGAATTTCATTCAAAAGTTGAATGTTAAATGTGTGCCTGTTCAGATCCATGTTAACCGAACATTACCGGCACGCACTACGCAAGGCGTGCCTGTCCCACATCCATGTTGCAATCGAACACACGAAGTATCGCACTACGTGCGTGCCTGACTTGTTTCCTGTGAAGACTCAATCAGAATTCGGGACTTTTATTTTGAAAGGACAGTCATAGACACAGCTTCCTGTGAGGAAACAGTCACCCCTCTGGAGTTTGACCTAATTCTGCTGGCCACCCCTGCATGACTTGGGCCCCCTTGGGCCCGGCCCCCTTTAAAAAGTCTAGACACGCCCTGGTCTGTCTGTGTGTGTGTGTGTGATTGATGATGTCATCCACTCTCTGTATCATGAGCATTGATCGATCAGAAGCCTGTATAAGCCCCAGGCAGGGTCACTTGAGGTCAACTGCCAAGAGCTGGGCCGTTTTCCATGGAGACGGCCCCTCCTTCTCACTCCTCTCCCTGCACCAGCTTCTGTCCCCTTAGGCTGCCATTCATTTGAACTGAGTCAGACCCTGCCGAACTCCTCTAAATAACTCCCCAACCGTAAGGAGTACGGCTTTGGGTTTGGACCGTATGGGGCGGCTGACGATCGCAGCGGTGTCAATTTTATGTCTCTAGCCCACTCAGAAGGCTGACAGCGGCAGGTTAAACACAAGAGGTTTCTCTGCTTCCTCACGCCTTTTCCTCTGAAATTTAACTTTGGGCCCAATGGAGAGATTTTTGGAGGTGCCGCCCTATTTAAGGGTCTGGAGCCAAAACTATAAACCTGACAGACATGGAGACACATCGCTACGACCGGGACGAAATTTCCAACGTTTTGATGTAAAAATTATGTCCGTGGGGTGTAATGTAGCCCTCACAATCGCGATTTAAAAATATTTTTTCAGACGATTCAGACACCGCTCTCCACTCTAGGTGTGTAGTTCTCCCACTCTAGTGCACAATAGACACCCATGTTAAAGGCTGATTTTGAAGATTTCATGGTCTGAGATATGATGAAATTGTGAATGAACCGTACATTTTTTGAATTGAAGATGAATTATGAATATGTAGCCAGGAAAATTTCCCATGCTTTTGAAAGTTGAATGAAGTTTCTAAGTCCAATTATGAAGGAGTTATGAAGGTTTGTTCGAGGTTGAAAATTTTGAAATTTGAAGCTCTCCCCCATGCATTTCCAATGGGAAAATTTCGGTGAATTTTTGCCCATAACTCGGAAATTTTGAAGGTTACGGCTATGAAAAGTAATAGCAATAATGTCCCGATGAAGACGCACGCTTTGAAGTTTGTTTGAAGTTTCTAGCTTGAAAACTGTGGGAGAAGAAGCGTGCCAAAAATGGGGGAAGAAAATAATAATAAAGAACACAGAATAACATCAGGTTGTGAATGCTTCGCATTCACACCCAATAAAGAACACAGAATAACATAGGTTGTGAATGCTTCGTGATTCACACCCACAATAATAAAAGAAACCTCGGCCTGAATACTAATAAGCTGTTTTTAAGGATTTTGGGGTGGATTTTCTTGGGATTTTTGGTATTTTTCATCATTTTTCATCATTTATGTGTTTGTGGACTCTACAAGCATTCATGGCAGGCTTCGCTGCCATGAATGCTAAGACACTGGGGAACCCCAAAAGTTAATATTGCCGCCATAGCAGGCTGGCTTCGCCAGCCTTGCTCGACGGCAGGCACATAATTAGCGACTGAGCTATAGCACAGACTAAAATTTAGGAGGTAGTAGAGAATAACAAGGATGTTTGTGGGCTCTGAAGAAAAAAAATCTACACATTTAAGGCTGAGATACAAGTCCTTGTACGAATTATAATTATTTGAAAGTGACAGGGAAATGTCTGAATGGAAAAGAACTGGTCTGGTAAATCTTCTTTTCTGAAAAAACGCCACTGTACACAGTTACATGGGACATCACGCAGCCATGCAGGGGTTTATGAATAGAAGCATGAATAGAAGGGGGGAGGGTCAAATATTAAGTGTGCTGGGCTGTAAGCCAAGGTTTTAGGTGCATAGTTTCAGGAGACTAAGAAAAGGAGTGAGGGGAAATGTCTGGTTATCAGACAGAAAGAGAGAGAGAGCAGGGGATAAAAAAGTCTCGTCCTGCAGTAGCAGTATGGGGAGCTAGAGCAATGCTGCCTGCAGCCTCCCTGAACTGAATAGCAAGTAGTTTTGCGAGGGAGGGACTGAAGGAAGGGCAGCAGGAGAGAAGAGAAGCAAGGGAGGGAGATGCTGAGAATAGGTTAGAGAGGGTGAGAAAATAAGAGAGCGCTGTGCTATCAGTGAGAGCAGAAATGTGGTAAAGACGAAAAAAGCGAGTCAATGGGGTGAGAAGAAGGTTTGAGTATCATTGATGTACTTTTGTTTCACTGCAGAGCTGAAAAACATCAATTTGTCACACACACACACACTTGCCTACACATGCATACACAAACATGACGTGGCTGTCTGTCAGTGCTTGGTGCTGTTTTTGAAAAGAGCGAAGCTTCAATACGCGTCAAATGCAATGGATCGGCCAGAACATCTGAAAAACAGAACCTCTGTAGGTCAATCCAATTCAAGGACCTGCGCTTAATACCAGCAGACATAATCCTATTTCATCATCATTTTCTCTTTCCCGCATTGCATCATTCTCTGCCACTCTGTGACAGATCAGGCCAAACAATGACATGTTCTGAGTTATGGAATTTCCGTCTGCTGGTCAGTGGACACAAAACAGGCATTAGTGTTGATGGTGAGGGTCAAATTCTGAAATACTTTATAATTAAATGGCTGTTCATGCCACACCTATGCAATTATGTATGATGTCGATATCCATTATGTTACAAATATTGCTGTGAAAGGGATAGGTCAGGTGTATTAAAATGGGGTTGTATAAGATACTATAGTCCATAGTCAGTGTATTACTGACAGTAGATGGCACATCCCAGTTTGCAGAAACAGATTACTGTATGGAACCAAAGCAATGCTATTTTAGCCACCTAAAAGGAAGTTATCCCCCAAAAAAACAGTTTTGAGTGTATGCAATATATAGAATGTTTTCAGTGCTTTAAATTACCGTCAGCCTGCCCTTTCCAATGAGGAACTGAAGCTGTTCTCGCCAAAGCCACCAGACTCCATTGATAAAATTCCAAAATTTTACCTCATAGAACACAGAAGCTGCTAGTCTGTCTCTGCTTTGATCTGTAGATAGTGTTGTGTACATATGGTGTGATTTTAGTTAGTTCACATTCACCAAAGTTATAGCAAGAAACAAACTAAAAATAACAGAAAAAAACAAGCGACAGACTGACTTGTTGTGACTGGATATCATCTACCTTCACACACGCTTCAAACTCCATGCTTGCCTGATGGTCTCTTTCCACTCAGTGCTTGCAACTGTCAAAACTACCCCTTGTTACGTGACCTCTTAACTATACTGTAGAGCACAATATTACAAGTCATCAAGGTAGCTCCAGAAACCTGACTGACAAGAAAACAAGTTTTTCAGACAGTTTTTCACATGCTGCTTCTCAAAAAAAGCATGGACATTGGATGGGGATAATATCTAGGTGTTGACCGACACTCAGTAGATTCATATAGTTACACTGCATAGTTTATACAAAACGTGACCATCAGTAAACAAGAGCTGGCAGGCCTTTGCTATCAATGCGAAGGTGGTGGTTGTCAGGGACAGTGAAGGCTATGAAGAATGATATGTTTTGTAAATCAGGATAATGATGACTCAAGCTGCTCTTCTGAGTGGGTTGCTGTGTGTAGGTAGTGCTAATCAGGGATTAGGGTGGTTTGGGAAAAGGAAAAAAAATGCCCTTGAGTCTGACAGCAAAACATTGGCAGCATTGGAACAAATAAAAACATGTTAATGACAGCATGATAATAATATCATACTTATTGCCTATTGTGGCTGAGCCCTTGTCCACAACCAACACAGAGATACTGTACAGAGCTAGACGACAGTGTCTCCTGCTGTAATGATCCAGGGTGCAGCAACTTCAAAGACTGCTGGAGCTGGCTGAACTGGTGAAATGATTATGTCTCCCACTATCCTTTCATGTGGGCTTTATCAGTCCAGCCACGCAGCAGCACAAGCCACTAACAGAGTTGCTGCTATTAGTTACAAGGAATAAGGAACAGTAAAGCTACAGAATATCTGGACATGATGTAAGTGCACTGCATGAGGATGGATTAGGGGATAGGACTTACTGTCATTGTGGGTGTTTGGGGATTGATGTCTTTTCAAAGGACATCTATTCTCTTCCTTAAGCTGACTTATAAAATGTATTCCTACAATGGTCACTAGTGTTGGAGTCCAACCAGTATTTTCAGGAAATGACATGTAGACATCACCCTTGAAAATATTGGCTGTCATTTATCACGCTGTCTTGGAAACAGCACAGATTCGAGCACTAGGCGAGACATATGAAGCTCTCTATGTCTGATTTATTAAACTGTCGCACAGCATCTGAACGGGCACTGATTTGATCAGAGACTGATAAATTGATTCAGCAGTGGAAACAAGGACATGCTGCGTCAGTCGCACATTTAAATACCACAGACCCTAATTTGGGTGTGTTTGGCAACCCTTGGCCTGTTAAAAGAGAGGCCTGGTGCTGCTAATTGCCCATACGCTGCATGACTAAGAGGAAAAAAACACAAGATCTGCCATGATCGCTGTGACACACCACAGAGTCCATCATCAGTTCTGACACTTCAAGCGCTTCAAAAAAAGATTATCTCCATATTTGGATAATGTTTTCAATGCTAAATTTAATTGCTGTTGAATTGCTAAATAACATATTTCAAGACCAATAAACCTTTATGTGCACACTTTTGTCTACGTTGCAATGGGTGCACAGAATTTGATGAACACTTCAGTATACATAATCACCAACAATATATCAGCAATGCCTTGGTGAAGATCTTTGTAATGTTAATTTATTTTTGTTGAGTGCTGTTTTGAATTGCATTAATTGTTGGAGGTCACTTCACTGGATTCATCTCCTGTGTGTAAATCCATATATTTCCATCCATCCATCCATCAAAGTTCTCCATGTATGTCACAACGGTGAAGGACATGCAAGTTGTTTTCATAAAATGCTTCAATGACAATGCAATCACTTGTTTGAAATAATCTTGGCCATTGTAATAGCATTGTGTGCTCTGGCAATAACAATCAGGTTAGTCATATAACAGGAACTTGTGAGGATCACAAGGAGGGTGAAGTGTGCCCCGGGGCTGGCCAGCCTTATTTTCAAGCTGTGACAGGGTCAGGTCTCTGCTGAGGGTTATCGTCTTAATTATGCATGGCCCATCTGGTCAACAAGGCTCTGGTGTAGGTGGGCGGCTGAACCAGACAGTAGCTGATAGAAGGATGATGTGATGAATAATGTGTACAGGTAGTCCCTGTTCTGAGCACCTTCTATAGAGTGATGCCAATAAATGATGTGGCAGGTTAAAGAGACTGAAAAAATAAGAAGCCCCCTCCTATCCATATTATACACCATGCTCAATAACACCCAGCTTGTTGTGGTTTTGGTATATTATCAAGATAACCATGACAACATACAATAGCTCCAGATATACATATACTGTATATACACACTGATCAGGCATAACAATATGACCACTGACAGGTAAAGTTGATCTGTTAGAAGCAAGAAAATGAGACAAGTGTGACCCCAAATTTCCACTGGATGTGGAACAATGCCAACGTCCATCGTCCGTCACCCGCCAGATCCGCCTGCTGCGGCTCCGCCAGCCAGCTGGAATCGCAAGAACGAGATCTCCTGAACTCATAGTATAATCGCGTGTTATAGAGGGTTGTAGTGGAGCATCAGTGAAAAGAGAACCAAACTGTGATGGGTGGAGGACTGGGTCAGAACATCTCCAGAACTGGTGGGGTGTTCCTGGTCTGCAGTGGTCAGGATCTATCAAAAGTGGTCCAAGGAAGGACCAGTGGTGAACCAGAGAACCAGAGGCTCATGAGGAGGGGAGGGGAGTGAAGGCTGGTTCTGGTGGTCTGATCCAACAGACGAGGTAGTGGAGCTCAAATTACCAAAGTAGTTAATGCTGGTTCTAGTAGAAAGATGGCAGAGACCACAGCACACCTTCCATATGCAGATGGTCATAGTTTTAGGCCTGATCAGTGTTCACACACACACACACACACACACACACACACACACACGTGCACACACACACACACGTGCACACACATATTCTGAAAGCACCATCCACAGAGCAGTGGTTCTGCAGGAAGTCAACAAGTTCAAGACTTTGTAAACCAAGGGTGTTTTGAGTGGGCTCTAGATTTCTAGGTTTGAAATTATTAGGGGGGGAGAATAAATCATGCACAAATATTTCTAAGCAGCCAGACACTGAACAAAATAAACACACAGGCACAGAGCAGGCAGGGAGGATGTGAGGGTGAGAATTTTTCTCTTGTCAGAGGATTTAGCTACCATTGTCTGCTGCCAGAGAGAGTACTCTGCATTTTAATCAAGGCTGCAGTTTGGAATCCAGTGGCCACATGATGTGGTAACTATTGTTTGTTTTTTTTTACTTCTACTGTGTCAGGCTATGGGATGCGGCATCATGTAGTATCACATAGCACAGGTCTGCCATAGTTATCTAGCTATGTTTACATTGTGTCCGTATGTCATGATATGGATCAATGGGTGCATTTGCACTCATGAGATTTATTTTGCCAGTACAGAGCTACTAAACAAGGTGGCTAGTTTCATGTGATGCTCTCAGTAACTTTGATACAATGAGGGACACTTGCAGGTAACACTCTCTCTAGTAACACCACCCAACTTAAATATTATGCATATGAATTAACTGTGACGATTCTAGTTCACATTCATAGTGGAAATGTTCTGTTATACACTGTACACTGTGTGTGCAATGTTGACGATACAGAGCCCTTTTTGGTAGAAGTCTAGAAGTTTAGAAGTCAGCTAAAACAAATAAATACGTCAATTAATAAATGGAAATGCATATCTAGGTTGATCAGCTGTGGTGAAACACAAAAAAGCAAGAATCAAAATTTGACAAACCTGTCAAGATAAAGTAGATATTTATTTTATTTATTTAAATTTATTTGGCTTAACATTACATTTGTTAAAGCAGGCATGAGTTATTTAATTTAATTTGCTATGTATTACATATTTTAGTGTATATATATATATATATATATATATATATATATATATATATATATATATATATATTCTATCATATAAATATTCTATTCTATCAATTTTAAATATTACTTATACTCCAAACAAAAACTCTGAAACCTCATTTTGCTAATGAAACACTGAACACTGGGACAAACTTAGTATACTCGTTGGATAAAATAGACTATATTGTGTTTTTTAAATTAAATTAAATTAAAATCTCTAGTGTTGATAAAGAAAATACCCATGTTTAATTTACTGCATGCAGACCACCCCTTTTTTTTTGCAATTTTAAGAGTAATGTTACGCCATCTTTTGTTTTCATTTGTGCTGCATTCTACATTTGTACACTGTAGTGAAAAAGCTACAGTGAAGTGAACCCAAAAACAGCACTGGTGTCATTTGTTTCATATGTACAGTAAACAAGCACCAGCTGCCAACAACTACGACACACTAGCCACAGCAATACCCTGAAGGCATTGGGGAGGAGAAGGGATGGAAATGCCAAAGCCCAATTCCAGTTCTAGGTTTTGGTACAGGGAGCCTGGATTCATCACACACCAATAGACATGCACGTTAACAGGATTTATCCTTTACTGCCCTTGACTAAGGCACTGTCCCATGAACTGGAGCTGAAGACCCTGTGGGGATTAATATAGCACAACTCTAACAACCCCCTCAAGCTATTATAAAGAGATGTTGTGGGGATTCCCTCTGTGAACACAAAAGACATCCCTTTTTCCTACTGAATTTCTGGGCATGCCAGATATTTGTGTACTGTACTGGGACAAAGATAGCTTTGTTCTACCTTTGTAACTGGCTTAAAATAATAAATTATTCACAAGCTCTAAAACCTGGACATCTACCGTGGTACCACGCAGTCTTGGTGCCATCTTGTTACTGTGTGTAGACATGACAAATCGATCTGTGAGACATTTACATTAGATGCTGCCCCACCTGACTGCAGCAGGCACACAGGCGACAATTAGCTGGGATGTAACATTTTCTTGTTTCTACTTACTACACCATTTACTTTACTTTTCCTTGAAGGGTTAGGAGTGGTTTCACTTCTGTATGGCGTTTGATCAATTAAATAATTATAGGAATGCAAAAAAGACATCTACATATAATATGTGTCCAGAAGTGTATAAGTAACTGAACACACTGCAGTAACATGCAAAAGTAACACCTGCAGCCATACAAACACAAGTGCTTGTGTTTCACATACCCGAGTGACCGATCATCTGATGCCAGTGGAATTATATTAAGTGCTACTGTGCTATATAGACATGGTGTAAAATTTCACTCAAATAGAGTAGAAAGAATTAATTTATCCGACAAAATACTGCCTGTGTAGCCAGAGAGTGATATATACCCCTGTTTTGCTGAACTCCACTTTCACCCAAAACCCATTAAAAACAAATGAAAGGGCCCATACTGACACGCAGGGTGACATATTCCTTCAACACAACAAGCGTATTTTACTCTGAAACAACTCAGACTGCATTTTCGATCTCTTGGTGTAGCTCCTCGTCAGGCAGACACCGTGCTCGGGGCGCACAGCTCTGTGTTTACACTGCTTTGCTAGTTTCATGAGCTGGGAGGAATAACACCTTACTGGTACAAAATAGAACCCTGTACCTCAGGCTTTGGAAGAAACATGTCTGAGGATGTTTATCAAATGTGTTTGTGCCCATAAATAGAGAAAGAGGATTTCATTTATATCGCTCATTATATGTGTATAGAGGGACCTCATTTTTAAACATTGTAAGCAATTCCCAATTGCCATCATAACGTCCCTTATGAGCTCATATGTTTGCAATTGCTGCTTCATATTGAAGGCAATTCTAGACAACTTGATAAATATCAGAAAGGAAAGGTCTGGCTTGTCACAGACGGAAAAACACGTGTTGAGTAATTTCACTTGATAAATGCCTTTTCTAACATTCCATGCTGCAAAATAAGTAATAAAAGTAGGTATGATTCGTGCTGATATTGTATCAGATCAATATCGATGTCGGAAAATACTTAATGCTGCAATATCGGTATTGTATCAGAAGTGAAAAAGTTGTATCGGGACACCCCTAGTTATATCATACATGGTGCTATAATACTATTCTAAACACTGTTCACACGTTTCAGAAAAAAACACTATGATTATATTAGATCTCCTATATATGAGAAAACAATCATAACCTTTAATCCAAGATAATTACATTTTCAACAATAATTTTTTTATCCCCAATTGATCAAAGCAAGGCGCAAATAAAAGCAAGCGGAATTAGAATCATCATGTGGCCGTTTTAATGAATTGTAAAAAAATAATGCTGCAACTCTTCTTTCTTTCTGTCTTGTATTGATGATGATATGATGTCATAATTATCTTAATAATATAATTAAGAGAGAGATCGTCTCAATTATAACTACACAATATATTATTTATTATAATGAGTTTCAGAAATTGAGTCTAAAGTATGACTTACTATAGTTACCAAATTCAATCAAAATGTGCTGAAATACATATATTTTTATTGTAATTACATGTATTTTGCCTAAATTAAATAATGCAGTGATGTATATACACCGTGTTGTGTCTTTACTTTGGGTCAGTCTGAGGTGTGACATGATAAATATGTTGGTAAGTCTACTGCAAAGTCAAAAGGCATATTTAGGAGACCCCCTGCGATGAGTTTAATGAATTCCGGTGTCATCCTGTTTTTTTCGGACATCATGCAACTGATTCTTACTGTCAAGGTGAGGTGTCAGTAAAAATGAAAGAGAGCTCCGGCGTACGCCACCACCCGTGGCTCTGACACTAGATGAACAGTAGGGAGGATTTTAGCATCAGCCTTTACACTGGACCTCTAGTCTTAACATCATTTTTCAAACGTTAATCCTCTTGACATAAACAGTATTAACACCTGCTGGCACATTAGTGAACATTCTCCACACAGTGCTACCTGTATGTGAAGTTATCTCACCAAAAAGAGCAAATTAACACAGAAAATCAGCAGGCTATCAGGAGACCATGCTCTTGATGGCTTCACTTGTAGTTGTGCAACACAATTCAACTTTTAATTCAAGGTTCAAGAAGCACTACCGCTCTTTAATGGACTGTTATTACGAGTTTTAAGCTAGGGGTTCTCACCTTACCTTGCAGTAAGGTCACAAGGGATAAACGCACAAGTAATTTTCAGTTCAAATTTACAAGTGTTTCAGCCTTTTGCATCAGAGACTGTTTTTTGTATTTTGCTCTGCTTCATCCCAACATGAGAGAGGCTAGTGGACACATGAAGGATGTAGGGGCTTGCTTGGCTCTGGATGAGGCAATATGCCAGTGTAGTCCAGCCTATCAAAAGTGGGGGGCATGCTGCTCCAGAGAGCTGGGTTTTCAAAATGGGCTTGGTGGCTCTCAGCGGGATTTCGGCATCATCTGACAGCAGAACAAAGTTCCTTTGGCAGATAGAGGCGAGTCACAGGAGCTGTTTGATGTGGTCTCCAAAGCCAAAGACATTAGAGCCAGAACATAAAGTAACACTAGGAATAAATGTTAAAACACGTAATTCAATTTATTGCTGTGTATGGAAATCCACCCCACACACCGACATATTAGATCTATCAGCCATGGTGGTGGATAAAAAATTCTGATCATGTTTCTGTATGAGAGCATGTCTAACACTGAGAATGTGACTGCAGTGTGTAGTGACATGGCAAAATCAGCGTCTCTCAACAGGGAACATCTCACTTTAGATATAGCTGGAAGCCATTCAGATCCATATTAATTCTCTCTTTCACACACACACACACACACACACACACACACACACACACACACACACACACAGATGTGCATCTTCTGTTGAGTCTTCCCAATCAATAACCCAACACACACAAACTGATGATTACCAGCGGTGAAGCACAAACTTCTGGGTCTTATATAGTATAAGAATTCACTGTGTACCCCATCCCTCAATTAATCAATGTCCCTCACACATCTTTTCTTTTCTAAAATTGCATAAACAACTGTACAGATCTATCTTTGGTTATGAAGGTAGTTGCAAATGAAGTTATGTATCACATGTAAATAAATGACACTAATATGTGATGAGGCCTACAATTAATTTTCAATAATTTTTTAGTTAAATAGAGTTCCATGCTTGAAAGAACATCCCATTCCTAGGGTATGAGACAAAGCTATAAAATATTAAAATATTAAATATTTACAAAGATGGGAAACAGAACTTGTTAAGAAGCTTTCAATAAGACCATCGTTCTTGTAGCAACTGCAAAAAAAAAAAAAAGTGAGGCTCACTTCAAAATTCGATGCATCTAAGATTAGCAATGCTAGAGTTCATTCTCCAGTAAATGGCCATTGAATGGGGCATCTTGTTAGCAAAATCTTTGGTACTTTTGAATCTATTTTTTGCTGATTGTCTTTCAGTGGAGAAAGATTTATCTTTGGACGTTGATTTTTTTCACCAGTTTCAATTTGCTGAAAGCCTCTTTCCCTGCAACAGACAGCGAGCAAATCTTTGTTCTTAAGGAATGTTGGCAAACTGCGTAGGATTGATGTTGCCTCTTAACCAGCTTATAATATACTATTATGACCTATGAGACACCCAGGGATCAACATAAATGACCTTCTTTCACAAATTTACTTCATACTAATTATTTCAGAAAAGCTGGAGTTCCATCCACATCCTCTAACTCCATCCCCAAGAGTGGGAAGCGATTCCAGTGGCCGAAATCAACGCGCTCATCATGTCTATGCCATGACGATCACACAAGATACTGACATTTGTAATCCATGTTGATTAATTTTTCTGTTGTTGCTTTTGTTCATTCATGTTCAGTATCATACCAAGTGAAGTCGCCCAATAAATTATGAAAATTCAAATTAATATCGAAAAAATACAATGTTGCGTTTTTAATGCCTCTTAGTATAGATTAAGATTAAATCTTGTTTAAAATAACTAAATATGAACAGGATGCAGCAATTACTTTTTTAAATAACAAGATAATCTGGTATATTGTATATATATTTGAATTAAATCAAATTGCCTTGTTTGGACTGGCACACAAAGAAACCACAACCTGCTGCAATGCCTAAACAAATAATAATAAAATATAATAGGTCTATGATTTATGTTCTAATCATAATCTTGTGCCATTGATCACCATGATCTTAAAATTTGAATTAATACCTGGGCCTACCTTTAACCCTCTGAAAACGATGATGGGCCATCCGGCTTTAACGTTACAGTGGTATTACATGAATCTTGTGACAGCACTGAATCCACTGATACTGAGAGTGTCATGTTAGCTTAAGGAAAGGGGCTTTACTGCGAGGTCTGTGACACACCAATGTCAAATTATTGCTTGTAATAACTTTTAGTAGCCTCTTCATGAGCTCACCTTGTCGCATGTCCTCGGTAACATTACGAGGAGATGATGAGGGATTTGCCTGCCTGGGCCATGTGTTTCATGATGTGGACGGATAAACCACTGTAGCTATGATGCTGATTAATTGATGGCACTGATTAATTTGTGTCATCCAGTGCAAATAAGCTGGAGTCTTGGCTGACTGCCTTCAAGCCAAACAACTGCTAATATTAGCTTAAATTTGCTTTCCTTTTCTTTTGAAAGAAAACAGTCAAACATGTTTGCTTTCTTTTCCTTTTGTTTATGTCTTGTTTTTTTTTTGAAAGCCAAATTTCCCTTTCTCGGGTTAAGACATGACTCAGTGTACGGCGCCGGACATCCAGCATCAGCATCGGCTCAGTTAGCAGCAGTGGTGTCTAGGAGTGTGGCACAGGGGCAGATTGAACCACTTTATGGCTTTTGAAATGGGTCAGTCAACTGATTTATTGAGCAAATTTTTATTTAAAGTAACAAATTAAAACATGTCTGTATAGGTTCTCAGTCATCCAGGCTGAGGTAAATCAAAAAGAGCAAAAAAAAGAGTTAACTGGACTTGCTTGAGGTTGGTTAAAGACGTTTCACCTCTCATCCAAGCGGCTTTTTCAGTTGACTCTTTTTTGCTCTTTTTGATTAACAAATTATAACAGGCTTTTTAGGGCCATTATATAATCCATCTCACCATCTTCCCCCACTATGACGCCCCTGATAATCCCTGCTTCTCTCACAGTTTCTCTTTGTAAGCATATTCAATACATTTTTTTAGGTATTATTTAAATAATTCTTAACAAGTGTCCAAGACAAATCATAAGTGTGGGGTAAAGTGGTGTACATAGGTAACTAATTTCCAAAGACAGCTGTTGTGTTTAAAAGTCAGAATGAGTGCAGATTGTATGGTTTGCTGACCCTAAGAGTTCAAATGCCTCACAGTCTATTTCCTAAGGGAGGAAATGATGGAAAAGGAGATTAAAACATCAGCATTAATGCTGATGTTACATCTATCGATTTTACTTTCAGCTTTTTTCCTATATATGAACAAAAATGACAGCCTGTTTTATATTGTTAAATATCATGATCAGTAATACAATGACATACATAGGTTACTCAAGCTCATTCCTTTTAGCAGGGTTACAAATATTGAATGATCTTCTCTGTATACAGGTATGCATTTTTTCATTTTATGTAATCATTTGTCCATATAGATATTTACTGGTTCTGTCTGTTTGTAATTTATCATAACTACAGTACATGTTTCAGCTTAAGTATATTTGCCCTTTTCTGCAACCTTCTTATGTTTTTTTTTGTTCGTCAACACCTTCTAATTTAAACTGTGATATTTTCTGCACATATCCAAATATATACTCTGTTATGAACACATGCTAGTCATCGCCACATGCCAGGTGCTTCAAATGGCAAATAATGTTGATGTAGCTCAGGCTGGAGAGGCACAGTTACTTTTTAACTTGACATGGGGCTGATTGCCAGAGCCAGACATGGAGGTTTCAGCATCTCAGATGCAGCCATCCATCTGAAATGTGTGAACACTGAGGTGAGTTTACAGAGAACAGTGCAGTAGCAACAACAGCACAATTCTCTGGGCAAAACGCTGAATTCAAGAAAAGAAGGACGACGTGTTCAAGACAACAGGGAAGCCACAAGTGCACCGAGCAGCTTAGCACATCTGGGGTATGGGGCAAGGTGAAACAAATTTCTTAAACCTTGGACGAAGACGCTAAGGACAAGAGCACAAGGTTTCAGTAGACACGTGATAGAATACTGACTAAAATAAATAGGACTAAATATTACAAGGTGTAAAGGAGATTTCATCTAAGCAAACCAAATAATACTGGGCAAATTATTTCTGCTTATTTTTCCCATTTCCCCCAGAATGTATATCCGCTCTTTTCCAAGTGACAATGCCTTTGATTCAACACTGAAAGCCTCGCTGTTCGAACTAAAAGTGAAAACGTAGCAGTGAAGAAGGTGACATGGCGAAAACATCTCAAGCTGTCTCAGATATAAAGGATATCATAAAGTAAATAGCAGGGGGTTAGGAAAACAGCACACAAACATTTACTCAAAGTTTCAAACATGTTGTGGCCGGCTTGTGCTCAATAAAGAAAGTTGAAAATGTTTTATGATGGGTGCCCAATTTACACAGTGCATAGTGCTATTTTTTGTGGTGGGAGAGAAACATAAAACTAGAGGCGATTTAAGATCATGCTGCTTCCAAAAGCCACCCCCGGATTTATTGGTACGCACAGTTTATTCCCACCAACCATGATACACTCTCTCTTTACTTTACCCATGTTGGCCTTTTCAGACAGATTCTTAATTCTTGATTTATACAGGATATATGCATGCTCACATCATCATGGACAAAATATCAGATATTTGCCATCTTGCGGTATAAATCCTCTATCCATACATCAAGCCAAACTTTCACCCTCACCATGGGCAAATCACAGGGATACGCTATATTGATTTTTCTGCTTGAAGGAGTCGTAACCCTTAGTAATAGCTATGTTCCCCTGTCACATGCTCCACTGAACGTTATGGTACGTTTTTTTCCTATTTGGTTTACCATAGCTGCAGTTGATATAAACTAAATTTAACATCCCAGGAAGAGGGATGTATGTTTATATGTTAACTGTGTCGGAAACCCAGGATGTACACTAACACAAACCTCCACTGGGGTACAGTCTTCACACGTTTGATTTAACTGATGAATATCTGAGCTAAGACTACGTTGGTAATAAGTAGAAATGCCCATGGCTATCTCAGTTTATCTTTGAGTACATTTTTACTCCGTTCCTAAATTCATCCTCAGTTGCCAATTATGTAGGATAATGGGATTATGTAATCTAAAGTACCAAAGTAGATGGAAAACAAGCACTAAAACTGAAAAGAGTAAACTCAGTGTTAACCCTCTGTCCACTTGTGACCCTTTTAGGCTGAGAGAAACCTCCATCTGCTGGAAGTCACACTCAATTGCAGATGCAGAATCATCTCTTGCCGTTTCCTCACCACACCATGGCGTAAGTGTGTGCACCGACCCCCACCACAATCCTTTCCCAGCTGCCCATCAACATTATCTCTGCAGCGGGCCAATTAGTCATCATCTGCCTTGTTTTGTTGGGCTCACACAGTCAGGCATCCTCTCATTCAATAAATGATTTCAATAATAGGCCTGTAATCATAGATGCAGATAATTTAGAGTCTTATTTGATCCCTCAAATCAATTCAACACCACATCCTCCAAAAATTTTCATCATAAAAAAAACTATCCAAGACTATCAAATAAAATGATCACATTATTAGCTAAGAACATGAAACCATACTTTGTAGTTTGGAGATACATTCAAATTGTTCATGTTTGATGACACACAGAACAAAAACAGTGTCATAAAACTAACCAGACCAACATTGTCTCAAAACATTTATTTTGACCCGTGTTATTTTCAGAAAGACAGTAATTACCAGAGCGACATGTTAAGGATGTTGCAACACGTCAACTTTCCTAAAATAGGTAAAGCAGTGCTCAGATGGGAAGCCATTGAAGAATAATCAGGATTCCCATGTGTCCTGGAAAACCTGGGAAATGATTGACCTCTTTTCTTGTCATGTAAAATGAGAAAAAAAGTCAAATGTCCGAGAAATGGTTAAGTTATCCTGGAAAATTATTATCCTCCCCATGCCTTGTGAGTATTTTTTTTCATGACTGGAAAATTGGTCAAGCATTTCCCAAGTTTTCCAGGATGCATGGGAACCCTGTTGTTGTTGCTGCCCTACAATGTTTCTACTCAATTTTCCTAAAGGGGAAATATTCTTGTTTTAAAATTGATCACTGAATAAGGTTGGATTAAAAACAAACAAAAAAAAAAACAACAACAATTATGATTACAACTTCCATAACAATGCACAGCTGATAATCTTTACTCTTTCCTTGTCCACAGCAACCCAGTCTCATGGGAAGTCATATGACTTCCCATGATTGGGCTTGAAATAAGTAAGCAAATGCAGTAAAATATGTATCGAAATAATAAACACAATTATTTGTCAAACCACTCTTGCATTACTTTTGGACATGTTATGGACAGTGTGTCAATAAATGCCGATTACATCCATAGTATTCCTTAAAACGTAAACTGAACCACTTAGTTAGGTTTAGGGAAACGGTTGTGGCTGACGTTAACCTCAATGACCCAATAATGAAAGCTCAAAATCATTTTTAGGCATTGACTATTGGTGTTTGCTGAACAACAAATGACACAATCTATTTTAATAATAATAATAATAATAATAATAACAAAAAACAGCCTTTCCTTCCATTTCCCAAAGCCTACTATGTATTTGCTAAAAGTGACAAAGATCCCTCATAATTTTATTGGTATCTTGTTTTAGTGTTTAATATAATTAGTTCAAACATTCAAACATAAACTAAGAAAATGAGTTCTACTAAAAATGAAGGTACTTTAGAGGTTATTCATTAAAATGAATGAAAATCCATATCATATGAACCATCTTTAATATGGCCGTATCTGTTTATATGACTGTGTTCATGTATGTATGTGTTACACCCACACATCAGCAGACGCACACTCACACTTGAGCTGACCTTAAGCAGAGAGCCAAACCTCTTAAAGTCTTAAAACTGATGGTCTGGATACTCTCATCTCCTGTTCGCTGTGTCAAGTCATTATAGTGCACCAAGTCATTAGCTGATGGTGTAGTCATCCATTACAGCGAAGAGGGAATATAACCGAAGCAGAGATGATTCCAACAACTCCAGAAGATTTCCAGGTCATGTAAAGGACATTTTTTTCTTTTCTTTTTGTGCTCAATATGTTTTTGTTCCTGTCATACCTTCACTGAGATATTCAGTGGGACATAAAATGTACACATCCATATGACGATGCCTTCCTCATAAATGTTAGACATTTGACTTGAACCATGAACTTGTGGCTAAAAAAAAACAAAAAAACTTAAAACCCCTGAAATTTCCATCAGAACAATAGCTGCCATATATTTTACTGAAACATGAATGTTGAGAACTTATTATGAGTACTGTAAAGCCCCCAATGGTTGATGCAGTATTTAAGTTTAAGCTGTTGAGTGTCAGACAGGGTCAGTACAAAGTACAGGGCTGTTAGGTAATTGTGGCTCCTTGCTATAACTATTATAAACAGATAGAAAGCCAAATTTCCACCTCATTTTCAAGCTAGTCCATGTTCAAATCGATGTTGCCAGAAAATCTATTTTGTCTGTAGACAGACTTGTCTGTGTAAACTTGCACAACTTGTCAGATACAGGAGTTGATGAAGAATAAATGGAAAAAGTTGAAGACAATGAAATATAAGTACTGAATATTGAGAGATATTTGTTTATTGAGCAAACAAATACATTGTGACCCCATTATATAACTAGACTCTCCCCAGCTGAATGTAGTTCCACCTAGCTCCACTAGAGCTCCACACATTCATCTGCACTCGCACCCGATGGGAAGGACTTCAAGGGAGCAAAAAATGACTGAGCCAATCAGGATCGCCGGGCGGGATTTTCATAGATGTGATGTAGCGGATAAGCAACTGTCTGATTCAGACAACAATGGTGGCTCACAGCGAGGAATTATGCATCGACATTGATTCAGCTATTTCAACTGTGTAGTTGAATCTATCGCATATTCATCCTTTAAAAGATGAACAGACAATGGGTTTGAAGGCATTTATTGGTGGCAAGGATGTTTTCGCACTTCTCCCGACTGGAATTGGCAAGAGCTTGATTTATCAAATAGCTCCACTGGTGGTTAAGGAAATGCGATGAGTGCAGGACCCCGTCGTAATTATCCTCTCCCCGCTGACTGCTCTAGTGGAGGATCAGATCCGAGAAGCTGAAAAACTGTAACCTGACTCTCGCCAGGTGAATGTCATGCCGCCTAGCTCCACAGACGACATTGATTATTTACTGACATTGCTGCACTGTTTTCTCTGCTGCTATATCCAAGATGTCGGCTGTTCTGTTTTGGTTTTCCCCGCGTCGCTCTCATCAGCGTCACGGACTGGTTTCGATGTGAGTGGTTGAAGTAGCACGTCATAAAAGATGATGGACAAGTGGCTTACCCAATCACATGCAAGGATTTTTGATAAGGCCCTACCTTATGAAATACATCTCCAATGGAGCTAACCCAGATGAATGTGTGGAGCTAGGCGGAACTACATTCAGCTGGCGAGAGTCAGGTTATTATCTAGTAGCATCCATGGGAAAATGACTGATGTGCTGCGTATGAAAGAATTTTTCGAGACATTAGCTCTGCATTACTTCCTTATGATTCAAAATGGTAGCTGCTAATGTATTCAGTGATTATAATGCAATCACCAACAAAAATCTACACCAAATCATTATTTTTTCAGTAAAGCTCAGATAGACAGTTTAAAATATTTTCAGTGTCACAGAAATAAAGGCCTGTGGTGTTGCAATAATGGGTTGTACCACTGGGTAGGGATTCTTTCTTTGATGAAATTCCGTCTGATCTCCTACCCAGCACTCTGAATTAGTACTTGTTTTATCACTCACTATACGCGTCACAAGCTTGTTAGACATACACTCAACCCTCTGTCAACATAGCGTTGGTAGAGTGGTGATATGTTGTCACTTTGAGTACATTTTCTCTGAAACACTGGGATGAACCACTCCTTTTCTGCCAGAAAAAGACACTATATGGACACAGGCCATCATGTAAATACCAACCTTAGTTAGACACGTCCTTCAGATAATGCTAATGCCATACTACCAGCTTCAACACAAACAACAACAGTATAGTACATACATGACAGACACAGGGACATGGTAAACATCTGCAGAAACATGACACAAACATGGGCTTTGTCTTTAATCAGTTTAGTCCTACAGTATAGAATTTTAAAAGACTGCAGTTATGAAGTAATGGGAATGATGAACCAGGGTATGTTATTTATTCCCTAAAAATAATGAACAAGGAGGCTTGATAGCAAAGTTGTGGCATCTGTCAGTAAAATGACCTCAGATAGCGGATTAATAAAAGATCAGATGGTCAGAAACTTGGCTGATAGGAGGAATGTAAGGAGATGTCACAGCTCATTGTCTTTGGAAATTAATGAGAGAATGATGACAAGGGTAGGAACGATTCCAGAAAACTGCAAAGCAAGGCGAGAGCGGACCTTCAGAGCAGAATATTTATGTTATAGCTTAATGCTAATATTATGTGGCAAGCAATTACATCTGTATTCAGAATGGATAGCCGAGCCATAATTGACAGTGACATTAAATGCCTGGCTACAGGACAGTTTGATCGAATGGGGAATGTCATACTCCAGTCTTGACTCACTATATCCTAGCCAACAATGAATATCAATAGACAGAGAAGCATTCATTATTATAATATTTAAAATCATAAGGAATAAAACGATGAGTACATTGAAATCATATCATCATCACTGAAATGAATGACGTTGTGTGGATATAGTTGTGATCTTGAAAGAGAATGTGGTCAATCACAGTAATATAATGTCTTCTATTTATTCTTCTACATGTGGACGCATCTGATTGTTAATATACTTGCAAATGGGTCTCTGCTTTATAGGTAGAACTGATAAAGGACAACCTTTTGTTCACTGGATAATGTTATTTTGCAACTCTGAAGTCAGAAAACTGCTTTCTCACAGCAACGTCAAAGGCTGACATTATATGGCCCAATTCATTACAGTCAGTGAAGGAGGGAGGGGAGAGAAAGAGAGAGACAGATGGGGGGGGTTCATTAAAGCTCCTGGTTTAAGCCCATCCCATACTGAATATGTAAATGTCTCAGGCACAGAGGAAAAACACAGCAAGAGAAAAACGAGGAGGGGAGAGGGGAGACAGAAAGAGAGAGAGAGAGAGAGAGAGAGAGAGAGAGAGAGAGAGGAAAAGAGAGCATGAGAGTGAGGGAAAGAGAGCGAGCACTCTGAATTGTGAGTGGCTTACGACACTCAGTGAACAGAAGGTGCTTCTGCATGTGCCGTCAGTGCACTGCTCTGCTGCAAAGGATTGCGCGCTCCTTTGCTTCCCACATTTACCGCCCCTGCCTGCCTACCAGCACCAGCCTTCAGCAGCCTCTTCCAGCTGGCTGAGAAAACACCCGGCGAGCGACGGAGTGAACGAAAACTGCATGCCACGGGGGGATGCGAGCGCCTTCTTAACCGAGATGAGCTACTGAGATGACAAGGAGTACTGTTACACAAGACAACAGTGAACAGGGTTCACCTCTTTAAATCCTGCTTTTTTTCCTGCATCCGTCACTGAAAGCATGATTACCCGCTTGAATGGATTTAAACCTTACAAGTCAGTGATTGCTTCTAGAGATGGACGATAATATGTGTTGACAGATCTGCTGAAACTTAAGCAGGAAGGGGAGGAGAGATGAGCAAGACAGATATTTGAAAACATTTTTTCCTTGGTCTTTTTTTTCTTACTGTGGTTGTCTCTTCTTCCCTCTGATCATTGCAGCAGAGGACTGCGGAGGAGCAAAAGAGACAGAGCTCATGCATACAGACGGGGGAACTTGCACTTCCTACCATCTAGCTGAAAGCTACTTGGATTCCTTCTCTTTCTGGCTCTTTCACTTGAGGAGAACTAAGACATTGTAAGCCTGCCAAGGATCTGGTGTCCACTGAAAAGAGAGGAGGGAGGGGGGGAGAATTTGTACCACAGTGGGGTCTTTTTTAGATTCACACATAATTAGTGTCGGGGCACAAAGCGAGACGCTGAATGGAGATTGTCAGCTTTTGGATAGGGGTGAGTAGGAATCTTTTCAAATAAGATCGATCAATGAGGACAATTTCATTTTTTTCATCCTCTCCACTCTCTACCCACTGTTTGATATCTAACATAAGCAAAGAGACTTGCCCTTCATCCTTTTGCATTTTCGACAAGGATCCCCTCAGTTGATGAAGTGAAAGAATATTACGACACCGTATAAAGCTAAGATACAACTGATTAAATATGATGTGATAACTATGATGTGATAGGTGCAAAAACAATATCCAGTGTGGTTCAATGGACATTTTCTCAGAGACATCCCTGGATATTTATGCTAATGGATTTCCTTCTAATTGGACTGTACTTAAAGTGGCCACTGAAGAAGCCCCCTGGGTTGATACTGTGTTTATTGGGGATTTATTTAAGAACAGTTCCCTTGGTAGAGGGGGTTTGTCCAAGGCTGTGCCGCTGCGACAGCAAGCTGCTGTACTGCGAAGGGCTCAACCTCACAGACATTCCACGCAATCTGAGCAGCGCCATGGGCCTGTCCATGAGAGAGAACAACTTGACCGAGCTGCGTGAAGGCCAGTTGGTTGGTCTGTCACAACTCACCTGGCTGTACCTAGATCACAACAACATTGACATTGTAGAGGAGGGTGCATTTGAAAGGCTAAGACGGGTCAAGGAGTTAGACCTCAGCAGCAACCGGATTGAGAGTCTGCCAAATGGTACCTTTAGGCCCCTCCCAAACCTACGTATCCTGGACCTCTCATACAACAGGCTGCAGGCACTAGAGCCTGACCTGTTCCACGGCCTTAGAAAGCTCACCAATTTGCATTTGCGCTACAACGCTCTCAAATTTGTGCCAGTGCGGATTTTTCAAGACTGCCGGAGTATGCAGTTTCTGGACTTGGGATACAACCAACTGCAGAGCTTAGCACGAAACTCCTTCGCTGGCCTCTTCAAGTTGACTGAGTTGCATCTTGAGCACAATGAGCTGGTTAAAGTCAACCTGGCCCACTTCCCTCGCCTCATCACTTTACGTACTCTGTACATGCATAACAATCGTGCCACTGTTGTTGTCAACACGCTGGACTGGACATGGCATTTTTTGGAGAAGATTGACCTGTCAGCCAATGAAATCGAGTACATGGAGCCACATGTTTTTGAGAGTGCACCCAACCTCAAAGTGCTGATGCTAGACTCCAATAGGTTGACCTCTGTGGACCAGCGCATCCTAGATTCGTGGTCATCTCTGGACAGCATCACCCTGGCAGGGAATGACTGGGAGTGCAGTCGCAACGTGTGTGCCTTGGCCTCTTGGCTGAGCGCCTTCCGAGGCCAGCGTGACAATTCTCTTCTGTGTTCAAGCCCCGACACCGCACAGGGTGAGGATGTGTTGGATGCTGTCTATGCTTTTCAGCTATGTGAGGACCCTCCAATGGAGGTAACTACAGCAGGCCTGTATGCCTCCACAAGGGATCTGGCCATGGGTGGTTCTGTTTTCCTGGGCCCATTTACTCCCAACCCTTATGAGGGTGAGGGTAGTGAGGTGGTCACGAGTTCCTTCACTGTCACAGTGGGCCATGATGACCTGGAGAGCACCATGCAGATCCACAAGGTGGTGACTGGCACCATGGCACTCATCTTTTCCTTTCTCATCATCGTGCTCATGCTGTATGTGGCATGGAAGTGCTTTCCAGCCGGAATAAGACAGCTGAGGCAGTGCTTCAGCAGTCAGCGCCGTAAGCAGAAGCAAAAGCAAAGCATGCAGCAGATGGCTGCAATTTCGACACCGGAGTACTATGTTGACTATAAACCGAACCACATTGAGGGAGCTTTGGTAATCATCAATGAATATGGCTCTTGCACTTGCCAACAGCAACCTTCTCGGGAATGTGAGGTGTGACCCTGTTTTGTGAGTACATCTTAACCTGTGATTATCTGGATATACAGCAAATCCCTTTTTGGATACACTAGGGAGGGGAATATTACAGGACAGATGGAATAAAGGGATCTTTTTGGACACTTTTTACACAGAGTCTCACTGTGATGTGGAGGGAGTGTACTTTATGCAGCTGACTGTGTTGCGGTGGATTTACTGCTGCTGCTGCTGCTGCTGCTATCAACTGCTGATTTAAGGCCAGAGGGCATAATGGGCCCCTGACTCTTGGACCTGTTGATGTTCTTCTGAAACACAGAGAGGAATACATTGTAGGCACTGAAGTTTTTCTCTCATGGGTGGATATTTGAGCTTTAATGTGTCTTTCTACTTCAGGACATTTAATTATTGTTTAAAAACAAACTGGGGACACATATAAGAAGAAAGAAAGAGGGAAAAAATCCATTTGTATTATGGTAAATACAATATTTGACAAGCATTTAAAATATGAAAAAAAATAACGTTGAAGTTGGATTACAAATGTAAAAATAAAAGTCTGTGTAAAATATGTCAAAAGAAGAAGTGCAAATGTGGACAAAAAAAGATACAAGATAATCTATTTCTTTTGTAAACTACAAAAAAAAAAAATGTTTAAATAAATGAATTGCTATTCACAGTAAACTCATTTGTACGTGAGAAGCTTGTCAGAAAGGTTGAATGACAATAGACGCAGTCTTTGCGCTTGTGGACTGGGGAGTCATGTCTCTGCAGTGTGTTGAACCAAAAAAATGAAATATGGAAAAAAAGGGGGGCAGAGGGATATCTGCATCTCATGTCCAATGTAAAATCCATGCTCTTTTCGATCTCTGTTTTAACTCTCATAGTTGTTGTTTTATCATTCAATGTGTTGGCTCGCTATCAGTGTAATTTATTTCCCCCTTCACATTGCCTATCTGAGAATAGATTCAAATGACCTATTGTATTTCAACTGGTTAGCATATTTCCATATTATTACCTCACTATTTGTGCACCATCCAAGTAAAGAAAGCAGAGTGTCAAAGATCTAAAGCTATGCCTCTCATTGCCTCTCACTCTTTGGCTTTCACAGAGGAGTGATGCCTCCTCTCACTGAATCAAGCACACTAAAGGCAACAATCATCAAAACCATGCATACTCAAATTAAAATACAATTTCCAATTGTGTCACTGAAGAAATTATCCAGCAGCTTAAAGGAAGATTTGCACATATTATTCACTGTGTTTTCATGTGATGTAAAATGTTTGTTGAATACAAGGTCATTTTGAGGTGTATATATATCCTTCTTCCGCTGGTGTTCATTGTGTAAATTAGTGCACTGACAGATGTTGTGTTTCCTGGGTGCTTTGACATGAAGAGTATGTTGTGTGAGAAAGAGGGGGAAGTAAGAGGAAGATGGAGGATCACAACAACTGCAGAAAGAGGGAACAGACTGCTCTCTAGTGTGCATATTCTCATACTGTGGCTGCATTTTACCTATTGTGCACCATACTCTGCAAACATCCACAGGAGGGGGAAAACACTGATATACTGAATTTGCAGCAGCTTTCTGGCAAAAAAGAAAACAATCTGCATCATTTTTTTTGTGTTATTTTGCGATAAATTAAGATAAGATGTTTACAACTTGTAAGTCAGCAGGAATAAAATGTTTTAAGAAATCATGGACAATCATTACATAATTAGTTCCAATAAGAGTAAAAAAAAAAGTTATCATCAAACTTATCAACAGCATTGCAAGTGCAGTTGGTGTTCTGGTGTTCTTTGAACAATATGCAACAAAGGGTCACAGAAAGAGGTAAGAACTGGTCGGGTTAGTTTGGTTGGTTTCAAATAGGTGCAAGTTGTTGCGAGAGATGCAGAGCCTGGGAAAAGAAGTACATATGTCTCTCAGGAAATAATGTGTCTGAAAAAAACGTTTTACTGGAAATAAGGATTAATTTTATTTGACCAATGCTTATAATCAGCTAGAACAGGCAGACAATTTTACAGTATTTTGTGGAAATATTGCAGGGAATGGACAAAATTGTGAGTGCTCAAAACGATTGAATTTGTGTTAAGGCTAGTCACAGATCACAAGATTGTCAAATCCTGGAGGGACTGGCAAAGTGAGCCACAGGATAGACATCAAATTACCTTCCTTTCCTCCCACAGCTCACAGGATTTCTCTCAGGTAAAATCCCACTGCAGACTAATCATCCTTATTATTAATATGAAGGATATGTTGGGAATTCAGTGTTTTGCACTTAGGTGCCCTAAATAAATACTGTTTTCTCATTCCATTATTCAATAAATGCAAGTGGTGGTAAACATGCATTTTATATTAAATAATACAAACATATGGGAGGAATATCATTTCAAACAGTAAGCTAAAAAGTTTCCTCAAAATGTCACCAAAAACACTGAATTTATCATTCAGTTTTTAAAGCTGTATATCTGTAAATGTGTTTCGGCTCACAGTTGCATTCAAGGAGTTTGTCCACACATATCCATGCCAAATTGCGCTGAATGATGCGTTTTCTTCTGAGACTGACCTCAGTGGTCTAACGGTGAAGGGATCCTGTATAAATAATTAATATCCAAGCAATGTCTGAGGAAGTGGCCCATGTAGGATGAAAAATAAAGGTGCAGTGTGCGCAATATACCCACAATGTACTTTCATGTTTTTTTGGCTATTAACAGGCTGATTATCTCTGGGGAAAACCTGAATTAATAGTCTGCATGCACTGTAGTGCTCAAGGAACACAAACACAACATTTTGTGGTTATTATTTTTATGGAAACATTTTGGGGAGTGATAATGGCTTAAGTTGCCACGAGGGATTTATGATCCATTTCTTATTTATGGTACCAAGGGCGTCCCACTTTAAGATTCAACATAGCTGTTAATCATAACCTGCCACATAATGTGACTGCAAATGACTGCAGTATGTGCGGCAGGCATCATAATGCAGACATGACTTGTTTCATTCTATCGTCTTCAAATCCTGGCTACAATTTTCACCCCCTCAGAGTCCTTCACAGCCCCTTAAACATGCAACTGCTAGGTACATTTCAGTTTGTGAACCTTCATTTGTATAAATATTGGATGATGCCTGGCAGAGAGGCCAGCACTGGCACAGCTATTGATTTCATTTCACTCCTTTCTTGAACAAGCAACCGGGGCAAAAGGTGATGGAGAATGGCTCTGAATATTTTAAAAGCTTCAAGTCCTGAGGGCTGACTCTAAACTACTTCACACTAATCTCTATCCAAATTCACCTTTACTTTCTTTCTTCCTCTCTCTATCTTTCGGTGCCCATGAAACACAGTAACTGTGGTGAAAAACATCAATTCATCTAACTGACAATAGATCAAATCTCTGCGTGACCTGAGCTTGGGGTGATAATTCCCTGAGGGGCTATATGTGCTCTCAGACAGCATCCATTATAAACGCCTTGACTGATGATGCTCAGTGAAAATCAATACAGATGAGTGGTGACCAAAATTATCAAAGTGATAACAAATGTATTCATCTCTCCCTCACACCGTCATATGTACACTGATGGATGAGGATAATATGTTTTATTTATATGTAAATTCAGGATTGATTTAGAAGATGATAAGTGTGTTGACATGGTGATTTGTGACTGTCTCACATGAGTCAGATCACTGTTCAGTCAGAAAAAAAGTGTCAGATTTGGCTTTTTTAAGAGCCGTTGGGCAAGAAAGCATGACTAGTTAGCAGACCACATGTCTGCTAACTAGAGGATATACAGAGGTTTTATGTACATGGCACATGCTAATAGGTCTGAAGCTATCAGCTCGTAGCTTATATATGTAAAACTGAGTATATCTGTGGTATATCTGTGCATATGCAGTCACAGTTGTGCACATGTGGCTATAAATAAGCCCAACAGGCCTGTAAACCATATGACGTCTTTATGGAGGACTGTATTGTTATGAGGACAATACTGAGAATAGAGGTCATAAAAGAAAGACGGATAAGGTAGCATTGCTGACACAAAGAGTAAAGGTCAACAATGAAATGAGAAAATTCAGAAGTGGTGAGCTGAGCAAAAAGTGGATCATCATGTACGTGAGGCGCGCATCAGATCTGAAGGTTGAAAACGAACAATGGACAGACTCAAACCGTACAGGTAGTTGCTAAGTGAGTTTCCCAAAACACAATTTAGCATCATTATCAGCCAACAAGCAATCACCGATAGCATTGTCAGTGTCTCAAGCCTCGTTCAAACAGCCAACTGATTAAGAAAACAGCATAATTGGTTTTGTATGACATAAAAGAACAGTGGAAAACAGCAAACAAAAGGGGTGTGCGTATGTTTATGCCAGTGTGCCTGCATGTACTTTGCCTATGAGCAGTCGTGTATATACATATAGTACATGTGTGACACAGAGAAAACATCACTCTGCAGATCTCTGAGAAATAGCTTGCATCACAAGGGGGGCGCTTAGAGACGCAAACAAATCCTTAAAAAAATAAATTAACCTGGCTTCCTGTGAGGGGTATTGATCGGGCAAGATTCTGCCATCTCATTGGGACTTGGACTGTGCTGCATAATAAACACTTAACACCCCCTCATAACTGGATGGAGAGCTAAATCATGGATGGCAGCATGTACTGTACTGCAGTAGGCTGTAGGAGCTGACGATGACTAATGACAATGAGTGGGTGGCTTTCCGCTGCTTCTTTTATAACAGGTGGGTTATTGGGATCAATATTATAATCATCATCAACATTATCTTTGAATCCAAAACATCTGACACACCATTTTCTGTCTTGTTCTGCACTCCCCTTCTCCTCCTTCTTCCTGCTATGCTATAATACTGCTGCTCTTGCTGTTAAAAATACAGTAGAATGAAAAAGTCACTATAACTGCAATAGATTCAATGAATTACAAAAGCAGGTAATTGATTTAATAGAGTGCAGCAAATAGAAATTTAACTTGCACATTACACAGAGAGATCTCATTGTGGATAATAGATTTATTTCTAAACTTGTAGTTTAGGTCTATTCCTTAATGAACACCAAGCAAACTGTCAAAATAATAACTTAACTTAAACAGACAGGGGTTCAAGAAGGCACTATACATTCATTACACAGGCCACTCTCCAGGCAACCCATAGCTCTCTACACCTACTGCTTCATTTACATGCACTATACTCGAGCAATAGTGAATTAATAATAATAATCAGTGATTATTCTTATGGTACTGTAGGTAAAGTAGTGGTGGTGGCTGAGGAAGGTGAAACTGGTCAGAGAATGAGAGCAAGGCTGCCAGCTGAATATTCATTACAGTGAGTCAGAGGCTAAGGGATGAGCAACAGACTGCTGGCGATTCATATTCATTCATACTGTTATTTTTACTGTTATTATTAGAGTGTATTTTTTAGTTAACTTTCTTGTCATTGCTCGCATTTAATATTAAACATTGGGGTCAGGCAGTGAGATAATACATGGTAACAGCTGGGCCTCATCCGTATGAGAGCAGATGTGGGTCAGCGCCTAATATTCAGAGTATTATGGTGGCTGAACTACAAAGCAGTATCCAGGACGGAGTGGTGCATTATTGTTATTCAAACCTCCACTGACAGATCCCAGGGCAACTGATGAGATATAAAATTAATCCAAACAGTATTTTAGTGAATATTTTTACACACATTTACATTTTTGTACACTTCAGGTCCTGTATATATTCATACATTTTATTCCAATCCAGTTCTATTCCTCATGTGTCAATAGTCCTACAAAATAGATGCCTAAAGACATGTGTTGAACACAAACTGTACTCCAGCACCCACACAAGAAAATAGCAATCAATACAATGCATGGTTGAGATCTCTCTGAGTTAATGTGTACTGTTCGTGCATAGGAGATTATACAAAAAAAAAAAAAAAAAACCCCAAAAAAAATTACTTCTTTATATAATGAAACAGTGGTTACTATATATGTTTGAGGAAACATTTGCCGCAGCATGGACCAGCACAAATGTGAAATGGGAATGATGGCGAAAGCAACAGGAAGAAATGTCCAGGTCACAAAAGTACTCATAAAAATGTATCAAACTGCATCCATCTAGTTGTTGAATATATCATGGACTTCTCAGCAAATATAAATGAAGCAGCTTCACTGTGCTAGACATAGGCACTAGACCTCAACCAAAAAAGTGATTTCAATACAAAGCTATTTTGTCCTCTTAGCTGATGACTGCTTCCTCCTTTTCCACCAGACAGACAAATTATTCACCATTTATGCTAAATGAGTCATCAGGACAACTGCATCATGTTTCATTATTCATAGTTGAATGCTCTAAAATAAAAGTGAATGCCAAGCAACACTTTGATTAAGTGTTTCAAAGGCACGGCATGGCGAGACCCTCTGTGCTTTTTTTTGAACAAAAAGTTAAGGCAGGTTAAGTGAAGTAAAAATAGACAGCATTTATCATTTCCCATTTATCTGATCAGTGTCAGGATGAATAAATGCTCATCTATGCGCTCCCTTTGCTCCCTCTCTCATCCCTATCTGTGAGGGCAGATTGGCATCTCTCCAGTAGCCAATGAGATTGGCTCCATAAATGGAATTGCCCCATCCTCCAAGTGTCAGCTGAACAAAGAGAATGTGTTCACTGTTTACAAAACTATCGTGCTAAAATACATCCCTGGTGCAGCAAGTACTGAAGATACAATTTTGGTAAATATTCGTACTGTGACGGCCGGAGCATACAAGCTAATCCAGCCCTGAGGATTCAAAATAAATACAAAAGATGGACTTACCTGTTGTATTTAATGCAGGGCAGAAGACCAATGGATCCACAAAGAATGCCAGAAAGAGAGACAGAGAGAAAACAAAAGGCTTGTTAGAATATTTGCTTTTTTGCATTTCATTTACTTCTGAGAGGTACAGCATATTTAAAATCTTAACCTTCAACTGGAAGAAAGTATTCATTCTTAGGCCGGCTTTATACTCACCGTGTCTGCCAGCGCGCGCAATCGTGACGTCAAAATGACGTGGAAACCCATTGCACGCGGGACGCGCTGTATCTGCTTTCGCGTACACGACAAAGTTTCTGTCTTGCGCGCGCCAAACAGGAAATGGACCACTGAAATGGATGCACTGAAAACCAAGCTGAGCGAACAGATCTGTCTCTACAGACATCTCTATGATCCTTCTTCGAAAGAACATTGAGCCCTATTGCCCTTAATAACCACACTTGTTTAATGTCTTGTTTCACACTACATGACTGTAGGAGTCATTGACTCTCTGTGCTGTTCACACTACAGGACTCTCTCTCCAGTCAGCCTCCTCTCGCTTGGTTAATAAATGAGAGGCTCGTTGTTTTCTAGAGCACAAATTATTAGCTAATCCTTAGCAATAGGAGTCCATAACAACCTTCTACTTCCTCTGCGTTTTCTTCTTCTGTATTGCCGGTGGGTTGTGGATGTGTTTTCACAACAGTGACATCTCTGTTCGGGAGAGGATTGCAACTACTGTCACGTCTGTCGTGTGGCAGTGTATATGGTTTGAGCACGCTGGTGACATCAGCAATGGCGCATGCTAGCAGACACGGCGAGTATACGGCCAGCTTTACACTTTCTTAAGATGATTAGATAAATTGGTGAGATTAGATGTGTGCATGTTTGCATTGCACCAACGAGAACCATAGTTACACCAATGGTGTTTCATACCCAACTTAAAACCGCCATCTGTGGACAGTGAAAAGAAGAACAGGAGGATTGCCTTTTATTGGTGCCAACAAAAATCTGATGGTGACTTTGGCGTTCTACTCTGCCAACCATCCATCTGTACGTGTTATACAGATGCTAAGGCGTCATCATATCATTGCTGTTACTGCTTCATACAAACTATTTGTAAAGTTAAGCATGTACAGTAAATTGCTTGTGTACAATTTTGAGGTACTTTAGTGTTTCCATTTAATTCTTGAATTTTACTACTCTTTACTGAAGGTGAACCAAACAAAAACAATTCAGAGAAGAATCCATTCATGGTGAAAACAGAAGACACTTCCAGAATGTCTCTTCATTTCTACTTTCACACACAGTGAGATAAATGAGTATTCACACTACCATCAGCAAACACAGATACCATCACAATGACTTTAAATAAGGTATGACATTGAAAAGAATACTCCTGAATTACTTCTCACGAGACATCATTCATCTGTGAATGTCTAAACTGCATCGCATCTCAATTTTTCAATGTGATGACATGACAAAAACACGTCCTCTCGCTTTATCTGCACTCATTATATAAATTTCACAGTAAACGTCAAAATTACATATGCACTATATTGCCAAAAGTATTCACTCACCCATCCAAATAATCAGAATCAGGTGATCAAACCACAGGTGTATAAAATCAAGCCCCTAGGCATGCAGACTGCTTCTACAAACACCTGTGAAAGAATGGGTCGCTCTCAGGAGCTCAGTGAATTCCAGCCTTGAACTGTGATATGATACCACCTGTGTAACAAATCCAGTCGTGAAATTTCCTCGCTTCTAAATATTCCACAGTCAACTGTCAGCTGTATTATAAGAACATGGAAGTGTTTGGGAACGACAGCAACTCAGCCACGAAGTGGTAGGCCACGTAAACTGACAAAGCAGGGTCAGCAGATGCTGAGGCGCATAGTGCGAAGAGGTCACCAACTTTCTGCAGAGTCAATCACTACAGACCTCCAAACTTCATGTGGCCTTCAGATTAGCTCAAGAACAGTGCACAGAGAGCTTCATGGAATGGGTTTCCATGGCTGAGCAGCTACATTTAAGCCATACATCACCAAGTGCAATGCAAAGCGTCGGATGCAGTGGTGTAAAGCATGCCACCACTGGACTCTAGAGCAGTGGAGACGCGTTCTCTGGAGTGACAAATCACGCTTCTCCATCTGGCAATCTGATGGACGAGTCTGGGTTTGGCGGTTGCCAGGAGAAGGATACTTGTCAGACTGCATTGTGCCAAGTGTAAAGTTTGGTGGAGGGGGAATTATGGTGTGGGGTTGTTTTTCAGGAGCTGGGCTTGGCCCCTTAGTTCCAGTGAAAGGAACTCTGAATGCTTCAGCATACCAAGACATTTTGGACAATTCCATGTTCCCAACTTTGTGAGAACAGTTTGGAGCTGGCCCCTTCCTCTGCCAACATGACTGTGCACCAGTGCACAAAGCAAGGTCCATAAAGACATGAATGACAGAGTCTGGTGTGGATGAACTTGACTGGCCTGCACAGAGCCCTGACCTCAACCCGAAAGAACACCTTTGGGATGAATTAGAGCAGAGACTGAGAGCCAGGCCTTCTCGTCCAACATCAGTGTGTGACCTCAGAAATACACTTCTGGAAGAATGGTCAAAAATGTCCATAAACACACTCCTAAACCTTGTGGACAGCCTTCCCACAAGAGTTGAGGCTGTTACAGCTGCAAAGGGTGGACCAACGTCATACTGAACCCTATGGATTAGGAATGGGTATACTTTTGGCAATATAGTGTATGTCCCTGTATGTGAATGACACACAAAAAGAAGAAAACACTGGCCCAGGGTGCTGCATAGCAACGCAATTCCATTGAAACAGTCAATATATGAAGTGCTGCAGGTAAAGACTGGATATGTGTATCTATTTTGATGTTTCAATGGCACTGGTTAATCAGTTTAAAATAAAAAAAGGACCTCTATAAATGAGAGCTTTTCTCTTTTTGCTGGTAAAAATGCTTAGGGAATCAATCACTGTTAAATTCAGCATGTAAATTCACATCTGTTTTGACATTGTTGCCACTCAGTGGATGGTAGTTTAAGACTAAATGAAGTGGAATATATGGTAAATGTTTGGTAAATGTCAACTCTGCAATATAAGGCTGCATTTCGGTCAATATGCCGTTATGTTTCCTGGGTGCTCTGGACAGGAGCGCATGGGGGGCCATGCACAACTCTCCTGATCATGTTGGCAAATTAAAACAATAACTTTTTAAAACACAGCTAATAACCCTTTCAACAAAACAAATTTAAAATCAAATCCCTGAGGCTGATGTTTTGTGATGGCATTATTACTTTTAGTTAGTGCATTATAAATTTAAATTGGCTCGACTTTCTCGGCAAGTATATTGATGAACGAGAAGAGTAATTCTCATTGCATCATTAAAGATGAAAATAGGTGGGGTTCAAAAAGTAATTGATTGTCTTCAGCGTTTTTCATTTCAATTCAAAATTACCTGATCGAGCCCAAATGGACAACCAAACTGTGGGAGCGTAGACAAAAAAGGACATAGATGCTAATAATGCACACATGTACAGCATATCAACCAAAAAAACCTCCTGCGACAGTGTTCAGTGACATTTGAAGAGAAGAATACAAAGGCAAGCGACAAGAAACCAGAGTTCAAGGAAATGAAAGGAGATCAAAATCTAACATATTGCAGTTTTAAGCATTAAAGTCAAAATGCTCAAGAGCCCTTGCTTGCTGTTTATTAAAAAAAGGAAGAAATTGAAAACAATGCAGTCACTGCTGGTAATATATTTATTATAAATTAACAGATATATAGGCCTAGTGCTAACATGCTAAAGAGAGACCAGCTTTAATAAATTGTTTCTACATAATAAAACATCAATTCTCTTCTGGGGGTATTCCAGATGTTTAGAAAATGTTTTATTTACAAATATTTTCCTGCAAAAATGTGATGCTATCAACTGAAACCACAATGACATTGACTAAACTTTGCTACAGCTTAGTGCTGTTGATAATTTAACATGCCAGGTTTTACTTCCACTATCTTAAGATTGGACTGGCTTCTTGTCTATATGTGTTAGTATTTCTAATAGGTTAGATGGGATTAGCAAGGTTAGACTTTAAAACCTATTCCCTGGGAGTGTGACAAATAAAAGGTGTTTAGGATGTCTTTACACAGATCTGCATCGTGTGTTTTAACAATTCTGACCACCATAATCCATTAAGTGTCAACTTCAGCAGCATTAATTCAATCATTCTCATAATCAAAATGGTTGCTCTGAGCCCCTGCTGCGGGGCTTAGAGATGGTGTGCGGAGAATGAAAAGACACATTAAAATGGGTTGGAGCATGCAATCCTCCAAAAAGGCATTTGCTGCGCTCTGCATGCACCAAGGACATGCAACAGTAAGGTCAGGATCAAACATCGGCAGAATACTGAATAAGTCAGCCTCCTGGGCTGGGATTCCTGGATTCAACTCATCCTCCCCAGTCCTATGGTAAAATGTCTGATCGCTCCAGATACAACATCCCTGAGGGCTTGCAGGAAACTTCCAACATGCAGCCCAATGTCTGATGTATAAGCAGTATATGCTCATACAGATAAAACCCCCTGTTGTCTACACAGAATTCATTTTGTAACACCACTCTAAAATGTGACTTCTCCTTTTCAGCAAAGTCCTCTTTGGTCAACCTTTGCACAAACAAACAACCTGCAAAATTACCAAAAACAGCCAAGTCATGTTACATGTACAGTATACTGTAACAAAAACCTCTGCTCTGCCTTTATTTTGAGAAACCTGCACGGGCCCTGGAAGCCTCCCCTTTCTGTTGCTAGGCAACCACAGCAAGCTGTTGTCCATTACTTTTCCATTACATAAGTTTGTTAATGTAAGTCTGATTGCAGGGGCACATGCCAGGAAATTGACGCCAAAGTTTTAACGTTGTGCTGTAATTGTTGGCAGAAAAAGATTTATTTCACTCGCCATCTTTACAACAATAGCTCATCTCTGCTGTCATTTGATTAGAGAGCAGAGAAAAAAAGTGTAGTGATGTAAGCCATCTTTTCTGCACACAGTTGAACACTTTTCAACTTGGGTTGCTCAGAGCATTTCTTACAAACATGCAAGGTGTACTCGGTGGATAAAAGCAAAGTGCCCAGGCTGCATAAGCAGCATACAAAAATCCCTCAGATCCAGTGAAAACTATTACAAAAGGCAACTCACTGCCAAGAAGGAGTCCGGAGTGATCACCTTCTTTGCCTTTTCATTGCAGCGACCAAGGTCTTTGAATTCACTTCCCAAATGTTTAGCATGAAATGAATAGGTTTGAACCTGAAGTTGGGACCAAATTTGTGATCTTAACTGTGACAAGCACATATGCATCCATACAAGTTGTTCTAATTGATCGTTTGTAACTATACTGTACCTAAGAAATGTTATCCACTGATTTGCACTGTTGTGTCAGCTCATACTTAAAAAGAACTAGCTCAAAGTTCATCACCAGCTATAAATCACCGCCATTCCAAAACTAATCAAATTATCGTACCAGTAAAGAATCAGAGGCAGCACAGGGCTCCGCGGCAACGGGCTGGCTGGCAAGTGCTCTGCAAAACTAGCTTTGGCACTAGCCATGCTGGATCGTCGTAATGACCATTGTGTCATCAACAGTGTCGTCAAACCTGAAAACCACTTTCTCTCACAAGACTTTTCAAATGAACGTGAACGGTGCATGCATTCGCGCAAGTTTTCATTTCTTGAAAACCGATTAATTGAGTTCCCCTTTCACAGAAAATATGAATGCGTTCAGTGAACATCATTCATGCACAACACTGCTGATTTGTATATGTCTGTTAAATCAATTAGCATGTAATCCACAAAACTGTTAATCAGGAAGTGAAAAAAACGACAAATGCCACATAGGGATGAGGTCAGGGTGGACGGACGGGTCAAAAACACTGCCACACTGCCAGGAGTAAACACTGATTGGACTACTTCTGGAGTTATTTTCAAGCAAACCAAAATCTTTTCCAAAACAGGGTAGTTTTGTCACCTAAACCTAAACAAGTTATTCCTCACAGGAAGTTGACAGATTGCTGAAAACACACAGAAATCATGCTTTCGTAAGATATAACACAAATTGTTGAAAAAGAACATGTTGAACTATACACCTAGTCAATGTAACTATTTATTGCGATAGCAAACAAGATAAATTAGCATTACTGCTGATCCGGTTACACTGTGTTTCTCCTGAGCCAGTGAAATGGGAGCAGAGAATATAAAGCACATTTTTTGTGGAATTTCATATGCCCGTACCCTTCAGGCAAGTGTTGTTTCCTCCTCCATTGAAAGCATTTGGGACTTGAGTGTGGGAGTGGGAATGAGAGTTGTTGTTTTAAAGCTGGCACTAATGAAACCCATGGGTCTGCAATGACAATGAGAGGATGTTTGATGAGAGAGTATGTGGTCCAGTCTGTGCTTTGTGTTTTTGGACTTGCATGTGTCTGTGTGTGACTGTATGTGGGAATATGACAGAGGGAGAGATGGTGAAAAAAAAATCCTTAAAGTCAATTTTGTGACATTTCAACTTTTTAAAGCTGCCATATGGTCCCCTTTCATCTTTTGAATGTTTTGAATGCCCCATGCCCTCAAACTATGAATATATTTCGATTATTTTCAATAAAAAAATGGCAAAAAAACCTTCAAACACATACCATTTTACATCTACCAACAGCTCTTCATTTGTCATAAAATGCCAAATGGGACAACCTGCAGTAAAACACAAGCCTCAAACGGAAAAGTTTAACAAAGACTCTGCAGGAGCTGAAACAGTCAAGAGTTATGCTTTTAATGTCGAGACCTATTTAATGCTACCAGAAGTGGGATCATTTTGAAATGAATCAAAACAAAAACTATGGAGTATCTGACACCTCAGTTGAATTCATAGATTAATTGCTGAATCTACAGATGAAATCCCACCTACAAAACAAATTTAATGCTGCAACCAGGTTATCATAAATAAAGCAGGTTATGCTGGAAATGTTTCAGCAGCTCACAAGGGCAAATAAACACATAAAGTATATAACAATCTGCCAACCTTCCATGCTTGAATTCATCTGCAGCAGCAAAATCATTATAATCAGTATATGAACAGGTACTGCCATCATTCCAAGCCCTGCAGCGAATTACCTTGTGATCTTATTCCACATCACATTTTCAGGTTTTGAAAAAAAAAAAATGTATTTTCGTTCGCTGCACACGTCAAGCAATTAAAACTAAACCCTTACAGGATGTGATTTAAAAAAACAGAACAAAAACAAAAAAAAAACATTCAACTCATTTTCACTCTCCAGAAAAAAAAAGAATAAATCCACACCTCTCTATACATTTATAAAGGAAAGAGACTGAATGTGTCCTAGTCTGGTGTGTGTCTTGCATGCTCAAGCAACATCTTTTCTCATGCTTTGCCTCGATAAATTACAAATCCGTGCCCTCACAAAGGTTGACTTGCAGACGGAGTAGCGTTCAAATTTGCTTTGTGCCCTTTTAAATCTTTTGTCGTCAATATACTTGGGCAATCGCAGCTCTGTCAAGCTCTGTCAGACAGTTGCTCCAGTCTTCCTCTATCTCTCTTCCCTCTGTCTGAACCGACACATTTCAGATGTTTTAATGCCCAGCTATCTGGCGATCACCAGGAAATGCTCTGGTTTTAATATAAAGTAGACAGTAAGGAAGCAACAGCACATTAAAATCAAATCAAAGTAATTTCAAACTGAACTTGAAAAAATTGTTTTCGCAATTGTTTCTTGTACCAATACATTTAACTTGATGTAGTGAACAAATAGAAATAAACAATTCGGGTGGGTAAATATTGAAATAAAATTGTAATCTGGACATGAGATGGAAAGAACTGAGAAAAGAGAGACTGAAAGCTTGTCAAAGGTTTGGAGGACAGAGAGTCAACAATGCCAAAATCCAATACAAGCAGATGGTCCCCCTCCCCTTCACAATTTACTGTACATTCAAGCATGGAGCCACACCAAAAATTCCCCCTGCTCCATCCCAAATGTACTTATGAATAGCACTAAAGATGGTGAGTTTTGTAACAACTCTATCTATGCTGTTAAAGGAATTCACTTGAAAACAGGTGATTATAAGATAATCTGCTTTTTAGAGCACTGGAGACATGCTGTGGCATTCTTACTTTTTAGATACACAAAAATTGAGCTGCTCTCTCTCTCTCTCTCTCTAAGTATGTCCTGTTGTCTCACTGTGTGTTTAAGGGTATGTAGGATCAAGTCTGCTTCCATCCCACTTAAAAAAAGGAAAGCAGCATGCTTTTCTGGCCCCTTTTTTCAGTTAAAGGTGAAAGCACAAGGGATGGAAAAGACATATCTAAATATCCTGAACAAATGGCTTTATTTCCTCGGATGAAGCAAAGCACAAAGTAATCAGTGAGCAACCTCTCTTGCCCCTCTTTCACAAGCCCACGCACTAACACATCCCACACTCGCAGATATACTGAGAGAAGATGGGCTTGTTATTGGCCACAGTGTAGGAGACTCATCAATCAATCATGAATTAATGGTCAGGCCGTCTCACTGCGAAACACGCACCCCCTGCAGTCACACAACCACACACAAACAGTCCCGGCCTTGTGGACACACATGACTCAAAATCAAATCACAAAAGCCATTTCATTAAACTGAGCTGTGATTCAATAGCTGTAATCATTTTCTAAATGATTGGTGAAGGCACTGTTTCTATGCTAGAAATTCTATAATTCTACAGCGTATCACATTAAAAGCAACAAAAGCATCTTATAGTGACAAAATGAGCTTACAGTGTTATTGTCTCTTAAGCATGGTGCTTATTTGTCCATTAAACAACAACTAGAAAGCAGTTTGACAAATGTGTTGTGGAGAATGCTGGCATGCATGTTTCGGGCCATACCAGCCATAAGGGTCTCTGTGGGGGGGCGGTGAGAAGGGATATGCTCTCCAGTTATTGTTGTTTGAGAGGCCACTGAGCCTCTTGATCCCTGGGTAATCTCCAGCTATCTGTCTGAGTTATCACCTCTCCTGATTTAGGTCACCCTGGCTGCTTTTGGTTTTTAGGTTGTCCACCATCCCCCCACAGAGTACACACGCACAAAAACCCACATGCAATAACACAGGAAGATAAACAGGCAGCCCAGCTGAATGACAAGCATTAACACATTGCTCCCTGCAGGAAAACAACATACAGTCAGTGATGAAAGACATGCTAATGTTTCAACAATACATACAAGATGTTCAGGAACCCCAACCATGACATATTTTAATAACCGACTGAATTTTTGTTGTGAGTTTTCCTTAAATCCTATCCTCACCATTTCACACACTGACTGACAGTTAGCTTATCTATTGTCTGGTATACTAGTTTATAAATGATTTATTATCTCTTCTTAATTTCACTGACATTGTTATTTTGTCAGTTGTTTTTATCAACTACTTTTAAGCTCAAAAATGAACTTAAAGTTAACATGAAATAAATGATTGAAAACTACTTATATAGAAACCTGTACATACAACCATGTATTTATTAATTAAAACAATAGAATAAATGTAATTAATGTAAATGAAATTTAATAACTATTATGAAGATTTTATTAAATGTCAGAGTGGTCTAGTTATTTCTGTGTTAGTATCTTTGTCAATATGAAGACAAATGGTCCTCTGTTAGCTGATGACCTGTGATGTTTTGAATTAGAGACAAAAACATCTTGATAAACCGTCCATTGCAGGATTATTAAAAAACTGTCTATCCACTGAAATGTAGCCTAAGTAATATTCTTTCCTCATATCTTTCTTTTTAAATCCTCTAACTGTGGAGCATGCCGAGCCACATTTCCAGCTCGGTGTTACTCACCCGGCACCCCCACCAATCGCACCCTAAGCTACGTGGCTCTCTTGCTCCATATCATCTCCTTATAGCCGACTCCTCTCAGCTCTGGGGCTGAAAAGAGTTCACTTTCCAGCCCTCAAGGAAGACTAATATCCTGTCCTGTTTTGCAGTAATGAAAAACATAGGGTTTGGAAAAAAAGGGATGGAAAAGGCTGGATAAAGAACAAGCTGATCACAAGTCAGTTCTGGTCTTATCAGGATGTGGTACCAGCTGGTTTCAAGCAGGGTTGATATTGATAAGTTCTAAATGGCTTATAAATGCATTTGTACTGTGTATATATATAAATAATAAAAGATAACACCGCTGAATCTCAATGTTATACATTATAAATTATAAATACAGATGATCTTTCTGTGCAATAATCATTAACAACAATGTACTGTATAATAATTCCATTTCAGAAAATATGCAATAACTTTTTTGTAGCAATAACTGTACCTTATGACGGTAAGTAGTATGTTATTCCTTATATAACTGTATTTGTCTTTTCTATTTCATTTCTCAGCTCGACTATTTCTTACATCATTTACATCTGACTGAGCACCATGTGGAGCAGCACTCCTGGTTTCCCTGAATGCAATGTCATAAAGTGACAAAGGCTTTTGATTTGATTTGATAATACAATAATAAACTATATCTTGATGGTGATGATAGCATTTTATGATTACTTACAGAAACAAATCTTATTTAGTAGATATTAAAAACATCCATTCAGTCATTCTGACTAAACCTTTATTTATCATATAGGTGTTGCTCTATAAAGTTGTCTATACACATACATATGTAAATAGAGTAGATTGTTAGTGTAAAGTTTGAAGGGAAATAGTAGCCTAGTTGTAAAGACATATTGTCCACACACTGGATGGTCATGTGTGTATATCATGCCTGACTCGAGAACAAAACCAGCAATAGTTTGGGACAGTGAGACTAAATGAACCCATTCAATAAAGAGGGAATTACTGACCTATTGGGTCATTTGCAGTCTGTCGCCCCCGGCCTTATTCCAAAAGCTACCAATCGGGGTACGTTCTCATGATCTTGACCTCAGCATAGATGTCACGGAGGATGGGTGCAAACAGCGTGTTTGCTGCTGCTTTCCGACATATAATACATCACTTGCCATTATGCAGTCAACATCCCAGTCTCGATCCAACACTGGACCATTGTTTGAGGAAAACGAGCGGCATCGCTCACTGTTAAAGGAACGATTCATCATCGGAGGTCTAGGCCACGGGCGCTCCTGACAGCGTTTCCCACAACACCAAGGGTCGGTGTAGTTCCCTTCCCAAATGTACACACTCTCAGGCTCCCAGACAATGTCAACATACTTCTCAAATGCTTACACTTGATCGAGGAGGCGTTCATGTAACCCCGGTTTTATCTCTTCTTACCATTCCTAAGTCACAAAATTGCATTCTTCTCCGTCCATTGCCTTCCACCATGAATGTGACCTCATTTGTAACACAGATACTGTATTTATAGTACAGTATATGCACTTTAAGACTGCAAAATATAAAGTGCATTATAAATAAAATGTATCATATTAGTATTACTATTATTTACACTCACCGGCCACTTTATTAGGTAGACCTTGCCAATAAAGGTTGGACTCACTTTTGTTTTCAGAACAAGGTGTTGGAAACATTCTTCACATATTTTGGTCCATATTGACATGATAGCATCACTCAGTTGCAGCAGATTTGTCGGCATCTATGATGAGAATCTACTTTTCCACCACATCTGAAAGGTGATCAACTGGATTGAGATCTGCTGACTGTGGAGACCACTTGAGTCCATTGAACACATTTTCATGTTCAAGAAACCAGTTTGAGATGATCTGAGTTTTGGCACTGCTGGAATTAGCCATCAGAAGATAGTCCGCTGTAGTCCCTTTCTTCTGTGACTTCTCACATCAACAAGATATTTTTGTCCACACAACTGCCGCTCACTGGATATTTTCTATTTTCCAGACCATTCTCTGTAAACCCTAGAGATGTTGTAGTGAAAATCCCAGAAGATCAGCAGTTTCTGAAATACTCAGACCAGCCAGTCTGGCACCAAAAAACCAACCCACGTTCAGAGTCCCTAAACTCCCCTTTCTTCGTCATTCTGATGCTCGGTGTAAACTTCAGCAAGTTGTCTTGTCTACATGCTTAAATGCATCAAGTTGTAGCCATGGGATTGGGCTGATTAGTTATTTGTGCAAACAAGCAATTGAACAGCTGTACCTAATAAAGTGGCCCGTGAGTGTACATTGCCATGTTTATCACGGGAGAGTCAGGAGGATGGTGTCATTACATACAGTATGTGTTAACTTGTGTTGTGTATTGCTGCACTGTGAAAATCACATCGGTGGGCATAAAGACATAGTCCAAGCAACACTTTCAAAAGAGGCAGGTCTAATTAACACCTGCCACCTCTCAACATCTGGCCTCAGCCCTTACAGTGCCCTTTATGTTCTCACAATAGAATAGTGTGTGATCATAAGGAGGTCATGGCTGCTCCTCAAGCCATGTGAGCAAAATGAAATGGCGATGAACTGGGATAGGCTACATGGTGAACCTGAACAGGAGTTTGCTGCATGTAAACAACACATACTGTATATATGCATCTATCTGCAGCTCAGTATAGGTTGCAACAGGGAAGCACTAACTAAAACAATCTCTGTTATGACAACCCCCATCAAACTCTCACGGGCATAATTTCAGCAAAAGGTAACACTGCCTGAGAACCTCACCCACACACTGGGCCTTAAGGACCCTCTGAAAAAGGGCAAAAGTGAAGCCAAAGGTATTTTTCCTGTTACACATGCTGAATGTTAACAGAGCCACCTGCAGCAGTTAGTGTGTGTGGGCAGGTTTAGATAAGTTTAGAAATGAATGTAAGATTAACGAAGACTACAGAAACACAGAGACAGATCTGTCGTCCTCATCCCTCACATCCATAAGAACACTTACAGTATACTGTTCTGCAGTGCAGTGGGATGTCATCTCTTTGAGCTTGAGTTTATTCAGTCAGCTTGTATACGCATGCATCATTCAGATCTGACAGAGCTGCATGCAATTTTCTTTACTGGCTTTGAAAACAACTGTGATATGATGAGCTGCATGACTTAGGCTGATCATTTTCTCACTGACAGTCTGCAAGGAGGAGTTTGAATGGAGTGCAGTGAGCACATGGAGTAAATAGGTTGGATGGTAAGTAGGTTTCATAGCATGTGATCCTGACCTATAGCACAATGTTTTCAGACACAGTGCTAACCCAATATGGACATTAAGAGCATAACTGCACTATAATTGCTAAAGCTAAACACCTAAAATGTGTAAATGCATGTAATGTATGGAAGATAATCATCATGATTGGGATGAGTGCTGGTCTTGGCAAAATAATAATAAAATATTGACATGGTAAATGTCAGTCAGATACAGCACCAATGCCCCTGTGCTTGCCAGGAAGGCAGTGTTCAGGCAAACACAGGTTCCTGCAGCATGCGCTGAAAAGCTTTTACAGGATTAACTTTTGGATGCATCATACTTACTGTATGTCCACGTCATAAGCGACAGCAAAAATAACACCATATTGGAAATGCAACAAGTGCATGCCAACTGTCGTTGGGGAGGCTGGATGGCTGTGATGTCATTCTGGCTGGCACTTTTATTGGGTGTGTGAAGGAAACGTAAATATGGTTGTTTGATCGTCTGATCGTTTAAGCTGTTCGGTGAGAGAGGCATTCAGGGAGGGGAGAATTTTCCAGAATGAATGGAGTTTAACAAGAAGTAATGAATCACTATAGTCACATTGGAAGATTTAATTTTAGATGGCTTCTACATCAGTAACATAAGTGGTGGAGCATCTCACACAGGAGCCACTGTAGGCACAAAAATGTTCGAAGGAACCAACTACTGATCCGTAACAGAAGTTTCGATAACCTGTTCTGATCCACAGTTTATATTTCATTATAAAAACATTTATAAATGATTACAGTTAATCTATATGTATTGTCTTCGAGGGGGGCTCTGGTTTTGCATTTGAAAACATATCTGCAGGTATTTCTTTTTTGATAAGATATTGTGACTCATGCCTGACCTTACAGTGAATGACATCCAGTAGTTAACATATTGAAAACATGATTTTACAGGAAATGAGGAATATCTCACAGCTTACTTATAAATGATTGATGGAGAGGCCACAAAGAGCCTTTAACCAAATGATCACAGATCCATGGCTATTTATGCTAAGGCACAGCAAGGTCTGTCTGCAGAGACCTGCTTCAAGGAGTGAAGCTGTAATGCCAAATTATACAAATGAACAAAGCTCACTGACTGTATCAGGTTAATCAGGTTTTGGATCAGGTTTACTAATGAAAAATGAGGAAAAAAGGGAATGAATGAATACCAATGCCCTTATCCAACATCACACCAAGATAGGTAATGAAGAGGATTTTTGATTTTATTTTTTTAGGGTGTGAGCAAAAAAAAAGGAAAAATAAGTCTGACATTAACAAATGATAATTGTTGTATCACCATCCTTCGAGGATCACTGTGCAGGCAACAAGGATCCTGAGACAGATGGAGGCCCATCTGAGCAAACCCACAAACCAAAAGGGCCATCAATCAAAGTCTGTATGTTTTTAAGGGGATAGGCTGTGATGTTAGTGTTAGCATCTCCCTGTCTGTCATCAGGAAAACAATTTTCACAAACTCACAAACACAGGAGCTATCAAATCAACCACCAGTTTTGAGGGAAGGTTGCACCGCTGGACAGCGGAAAAAACAAATCGACTCCTGTAACCTCTGCAGACCACGATCAAGCTGCATGTTCGCCCTTGTCTTGGAGAATGCTCCGAGTTTCTCATCCGCTGCCTTCTGACTTTGAAATCTTGAAAGGACCCCAACATTAGACGCCCACCAGCTTTTGCAATTTTTCGTGTCAGCATCTGTAGGGAATTGTAGATGGTTGTTCAAGTTTTGTGCCTCGCTGCCTGGGGGGTTGGGAGCTTTGGCAGTGTTCTCCAGTTGACTAATTAAAATCTAAACAAGTGCATAAATAAATACAGACGGGAACTGTAAGTCATGGGCAGCTTTGGCTCTGAATGAACGGCTGGACTTACAGTAGAGTCGGTAGTCAGTAGACCAGTCAGACTCATCTAGTCACATACGAGACTGGGAGAATGTGGAAGAAATACACAAAAAGAAAACAATAAATGAGAGAGAGAGAGAGTGAGAGGCTGAGGCAATAAACCACGGTTTCCTCTGAGAAACATATTGTACCTTAGGATATCCATTGTTTTCATTTATCAAGGCTTCTGTGAGGAACATGATGAAAAGACAAATTACATAAAAAAGCCATTTGCAAATCTGCGAGCACAGACATGGACAAAATTATGATTGCACCATTAGAAGCTGAAAAGTGCAAATTAAAGAAACACGTGCATATTTTGGGAAACATAAAAATTCACTTTCGTACAGAGACAGAGATTGAAGACTGATAGCACTCTCATTCTGTTTGTATGGTAATTATGAAGCTGCAGCCAGCATATGATTAGCTTAGCTTCATATTAATACAATAAAAGGGAGAAATAGCAGATCTGGCTCTTTCTACAGGAAGCAAATTCTACCTGTCAACATCTCTGATGTTCTCAAATTAACATAATATAAAGTTAGGTAAGCCGTATAAAAATAAGTTGTGATTTGTGTGGAAGTTGTTCCGGACCATTGTTTGGCCAGGCACAATGATTTCAAGTGTCCATTGTTTGTCACAAACACATTGTGATGACAACACTTAAGAAACATTACATTAGCCATCTCTGTGTTCACTGTGACACTAATCAGGAACTGTGCTGTAGATTTTTTTTTTTTTTTAACAGTTTAATGTCTTAAATCCAAAATGGCAGAAACAAGAAAGGGACTATTTCTGTTTCATCCTCCCGGCCACCAAGAAAACCTGGGCCTTAACTATTCTTGCCAGTTATATGTGAGCCTATTGAACACGATGCAACAGATGTTTACACAATTATGACCCAATAAGCTGCAATCCTATTAATGTAACCCACTTCCCAGATAGAATTTCAGGCAGAACTTCTGCTTCCATTAATAGCACTGCAGCCAATCTCTGACTGTATATATCTTCCAACCCACCTCTATGAGAGACAAGATGTGAGAGACAAGAGAGAGAGAGAGAGCCTTTATTGTCACTAGTCACAAGTACCAGTGACATTACCCACCAAACCGTCTGTACCTTTACATACACATCCATGCGATATGACTAGGGGGTTAGACAGGACAGGAAGACAGAGATGGAAGAAAAATACAGCATCACATGAGGAGAGGAACCCCAGAGTGTGCTCCTGTGTATGCATATGACACAAGCTAATACCTACAGCATGGGTAATAATGAGCTCATTAAACTATATGGGGCATTGTTTCCAACTAGAGACACTAAGCATCCTCTGCAACATGTACAAGTCCATAAACTTTTATTGGTTCCCACCCATTGCATCCCCAGCCATTAATTGTCAGGGTGGGTGGTGTGTTTCACTACTAAGTGCAATCTAACCTTGTTCAAAAGTAAATAGACCAAGAATATAAAACACCATGACTCACAATACAGGTTAAGTGAGAAGCTAATTTTGAGTTAACGATATTGAAATACACATTAAGTAAATAATTTCATTTCTCACATCTCACACCTATTTCAGGACACTTAATATGTCACATGTTTGTTTAAGTTTAGCTTCCTCATAGCCTTTGAAAAATTAACAAAATCAATCAAGTTTTAATCGTTACACAATCCACAGTGTATTTTGCTTGTATGCTGTGAGGGTAATGTGATGTATGGATAAAACAAAGGGGTCATGTGGGAAAGACAAAAAAATCAATCCAATTCTTTCAGGTCTACTGCATTCAGTGTTGAGTGATCTTAGATCAATGGCCGTGAACACCTTCTACATGTTGCACCACACATGATTATTTTTCAAGGCATTAATTTACAGTACGAACACACATATAAGCCTCAGGCACCAATCACAACACAGTGACTGTATTGTTTACCATATTTAAATGGGTAAACCACTCGAGTCTCCCAATTTCATGGAATTGCAATTTTGAATTAAGGACCATCGCTAATTATTTTAGTTATTATTACATGTTTGTGTGCTGATTGATTTGTTAATTAGCAATATATCTCAGCCAACTTAACTGTGTTTAGGGGAATTTGGTTGAGAATTAGACAAGCAGCACTACTTTTAGCTCATGACAAAACTGTTATGCTTAATTAACCATAGGGATGACACTGTAGTGTCTTTAATCAAGACTGGTGACTCAAAGATGCTTCCAAAAAGTAATGGAATATACTTTGGGTACAAGTGCATGATAAGTGTGTTGCCAGTTTTAGAGCTCTTTACCCTTTAGCGATCAATACTGAAGTGCAGGAAGATAGCAGCACAGCAACTAGGGTTCCAAAGGGGTGGAGAATTTCCAGAAAATTTCCAGAAAATTCAGCGTAAATTTCCATGGGAATTTAATCTTGGAAATTTTAGAAATATTCCATACTGGAAACTATCCATGGGAATTTAAGGGAACTAACTGGGAATATATTATATCCAAGCATAAATATAAACATACGTCATAAGAAAACATCCATACAAAATGTTTTCAACAGATTTCAACTATTTGTAAGTAGAACAGAACATGTTTTAATTACTTGTTTCATGGATGAACAATAACAGGCATGTTGGGTTCATATTACCCAACTCATTCAAAATGCATCCCCCATCCAAAAATCTTCACAAAGTCCCATTCAAAATGTTAAATGAAAAAGCCACTCTCCCTCCAAAACATCCCATTAAACATGCAAATCTTCCTTCAAGCATTCCTCTGCATGCTCAGTCAATGGGCTCTTCCTGCACATCATCAACATCCAACAACATGTCCACTTCAAAATGTTACATGAAAAAAGTCTCTCTCCCTTCAAAAAGACCCATTAAACATGGAAATCTCAAGCAATCCTCTGCAGTTTTGCTCAGTCAATAGGCTCTTCCTGCACATCATCAACATCCAAGCGCCAACCTTCAATTTTGAAAATTCACAGTTTATTTCTGTTTATTCCCATAAATTTCCATTAATTCCCTTAAATTTCCATGTTAAGTTTCCATTTTTGCAACCCTAACAGCAACACATATTAATTCCTACCTCATGAACATGGATACTTGGATACTTGCAACAACCGCAACACTGTACTCAACATTACTGTTCATCACTATATTTCGATGGAGATCCACACCGAGATACAGACTAAGAAATTCAAAGCATTTTCTATTATTGAAATAACCAATTAAGATGACTGATGTGCATTATGAGTGCCTTCTGGTTTCACTACATTTATTTAAGGTTTGTTATTGGAGTTTGTGCCGCACTGGAATATTTATTCCAAGTACCATATCTTTGTCCTTTTTTTGCAGGCTGTCATTTGCATCCACTGACTTGAATACAGAACCATACTTGTTAACATTTTAGCCCTGAAGCACGGGGATGACTTGTGTGTGTGGAGTGAATACAACATTGACTTCTGTCTCTGATAGTGCTTCATGGCCTACAGCCTTTTGTGGCTGACAAAAGATAGACGGCTCACTGGCCTGCTCCCAACATGCCCCCAATACATATCTCTAAAACAACTGATACTGTAGCCTCGAAACTTTTAACTTAACATGCCAACAAACGGAATCTGCCAGGCTCCGTGTTAAGCTTTATAAAAACCTCATCAAATGTAAATCGAAGTGCCAGTAACAATAAGTTAAGACGGTGTCTTAAACAGAAGTCTGGGACATGGTTATATATGCAATTAATTACAGAGCACAGCATGTATCATTGAGGAAAAATAGAAACATTCAAGCTCTGTGTCGCACCCAAATAAAGTCACAAAGCCACTCCACACAGTGCCATGATACAAGTCCATTTTAAATATATTTTGGGATTAATTTATCCAGGAATATCAGTGAGCCTGCTCTGTCAAACATCTTTTCCATCAGCAGCAGCACTCACAGGATATTAGACTGAGACTCTAAATGATATAGTTTAGACCTGCAGCATCACATGCCTGGCACTTCACCGACACAGATTTATTAACAGATTTTTACTCTTCATAAATAGTGACATTTAATTTGTTTGAGACTTACATGTGGAAAATATATAAGAGAAGACAGATGATTTCACATGGCTGCAAATCTGTCAGCTGTTTCCAAGACAATATGACTGTTAGTCTCCATTGTTTTTTTTGGGGTTTTTTTCTACATCAGGTTAATGTGACTTTATCTGCCTGCAGGCTTCTGGGTAACAAAGCTACAATGAGCTGAAAACGTAACTGATGTTAAAAAAAATTTCAGCTATGATGACAGTTAAAGACTGTCAGTAGATCAGCATTTAATAGAGATAATTTATTTAAACTGTGGTATAATCGTTGCCTAAGGTTCTGTTCCTAGGACCTGATGATAATTGCTTGGTGGGGGAGATGCATCCAGTAAAGTCAAGGAGGTTTATGTGATTTTGGAGAGGTCTTCAATGTTTATTGACCAATCATGGAGGAGGAATATGTAAAAACAAGCCTGACCTACATTCACTGTATGTTTCATCAAGACATATATTAAACAATATTTAATTGAGAGGATGAATTACTGATTGAAGAGCACAAATTTTTGTTTCTCTCTGTGACACGTCCCTGGCTCTGTAGGAGTCCACATACTAATTCAGCTCTTAAGTGGGAAGCATAAATTGTTTTGTCAACAGTTTGCCACAGGGCTAACAAACACCCACACACCCATACTGTATACAGTACAGGTGAACACAGGAATTCTGGGAAACTACAGGAACTACACAACACTGTAGGCTGAGATACACACAGCCAGTTACTAAATATAATCAGATGTGTAGAGTACTGCAGGCTGTGTATGTAAAGGTCATGCATACAGTACTTATGACCTTCACGTTTCTTTACAGTCACTTGAAACTTGTTAATTTGCACAGGAAAAAAAATGAGTTTTTTTTTTAGTTTTTTGTTTGTTTGTTTTTTTCTTCTGACTTGAACTCAAAAAAGATTCTAAATCCCTTATTAAGATGGACATTTTTTTATATTGATGACAATGTCCCATATGAACATATAAAATTCTGTTTAAGTTAACCCTTTTAGTTATTTTACACAAGATATTTCTGCAAGCAGAAGAAGCTGCTTTGCTGGTGTAACCACACTGAACATGTCAGAGGCTCCTGAATCATGAGTGTTCAGTACATAAATGCAGCAAGCTGAGAAGTTAACTGAGATCAGAATTTGTTCAGTACTTAAATTCTGTTTCTCATTTAGTCATAAATATTTAATGTTATCAAGACAAACTTATGGCTTAAAACTGTGGTTTTCAGGAGCTTTAATGACTGCTCTGTGTTTACATGAAAAACTGTCTCCAAATTATGTCCCCTGTGGGACAATAAAGAATTGAAAAAATGTTATCCACTCATGAATATCTGATTCAGTGCTGGAGTTTCTAATGTAAATGTATGTAAGCAGTACTGTGCAATACTTATTTCATGATCTATGTACAGATAGGCATTTTTGCACATTATATGCAAACAAATGAAACCTAGATACACAGATAGAGTATTTTACCATACAAAATTGTATTATACTATGTCACATAATCACATAAATAGACATAGTACAATAGATCTCTGTCAGTGTAAATATGAGGGCCTGTAGTCCAAAAACGTCCGCACAGAGCTGCACCCGCTGCCCTCAGCAGCCACCTAGAAGCACCAGTGACACTCAAACGAATTAAGGGTGCCATTCTGAACAATTATGGAATTTAGTGGTCACATTGTCAGAATGATTTGGCCAGAGAGGACTGATTCAATTAATACATCATGGGTCATTAGCCATGTTCTCCTTTGGCCAGCGGAAGAGGCAGTCCTGAAGGTACCAAATGACCAGCAAAGTGGAGCGTAATGCAATTTGATTTTGGAGTTATTAGATGATGAGCGAGAGAGAAGTAGAAAGATACAGAAAGACAGATAGACTGAGAGAGCCAGAGACGAAAATAGAGAGACAAACGGTCTTCCTAATTCTGCTTTTCCGGCCCTGTCACTGCTCTGTTTGTGAATTCATTCTCTGTTGCCTACTTGTGTGTGTCACAAGTGGCGGGATAAGTGTCTCATCATATCAACAGCTGTTTTGTTCTGCACAAAGTCACCATTGAATAGCAGATAAATAATGCCAAAAGGACAATAAACTGTCAATCTGGCTCCCATGTACCAACAGGAACTAAATATAAATATAGTCTAGACATGTGTGCGCTCAAACACACATATTATACAGTGGTGGAAAAAACTTTTCGGACACCTTTAAAATTTTACATATACATAATCTCAAATATTATCATGAAATATTTGTGGAAAAATCTTTTTTTTTTTTTTTGTGTTTCCAACGGTGTGGCTGCATTAGACTGACGCAAATACATACAAATTATTTATTTATTTTTTTTTGTTTATTGTTTACAAGAAAAAAATAACTAAATTCTTGACAGTTTGTCAGTTGTCAACATTTTCAGGATCAAAGTCAACAAATAACAGAGAATATGTTTAAAACTAAACAAAAAAAAAAAAAATAAACCATCACATAATCAAATTAATATTTAGTAGTCCTGCCATTAGCACGCAATAGAGCTCTAATCCTGGCTGGCGTGTTCCCCACGAGCCTTTCACACTGCTGAGGGGTTATCTTGTCCCATTCTTCATGAATTTCTGCTTTAATTCTTCCAAATTCTTTGGTCTATGCTTTGAAACAGACCTTTTGATAATCCACCACAGATTTTCAATGGGGTTCATGTCTGGGGATTGAGCTGGACACTCTAAAACCTGGACTGTGCTCTTGCAGGCAAACTCTACTGGTCCTGGATGTGTGGACAGGGGCATTATCCTGATGAAACATCCAGTTTTGACCCTGATGGAACAGTGCACATGCAAAAGGAAGCATGGGGGCTTCAAGAATTTCAAAATACTTGGCAGAATTCAGAGTGCCATCACAGACAGAAAGAAGACCAACACCAGCAGCACTCATGCATCCACAAAGCATGATGCTGTCTCCACCATGCTTGACAGCTGGTACTGTACATGCTGCAGTTAATGCTTCGCCTGGCCTTCTGCATACCCTCACATCAGCATGAGGAAGATAAAGCTGGAAACTGGACTCATCTGACCATAGAATCTTCTTCCAGTTCCTGGCTGTCCAGCTCTTGTGTTCTTGGGTCCAACGATGTCGGGCTAACCTCTGTCTGTCCTTGATCAGGGGCTTCTTGACAGCCTTGTAGGACCTGAAGCCATGATCCAAAAGTCATCCACATACAGTGCTGGTGGAACACTGGACATCACTTTGGTTTGACCACTGCTGCTGAAGCTCCTGTGATGTCATTCGGCGGTCTTCCCTGGACATGCAGATCAGGATGTGGTCATTTCTGCCTGAAGAAACCTTTGGATGTCCAGATCTTATTTTGTCTTCCAAGCTGTTGGTTCTTCTGTATTACTGCTGAAGGACTGCATCTGCACTTCCTGGCTATCTGGTGGCAGTTATACAGAATCTGTATCTTCAGACGCCATACATTTCCTGCGTTAGGTTCCTCGTTTTAGCCATTTTTTGTCTCTGAAGAACTGTCAAATATGCTGGCTTTATGTAGACATGAAGCACAGCACCAAAACTTGTGTCTTTTAACAATAAGCACAACCTTCATTAGTCGATCACTGATACCAAAATAACCCAATACTCAAAATTTCTGATGTATTTTTATGGAACCAATGAATTTTAAGTTTTTAATGTTTTTTTTAAGGATTTGTTTAGTATTTTGGCTGTGACTGTAATAAAAGAAATTGCACTTGAGGTCTTTTCATGCAATATTTCACAAATGCACGGGGTGTCTGAAAACATTTTTCCACCACTGTATGTTATATTCACATTCGCCCAGACTTACAGTAGATATACTATCTCTGACACTTTATATGTATGTTTTACAATGACAGAAACAAATAGATAATCCAAAGCAAATATCCACCATTGACTCCTCTCTCCTTACAATAAATCACACATTGCATGCACACACGCATGCACACACACATACACACACACACACACAGACACACACACACACACACACACACATATGGCTGATGCCAGCCATGCTGCTCCCTGCTGAGAGTCATTAAACTCTGATTATCCTTGCCCCGAATGGCCCCTTCACCATCAGGCCAGACAGAAAGTCAGAGGAAAGAAAGCATGTTTACTGACAAGAAGCCTGGGTACTCCCAAGCCTCCAAGTTGGACTGTGAAGCAGTTTTGGCGTATGTGCTGCATGGGGTATTGCAACCTCACATTCATCACTGGCCCAAAAAGCATTTCCCCCCATACACTATCATCGGAAAAGACAAAAGGGGCGGTAAAAACAGTGAATACAATTCCACCTCCCCTGAAATCACTCTTTATTTTTTGAATTTAATCCATTCAATTCAATGACATTTGGGAGGTCTCAAAGAGTCGAATGATTAAATCATTTTATCTCATTCATGTGTGCATGGAGCCAATAGGAAGTACGCTGACTTGGCCGGTAGCAGGAGAGGGACAAGGTGCATACATATGGAAGCATGAGGAAGTCAACAGACACTGATTTAGACTAAGTGTTCTCCTTAATGCATTCATGGCTACTTCTAATACTCTATATAGAATGTAACCTACCTGTGTAAAGTACAGCACATGTCTAAAACAAGCTCTATGAAGCCTCCTTAAGTCATGTTCTAATGTTCCTTTAGCAAATATTAAAACAGTTAAATATCATCAGATCCTGGGATAAAACGTTTTTGTGTGAAACCACCATGAAAAATCATCATGATGTTTTAATCATCTGCCCCATGTGAAATCTTATGAGTGAATATTTAAACAGCAACATATACAGAGCTGAACAAATTTATCAGACCACCATCCAGTGTACTGCTGATTACCATTTTATTTTTAATGTGGTTTAATATTTAAGGAACCCATATGCACAAGCTCTTCAATCCAAATTATATATTTAATGCTAAAATATAATTACTGTTATTATTCATGCATTTTTAAATTTACTGTTTCACAAAAATTAGCAAAGTACTTTTTTGATTGAGATGCCAAATTACAGTTAACTTGCACAGAATATATATATATATATATATATATATATATATATATATATATATATATGCGTGAGGGGTTGTATCTTATTATTGATTCATTTCTGACGTCTCAGAGAATTCCAGTGTTCTGACTCAAATTTGGGTACAAAAATGTGATTTCAATTTGAAATTCTGAATTTGCTGTTCAGAATGGTGAAGTGTAGGGAACTCACTGAGAAAGAAAGAGTCTGAATCAAATAGGTAAGAAAAAAAGTACTATAATCGACTTCTTACAGTACAAGTCAGACCTATATATCCTTGGATCTGTCCATTATGAGTTGAAGAAACATTAAGGCTTCATTAGGTGTTAGCCCATGTTACACATGATATATGCACTCATTAGACCCATTTAGTATGTGCATGACTTATTGTACAGCAGAGCCTATATTTTCAAGAAAGAGCTTCCACACATACAGATTTATGACTGACAAAATACAGTAAATGGCCAAGCATACTGCCCTGTGAAGTGATATAGCTAACATCACTGTTGGGTTCTTGAAATGTCTTAAAATAGTATTTTGAGCAGATTTTTCAGCAATTCATTGAGCAGCAAACAGGAACTGAGAAACTGGCAAGCTTCAGTAACAAATAATCCAAGCTCTGTAGTACACAGATTTTAAAGCAGCCAAATCTGATTAAATTTGGAAAAACACAAGGCTCTACTGAATATGCTTTTCTTCCCTAAAATCGATCAACATTATTTCTGGTACACAGAGCTGAAAATAGATGGTTACAGTTTCCATTCACTTTGTAGATGTGTCCTAATTTTTTTCCTCAGTTCTCTAGGGGCAGGTACAGAACAGATGACGGGAAATACACGTTTGGCAGTCAGGTTTTTAGTGTACCACCATGAGTGTGTGAAGGGTAATTAAGGTCTAGTTGGTCTCAGGCTTCAGCACACATGGTACAGTTAAGCAAATGCTTGCATTTTCAGGCCCACTGAAACCTCCATTTCAGCTCCTCAGCCTAATGGCACTCCACATCTCCATCTCCAGAGCCCTCCGAGGGGTCCTGCTGGAGCAACTATGATTAAAAGAAAAGTAATCTTTCGTCAGGGTAGAGCGAAAACTATCATAAGAGCCCACTTAATTACAGAAGGACTGGGGAGGCACAGCCAATTTCAAGCTATAGGCTCCCTTCTTACAGACTTTTACTTCAAGTGCACATCGTCGTGATGTCTGTACAGCAATGACCGGTGATGACAACCCCCCTCCTCCACCCGACAAACACATATCTCTGCCTCCTGCCCCTGGAGCATGCCAACCCAGCAGCTGGCAGGGAGCTGATGAATGGCAGACGACCAGCAGCTGAGGCAATGCTGCTCTTCTTTCTTCAATCCATGAAGTGCGGCTCGGTTGTTTCCCTATTTCTACTGAATCACTGCTCAGAGTCAGCGCTCTATTGCAAACGTTTCAGCCTCTGATCGAATGTTCATTCTTATGGATCCAACCTCACTCAAGGATTTAACAAACATTTAACGTGTGTTGTTGCATCAAAGGATTTGTTCCAACTGCCGAACCCCCACACCACCGGCCCATCCATTCTCCTGTTAAACAGTCTGCCCCCGTAGCCCTCCCAGTTGGCAAGTGGCCTCCATTTCCTCATTCCTTCCTGTTTCTCTGTGGGGCCTCCGTTCCTGCTGATGGCTGTGGTTTCGGGCCCCGTGGCGCAGCCTCCTCACAGCTAGATGCAGCTCAGCCATCACACACATCAAATCAGAGTAAAGAGCAATCGATAGCATGCGGTCTAATGTTTATCAAAGCAACACACATCCATCTGATGCGCACGAGTCCGCTGCAGTGGCGAACGCACACCGAGGCTGCTCCTTTTGCCTGCTTGTGGAAATGAGACGGAGAGAGATTGTTTGAAATGCAGAGACATGCTTATTTTTAATTATGCATTTAGCGGGAGCAGGGTATGCATAATGTGAGCTGCGTTCATGAAGGGAAAGTATAATGACAAGTCAAAATGTATTTACTGCCCCCACACAGAAGAACAGATTTGTACACAAGGACTAATTCACGTTATGGTTATATCCCCCTCATTTCTTTTGAAAGTACAGTGCTTTGATGTTATGTAGGGGTAATTTACATTAAGATTATATGCCCCCGTTTCCTTTTTGATGTTATGTATCAGCGAGGATCTGCTTTTTCGATCATTTATACCTCTTGTAGCAATGGACACTCATGCCGCTATTATTCTATTACTACCATATCTGTACTTTAAGCTTTTTACGATATATTATCACTACAAAAACAAAAACCAAAAAAAAAATACAGTAATATCTGGCAGCACCGCATAGAAGAAACCATCTAATACTCCTTAAGCTCTATCAGCAATGATTCAGTATCTACGGGCATGAGGCACTGTATCAAAAGCGCACATAGATTTTCAAGTGCTGCGACTGGACCTTTGTATTCTGCTACAGTAGCTCACTCACACAGAAGCCTCCAAACCAAGTCTTATCACGCTGAAGAGGTTCGAGGGTTCTATTTTTGCTTCCTCCAAATGTAAAGCTACAGAATCACAAAGAGACACAAGTGAATATGAAATTTCAGATGAATGCATTATATGATGAACAATAGTACAGCAGCGGCTCTTTGGGTAACATAATCAAGCCAACAAAACAGCAGCCACGGTGGTGGTGGTGGTGGGTTGCGACAGGGACACAAGCCCCTGGGTCCTTGTCAAGTATTATTACTTGCTGCTGTTTGCTGTCTCCTGGCAGGCAAGCAAATAACCATATGAGAACTGTTAAACTGTCTCTCCTGCATGTACTTCTCACACTCTTTTTACGCTCCTGCAGATTTCTCTGTGAAAAGTTCACAACAACTGTGTCATAGGCGTGGGGTGGGGGTGGGGAGGTGCGGGGTGGTGGTGGCGGGGGGCATCTGTGTGTGTGTGTGTGTGCGTGCGTGTGTGTGGGTGTGTGTGTGTGTGTGTGTGTGTGTGTGTGTGTGTGTGTGTGTGTGTGTGTGTCACATCTGTCCATACACTGTTCGTAGAAATGCCGTGGGCTCACTTAGGTTGGCCAAATAGGCTTTGATGCAAGGTACAGAGAGAGTGAGGTCTTATAAAGGAAGCATGCAAATAGACATTTTTCAGGCAGCGCATGACCCACATGGTGTGGACCACTTTCTCAACGGCAGACAAAAAGCAATCATTATTTTAGCACTAGGGCGGATTAGCAAGGCTTACCAGGAATTTTATCACTCTCCCATAATGTGCTGCATGGTATTAGCATAATGCGAAAACTGATTAGACACACTTTATCTCTGAATCACATAGGGTAACTATGCAATTGTTAATAGGAGATGTCCCAAACGTGCTCTGCTATATGTGGAGCTCGTCATGCTATTTGATTAAATGTTTGTTGCATTTTAAGGACAGACTCGGATTGAAAGGAACTGTTTTTGCGAACTGTAAAGGAGGCGCAGACACACCGAAGAAATCATTTGAAGAGTCACCTACATCCGTCCCTTCTGTTCCCATTACTGATCACATTTAGACGTAATGGTAGTGTTGTCACAGTTAATGGTAACACAGGGGATCATTTTCAAATTTAAAAAGACATGAAGCATTTTATTTTTGCATTTCTATTTTCATCCTGATGTCCCTGACATGGCAACCATGAACCATCAGGTGAAAGTGACTGAGTTCCAGCCAAACATGGAGGCAGAGTCAGTGGGAGTCAATGGGAATCAAAGGCCTTGTTGATGAGCCTAGCTGCTACAACAAGGCCCCATGAACCTTGAATTTACAACCACTGAAATTGATGTATGTTCTTCTGGAACTCAACTTTTTTTTTGGCATAATTGCATATTCCTGCACAGTTTTCCATGTTGGAATGTACTGCATTCATCTCACCTCATGCTGATAGTTTTTTTTTTATACTTTTAATTTATTCTTCTTTCTCATTTTATTATCTTTAGTTTCTTGTCTTATTTTTTTTATATCTGCACTATGTTTACATATCACGTACCAACACACTAAGTCAAATGCCTTGTATGTGCAAACTTATTTGGCAACTAACTTGTTTCTGATTCAGATGAAAATCAAATTTCATTTTTGGAACAATCCAGCATTACAACCAAAGCAACCAGAGAGGCAGGAAAATGACCTTAAATTGACTTATTTCCTTCCACCTCAAACCACAATAAACTTGTCATTAATATTACAGAAGAACCAAATCTGTCAGTCAGGATGGTTGGTATTACTGTACACTACCACACTGTGTCTGCAGTTGGTCCAGTACAAGTGGAACTAATGAAACAATCAAATACATACTGAGTATGAAATGCAACCACTTTTGTAGAAAAATGTTATTCCGCATTTGAATAAAGCAATACTAATATTATTAATAGCAGACCATCAAGAAGCACAAAATGATAAAAACAAAGAAGTCATATGTGTAGATGAGGTCAAATCATGGAAGAAGCAAAAAAAGAAGTACAATCCTGTTAAAATAATTAAATATATTTGGAATATTATTTCATAAATGTTTCATTTTTTCCACATTACAGTATGCTCAGTATATCTGTTCCTCTCATTGTGAACTACTGTATATTATTTGTTTATCTATTGAAGTGTGGGGCTTTTTATCTGTTTAGTAGCTGTGACATAATTCCCACATAACACTAATTCTATATAATATGTGTTTTGTCAGGGTTGCTTAGCAACACAGTCACTTCCATCAACATGGAGAAGGTTACAGATACAAAGTGAAAAAGATAGCTGTCAAATGCTGCCACAAAAGGTAAACATTAGCTTTTATGGATGGTCTATGTTCACCAGAGACATTGGCTGTAGATGTAACTAAACAGCATCATAAACAAATCAATATAATGTGAGCAATAGCAGTTCAGCCTTGGTATGTCCAGACAGGAGGGACTACTATTATGAAAATTACAGATTAATATAAAACTTTAACCCTTTAACAGCTGAGCTTCAGCATTTCTGTCTGGACCTTTTTTGCTTATCCAGAAGACTTGGAAATTACAATATCTGGCAATTATTTACAATTTACGAAAGCAGTTTAAAATGACAAAAAACAAAAAACAGAATTTGATTTCAATTTCATTTGGGGACAAAAAAAAACAATGCAACTGAACATGAATAGGACAGATTTTGCATGTTAAAGTTTAAATTTGAAAAGTATGAAAACTATTTACAATACAATTTTGTGAGTCTTTGCAAATGTGCAAAAATCAGCCACAAAATTGAAAATACATAAAGGCATTTTTTTGGACAATTTTTGACGTTTTTTCTTACAGTAGGACATGATATTGGGCGTAAAGTGCAATGTCTCAGCTTTCAGAAACCACTGGATTTTTTTCTTAAAGCACAAATCAACATAATTACGCTAATCAAAAGTGCACGCCGGTGACACGTTTGGTGTTAAAGGGTTAAACTGCAATTTATCTAGAACTTCCATATTATCATACCTGATGAGGACACAACGGCACTCCTTAGATGTGACGTGATCACACTGTACCATGAGCCCTCATGAATTGCTTAAATACTGTATATTACTGCTCTACTATTTAGATAATTACTTCTGACATGATCAAAAATGCGACGTCTTAGTATACTGAATGCTCAGCTGGTGCCAGATGTGGTCTTTAAGTTTTAGAGCACGGTGAATGTTTAGCATGCTCCTCAAGAAAATGTGTGCCAAGGAGGACAAATGAGTTAGAAATTGCCACTTATGATCAAATAAATCAATCAGGGAAAAAAAGGGCTCTCTGTGAAGAGCATGTGCACACATGAGTCAATGGGATCCTCAACAGCTAGGTCATAAACCCATGAAGGGTGGTATTACTTTGTTTATGGGCTTGGTCCCATCAGGGCTTCCTGCTGGCCTGCTCTGATTAGTCTATAACCTACTGTGAGCCTGGGGACCACCGACTCTCTGTGGTGAGAATCCCCTGTTATTTTGCTCCCTCAAAATGAAGTGTAAAAAAAAAAAAAAAGACGTGTAACGGCTTGGAAAAGATCAATAAACAGAATGAAATCAACAGAAAGCTGACTTATTTTCCTTTCAGCATCACAACTCCAAGACCTGCTGTCTACCACCCTTTTAAGTAGGACATTTACATCCCAACCCTACAACCATTCACACACATAATTTAGGACTTTTTCTGACACTGTGTCTGCAAGATGCTTGCTCTTCCTTGCCTTGTTGCAATTTTGTAAAGAAATATTTGAAACAGAGAGGCTTAATGTGTCAAGTGAAGTGTCACAAAAAAAGACAACAAAAAAAACGAAAAATCGGCAGGATGACACTGCCGAAAATCATTGTGGCAGCTTCAAACATGTGTTTGTAACCGTGAAATGGAGCATAGAAAAGAAATCATAACACATGCTGGATGCTATTCTCACCAAATAAATGTAACAAACACCATGAAAGGCACTTTCGGTTGACTAGAAAAAATATTGAATTTGACAACATCTGTTGACGGAACACAACTTCATTAGCATGCTTTTGGATGATAGCAGGATGACATGTCACAAGAAACAGTTCCCCCTCTTTTCTCTTCCCCCTACTGTGTGCTGTGAATGCTGATTCCAGTGGATTTCAGTGAATCCCCGAGCTTAGCTTTCATCAGTGGTAGGAGGTCTGTCTGTCTGACTGACCTGACTGTGAGTAAAGGTGAGCAGCATCACATAGGGCCCAAGGCCAGTTCCACCAAAGAAAGACATTATTAAAGAAACAAGGAGGCAGAGAGATCCACTAGCAAGCAGTCTGCAGCTTCCCCTCTCAATTTTCTTCTCTCTGTCTCCACCTCTTAGTCACTAATTCACACCTTCTTGCTAATACCTCTCTCACCATCTTTCCGGTCATCATCTATCCTGGTTAGATCGACAAAATTCCTTTCTTCGTCCTTTGATTCAACCATTCCATCATCTTTCTATAATTTCCCTCCTGTGCTCAGATAGAGGCACAGATTGTTTTCTTTAGATATTATCAAGTTTATTTAAGTGTGAAGCCCACCTTCTTTAAAAAGTAAACTGTATATTATGGAGATGTTCTAGAGCTACACATCATTACTAGCAAGGTCAGTAGTTTGTTGTGTCACATCAAAACATACCATGCTTGCCCAAACATTGATTATCAATACTTTCTACACGAGTGCCTGTTGCAATGCATCAGATGAGTCATATAATAAAGTATGCTGATGGCTGCCTTTTAGGTGGAGTTTAACCAAGGCCATACATGTACAAACACAACTGTCAACTGGATATGTTTTGAATATATGCAGGAGCACGATGTATCTTTATTTAAAGATAATTAAATTGAATGCTTTTACAGGCTGCCGTTTTTTTTTGTTTTTTTTTGTTTTCAATAAGTTCTATATGAATTTTGACTGGTCAGTGACCATCTTTGCTTTATTCCTTCAATTTTAGGACAAGTTTAATACCCAGCAAAAAAAGGATAAAGAGAGGTAGCTTGAATTATAGAGATAGAAGAGACAGAACGATGGTGTGTTCAGTAACATATCAGACAAAATGTAACAAAACGTTAAAGGAGATCAATTGGCTGAAGAAGTGTGGGTTGAAATCTGACAGTGTGTGAATAAGGTCGTATCCAGTGACATTTCCTCCAGCTCAACAGCTCTGCATGTGTGATTCTCTGCTTTCTATGGTGGGCTCAGTGCCAAATATCTAGATTCACTGAGGACAACTACAATGCTTTACATGATTTAACAAGGAGTATACAATTTTGGGTTTTTGCTTTCCTGTGGTTCAAGTGTGTCATGGGAAAACATTAAATTCACTTGGGCACAATGGGTAACACTTCATTTTGTGCATTTCTCGTTTTCATATGGAAATGGGTTGCTAGTTTCCTGGCGTGTTTTCTAAAATTAGCCAGGGGGAAGGAGACAGTGACAGGAATCTAATTACATCCAACAGAATTTACTTATCAACACAAACACTGCCACAGTAATAGCCAAGGGCTGCAAAAATTTCAAATAAAATAGATCTATAGGCACTGCGTCAGGGGACATGGAGATGGTAAATTGTGTTCCTCCAAAACAACGATTTATATCAACATGAGTATATCCATATGGTAAGAAATGTCCCCTGGTTGTTCCTATTGCTGCTGCGGCAAGTGAAGATGAAAGGCATCACGAAAAAAAGGAAAACCTTCACGACAATGATGCAAGTTAGTATTGCAGATTTAGAGAAAAGAAGAAACATGCATATCAAAAGATGAAAACAAAAAGTAAAAAAGAGGACTGGTCCCGGGCGGATCTGGCTTGTACTGTATGGTATCACAAAATCTACAGCCTAAATAGAGCTCACCACATAAACATCAATGGTAAGGTAGATATAACGATGAGAAAAACAAAATGATGAAGCAAAGGAAATAGCCGGAGAGAGAAAGAGAGGGGAGGATTAGAGACAGACAGACAGAAGACAGAGATGGATGAGGCAAAGCTTTACACAGCATGGTTGGGTATGGATCAGCTGATTGATTCATGTCACTTTTGGGGTATCAGAGAATATGGATGAGTGCTGGCTTTGAGGCCATTTGCTAGTCAGATGTAACGTGATTACCATGACACACCAATATATAACTGCAATTAAAGGAGAAGTATTGGTACAGTCAGGCAAGGAGGGGAGTCAATTTCAATCAAGATGGGAATCTTAACTATGCAGGCCTGTCTAGCATGTGTAACTTTGACAAATTGTGTGACAGTTTCCACAGACACTTGTGCAAAGATGTGAAAACAATTCATTTATGAGTCGCAAATCAGGACCGACGTTTGATATAGTCAGACTATTTGCAATAGAAGCAATCGTCAAAGCTGGTAATTCCTTCAGCCTCAAAACACAAAGCATGACAGACTGGAATTACCAAGGAAGCCATTGTGGTCCGTGCACTTGCACATGGCCTCAGGCAACTGTTAAATACAGGAGATAAAACTGACCTTAGATGAGTACTGTGGAGATGAGGCATAAACAACAACAACAGTTAGCCAAGTCAGCACTCAGCAGACCTTGGACAATAGTGGTCTGAGTGTTATCCACGCTGAAGTGGAAGGAAAGGAAAAAGCCGTCCATTTCAGGACCGCTGAAGCAGAGATGAGGCTGTACAGAAGAGCTTACATATGGCCCAGTGGCCATATGGTTGTTTGCATGCCCATATGTGTGTGAGAGAAAGAGAGAGAGAGAGAGAGAGAGAGAGAGAGAGAGAGCTTGGCTATGTTTGTGCACAGCAAACAGCTGAATACTGACTTTAATTCGTTTCAAAATAAGTGAACTGAAGCTCATAAAAATGCTCTTACAAAAATGTTACAAGCCTTAACTAAGTTTTTTCATTCGGAGTAAATGAAATGTGTACCGCATTATAGTCATAAATAAGGAAGTATGACACAAACTTGTAAAAATATGCATTCTTTATATGGAAGCTGCAGAGGGGATGCAAAACCATTCAGACTGCCTCACAATGTATTTCTACCAGAAATGGGTTTGTTTATACTAGGAATGCATGTGATGCATTGCATTGCACCCATGGAACGTACACTGTACACCGTGTCAGATAGTACATGAACAACCACTGCAACACAGAAGACAAAGGGGCCAATTTGTGATATATATGTTGTATATTGTAAGTATGGAACTGTCTATTTCATACAAAAGCACTCTATTTTATCTGTGTATGCAGGCTGTCCTTGTTGAGTATCGTTCACTTGAACATGAACTTAGCTATAGGCTATGCAATTGTAAATGCTCATCAGACTAATCCTCTGTGGAACAGGGCGTTGGCTGGATTTGTCAGATTAGAGAATTTTGTGAAACTGTTAGTAAAAGAAAAATAAAATGCACTGGTAAGTGCACGGTCCGTAATGTATGATGTTTGTTGCCTCAGGCCGATGTCAACTGAGAGGAACCAGCTTTGAAATGAACAAGACTGAAATAAGTTATAAAAGTATCATGCAAGTCTTATGCTAACCAGTTAGCACAAAAAAAACTACAAAAAAAAGTCGACTAGCAGATTCATCTTCCAGTAATATTTGAAGCCAGATTTAAAAAAAAAGTCTGAGTTCATTTTTGTTTCTTGCAGTCGGCTCTGAGGAGGTTTTAACAGAACCTAAGTGTTATCAGGCGGTATGAAAAAGGTGGAAGGAAGGCGATTGGGTTTCACAGTGGGTGTTGGAATGGAGCTATCATGGTAGAAGAATCAGTTTTCCAGTTTTGCACCTGTCCCTCTGGAGCAACTCCGAGGAACTCACAATTTCCTTGACCTTGCCAGCAGCTTCTGAAGAAGGTTGTCACAGCTGTGTTAAAGTTTTTCTCTCTAAAATCCCATTCTCAGACTCATAAGCTGTGTCTTCCCCTGTCCTTTATTTGCCCCACACAACACCAATTCTTCATACTTCTGTCTATTTAAAAGAAGAGCAAGGCTATTATTGTCACTTTTGATGTGTGTGGTTTGCTGTGCTATTTTTTTTAACAAATGCTTGAAGGCTAATGATCTAGATTTTCTGGGTGCATGATGGGCTAATAACTTTCAGCTTTCTTTATGGAACAATAAAAAAAAATATCTCCTTACTCAAATATATTGTTAGATGGAACATTTTTGTCCTCATGTTATTATTTATTGATTTGGAGAGTGTGTGTCCAAATGCCGTGCCTAATCCCATACTGTGTCTAGCCCCAATGGCACCACTTCTCTTCCAACTCTAAATGGAACAGGTGAGGAGCCGGAGCCTCTCGGGGCCGGCCTCACACCTCACTGATGCCCACACTTAAATTGGCTTCTTCTCCTGCTGTTCCACACCAGTAATTACCCTCCCCAGCCCCTGCCAGGAACAGGAGAAATAAATGTAGACAAATAAACAGAACGCCTGAGGGGCCGAGTCACAGTACTTTGCACCCACTTGTTCCGCAGTATAGAGGTATGAAACTGGGGCTGGAGGGGGTATCGCAGCTGTTATATGCATGCATACCCATGCACATGGGCATCCATGTTATTATCTCCAAAGGTTAACGTGTCATATATCATATAAATATAATGTTTTGACAGCGCACGCTGTGTATATTGAAGTCACTTCAGTTGGGCGCCTATGATTGATTGGTGGAAACATCACTACGGCATCACACTGCGTCCTGGCTGCACTTGTCTTGTCTCACAACAGAAGTAACAGTCGTCATCACTTTTTGGCAAAATGGGGTTTTAGGAAATGAGCATGAAAGCCTTTGTGTCTTTGCAGATGTCAGGCGAGCAATATCAGAGATACCTGCTGTGCCCCATGTCAGAGCAGGCCGAGTCAGAATCGCATGATGACTCATGTGTGTCCTCGTGCTTTGGGCTGTCAACACACCTCTTCCTCTCTGGCTATCCATTTTCTCCTTTCAGCGCGTGCCATTAACTTAGATGGACTGTGTTTAAAGGACTTTGCCTACACTGCTGACACCCGTCAAAGGCTCTGAGATTACCTTTGTCATCTGCCTGCCTGTGACAGACGTGATGGCATGCATGACAATGTTGAGAAAGAAAATAGTAATAAAGCCAGAAAAGTGAGAGAGAAAATGATTACTTTCAAATAATTCATGGCACTGAGGAAAAAGTCGAGTCTGCATTCAAATGTTTGACATCTGAACCTTTGAGTAAAAATGATCAGATTAAACAATCGTGTTATGCAGTGAGCATCAGAAAGCCATGGTCATTACAGTTACGTAACATCAATGTCTGTGAAAAGACTGTGCTATGGGTTTTGCACTAACATTTTAAATCACAAGCATATGAGTTCTAGTTATGCCCAAAAATTCAGATACACTCTCTTGTCATTATTTTAATGCTGTATAGTCCTAAACACAGAGGAGGAGGATGGCAATTACTGTGATTCAAAAACAACTCATGTACAAAAATTCTAACTAGGCCCCTGACACCCCAAGACATGTAAACAAACAGCACAGCTGGATGTAAATTATTCCAACTCTCACATCCTCAAATTTTAGTTTAAATCTCTCGCCTGAAACAATAACAACAAGCCAGATAATCGTGTTTTAATCTGCCTCGTGTCCTGATGTCAGCAGATAATGATATTCATATTCATGGGTATGGTGTGTTGACAAAAAGCCTCCTAAATAAGGGTTTGAACCAAAGCCTCGAGCCAATAATTCAGAGTGAGTCTGAGAAAGCTTCAAGGGAGAATCTGGCAATGTTGCGGGGGGATGGTGGGGCGGGAGGGGGGCGTGCTATGCCAATTTCAACCACCCGAGCACCACAATCTGCCCATCCAGATTGCTCTTTGGACCCACTTGCCTCTCAGTCAGGAAATAATATATCAGGTGCCAGTGGAAGATTGTGGGTGACTGTGTCCTTAGACCATACAACATGCACGGTTGTGAATAACACTAGAGAAAAGGATTAATGAAGAAATAACCTTGGATGCATGCACGATAAATTTATTCACCTCCAATGCCAAGTGTGCCTGGCATTAAATGACACTTATAGTCAAAACAAGGAAAATGGCAAAATGTCTTCCGATTTCCATAAGTAAACAATACCTTAAGGATAACATGCAAGATGGACGAATGAATGAGCACCCACAGTGGTTTGTGACACCCTGTGGCTAAAGACACCACTCCACTAATAATTCTGAGGAGTATGAATAACATGTTGAATTTAGAAGTCGTTAAAACAACTGTGGCAGAGGACAGTGGCTAAGAACTTAGCATCAGTTACAGCAGCATTGTTGCACATTACCAATTCTGTGTCTTTGTTTCAGTTCCAACAGAAAATGTGTTTTGAAAAAAAAATGTAATGCTTTCTGAATTATGTTTTCCAAAAGTGGGAATAATAATGTGAACTAATGTATCTAGCTAATCATAAATATGTTGGCATGAATGGTAAGTGAAAGCATATTTCATTTGTGTTTAGGTAGTCACAGCTCTTTGGATTTTACGAAAATATTATGATCTTGACTGTATACTGAGAGAGTCCACCATGACTTGAAGCATGAAACAATATGTTTTTATCAACACAATTATTAACATTAAGTATTTGCGCCAAAACAATTGTGTATCTTATACATACAGTTCCAGCAGACAGGGCTGCCTGGAAACATACCAAGATACTAATTGAAAGCAATATTTAATCTCTTTAATTACTGCGCATATTATTAATTAAGAATTGTATTATAATATGATATGATACTGGAAAAAAGTAATGTATTAAAAGAAGTTTTATAGAAGTGCCAAATAATCATGTACTTTTTTCTTAAATTTTTGGAGGTCTAAAATCAATGTTTATTTATGTTTATTTCGATAGAACACATCTTAGGTTCAGTTCACACTTCTAATAATCGAATGGCTAATCAATAGCACCTTTAGATGTTTTCTTACAACTAACAATTAAGCATTAAATCTCCATTACGCATGAACAGATGAGATGTGTAAACTACAAGATAGGATGCCCTGGAGCGACTGGAACCAGTGGGGACCTGTGCAAATTAACAACGTGTTGATGCCAGAAACATCATTCATGGCTTGTTAGCACAGAAAAGGTGTATATTTTTACACCAGAAAGTTTTATCAGGCTGCGTAAAGATTCAAGATTAAAGAGTCTTTAAGGTCATAATGCATGCATAACAAAATTTTGTAGAGTCTCTCAGCTTAAGGGCAAGCATTAATAAGAAATAAAAATAAAGATATAAAAGACATAAATATAAAAATATAAATATAAAGTAAATAAATAAATATAAATAAAAATATAAAGTTGGAAAACACTTTATAGTTAAGAGTCTTAAAGAAGCATTCCTTCACTTTCTCCAAACGCCTTCCAGTTGAAACAGGGCTCACACCATCCTGATCATCGACACCAGTTCCACACCTACCAGCTCATGACAGCTCACAACATGACCAAGGCACTACTGTGTTTTACCACAGGTGTGTTTCATTGAGTGGTACACCCCCTCAGCAAAGTTGGACATATCTAACACGGCAGTATTGCTAAATAATGGAAAAGGAGATACAAAGCTCATCAAACCACAGTGAAGCAGACACCAACTACGAGCTGTTTGACAGCTACTTTTCCTCGTACCTTCTCTATTAACAGTCTACAGAAACAACTGTGAAGCCAGTGAAGCAATGCACTCCTACAGCCTCCTTTACTGACTACTGATTGACAGCAAGTCATATTTCAGTTTAAATAGCAAATTTGCAAGTTTTACTTTTTTTATTTTTATTTAACCTTTATTTAACCAGATAAAAGACAGACAACAATAACAAACAAGCAGAAAAATATTACAATGTTAAAATGTGAACAATTTGGCAAATAAAATGCAGAAGTTACAGGTGCAGTAACAATTCAAGTAACAGATGTTTTAGTTTTCCATTAACAAAGAAGCTCAAACTATTAATTTTGGCTATTCCTTGACAACGTTTCAGTGAGAAACTTTCTATTTTTGTATGTCCTTGCTCTATACACTATATTGCCAAAGGTATTTGCTCACCTGCCTTGACTCGCATATGAGCTTAAGTGACATCCCATTCCTAATCCATAGAGTTCAATATGACGTTGGTCCACCCTTTGCAGCTATAACAGCTTCAACTCTTCTGGGAAGGCTGTCCACAAGGTTTAGGAGTGTGTTTATGGGAAATTCTGACCATTCTTCCAGAAGCGTATTTGTGCCAAGTATAAAGTTTGGTGGAGGGGGGATTATGGTGTGGGTTGTTTTTCAGGAGCTGGGCTTGGCCCCTTAGTTCCAGTGAAAGGAACTCTGAATGCTTCAGCATACCAAGACATTTTGGACAATTCCATGCTCCCAACTTTGTGGAAACAGTTTGGAGCTGGCCCCTTCCTCTTCCAACATGACTGTGCACCAGTGCAAAAAGCAAGGTCCATAAAGACATGGATGACAGAGTCTGGTGTGGATGAACTTGACTGGCCTGCACAGAGTCCTGACCTCAAACAGATAGAACACCTTTGGGATGAATTAGAGCAGAGACTGAGAGCCAGGCCTTCTCATCCAACATGAGTGTGTGACGTCACAAATACGCTTCTGGAAGAATGGTCAAAAATTCCCATAAACACACTCCTAAACCTTGTGGACAGCCTTCCCAGAAGAGTTGAAGCTGGCAACATAGTCTATGTGAAGAGACTGGGACTGACAATTATGAATCGTGGTAACTGAAAATGCTCCTGCCAGTTCTTCTGAGGCCACCACATCCGATTTAGATGCAGGCTTTCACCAAAGCCACTTGTCATTTTGTAAACAATCTCAGGGAGCATGTGGTGGCTAGCCTGTTGCCTGGGTTACAGTCTGCTGCAGAAGTTCAGACCCACCAATCTCATTATGATGCCAAGGTTGTCCACAGGTTGGCCAGGATCTTTCAGACTGCTGCTTCCCTCAGGGATAACAAGAAGGCACACTGGAGTGGTTCAAGGCCCAGATCAAACCCTCTCACACCAAAAAAGAGGTGTCTTCCTCCACTGTAGACAGCCATCATCCACCGGCAAGTAACCTCCACTCAAAAACCACCTCCCCTGACCTTTTCCACTTTCAAGAAAGTCACTGATATGTTCATGTGGCTTAATTGCTGCTTCTCAGCCAGCATGGGATCTCTTTTAGGTGCATCCTTTCTGTCTTTGTTTCAACTGGCAGCCGTGAATCTCAGAACACCCTCTCCTGCTAATCAGTCACATGGTAAAGTACTCCACTTATAAAGTCACTTGGGGGGGTTGGACATCACAATGGAGTCTGATTTCATGAAGAGAAAAATGGCCGTATTCATTTTGAGAGAGGAATTAAATGAGTTAAGTGACATCCCCAACTGCAGCCCAAGAGCACATTCTACCAAACCTGCTCATCCACTCCCACTCACAGCTACATCCGCCCTTGCTCTGGCAATAAATGATACTGCTTGAATCTCCAAGATGAATGGCTTGTGGTGGGAGGGCAGACCATTTAGGCCATATTTCATGTATTTCAGCTGCCAAAAAAAGAAAAAAAATGGATTGGTGAGCTCATTCTATTATTAGAGCGTAGGCTAGCTGAAGCAGGCATGCATATTTCAAGATAGATTTTAGTGATTGGAACTATGATGTTTCCTAAAGGGGGAAACGATGACATGTTTATCAGTTGCATTGTTGTAAAGATAAATGTGGATACCAATATATGTAAGACACACATACGGTGAGATATTAAATGAAATGCAGCAAAAGCGGCAAAAGATAATTAATTCAGTTGGCAACCAATTTCCAAAGCTATTAGGTAATTTGCAAAAAAAAAAAAAAATAATAATAATAATTAGTGTTCCCAAGTGATTACTAAGTTGGTTAACAATTTGCTTTTTTTTCAGTTGTTAGTGTCTACCTAAAACTGGAGGCTTCTTTTACTTTATTTACACACAGTCTTTCAAGGCATACATTTTTTAATGACTCTGAAAACTTCTTCATATTTCCATGCTTGACATACAACATCCCTCGATGTAATGTGTTCTAATATGAAGCAATAATCTGATATTACAAGAGTTGGCCCTGAAACCTCCACTGTGTTAGGTCACTGTCTGTGGCAGCCCACTCCTGGACTTGTCCAGAACTGCCTGTACAATTGCACTCTCCCCCGCTTTTCTCACTGCAGCACAGAGGCAGACAAGGTCCTCCATCACTCTGACTTAGGTAGGACGGCTGGATCTATGCGCTGTAACGGGGTTGGTGGGGGGGTATAGTTGAGAGCCTGGCCAGACAGATCTCCCTTTAGATCAATCACATTTCCCCTTTCTGTCCTTGAACCTCCATATCCTTCTGTTGCTTTCTTTCTCTTCTGTCCTATTTAAAGCAAAAGATATGGGATGGGAAAGTTAAAGAAGAAAGCACCTGCAACACTAAGCTTTGGCTGCCTGAAAGCACTTTTCTTTTGGCCAGTACCTGGATGAGATTGGAAAATGACAACATCACTCTGACTGTGTCTGACTCTTGTCTGTGTTAATGTGCATATTACACTTGTGTGTTCATCATTCATCAAGGCTGGCTATAGTTTCCCCTTGGCTGGTTTAAAACAAATTCAGAAAATTGTTTTGACTTTCTTCTTTGGGCAAAATCTGTTGCTGCATTAATTTCACCTGTCTTGACATGGTTGGTTTTAGTGTGCTGTTGACAAGGTGGGTTTATTTGTCTTTGTGTTGTGCGCACACATGTGCATGAAAGCGAGCATGCCTGCTGTCAGGGCCTGCATCAGCAACTTTGATTGATCATTGTTGTGTTGACACTCTTGACACCGACGTCGCCACTCCAACACCAAGAAGCCATGAAGCATGGCTGTCTGCTTCAAAGCACCCTTCCATCCACAGACACTCGACACTACCTGAACCTTCTGATCTTTTACAGAGACCCAAAGTGTGAGTGGCATGGCTTACAGAGTTCATGATAGTGGAGCAACAATGGAATATAATATGGCACAGACAAGTGCAGCCATCTCCTCATGTTTGACCCTCTTTATGTTACTATAAGGCAACGAGAAACAACCAAATATGGATTTTTGCTTGTTGTATTTTGGGTTGATTCCATGTAACCAAAGTGAATGATTCCTCTTACATTTATTGTAACAGAAATTCATTGCTTGAAGAGATATTTTTATCAAGAGAATCAATATTACAAAGCCAAAATAATGTCTGACAAACAAATTTAGAGTTAAATCCAACTCCCTCTTAATACCATAATACACCAAATATTGGTTTATCTAAATAATGTCACAACACCTGGCTAAAATACAGTATTTCTGTAAGAAACGATGAGAAAGGTGAACATTTATCTGTGATTGATCACCCACACTAATATAGCGTAAAGTGGCTGCTTGCTATTTATTTGTCAGAAGCTGCTAGCACGTTTCAAGCAGATTCACGGACTGCCAGTTGATTTACTATTTAACTGTTTAACAAACTCCAATCATCCAGTTTGTTGTCAAATGAATACAGATAACCCTCAATAACAGTGTTTCACCAGGGTCCTTTTACTGTAATCACACTGCTGGGGTTTGTGTTTTGCCTTACAAATTATTACTTTGTGATTGGGCAGGACGGCTGATTTGAATGGAGCAATCATGCCAAGGGCAACTGTATTCACCACAGTGGCAAATTACAAACAGTGACGTTCCTCTCTGTAATGATGAGAGAATTCCTACTATGCAAACGTCCATACAGTCATTGTATTTCCAAAGCAGCAGATTACAGGGGAGAGAACTAATCAATGAATTGCCATATTATCATCAAATGCATTAGCGCTCAAAGTCACTTTAACAATGCTAACACCATATCAGTCACTGCAGTACTTTAGGAATTCATGGATGGATGGGTGGATAGATAGATGGTAGTATTTGCATTATGGTTTATAATAGATAGTATCAAAGTAACATTAGAAGTGTTTTATCATTATTATTTTTATTATTATTTTTATTATTATCATTAAATCTAACATTTGCATTAATTGCATTTCAATCTTATCAAGGCTAGAATTTACATTAATTTCATTATGTACTTTATCATTAAGACCAAAAGATGTCTTAATCTGCTTGATGGATTTCTTGTCTGGATCACTTAATAACATAACAGGGTCAATGCTGAAATTTGTCACCAAGGTTGTCAGGTGAAATGGTCTGTTGCTGTACGGTCATTTAGTACCTATGATACATTTGGGATGAGGAGAGGTGGGGGGGGCCTTCAAATAAAATTTTGCCTAGGGTCCCGATTTTTGCAGCCCTGACCAGGATGCACAGCAGACCATAAGGAGAGATGAAGAGAAAGGACTGCATTATGGATTGCAAAACTGAGCAAAAAAAAAAAACACTATTACAGTACCTGGACCACTTGATGGACCAGGCAATATAAAGGATAATGGATTCCAACTGCTCCCTGTTGCTACTGTTAATGCAGCCATACTCAGACGTAATATAAGCCTAAACCACCATAATGACTATGTGGGACTCTATAGCCATTCTTTCTTGCAATAGGTGCACATGTACAATGATGTATGTGTACTTCTACCGCCAGGTATCACAGAAGTATTAGACAAGCACGCCTGGAAGACAAAAACGATTTGGAATTACAAAGTGGGAATGAAAAATGAATCAGATGAGTGCATGAGAAAGCATGGGTGTGGATGCCAGAGGACCAAGTTTCTATCTCCAGCTTGCTTTGGGTAAAATTCCTGTGCCCCATTGATTGAGCATTGTAATCCAGGTCAGAGCCCTGAACTTGCATCCACAGAAGCTATCCAAGCATTGAGCCAGCCAGGTTGAAATTGATCCTAGCAGTCTCCTGAATCAAATAGTGTCCAGATTCGCGGTGCCATGCAGCATGCTGATACAATCTCCTGTTTGACTCCCGTGCAAAGTGACAGATAGCAAAAAAGAAAGAAATGAAGGATTTATAGGTTGCTGTATGGTTTTTGACATGTTTCTGTTGTTTCTTGTTTCTTGTCATGTTGTGACAAGAAACAAGAAGTAGGTGCAGCAGCATATTACATGACTGTCATGCTAAAACCAATAGAATTAAAAAATGAATCTCCAAATCACAATTTCAAAAAATAGGAAAATAATGTAAGTGTCAAATGACCTGAAATAATTTAAAGCTATGGTTTGAAATGTAGTATGGTATACTAGATTTAATTAAAAAAGTAAATGAAATGATCAAACTATAAAAACCTCAGCAAACATGGTTCTTGTTATATTACATTATTTTTTACATTACACTATAAATATTATATATATTTTTTCTCTGTTTTTTTGATTGCTGTTGAGATGTAAAAGGCATGTCAGCAAATATTTCACAAAACATTCTCAAAAAACATACCCTACAATTTGCAACATGGCAGATCTTACAATTTCCTGTATCCTGCTAAACACAAGTATACAAGAATTGAAAAAAACAAAACAAAACAGTGAAATAAAAACTATAATTAAAAGAGAAAATGAGTGTGTTTACAAAGCTAACTAAAATGTATTCACATTTTAGATAAAAATCCCTCTGTTTTTGTCTTTGTCAATTTTAGATTGATATGGAAGAGATTGAGCAATTTTATGAGAGCTTTTGGCACCGTACGGCACCTCATGGTCTGTCATTTCTTGTCACTTCTCATCTCCTTGTCAAGAGTTGGCTTTGGCTACTTTGTAGCAGGCAGACACACTCCACAGAAGTAGCATTACAAACATTTTGCACCCAAGGTTGCAATGCTGTGGAGTGCTATGGTTGTTTGTGGACAGTGACTGAACACATTTTTTTTTAAATATTATCTTTTGTAGAGTTTTATTATTTTATTCTTTTTGAATCCTGCACCTGACAAATAACTCAAAGCACGAAAAAAGTAAAACTTAACTAAAACCCATAATAACTAAATAAACACTAATCATTTAGAAAAAAATGCAAACTATCAAAAACTGAAAAACTAATTATTTAGGCAAAACTAATCAAAACTAACTGAATTAGAGAAAAGTCAAAACAAAATAAAACTAAACTAAAATGAAAAATGCTAAACTATTAAAACCTTGATCAGCACCTCGTTGCTCGAACAGGGAAAATGATTTTTGAGTTTCTGATTTAAAAAGAAAACGTTATCTGAAAGATGTCACTGAAATATATATATTGTTTAAGTTGCCTTAAACTCAGAGTTAAACTGTTGATTTTTTTCTGTCATACTGTTGTATATTATGTTATCATTTCTTTTAATGACCATATCAAAAATGTCTCTTATGTGATGAAGCTTTTACAAAAATCAACAGTGGCAGTCATTAATGTTTTAATGGACCTCAGGGGGCTATTACTGATCATCTTACCAGATGTTACTGATGTCTACTACTTTAAACTTAGCGCTCAGACAGAATTACTCTCTTAACCCAAAAATGAATCACAAAGCATTAGCAGCTACAGTATGTTTACTTTCCTCCACCCTCATAACCAGTCTCATAACAAATTTTAAATTGGCTTCCCTGACAAAAAAAGATATCTAGTTTATTTAGTGACTTGTGAATGCTTTGTATATTTTGTAATTGAAGACCAAAATTCTGCAATCCAAAATAACATGGACTCCAGAGATGGTATTGCTACGCAGCATGGTGTTCATGCTCCCATCTAGAATGATGCCAGAGACGACACGCTTTTAATGAGAGCATCGATGTGTTTGGTGTGGGAGAGCATGCTGGCAGCCTCCTCCTGGGGCCTTGGTGTTCGTTTTCTTGGCTGCAACCTTGCTTTTAAGTGAAAAGTTCTGAATCAAACTGCTTTCTTTTAACTTGGTGTGAACACAGTTCTCTGCAGGATTCAACCACTTTCACCCATGAGTTCCATCCATGTCATTTTATTGTGAGGCTGTAATATGTTCTATATCATCTGTTTTTTTTTTTTTTGTTTGTTTTTTTCTTTCATTGGCTGTAGCTAGAAATTTATCAAAATCCCACAGCGAGTATGCTTAAAACTGAATATGTATGTGTAAATCACATATTTGTATAAGAATTGGGTATGAAACACATTGTACTGGAGGCAGGAAAACAAACTGGGGAGGTCAGCAACTAAAGGCCAATTTTTAGTACTCCGTAAATTGCTGTAAGTGGACACAGAGAGCCCTCTATACGTTGCCGGAGAGCCTGTCTGAGACCCTATCCGTTCTCTCCGTGCGTATGAAATACTTTTTCAACTGTCCGTCACTCTGACAAGGGAAAACGGAGACAACAAGGGCTGTGAGTGGTCGTCTAAAAACATCACCTTGCTGTGAAATGCACCCCCTTGCGGCTTTATAGGTTTACAGACCACATTACGTTTTCATTTTAGGTGATATCCTGAATCAGATTGCTGTTGTTTCGACCTACATGAGTAGCTTATATACATGTTAATCCAATTAAAAGCACATACTTTGAGCCTAGGAATTGCAAGGAAAGCTGAATTATATTTAGCCTTGTGAAACACAGGTCAAATACATTCAACTTGCTCAAAAAATCCATTTAATTCATTTAGTAATTATGGCTGGGGTGTATTACCACAGAACATACCGAAAGGTGTTGGTTTGCATTCGCTATTATCTGATTTTGTGTTGAGAAGAACATCTGTTATTTGCACTCTTTAGAGGAGCTTTAAAAACTAAGCAACCAGTGTTCTATCTCCCTCACAAATAATTAAATCATAAAATAGTATTTTACCCTGCATTTGTCTGCAATACTAAGGCGAATCGCTTCACTTTCCGGAGGGTACATTTCACGGCAGAGGTGCTTACTATGGCAGAGCGGCAGCACCAACATGGAGAACTGCGAGGGCTCAAAGGATCTCCGTGTTTAAGGAGTTGGATAACATACTGTATTACGCAGTTGGAGAAGTATATTCAGGGCTTAACACTCTTATCTACACCAGTGGGCAAATTGGGAAAAATATGCATAGGGACCAATTGTGCAGCTCCACTTGAAGTTATCTATTGAGAAGTAGACAAAATCTGACCATTAACAGTGTTCAAGTAGAAGAACAGAGAACTGGCTTCCCATTCATCACAATTAGCTGACTTGAGCATAAGAGCAGAATTTCTTCTAACTGATCACAAATTATTATTGTTTATGTCCTGGCATTCCGTAGCTTCTGGGAGAAAATTCCATTGCTATTCAGTTGACCACAAAGACCTCCACTATCTCACGTGTCAGACCTCCTAATTATTCTATTACAACATCATTAGAACTTCCAGGCATATTGTGAAAAATTACAAAGACGTGCTCAAATGTAAGTAGCGTGCAGCATTGTGCTATCTCTCTGTGTGAAAGCTTTTGTTATGGGCCAAGAGAAGGTCACACCTAACAAGGCCATGTTCACCATGGAGACGACAGAGTAATCTCATCAGTGTGCATCAGCTTGTCTTATTGTGTTTATCTGCAGGGTTTCCAGCTCTGGAACACTCCACGCTGATTGCTATGTCACATATTGTGCTTCACAACTATTGCTGCGTCTTGGTGTGTACCATGATTGCTTTGTTGTACTTTAATTTATGTTTTCCTTCAGGCAAAAAGTTTCAGGATGATGGTTTTGCAAAAAAATAAAAAATAAATATATTTCAAAAGCCTAAAAAATTGATAGTTGGGTTGCTTGTTGTTACAGAACACAAACAGAATTTGATAACATAAGAGACATGCAGTGGCTTCAGAGCATTTCAGGAGATGACATCAATTATTGTGCACAGACCTATGAATCCTATACATTCATATTTTAGAGCAAGCTAATGACATTTTGCAAAACAAAAATTAAATTGTCTGTTGGCAAAATGGCATCTAAATATTACGATGCAAATAAAATACTTCTTTCTTGCCATGCTGTGCTCTGTTAATTCAAATCCAAATAAGGCCTTTCAACTCTCTGAATTAAATTGCAGTATTTAATAAACAAACCATCACCGTGCACCCAAAGTGTGTATATGTACCATGATATTAATTAAATATTTAGTCCCCTCATCTATACGCTTGAGTGTTCTCGTCATAATTGCAATGAACATGAGCACGAAGGAAAAAGAGGAAAAGAAAACCGCGTGACAGTCTCGGAAAATGAACGCGTAAAAGTGAGCTTTGTGAAATGTGTCCCAAAGGCAACATTATTAACAGATCAAGACCGTTCTGTCCCTTTCTTTCTCATAATATGAGGGCAGCACAGTGCTTAGAAGTTTAGACCAGACTAAAAGCATAAACCTAAACGACCTAAACAATCACAGAAAGCAACACAATGTGGGAAAAAAAACATGTTTTGCCAGACCAAAGAGCCAAATCACTTTCGTCTGTGATTCAAATAAATACAAATAAATACAGGGTGATGCTGAGATGTCAGTATGGCAATCACAAGATAATGTAATCTAAAATATAAGTCTATTGCAATGTCAATAAAACATGGCTTGTAACAAAATAACTAGTATTATATCCCTGTCACATAATATTATTTTTATCCTATACTAAGCCTTAGCAATCACTGAGTGAGTGAGATGGATATAAAACGGGTTTAAGGTGACAAAAAAATTACAAATAAAATTCACTTATTAGCAGTGACCATTTTGAAGCCATAGTTTCAGGGTTAATTGAACAACAAATTGCTGTTGTTAAATTATTGCTCCTCAGGCTGAAAATGAAAAACATAATGTGCTACTGTATCATACCGTACTTTATCTTGTGATATCAGAGGTGTTTGACTTGGACAGCTGATAAAAGTGTTTTCTGTATCATTTCCTGTTCATGCAGTATATGTGCATGATATCAGCTGAAAGGAAGTAAATGTGGACCCAAGCAGTTGCCTAGCAACACACTTCCCTTGAAATGGCCAGTAGAAGCACAGGCTTCAAATTAATTTGCATGTGGATACCATGAATGGGCCCCTCCCTAGGAAAAGCAGTGATAAGTGGACAAAGGCATGTATTTTTGTATTGCCAATATACTGTGTGCCATAGTGTAACACTATAATTAGAATACTTGGCATATTTAAGAGGTTTTAGTTGTTTTAGTTGACTTGGCCATTAAATGTACACTGCCCTGCGATGAGGTGGCGACTTGTCCAGGGTGTACCCAGCTGGGATAGGCTCCAGCCCCCCCACCGACCCGTAGCGGTAGATGATGGATGGATGGATATATGTACACTCCTGTTGGAGCAGAAAAACAAACAAACGACCAAAACCACCTGAACAATAGGTCTTGTTATGAGTCGTTACCATTCATGTGGGAGTCGCTGTCTCACCCAGCCTGATGTGAGCCGTTAAGGTGAGCTGAACTCAGGTGTGAATGGATACTAAGGTTTCTGGGCATGGAGGTCAATACTAAGTTGTACGTTGCTGAAAGATGGTGTCATAGACCTACCCCTCTGTTGCTCTGCTGAGTCAGTTCACCTGCACCTGAAAGACACCTGAGGACACTCCTTTGAGGACAGCAATGTCCAGGTTTTAGCCAGAGAAGACAGATGATTTGAGAGACGAGTGAAAGAATACATTTTTGTCAAACTGGACAAACCATCTCTGAACAGAGGAGGAGGACTATGACACCATCTATCAGCCATTTACAACTCTGTATTAACCTCCATCTCCAGAAACCTCAGTATCCAGTCACACTTGAGTGCAGCTCAACTCAACGGCTCTCGTTGGGTTGGGAGCAAGACAGCGATTCCCGCATGAATGAAAAGGACTCCCAAAGAGACCTATTGTTTTGGTGGTTTTAGTTGTTTGTTTTCTGCTGACAGGAGAATAAGTTTGTGAACTCTCTATCAGTCAGAAATGAAGAAGCCTCTTGAATGATCAAAGGTGAAACATCTTATCAGGTGTGATTATTCTTAAATTGGTGGTGATGCAAGAGTCTTAGGACACAGCTGTGTGATTATTTGGAATGTAAAAGGCTTATCCTGCTCATTAAGCTATTGGTAACATCAGGGTTTTGTCATAGAGGCCACACCAGTAAATTCAAAAGCCCCATGAAGTGGTCTTTGAACTTGGCTAAGGTGAGGAAGGGGCTAACAAGTAAGCAATGGGTTTGAATAAAATAAAAATTCTGAGGCAGAGTTACCACTGCATAGTCAATGACTTGAGATGCAGTGGAAACACTGTTAAGTGCACTTTAGACCACTACGATGCACCAGAACCAAATGTGAAGCATCTCCAAATTCTCAGTCTTAAGGATTGTAGAAAAACCTCACTGAAACTGTGTGACGAGATCAACTCCACAATGACTCGTGGTGTTTGAGCAGTTTGGCATCAATCAAAGAGTGTGTGTTTGACCTCCTTCAAAGTCTGGACCACAACCCCATCGAGCAAATTTGAAGCGAATTGGAAAATAAACTGGACAGATCTATCGTACATTTAATGGAAAACCTTTGGCTTGAGTTACAGAGGCATGGGATAACATTTATGTTGAAGTTCCTGGGAAATATATTGACACTATGCCAGAGAGATGTGCTGCTGTAACTGCTTCAAAAGGTGAACATACCAAATGTAACAGTAGGGCTCAGAGCAACTATCTGCATATTGCATGAACATTATGAAATGAAATCAGATTTTGGAGGCAAAAAAATCAATGCTTTCAGATTTGTCAGGTGTTCTCATAATTTTGGCCGCCACTGTAGATGAAACATATCTAAATTTAACCTAACCAAAAGTTTTCTAAGCAACAACTGAATAGTCACATATATGCATTTAGATAACACCAACGAAATCTTTCAGTGTAATTTGACAATTACAACTACATATTTAGACATGGAAATACGTAAAGCGTACATTGAAGCAGTTTCAGATCAATATTCATGTGAGGTTGATGAAAATCGCTACAAATCCTGAGGATCTTTAAAATCCACTTTAAAACCTCCACAGCAAAGCCAAATAAACCCCAAAACATAAAAAAACCCCGTAGTAGGGTACACGAACAACTAATATCTGAGTGCTCTATCAAATATCTGTGTTCAGCACCTGCTCAGTTTAGAAGTTAATGGATTTTCTCCCGACACACTTTAATAACTTTATGTAAGTAAGCCATCTCTCGCACGTTGCTTCTCACCAGTGTTGTTAGGTTGCACATGGCTTGCAGGGATGAGTTAAAAATACAAGCAGCTGTCATTTAAAAAAAAAAAAAGAAGGCCAGTGGATAAAAGTGTCTCCATCACAGTGAAATTTGAAGTCAGGTGAGGTAACCTATTCATCTTCGCTTTCACTGATGAATCCCCAGATTTGTGGCAGCAACAGGCATAACCATTATTCTTCCTTCATTCTCCAGTTAACATGATGTATTGCTGAAGCAAGGCCCAGTAACTGAGCCCAGAGTGGTTCATTAAGAATGAAACATGGAGTTTTACTTTGTTCTGTGAATTATAGTAAAGATGGAATTTCTGGGATCAAGGAATTGTTGAATCATTGTAATGTAGAGCCAATCATAGCCAATGTATAGACATGTTATTTCCAAACCACTGCATAGACATAGCTACAGAACCACAGTGGATTAATAATATAAAGGTCCTATAATAATATGCACGCTGTGATCATTAATTCAACTTGCAAATATTTTATACCAAAAAGGCCTTCTTCTGTTGAGCAGTCTGAAATTGATTACTCCAGAACAGTTAATTATACATGTAGTGCATTAACTAACATATGTAACATATTAGCATCACGGGATACATGTTAAATACAGTATATTTTAACAGGTTCTAGATAAGGGATTCAGGGAATTAATATACTGCTTGATTTATTTGTATGAATTAGCCAAGGTAGGTCCTTAGTTCCAAGCCTCCCTTGTGTTTCTCCAGTTTCACTGGTGAAGAAGGTTCTTTGAGGGGGCTGTGGAACCACTGTAAATAAGCACAATTCAGCCAAATTTCCACAGGCCCATTTTTAGATAACTATTCCATTTGGATCATCCTCTATGTGGAGCTCTCTCGTAAGCCACTTCTGATTGGTGTGTTATCCCTACTCTTATCAGTTTGTTGAGTCCACACTCCCACAGAGGTTGTGCCATTGAGTATGTTATGCATTAAAATGTCTAAAGCAGGACCTTTCCCTGATGATGGTGCATGTTGACATGAACTATCCTGCATATGCACAGTACAATATGCCCCCTGTTGTCAACTGAATTTGTGATAAAATGTCCTTCATTGTTTTTGCAGCAAATACTCTTATTTGGTAGTTGTGACAGAGGCAGCAAATATGAAAACCTGTGATTCTAGTTTGATGCCAACCAGTAGTCTGTAAGTAATTTCAATCATGGATTGAAAACGAGTGGGGAAAAAAGAAAACGCAAAATCCTATTATATGTAAGAATTACACTTCCACATACAGACACGATTGGACAGTTTGTCTTCAAATACAAAACAATGCCGTTTGGGCCAAGAATAAATAGGAATTGTGAGAGTCTGATAACTGAATAGCATTCATGTTTGATTAGAGGTACTAGTGTGATACCTGTGTGACCGTCACAAACACAAGAGCAGACGATAAGAAGTGCTGAAGGGAGTAGAGATATTGAAGATTAATAAATAAGTATAAACAACAGCTCCATGTCAAAGAGACAAAAAAAAAAACTCCATGCAATTCTAAATCATGACTAACCTTAACTTTGGGGTTATTTTCACTTAAAGTGCACAGATAACTGTTAGAGTTGTGCACATGACTGTAAAAAAATGTATGTACCTAAGTAAAAGCACTGCTGTTGAAAAGTCAATGACTACAGACAAACAATGAAGAAAAATGCTGCAACAGTATGTGTTTCTGTTTTTTAGATATGCTTCATGAATGAACAAAAGTAAGATATTTTTGTTTGTTTAAAGGTTTTAAAAAAAACTCATAGAGCCAAAATAATTTGAGACAATGCATTGTTTATTTTGGCAAATATCTGTCTCTATTTTATAACCAAACACCTGTCTTTCTCTTTGTTTGATAATATCAGCTATTTTTTTTTTTTCACTAGTGCCTTGTGCCAGCGTTTTTACCCATTGAGTCATATTTCAAGACTCATAGAATATTTTGTACTGTCTCTGAAAACAAAAAATAGCTCAAATGAAAGAAGACACTCTCTATTTAATCATGAAAAAAAATATTTGTTTTTGCCTTGCTCCATTCTTGTTTTATCAGAAGTAAAGGCCACTCCCACCAAAAATGTCACTTTTGTCCAAAATTCTTCCGTTTTGCTCTCTAATCGCAATCGTCTCCACTTCCTGCTTTGATCTCTGTGGTGTATACCGTCTCTTTATGCTCTGACTACATCTCCCAGAAGCCCCAACATTACTCAAAAGCTTTGGGAGACCACAATCGATGACCCACTGCCGAAAAAACATTTTGATGTATTATTATGTCGAAGGCACTCAAGATTTTAAATGACGTTGAAATACATCAATGGCACTCAAAGAGTTAATATGTCTAATAAGGCCAAAACCTCCCAAGCAGACTGTGAGGAGGCTTTTCTTCAACAACGGCTTCAAGTTTCTGCAGAATTTTCTGAACGTAGTGGGAGCAAGCTCGACCTTTAACGTTCATCAATCAAAGTATGTGACTCACCTTACTTAACAATTTGATCCACTTCCTTTGTCTGTCTTCTAATAAGGTGAGAAAGCGTGCAAAAGATTTGACCTTTTCTGAGCTCATCTTATTTTGGGTGAACAGAAAGAAATCCCCTCAGACTGACTAACAATCACATCAAGATCTGACCTGAAATGTCCTGAAGAAAACGAGAACCAATACAGACTTCTAAGCTCTACGTCTGTCCTCCCTGTCACAGGTCCCTGAAGCATGCATGCATTTGGAGCGTCCTAACCAAAGTCTTGCTTACTGGGGGCACTCAACTGCTCTTTATAATTTTACAGTAAGAGGTGTGATACATATTTTTAATTACAGATCACTTCTAGTGGAAACCATGTACTGCCGGAATGCTCCCTTGAAAGCCTTGTAAATAAATAAAAGCAAGTTGTCTAATTAAACAAGAAGTCGTGCTCATACAATAAGCATGGGACCTTTCTGATCCCTGAGCATTTTAGCAGGGAAGTGTACCTGTAAAAAAAAACTTTCATAAAAATTGTGTTTTGAAAACTGAAAACACAGCCATGTATTAATAAAAGCCTATTTAAAGTGCAACAGAAAGACAGCATCACCCATGGGGCGTTTGTAAAGCACTTGGCTTTTAAGTTTGAGTTTAATTATAGATTGACCAAAGAGGTGGTCACAACAAGAATAAACTGTTGTGACCACAGCAGAAAATACCCAGGAAATATCTAGTCAAACAACCCATTTACACTTCCTCTTTTGTATTATAATTAAATGAAAAAGGCCAGTTTGATGCATGCAGCATCGACACTGTGAAGCACACCAGCTGGCTTTACAAATGTTTTATACCTCTGCTTATAGCGCCTGTAACCTCATTAGCATCACTGCACCGATTTGTCACTTAGTATTTAAAAATCTCAGATTTTGTTGTGAATTTTGAATGTCTGGCAAATAACTGATGTTGTAGTGCATCAATGAATACTTACTTGCTTACTTACGTACTTGCTTTTAAACATTCAGAACTGCATACTTTTATTCACCTTAAAGGTCCCATATTATACACTTTTTCGGCAATTTTATATAGGTCTCAGACATGCAACACTGTTGTATTCAGTGTATTACCCCAGACTCAGCCCTGCTCCTGAATTCCAGCCAGTTAAAAATCACTGTATTGAGTGTATAACATTAGCTTCAAATGAGCCTGGTGCTCACAGAGCTTATGTTGAATGTCTCCTGGTATTAATTACTCAAGGACCACCAGAACTTCCCAAAATGTGTATGCCCATCATTTCACGGGGGACTGCTTTGTAAACATGGGCCCATACAAATTACACCGGAGGTCCGGTGCTGCAGTGCTAACCGAGCTAACTGGAGGTCCGCAGCTCAGTTAGCACTGCAGCTATTCCTGCTAACCGTAGGTCCGGAGCTCCGGTTTGCTCAGAGCTCGGTTAGCACTGCAGCAATAGCAATCGCCTCCTGTGCTCGCTGAAGCAGCCAAAAACAGAGCAGCTGCCGTGCTTTGCTCCTAACTGCATGCTTGCGAAAAGTTAGCGAGGAGAAACAATGGCGACCGCTTGGTAATTTTAGAGGAGGGCTCATACCCATACTACTGTTAGAACACATTTATAAAAGTGAAATTTGCACAATAGGTGACCTTTAAGACTCAGTAACAAACTCAAGTAGCTTGATTTCACACAAAAACATCTGCAAACATTTTCTGCTTATATTTAGCATATTTTGCTTACTTTAGGTATGTGCAAAGTTGAATTTTAAGTCATCTCATCTTAAAACCACTGTTCTCTGCTTATTAAGTATATTTCATTTATTTTGGGTTATTCTGGTCGAGTTTCCTCAGATTTAGTGTTTTTATCTTGTTTGTAGACATCCCTTTTTGGCAGTGTGTGACAAGAAGTGACTCTGCAGCTTTGACTGCACAGGAACAGACAGACGGGCAGATAGATATACAATTCTATAGATAGAGAGATAATTTGCCCATTGTTTACAAGCTAAAATGCAATGTGCTGTGTGGTACAATGGGACCTGGTTCACTGCACAGCTTGTGTGAAACTCTGAGAGGCCCATAATTGAAATTTATATTGGTCATCTTTTTATGTTATTGCACCTATTACAGACATCTGATAGAAGACAAACCTCTGGGCATCGAAGAGCTTGTGGAAAAAAGGCTGCGGTGTGAAGAAGAGCGTTCCCATTTTTGTTTCATGGCTGCTTTCGTGCTGACTCAGAACATGCTGGATTTACAGTGTTGCCTTTTTTTAAAGATGGGAATTAAAGGAGAATGTTGTAGAGGTAGCTGAATTATGGGGAAGACCTTGACCACGACTCATAGCTGACATGGATACAGAGCCGTAGAGCACTTGCACCTTCAGTGCTTTCACGCTGGGTGGTCTTCAACGTCTGGATCTGAATTCTTTAATAATTTATCCATCCACTCACTTGTTGTATTCAATAATAACACTTCCGTTTTATAATTTGTTTGAATATCTTTTGTGAATCTGGGTTACATAAAATCTATTAAAGTTACAAGGACTGCATTTGATATGTGGCCATTTGGCATTATCTGAACTGACTGTGTAAATGGAGCGCTTTGTCTGAATGGCCAGTCTGCTCAGATGGACCATGAGAGACCATGAGGACTCCATTCAGTTTTACTAAGCCATTATATACGCAATGCTAATCAACAAGACAATGGCCACGGTTTAATCTGTTTTTATAATGCACCAGTTCAGCAGGAGACCCACTGGCTTTCAAGAGGCAAAAAAGGTCAGGAATTCTAAATAATGGATACAAAACACTGACAAAAAAAACTGATTATAATTAGAATCCAGCTCAAAGCAATAAGCACCTTTGAATTTGTTATTATGGCATAATGTTTATTAATGTGTTTATGTCTCAGCACAAATGCCACATCATGCACACTGATTATTCTATCAAACAGAGACAGACAGCTGGAACCCACTTGAGACCTTATCCCTCTTCTACAGCACAGACTAGTGGAGAGGAAGTGTTAGTTAAAATGTAAATATGACTCAACAATCAATGTAATTTAATCCAAACATAATAACACTCATCCTACATAAAGAGATGAACTGATGACCTAATAATTACTTTGATAACACACATACAGTACCTATCATATTAACTCCTGGAGTGTATCCATGTGGATTTCTTCTCAGTTTTGGAAGATTTGATGTTCAAGTCCCTTTTTTGAATGGTGCAGTGCTGGAGCACACTTGCCCAGAGAGTGATGCTGAATCAGGTATTCTGCCAGTGTTAGCACTGAACCAGATGACTGACTCCCATCTAATGGAAGCATCGCTTTCAAAACAAACTCAATATAAGCCACCCCTCTGGGACCCCCTCCGTACAAAAAAGAAATAGCTGCCTAAAATCTACAGGGATACCATTCAGGCTGCCTTCGATTGAATCTATAGTCTGATAGGCTCTGGCAGGCTGTATATTTCTTTACTTTAGACTTGGCGCCAGCAGGGGAGATTGATATCCACTGAATATAATAGAGGCAGGAAAAGCTATTCAAAAATCCCTGTAAGGACCGTGATGGAGTGTCTAAACAATAAGTAACCAAATGGGATTCATGACAATCTCACAACTTTGGCTCACCAATTCACAGCACTGACTCTGAAATGATCTTACATGAGAAGAATATCATATGACTCTCAGCATGAATGAGGCGTACGAGAAGAAACTATCTGTCAAAACACAGACTAAAATTCATTTGTTTTAGTTGATCCACATGCCTGTCTTCCAATGCTCTGTTTAACAGAAAGGTAATTCATGCCTATTTGGTGTATCTAAGAAAGAATATAAAATATATTCATCTGACCATCAGTCAATTAACATGCATATTCAGACAAAATGTCCCCAGCTTTTTAGAACTGTAAAAACTGTTCTATTGCTGTCAAGAATATCCCTGGATATCTGCAGTGTGTATCCATTCCAATAATTACGTCATTTTTATTCTATTTTTATATGCCATGCATTGTCATACCTGTCAAGTTAAGTGTGTTTATTATTTCAGTCTTGTCATTTGGTCCGCCTGCGTCTTCCCCGCTCCCTCAAGGTGCATCCCACGTTCCACGTCAGCAGAGTTAAACCAGAGAAAGTCAGCCTGTTGGTTCCAACGTCCCGACCCCCTCCGCCCCCCCCCGTATCATTGATGGTGGTCCTGCCTACACAGTCCGTAGACTCCTGGCTGTCCGCAACAGGGGTGGGGGAGCAGTTCCTGGTAGATTGGGAGGCGTACGGACCAGAAGAGCGGGAGTGGAAGCCAGCCTCGTTCATCTTGGACAAATCTCTGATTTCAGACTTTTACCGTAGGCACACCGAGATTCCTGGGCCGTCGGGTGATGACCCTTAAGGGGGGGGTACTGTCATGCCTGTCAACTTAAGTGTCTTTATTATTTCAGTCTTGTCATTTCCTGTTTTATTTTGAAATTAATTGTCTTCCTTTGTGTTTCAGCTTTACTCTTCCTGCCCTGTTGTTTCCTGCGTCTGGTGATTGTCAGCCCCACCCCTGATTGTTTCCAGCTGTTCCCCATTACCTAGTGTATTTATGTCTGCATCTCCCCCAGTCCTGTGTCAGTACGTCTTGTGTCTCCGTGCCAAGCTACCCGCCATCTTCCACGTCAATCTTTCAAGTCAGGTTTCTCCATCTGTGTCTGTGTTTTGAGCTGCTTGTTTCTTTTGTCACTTTGTCTTCCCTTGTATAGTCTGTAAGTGTGGCCAGTCCTATGTGTTCGTTGTTTTTCTGTAAGTTAGTGTTTCCCTCACCTTTGTGAGCGCTTTAAGTTAATAGTAATCGTGTCCATAGTTTTCCTTACCTTTGTGAGCGCTTTCTGTTAATTCATAAAGTCACCTTTTCTTCACCGTTTGTGAGAGTTTTCTGTTTAAGTTATTTTTCCCCCGTAGAGAAGCTCTACAGTCATGGAAAAAATTATTAGACCACCCTTGTTTTCTTCAATTTCTTGTTCATTCTAATATCTGGTACCACTAAACGTATAATACAATGAACACAACAAAAAATGCAGCTGGTCACATAATACTTTATGTCCTATTTGACATTCTTAAGCTTAATTGATTCCCAGGGTATATAAGAGGCCATTTCATGTCACAAGCAGCACTGCACATGCAAAGGCCTAGAGTGGTTTCCTGCTTACATTCAAGCCGTAGCACAACTCAGAAGTTGTCAGCTCTCACATAATGCCTAAAACAAAAGAATTATGTGAAGCAACAAAGGCAGCCATCTTGGCACTGCTGGAAATTGGTGAGAGACAGGTAGCGAAAAAACTGAAGATCTCCAAGACAGCCGTTCATTCCAACAAAAAAAAACAAGCTGAACATGGCACTACCAAATTGCTACCTGGCCGTGGCAGGAAACGTCTTTCTACCCCACGAGATGACCGTGCACTCATCCGTTCCTGTGTCAGGAATCGTCGTCAGACCTCCAGGGACCTTAAAAATGAGTGGGCACTGTCGAGAAATGTGACTTGCTCGGCAAGGACAGTTCGAAACCGACTTGTTGAAGCTGGTTTGAAGTCACACAGAGCACGCAAGAAGCCCTTCATCAATGAAAGGCAGAGGAAGGCCCGGTTACTCTTTGCTCGAGACCACAAGGATTGGACTGTTGATGATTGGGCTAAGGTTCTCTTCAGTGATGAATCCAATTTTGAATTGATGCCCACTCCAGCCAACTTACTGGTTAGGAGGAAGCCTGGAGAAGCTTACAACCCAGACTTTCTTGCCCCTACAGTAAAACATGGGGGTGGATCAGTCATGATCTGGGGTTGTTTCAGTCTGAGTGGAACAGGGCAAATGCAATTGTGTGAAGGTCGAATGAACCAGGTCAAGTACAGGACTACCCTTGAAAACAGTCTTCTTCCATCAGCTGGAAAACTCTTTCCTGCCTCGAATGACTGGATTTTCCAACAAGACAATGCCCCTTGCCACACGGCAAGGTCAGTTAAAGCCTGGATGGAGAACCACAACATTCGCACCATGCCTTGGCCTGCTCAATCACCAGATCTTAATCCAATTGAAAACCTGTGGAAAATCATCAAACTCAAAATGGAGAACCACAAGCCCAAAAACAAAGAAAATTTGTTTGAATTTGTCCAACAGGAATGAGCTGCTGTGACAGCAGAACAATGTCAGAAGCTGGTGGAGAGCATGCCAAGACGCATGGCTGCAGTCATCAAAAACAATGGTTATGCAATCAAGTATTAACTCTTGTGTGTATCATGTGTTTAAAGCAAACAGAAAAGAAAACATGGAATGCTTAAAAGTAGTGTTTTTGGCGGTACAATGCCATAGCTATTGATGTAAGAATTTAAGTAATTTTGGTTATTATCAAGAAAACCATGGAAAATGAATAATCCTTAGTTCTTAAATTAAACTCTCATGAGCTATTTTTGTTGTTATCATTATAATTGTCCAAACAAATGTACCTTTAGTTGAGCCAGGCATTAAAACTAACAAGAAATTGAAGAAAACAAGGGTGGTCTAATAATTTTTTCCATGACTGTAGATAGCCTCAGGGTTCTGTGTTGGTAATTTTCTTAGCCGTGTTGTTTTTGTTGATAACTTTAATCGCTAATTAGCTGATGTATTTCTGTTTCCCTTTCCAGGTAGTCAAGTTAGAGTGTTAATTCCTCCATGTACCGTTGCTCTTTGTTACTCTTAATAAATCCTTGTTTGATACTTTGATTTTTGAGTCGTGCGTTTGGGTTCATTTTTGTCGTGTTGCCAAGTTCTAACATGCATTGTCAATTTCACGTCTCATGTTGCTATTCTATTTTTAAATCCCATTTACTAAAATCATTACTTACAATAATTCTTTCTATCCTTTAAAATGAGTTTTAAACTCCACACTAACACATACTACTCAGGTCAAGTTAAAATCTTTGTGCATACTCACTTTGCAATAAACTTGTTTCCGATTCTGGTGGTTCTGCAACTATTAAATACTTTACAAAATGTGTTTTTGTTTTTTTTTTGTGTTTTTTTTTTTTAAATAGAAAACCCAGAGAACCCCACCAAAAAAATCTGGTGTACTTACTTGTAAAAGAGGGAAAAATGGTACAAGAATCCACTTTAAATAAATGCTGGTCTAGCTGCTATAATATACTCCTCATCCATCTTTCCTACCTTGAAGAAAAATATTCCCTGTTGCAGTCTTAAAGTAATCCTTTCAATCCTGAAATATCTTGCACAATGTCATTCCACTCTATCATAGTAGGTATTCCAGGTTTAAACCATTTCTTAGTAATGGCTTTCCTGCCATTTATCCAAAAACATTTTCTAATGTTAAAGCACCCAAATGTGTGTGTGTGTGTGAGAGAGAGACAGAGTATATTTATACGAGGATGGGGAGTTGGGTTATATTTCCACTGTTGTTTTTAGCCTCTGTGAGGCACTTTGAACTGCGAAATATAAGCAAAGCACCATATAAATAAAGTTTGATTTGATGAAAAACCTAACAACTTTTTTTTTTCCCAGCAAAGGCGGACCTGAAGTTCTTTACCTCACATACGTTCTCTTGCTTTAGCACTGAGTTTCCTTTCCCATTTTTGTTTTGCAACAGTTATTTTTACGACCAACATCCAAACCATTTGGGCCAGATGTTACACAGACTTTACCCTGCCAGTTCACGAAAGTACAGCTGGTCACTGTCTGGAGAATTCACAAGTAAGTGAGTTAGTGATATCTGGTGAAGAAGAGGGGTTTAAGTTTAACTGGCTAGACAATGTCAGTAAGGGCTGACTCCAAATTTGTCATTCAAATTCCAGGAATTGCAAGAAACTCGGTTATTTGTGTCCAAATTAAGAACCGACTATGTGATTAATCAAACAGTATTTCCAGTCTGGAGATAGCAGGCCAAACCACAATTACAGCACAACTAGAATTTGCAACCGAGCACCAAACACTACGTACTGTTAAGGCTGACTGCTGTTTTTTAACCTGAAAACTTTTTTTTCCCTTTCTCAAAACATTACCATATACCATGTTATTAAAATCCAGATCCGTTATTTCATTCTTTTATGTCTTCTCACTCAATTCGGAATTCTTCAACTCGTGTTTACAGTCGAGACACGCAGAGGGGCATTGCATGCCAGAAAAAGAAACACGGATCAGTATCAGGTTGGATATAATGTTGTGCTCATTTTTTACATTCTTAAAATTATTATATCATGAAACATTTGATGTTAAAATGAATTAGCATGCTGATATGACATGTTGTTACAACATGAATGTTTCTGCCTATGAAAGTAAATCAGTAGGTGTGGAGAGTCTCGTCTCTTCCTGTCCTCATATCTGTTAACATCTTAGAGTGAAGGACTGTTTGAATTAGTGGGGAGATTTTTATGTAGTTTGGAAGTGTCTTAAGTGGAGGAGGGAATGACTGCAAGTGGCAGTAAGTAAAGAAATGTTTTCCAGATGCTAAATAGCTCTGCATTGAGTTAAGTGTAACGCATTATCATGAGTGTTCTCATAATGAAGTGGTGCCATCTTTGTTTCAAAACATGTTCACGTTGCTAACGAAACACCATTAAGATGTCCTTGGTGTTGTCGGGATTACTGATGAGACATTTGTTCAAGTCATGCATTTTGTAGAACTTACCCCCCTCAGAGCTGAGGAAGAGGAAAGGAACCTCACTCGAGGTGAGAACACTAAGGGAAAATGTTCATAGTGACTTTTTGTCCCTCTTTACTTTGTATTCAGTGTGCAGCTATACGAAGAATATCAAAAGAAAACTGTTTGCATCTCCAAGGATTGCAGAAAGATGATGAGCTCAGCTGCGAGGCTGAGCCTTCAAGCTCTCTCGGAAAAAAATGGGGCTTTGACTCATGAAGATATTGGGTTTTTGAATTTAGAAGCTACTATATTTCTCCATTCTACCCGAATGGTTCTTCAAAAACATCTCAAGAAAATAAACCAAATACTGCCTGCTGCAGAAAATCAAAAGTATTTGTGTCATATTGGTAAAGTTCCCCATGTGTGGAAATGTTGTGTGATTACAGCATCTTTCAATTTATTCCCAACGCACAAGTTTTTGTAGAAAATGAAACAATCCCAGTGGAAATTGGTGCGGTGTATGAGCCCGTCAAATCAACATCTCAAAGAGGAGAGAGTGGAGAGGATGTGTAATCTACTTAGTGCTGAGAGTGTGTGGTCATGTTGATGGTTCACGCAAAATGAGCATTCAAGAAATCAACTTTTCTATAAAAAGATAAAAATAGTTGCACATATTTCTAGTCAAGCATGATGTAATAATAGTTTTCGAAATCATAAATAAATGCAAAATTCTCTATAGACTGATTAGATTGCACACATTGTCACTATTCAGAGAGTTGCACCTTCTTTTACTTAAGTGTTCACTGCAACTGTTGTGATGAATAGCCCATGTCCTCCTGTGTGTTGTGTTGGTGTTTTTGCCTTTTACTCTAAACCAAATTTCTCCTTCAAGGGGAAAAATTAATTGGACTGAAAGAGGTGGATGAATAAACCTGTTAAGGTGATCACAGAGTTCACAGAGGTCAAACAGCACATGTGGGAAAGAGGAAACAGAGCAAAAAAAATAGCACTTAAGCAAATTATCTTGGTTTCTCAAGGCTGCTGGTAACATATGACCCAAATGTAGAAGCTGTCAAAGTCATGACCAGCAAACCCCAAAAATATGGGCAGTGTGATGCAAGTTTTTTTTTCTCCCAAATTACCAGCATGCAATCCTTGGAAATGTTGACGATATACTGATCAGACATTATTTGAGATTTGTGTTGGCTTTGCAATTGAAATTTTTATGGAATATTTATGGTTCAACAGCACAACACAACATACACAAAACCACTGGTTTAAATAAGTTTGAAGTGAAATTTAAGTGTCCTCTCGCAAATTTAATTTCTACAAAATGGCTTCAATCCACTACCTCTGCAATGTGTGTATGCATGGGGTCAGAGTCAAAAATGGGTCAAAATAAAAAAAAAAAAATTAAAAAAAAATTGCAGTCACGGTTGACAGTACCTTGGCTAAAAGTATGAGTTACTATCAACAACTTGTGCTACTACAAAGTCAAAAAAGAGTGTGTTGATTTGAGTAGAGTCATGTCGTACCATACGAGAATGGGTCACAACTATAAAAGTCATAATAAGTAAACCATTTTGAATTGCCTCAGCAGTCTATTTTCACTGATGTTGCATTAATTACTCAGACAGATTTTACAAGCTGACATCCAAGATCCATATCAGTGCAGATCAAAGCATGTTTTTTATCTTTAAGATCAGCATTGAGTTAATTTGCATGTATAATATAAATTAAGGAATCACTACCTTTAAAAGATCACATGAATGAAATGGGTTCTTATCACACACAAGAAGACCTCATGGCTTCTCCTTACCTTACAAAATGATCAATTTCCACCATAGTTTTGGCAAATTATGCAGCACATGGCAAAAGTATATATTTTGTGATTTTGTTACCTAAAATACTCGAAGGTCTACCTCCTCTATGGTGCACTGCTCCTCAACAGCATATAAAGCAATGACACAGTGTAAAACTATATGGCACAAGGTTATGAAGCCACACAATTTGCAGTTTTTCAAAGATCAAAGCATTACATGGCTACAAATGCCAGAACAAGCGGCCCTCATTGTGACTCACAATTCATTAACTATAAATGAGAATACCTTTAAAGGTATGAGCACCACTGTGAAAGCAGAGCATATGTTTCTACAGCATGACTGTCACTTCAATCTCAGATTTTACATCATGTGAAATGTCCTAGAGAAAGAAAAGCAGAGACAAAATACTGTCTGCCTTTGTTCCAAAGCATCTCTGCCTCTCCAGCTCATTGTCTGGACATGAATGAATCGTCCTTCATTTCAGCGTTATTCATGATTGCTGATGACGGGTATTCACATCTTTAAATAAAGTGAGCAGCAGGGAATAAAAACATCCTCCACTGTGTACAACATAGATGAGTTTCACTGGGTGGCGACAACTCCATCCACTGGAATCAAAACAATTAGAAACAATTTGTCACTGTGCTCATTACAAAAACTTTAATGCTGAGAGCCTATCTGCTTCTGTGATCTATGATTGCTATTTTATATTAAAAAGGCCAAAATGCACAGGCACAGGGTCACAAGTTCGATATGACTGAGACATGTTTTGCTGAAGCAAATCCTCAGGAGTACCGTACAGCATTCTGTCCTGTGGAATATTTAGTATAGTTCATATTTCCTAGTTATATAACTGAATTTATTTAATTCAATAAAACTGTCCACACAGTCATACAATGCATCTATTCATTATGCCATCCATTGTCTATTGCCTGTCTGGCAAATACGTTTGAATGCTCATATATAAATATAAATTCTATTCATTCTTCAATACCGACTGCAAATTCAGTTCACTTGCCTGGATGGCAAAACATGACAAAGAAAATAATCAAACTATCATCTTTGCTGGAACTGCAGAAAAACTTAAAATTAAAATATAAATAATTAACCGTATACACGATAACAGTTTGGATTCAATTTTCTGCCAGTTCACTGATCCATCACAGAGGTATAGTGTCAGCTCTAACCAAGTCTGTGTCTATAAAAATATATATAAAATTTTCTTGCTGAAAAAAGATAGAATTATACGTATTAATTATTGGACAAATAAAATGGAAGAACTGCAGCTGTAACAAGTTAGCAATCAGAACCACAGACCTGCCTTTGTCTGCCTGCCCTATTTGGCTAACCTGTTGATATATAAATATCATTTTTTTTACTAAACATCATACAAATCAACCCATGGACTGCTTTAAAGTTACTGAGCTCCTACTACACAGCCAAAGCTCAAGAGATCCTATGGAGGGAAAATAATGGACTGTTTCTAGTACCACATAAATATAATAATAATAAATGACGGAGATCCCGCTCAGATGGAGCACAGATTGTCTCCACCGATTCTATTCAAATTGTTATTCTTACTGTAGAACACTGGGCATCAGTGTTTTCGCAGCATGTCTGAAGTATTAAACAGCCCATGCATCAATTAGCATAATAATTGGAAGGAAAGAGGAAAGATGTGAGATGCTGCTCAGAAGCTAAGGAGCCATTTTGGCTGGGTCTGTGCAGCTCTAAATGAGGGTGGATCATTTGTAACTGAGCCAGATCATCTGGTTATGATCCAGTTTTCCTCGTGCCGCTTCAGTGAGCACAATTGAGATGGCTCTGTTTATCAGTTATATAGCAACTGCATTGCATTTGAGCTGCGCAGTCACGGTAGCACCCTCCCTTCTTTCTCACTCTCCCCTGTCAGCGTTCCATTAAGTAGACAGCAAAATACAATGAAATCAAATGGAATATGGCTCTGGGTCTGGGCTGGAAGGTACACAACCTTCCTCTCCTTTTTTTCCCTCTATATTCACATTTTCTGTCAAACATCCATCACCTCAGGCTTGGCTTTGACGTCAATATGGAGAATCAATAGGACTCATATTGCAGCTGCTTACCGTTCACTAGCTTTTAATGCAGAGTTTTGTTTTGAGATGTATTTATGCCTGACAGTTTAACCACAAATATTAAAAGTGCTCAAGTTCTCTCAGGCTGTCATGCTTCACGCATGAGACATCAGTTATCAAGATTTCATTTCTGATGTCTTCCATGACTGGATTTTGACTGGCTTTGACTGGCTTTCATTCATTAGAGACCCTTAACTGCCAGCAAGTCACAACATCTGTGTGCGCTTGTGTAACAATATTTGAGTTACACTATGGTGGGGGCCTGACACCATCACCACATAAACGAAAAAAAATAAACACACAGATATACAAAACTATATTCTCCATTCACTTCCATACAGGAATAGCAGCTTCTCTGCTCAGAGCCCAGGCAGAATTAAAGCTCCTCTGCATGTTTGAGATGGTACTTCTGCCAGAAAGAAGATGATATGACAGCCAGAACACAGACTTCATGAAGGCTATGCTAATTCCACTCCCACTTTACCCACAGCTACTCCTGACGTTTAAGCTTCTGGCTCAGATGTCACACGCCGGCATGTAAAATTCAGCAGGTAGATGGGAGACGACCAATAGCACCATCTAAAGGAAAACAACAAAAGCAACCAAATGGTGAACGGACACTACTGTACATTCACCCATTCACACAAACACTCATACACTGATGACAGAGACTGTTGTGCAATATGACAACCTGGAGCTAATCTAAATGCTCATTCACACACCGGTGGGAGACAATTTCTGATCAGATCATATCAATGTGGGATTCGGTATCTTGCCCAAGGATGCTTCAACATGCCGGATTAAACTGTTGATCCTATAATCAGTGGAACGACCCGTTGGAGCCACTGAGAAAGACTGTCATATGAAAGCTATTTGCCCGAATTGATTAAAAAACGACTTCTGAATTTAGTATACTGTTAAAGTTTTTGTATAAAAAGGCACCAGCTAAAAAGAATTCTTATATATTTTGAATTTGAGTTTGTGGTGGTAGTAAAAATATGAATGACATTTAATGGTACTGCTATGTGGCTCGTGGATACCATGAGCTGCTGATGATGATGACTATTATTTATAAAGATGATGTTATTTTTAAGGAAACCAACAACTACTAGAGCATTATGGTATTTTTCAATGAAACTGAATATTTTGATATCCGTTGGATGTTTTAACAGGTTAGCAGTTATAAGTGGGAGCACGACATCAGTTTCTCCTCTCCTTCAGGATCTATTAAACAACGCACATCATAACTGTGATTTATTGTTTTGGCTGTATCCATATTTCATGATAAATCACTTTTTGAAGGTGTCTCCGGAGAGCCCTTGGTTAGGATGTCATATGCTGTATGGACAGGAAGTGTAATAGAAAGGATGCGATTTATGGATGCACGCCCTGTAGACAAACAGCCTGTGGGACTTCAGTGGTGCAACCTCATGACTGTGCGTATTATTTTAGAACAAAACCATGATGTGTGATTTTAAGAGAAAAGAAGCTGCTGGATGTTTGTCCAAGGAGATGTCGATTGGTCAGAGGTGAGAATGGGGCAAGCAGAGCGCCATTATTTACTCCTGGCTGTTTACCCGTGACAGAGTGATTCAAACGGAGGGGTTAATAACTTGGCGTGACCTCAGATCAACACTGACAGACCACACTCAGTCACTCTTACTTCACTCTTCTACACTGTCCTTTCAAAAAGATAAAAACAATGATTAAATCACCACTTGGAAATTGAAGTGGTTTTCTCATGAACGTAAAAAACACAGCTTTAGAATTAACATCTAACATTATTATTATTATATAATTTCCCAAAATAGAGCATTTCATACGCTCATTTTTATGATCTGTTTTTGTCCCTGAAGCTGCAAACAGCTGATGGAAAAGGCATAACAGACAATCAAGCAATGTGAAATTGAAAGGTACAGCAGTGGCTCTGCCACGTTTCTAGCTTGAGTGACAGACACTGCAATACGAGTCCATTACAGGACTTGTGAATTTCATTTAGAAACAAGAGTGGAGTACCATCATCCAATGTTTCTTCACAGATGCAGTCGTGAATTACAGTGACAGAGGTGGTGAGAGTCTCAAGAAAAAAATCTGCTTCCAACTTGACAGGAAAGTATATGAGTCTATGATCGGAAAAGGGGGTGTCTATCACCAGAAATGTCATCCAGCCGACAGCTCTGGACTTTACGGTTGTCATTGTTTCTTGGGTAATCATATGTTAGCTGATTGTATTATATCCACTAGTAACTGTAAAACAATAAATAATTCATTTTTACCAAGTAAAAGCTCAATCATTAATCCATGCTATCATTTTGCCTTGTATGTCTGACACACGGTGTGTAAGAACACACACACACACACACAGTGTCCCAATGTCTTAACTTGCTTGACGGGATTAAGGGTGACCTGCAGACAGACAGTCATCCATCTGTTTCTGTTTTTCCTGTTCATTACAGAAAAGGACCAAACTCACTGTCTTCCTGACACACTTTTTTTAACCACACTAATCTCCACCTTGAGAGACTGGCCAGTGGCTGCACATCATAGCATTGACTTCACCAGCATGCAAGCATGTGCATGCTGGTGCTTTAAATCTCAGACGTTACATACAGTACATATTGGTAAAACTGAATCGACACACTTTTAATTGTATTATAAATTGAAACAGTTTAATCCTGGACTCTAAACAGCAACCTATAGGTAAAAATACACCACCTATATTCGAACTGATGCTGTCACTGTCTCTATGTTCTCAACAATTAGACGAGAGTGTTGTTAAGTTGCCCAGCTCGGCTGTTATATACATTTAATTGGAACAAAGCAGTTTGTGTATAACTCCTAGTTTCTACTGGATGTGGAACACAGCCGACGTGCTGACACTTGCCGAAACAAATCGACAGAGCTTCTAAATTTGTCGGATGTCGGAACACGGCGCAAGAATTCAACACAGAGCAGATGGTGTGGGACAGGAAGTCATGTACAGACACAAAATAAAACATAATGTTTATTTTCAAAATAAAATAATCGATGTTCACAGCGGATCGTATAATTTATTTCCGTCTACTCAGTGGAGACAGGGCTCCGCTTCAACCCTCTTTATCGTGCGATTATATGTGAATTTGAGAAATCTCATTACTCAGCGAGATCTCGTTCTCTGCAGCAGGTGGATCTGGTGGGTACTGATGGCCGACGGACGTGGACGGACGTCAACGTCGTTCCACATCCAGTGGAAAGTAGGGGTAAGACTGCACAGTGGCACCAAACTGTAGAAAAAGCTTAATTTAGCAGCAACATGCAAACATAGGCCGCTTTAAGGTAAACTTGTTTGCTTCTCTTATTTTGACTGAATTCTTCCATTAGTTCACAGCACTGATTCTTCTCGTGATTATGGAAATCCATATTGGGTGGGACGGTTCATTGTTCACAATAATATAACTAGAAGTGATGGTATGTATGACTGTCAGTGTCAGCTGATTAAATATTTACGACTGTCACACTGCAGCAGGATCACTACTTGCATGCCGTCACTGATTTGCGGGATGCGCTGCGTGTTTCTGAAGCTTTGGATTATGCATCATTACACATACTGAATATGGCTCTGAGTTCAGCAAAAAAATGTGATGCATTTTTGATGCATTTCTGAGTTACATGTCACTTAACACAATGTTTTACACACAGCATGGTGCACATACATGTTTGAACAGAGATGACTTTGACACAATGTATGCAGCACTTTGTACTTTACTTAAATGTCTTTTGTAGGACTATGACATTTTCAGTCATAGTACGTACCTGGATGACATTAACCCTTGAAGGTCTTGACCTATTTTTTTTTTTTTTTATTATTAGAATTTGTTTTTTTTTTTTTACACACCATATAATGAATTGTTCCCCATGCCCATGTTTGTTATCTTTTTCTTTCAGCACAAATTCACGTATATGACCTAACTATTTTTCACTTTTGACCTACCGTATTTACATTTTGGGCCAATAAACACAAAACATAAAATCTGATTTTGTAAAAGGACATGAAATGATGACGATATTCAAATAAATCTGTTCCACCACATAGTATCCTTTTCGTATGCTACTTTTCTTTATATGTGTGAGATTATCATTTTGGATCAAATGGAACAGACAATATCTCCAGTTTCACTTTATCTATCAACTTCAAACAAAGTGGTCACATGATGTGATCACAGGGGCATGATTGGCGACCTCGACTATAACTCATTTTCATCAATTGTCTGGTGCTTTACCTGACCTGTAAAGTGCGGCGCCTGAATCTTAAGTGCTTTGACAAATAAGAAGTGCTACTGGATAAACACCACTATGGCGAGAAACATTGCACCAATCGGTACTTAAAACCTGGGTATTTCAGAGGCGGCTTATTTTTTCAGTATGAATAAGTTGAACAGTTGACGGAGCACAGACGGAGCCTGTGGAAGTTTTATCTCCTGCCAGCTGATGTGGAAGAGCCTACGATTCTATTTGCTTACATGCACGCACCAGTAATCACAACATGATTGATTCGTTATTTCAGCATTTTCCCTATCTGCTCTGTAGTTGAATCCTACGAACCCGAACATCTTTGCTTGCTTCTTCTCTCATGTTGTTTTCCCATTCACGCCAGAGTTTGTAATTTCCATAGATGCATTCCAAACCACAATGAGACTTGTCTGTAAAATAAAGCATCATCTAACAAATTTCCCTGGATGGAAGGAGCCAAAAGGGGAGATGTTCACTTGTTATTTGTGTTTAATAATCTCTACTAAAGAAGTTCCCCATAACCAGCTAAAAAAAAAAATAAATTAAAAAAAATAAAAAAAAAAAAAAGGAGCTAAAAATATCAACCTTTCCCCATTGTTTAAATGTGTTTATTTTTAAGCTGCAACAGAGCATCACTCATCTTCTTTAGGCTAATAGATGAAAAAAAAAAAAATCTGGATGCCCAGGGGAAGTGTAAAGCCTATTAATAGAATATTGTTTAATTGTGCATGCTTTCCACAATTAAGAAGGTGAGACTTCATTCCACCCCAGAGCAAATAAGCACAATTTTAATTTAAGAAATTACAAAATGCTTCACTTCACAATTGCTTGCATTTGAGGCCTCATAATGCTAATGAAGCTAGCACTGTAACTAATGAGATAAGCAAAAGAGACTTTTGATGAGGCTTACATGTGTGACTGTGTCTGAGGGCTACAAGTGGGCACAGGCTATCCCTGAGAAGGCCACAGCCTTGAGGTGAGTAATCACCCAAAGGGAGTTTCTATGAGAACGTCTCTCTTGGAGCCATTAATTAGATACCTTCCCTCAGCGCGCTAACCCTGAGGTAGCTCTCAAGCAGTGCAGCTACTCCCTGACCCTGTGTCCGTTCCTCTTCTGATGACCCTTGTCTCACCAACTCCCCCATCAAGTCTTGCCCCTCTGGCCTCCTATCTCTCCCACTCTCTCACTCCTTTTCCCTCTTCGCCTGTTTACCCGTGGCCCTTGTTTGGCTGAAGCCTCTTTGGGTCGCTCAAGATGCTGGTCTATTCTCAGTGACAACTCCAACGACAGTAACAGTGCACAGAGCTCCAGAGTCACACATAAAAAATAAATAAATAATTGTTGTTTAGGAGCAAAATAATACACTGAAATGATGAGTCACAATCATAAATATTTATATTCAACTATACCACTGGAACAATAAACAGTCAAACAAAAGCAGGTTATACAAACAGCACAGGAGGCAATAGCTCTTTGTGGATAACAAATTACTTTTAATTCTTTTTTTAAATGAGATGCTCAATAACTCAACTGCCAAATAATGTAAAGTTAAACCCTGTTTGCACAAATCCTTATTCTAATAAAATGTGAACATACACAGCTATAATATCACAAAACTGTCGTGAAGTTGTGGCCATCATTCAAAACAGCATTTCAGAGGAATAATGAGAAAAACTACAGTACTGGCAGTTTGCAAAATACTTTTATGCTTCAAAAGTATTGCCCACTGGAGGCTGAATTTCTGGTAGAAAGTTGTTGTTTTCGGCGTGGGCAAAGTTGACACTTTACCATCACATTTTTGTCCTTTTGTGCAACAAATTCAAAGTAAAATGTGTATATTTCCACCCCACGAAGGCGTCTTAACCGGCCCTGCCATTTTTGTTCCGTCTCTTTATTCGTGAGCTCGAGAGCTTCAGTCAGTAACATCACGTTGTGATGAATGTTACGCAAACGCGCGAAAAGGGAAACACATGAATGTAATTTCATGTGCAAAATACAGTATATAGCACATAAACTACAACCTTCCTACTACACATTATTTGGTTGAAATTTAATTTGTTGTTAAACTGTATTAGCAACTGTATCTGCCATGGATTATATTAATATGCTACTTTTTTACTGCAGCAATGACACAACAACTTATCGGATATAGAGTTTACAGTGCATATATCTGCAACAAATTCTCTGTTGATGATTTCCAAATGTTTATTGCTACAGTATTTATCAATGGTTATGTGGAGCTGGTTAATGTAAGGCAACTAAAACCAGGTATGCAAGGTGTTGACACTCTGTACACACTTTAAACACTTTGACCTTCACACCATTACGCTTTGCTGAAACGATGTGAATGTCACACCACTCCTTGAATAATTAATGGAGCGCAGGATCAGTGCCAAACTGTGTCTCCCTCATAATATTTATGTGTATCTTTAGTGCAGATTATTTTTTTTTTCATACTGTGTCAGCATGAAACTAGAAGAGTTTTCCTTTACTGTGCACTATTCTGTTTTTCAAGGTAAAAGGCTCATATGTAAAATATAGAACTAACACGCAAACATGTCCCCTTATAAGGTTAAGTTAATCCTATTTATCAATATACATTGGAAATGCAGGCCTACAAGGCAGAATAATTTACTGTACGTGCCACTGTGTCTGTATCCTGATCGCTGGAATGCTCACATCACGGAAACAGTGTGTTACATGATTTAGCAGAGAGAAGGTAAACAGGCATGATCACAGCATTAAGTGAGGAAACTGGATTTATACAGTATGCAAACCAATGGAGCTCTTTTTGTGAATTTTTGTCATTACCGTAATGTAAGTGTGACTCTTCTGTAGATGTGCTATGAATAAAATGAACAGGCAATTTACCTTCCATTTGCAAGGCTCACATTTAACGGCTGACTTCCAGTTTTTCACAGGTTTTGACAATTTTAATGTAGTGATTACGCACATACTGGCTTAACAATAACTGCTGACAAGGCTATGGCACGTGTTTAAAGGTAAAAAAAAAAAAAAAAAAAAAAATGCAGGTTTGCTTTTGATAAACAGAAAACATCAACTGATGAAATGCTATTCGTTATCTGTGCTTACTGTGTTTCCATACTGCTAACAACGCCGTCAAACTACACAAGTGCTATTCCATTCATTTTCATGAATTCATTTCATCCATTCATTCCATTGAAGTTGGATGTTGCGCTCATTATTGTCTAGAAGGCACCTGTACAGCAACATATTCATTTACAAGGCTTTGTTCTCCAAGCTGCCAAGCTATTTAACATCCTTAGTTGAATTCAAAGCTGTAAAAATGACACAGCATCACAGCGTAGGTTTGCTTTAATGGTTTCCTGAACCATTGCTGAATTGAGAAAGAGTGGTCACCCACAGCGTGCCTTCAACTGGAATAAATGGTAATGCAATTAAAAGTTGAGAGATGTCCATGTTTTAGACATATTATCCATACAGTTTTTTCATACTATGTAATTATATGTGAGGGATTTTGATTTAATCTTGGATGTGCTTTAAATAATTTCCTCTCAGGTCTCTCTTTCAAACCACATCTTGATCTTGAAGTGAGACTTGCTGAATAGAAAGAGCTTAACAATGATGATGATGCTTTTTTTTTTTTTTTTTTTTTTTTTTTTACAGTACTTACCACAAAAGCTGGAATGAAAAATGCTACAAAACCGAATAAACTGCTGAGTTAGCATTCAGAGTACCTCACTAGACTAGCTATCCAAATGGAAAACTCTTAGACAACACTTTTCAGTAACGCCTTGTGGGGTAAACAATCTTCCTGTGCCCATCATATGCCCATTTAGATTGCAAATTATCTAGACTGCGGGCAAATTAAACAGCTGGTTTGTAATTTTTGAGTGAAATCATCCTTCTTGATGTGTTCACAGGATACAGAGAGGGCTGGCACTGCTGAAACAAACATTGAAAATCTGTTGTCTAAGTCCAGTGACCAGCATCTTTAGCAAGATCTTCATTTTCATGCAACTTTCATACATGCCTATATAACAGGCAAAACCATTCCGAATAAAAAATACATAAGGAGCATTGTCACAAATGCGCTGTAACTTCCACGCGCTTGGAGCCACAATAAAAGATGTAACAAAACTTAAGTTTTATGCTTAGGCTGTGTTAAACAAGAAGCACGAGAACTCTCCTGGGGGAAACAACGCCTGCTCTACATCCTGCACTGATCTATCTCCACTATACAAGGGAAACATGTACAAAGTGATAATGAACACAGTACAGAGAGAAATTTTCAATTTCCTGGTGGGGTGAAGTGTGGTGTACAAAGCATCAATGTGAAGATAGGACAAATGACCTTGTTCTTAATTGATATTGTCTCATGATACCATGATTTTTTTTATTATTATTATTCTTATTTTTGATTAATGATCTTCCCGATGACCTTTCTGTACCATTTGAGGTCTCTATTCTTCTTTTTACCCCTGTTAGATGTACTGCTGCAGCCTCACTGTTGCACCGAACAGACATTTTCAACCGAGACGCAGTGTTTCTTTCGTTGAACATGTGCAGCAGCAGTTAATGGCATAGCAAACACATTATGATTATACAATACTTGGTTGATTGGAAAATTCTCTGAGGCAAACAGTATATGGGGCTAAACATGATGAATAGAACACCGGACATGATTTCACATTCAGAAATGGGTGAATGAGTACGCTAATTGTGTTGAAATTTCAACACAGTTCACTGTGTAAAGCAAAAAACGCAAGCAGTGTGTCAGTTTATAAAAACTGCAAATCCCTGCAACATTTCTGATTAAGTGTGGGTTGAAAAAAAATCTTCTGGTTGCAAATTTAAAAATTCCTGGAGGGATTGTTTCAATTTCAACACCAGCCTGGAGAGTTCTCTTGTCCTACTTAGGGCCAAGCTTGCTGCCGTTCTGAGCTGCGCCTCAGACTGTTTCTTGAGTTTCACTGTGCTGCGAGCCAAAGCACTTGTAAGGTTAAACTATCTGACAGCTCCGGTTTCACTGACAACACACATCCTCGGGCTGATCTCCACATACTTAGTAGTGGGAATCTTCACATGCTCCATTTATGTTGATCATACATGATTACACATGGCTATGTGGTGCCTCCACAGCTAAAGCTCATGGGGGAGTGATTACAGTGATACAGTAAGGAAGAGGTGAAAAGATGTAGGTGGGCAGAGTGAATATTTGTGCATTAATGGCACCTCCATCTGTTTCGCCCTAGTGTGGAATGAATATTCGATCTAAAGAATAAGTGCCTGACATTATAGATATAGTACAGCTCCATGTACAGCATAAAGACAGAGATTTTTAATGGGTTATGGATATTTAAAGTAACACAGTGAGGATAACTGTTGTTGCAACTACTGTACATGTATGTGTCATATCTATTCATCTCTGAAAGGTAATAAATTCTATCCAAATGATTGTTCTGAAGTGAATAACTACAAAATGTCTCATAAATGTTCAGCAGAGGATGATGTGATACAGTTGCATAAAGAACATCTTCTGGCCTTTTTTTTCCTGTACTGCTGCCTTATACTAACCTGGAGCTACAGATGTGTCTTAGTGACTGACTTAAATGATGTTATCAGTAATTATTCATATTAGCAAAGGATCAGATGGTTCTAGAAACCCACTCCAACACCATAAGGTCCTGCGTTATGTCAATTTACTTTAGCGTATTGTTTTTTTTAGCATATTGTCTATATCATGCATGTTTGTTTGCATGGATTTATGATTCAAGCGATGGTGGAAAAAAATAAATAAAAAAATACAAGTGCAATCACAGGTCAAAATTGACTAGGGTCAGCATTCCCACACAGTAAAAGATTAACACAAGCAGTAGACTCAAGTTCTGGCCCCATTTTACAAATCCTCTCATGCAAATTAGGTCATCGCCATTTCAGTATTCTCTGCAGATCACACTTGAAAAACAGCATCAGGTGGAAGGAAAAAGAAAAAGAACTTGTTACTATGCTTAACATGAGATAAGGCACGCTGCAGGGAATGGAAAAAAAAAAACACTTTGGACCTCACAGTTTAGAAAAATGAATAACACACGTCCCCCACGTTTTGCACACATACATTAAATTTAATTAAAACTAGACCCAAGGTGAAGCAGTTATGGGTTTACAGAGTGCATCTATCAGACCCAATCAGGCCAATCAGTGCAGTTTTTTTCATGCCAGGACACAGAGCCAAATTGTATGCTAGCTGTAGGGCAGGGGTCTGCAACTTGGTTCGGCCATGAGCCAACATGGTTCACTGGAGGGGCAACAGTTTTTTTTTTCCCCCTTCGGTGCAAAAGCTCCAGTCTAAGTCCTGTCCTGCATAAACGTCCAGAATAGTACCGCTTCACTTAAAAGCTATTACAGATGGAGAGAGATGGGATATTACCTCTTTGAATGACTTATTTGGCCTCGCATTAAGCGAGATGACATGCTTTATAATAAAATGCATTATGTTTCTCTGAGAACTACAAATGGAATGTGCATAATGAAAACATTTCAGTAAACCATGTAAGTGTACCATGTAAGTTTTGAAGAGGCTTACTAAGGCTCAAAGATTAAAACTGTCTACAGATTGGGAAACATATGGTTAAGATGTTTACTCTGAATATTCAGGTTTATGTAATTGTGTACATTTACAGCAGGCAGACCTGAGGCCTCATTTCAGCTGAGCACACATAGTTTTGGGTGATAACACTTGTTTAAAGTCAAAGTCAGCTTTATTGTCTATTCTGCAGCATGTACAGGTTCTCTCAAACCTTGGTGCATGAATTACAGAATAAAATAAAATAAAATAAAATAAGTGCAATGAAACTAGGGGAGTAACTAAGACATGGTAATAAATAGACACGGCGCAAAAGTCTCAGTTTCCTCTTATTTGTCCAAATGTGCATACATTTACTGTGCTGTTCCCTGCTATATCCGGTATTTTTTTTCAGAAGTTGCCCTACATTCAGGCAACTAGGTCTTTTTTAATATGGTGTTGCTGAGGGTGTTATCTTATGCAAACGAGCCTGTTTTTGCACAAGCAGATGGTTGTAGAACAGGTTGACTTCATCATTGGTCATCGCATACAGGTGTGCATACGTTATGTTTGATTTATAACAACTTTCTTGTGCATACAGTCAGGTCTTACACACAGATATAGAACTTGAACGCTTTGAAAAATGACGCCCCTGTTACATGGATGTCTGTTCTCAGCACAACACCAAAGACCCATTTTCTTTACCAAAATACCAACTCTCATCCAGCGTCTATCTCACTTACAAACAACTCTGATACAAAAAGGCAGAGAACATAGGTCAGCAACATAGTAGCAGTAAAACCTGTGCTAATATCTATGTTAAAAAAGTAGGCAATGGCACATGCACTTAAATTTTTACCAGGTGACTGTAGACTGTAGAAGGTCTGATGGGCAACTGAAATCAAAATGATGGGTCGTTAATGTAGGAGAAACTGAAAGTAGAGGCAGAACTAAGCTAATGTGGGTTTAATCAGGACTGGTTAGAAATTGGCTTGTTGTTAATAATCAATACCCAGTTTCATTGGAAAACGGAAATGATAAATTGAAAATTAATTTTTAATTGACATTCACTCCATTTCAATAGAGTTGGTTAGAAAAACTAATGGTTTTCTTAGTTTAGACAAACAAGAACAAAAAAATGATCCCAAACCAGCTAGTTCCCAGATTGTTTCCCAGTTTCACAAATAGAAATTTATTGTTATGAAAATGGCATGAAAATGAAACGTATAAAAGAAGGCTAAAGGTTTAATTTATGTTCAACTTGTGTCTTTTTATTATTTTAATTAAAACACTGTTGTTATGTACACTTAAAGTAAATAACAGATCTCTGTGGAGGCTGTCAAATGGAGGTGGGTGAGCAGCTTTTGATTGGTGAGAGGTGACTAAGCTGGCAACACTCTGGAAAATGATTTCAATTTATAAATAACTTCTTAAAAGCAACATAAAGCACAGGAATCAATCATTTTGTTCTAAGAGTATGATGCTGTAAGTGTGTGTGTAGGTGGGCCCTGGAGAAGCCATTTACAGGAACAATCAAGAAGACAACAGCAAAACTGGTAAACTAGTGCAGAGTAATACAGGCTGTGTCCCAAGGATCAATTTAAAACAATGGTATGTGGTGATGAAAATGTGTTAAAAATATGAAAATGCAACTTATATATATATATATATATATATATATATATATATATATATATATATATATATATATATATATACGTGTATGTATATACGTATATGTATATACGTATATATATATACACGTATATATATATATATATATATATATATATATATATATATATATATATATATATATATATATATATATATATATATATATATATATATATATATATATATATATATATATATATATAAAGACCAAGTTAATGAGCCAGGAAGAAAAACAAGAAAATCTAGCAAAGGCAAATTTCAAAGCAACCTAATTAAGTGGCATCAAAAAGTCAATTTGTTCCCAATGACTGTTGATTCATGTCAACTTCTGTTCTATATGAACTTAAAAATGCATGCACAATCATAGACGCTTGATGCAACAGAAAATAACTCATTTTTCATGCCCATCCCATGTGTTTTCTGGCCTTTAAATGGAGTAATAAAGCTAAGAAAAATCAATAACGCATTATAAAAGAACAGGCAAAAACTAGGTGTATAAAGCGCATGCTTTAACAGGACAACAATCTATTCCTGTAAAAGGTCAGTGAGCTATAAAGCTTGCTCAAACAGCACAGCCCCCTCTCATTCTTCCCTGACACTATAGTCACTCATATTTTCCCAGTACTTCAGGGAATTATCACCCAGCAGCCATGAAAAAGCATTCAGACCTTTTCTCCATCTAAGTAATCACTTTATTAGTGACACGAAGATGAGTTTGTGCCGGTATATAGATCCAGAGGGTGTAATGAAATTTGACTCTGCTGCAGAGTAACAACATAATAAAAAAAGGAAGGCGAAGGAGGCAAAGAATCAATATGATACATGCTCGATCTGTTTTGTCTGGTCCTTGATGAATGAAATGAAGTCATGGGATAACTTCAAAGTGATTATTTATCATCACAGAAATGAATTTAATAAATAAATAGGCAAGCTAAATAGCCAATCATGTTTGACGAAATGTGAAAAAAAAAACTGTTGATTCGAGTGTGTATCAGTGATGCAATGCTTTTTGAGAAAAATGTAAGACTGGTCATATTCCAATTAGAATGCAAAACAGCCCTTGAGAACTCTTCAACGTGTTCCAACATTTTTGTTTCTCATTTTCTTAATCATAATAACTGCATAATTGTCTGCAATTTGTCTTCAAGATTGTTTCATGATTAAAGTCTGAAGTGTAGTGCCGCATCCCTCCATTCATTTCCACTCAGTGCATTTATTTTAACAAACATTTTGTCATGCCATCATCTTCTACCTATAATCGACTGCATCCATGCTTTTTCCTATTGTGCCCTTTGTCCATTCACTGCTAACTCTTCTACAGTCCCTTCAGTGGTTTACAGGACACACAACTCACTTTAGCCCATGTGTAATTGATCAGTTACTCGTGAGAGAATATGCTGAGAGACACTCATGCACTGAGAGTGGACTGTAAGTAAGCTTAAAAGATAGTGGAGTGATAGCAGCAGTAGTAAAATCACTATGGAATTTGGAGGCGTCTCGAGACTTGTTCACATCATCAAACACAGACAGTGGAACAGAAACTCAATATAAAAGTCTGACAGTGACGGCGCAGAGGGCAGTCGGCTGTTTCACATGACAAGGGGCATCGCTTTGTATTGAGGCACCACTACATTTCACACAAGTGCTCAATCACAGAGAGGAGAGCTGCAAGTGAGGGTAAAGGGATGTGACTGAAAAGAGTAAAAAACAATAGGAAAGAGAGGAATAATGGAAGCTAAGAAAAAGCAAAGAAAAAACGTGCTTGTCTGCCAATTAGCTTCAGGAATTCCACCTGGAAAGTCCACAACATGCAAGAAGTAGATTAAACTTCAATATTTTGCAACTTTTATTGACAGGACTGGGGTTAGGGATTACAGAAATAGTGAACAAAACATGGAAAAGTGAAGTAGGAATGCTACTCTTTTATATTTTACTTTGTAATTGACCATTTTTTACAATAGTTTCATCAAACAAAGTGTATTTTTCCAAATCAATAATGAGTACAAAATGGGGGGGTGGTAGAGTGGTGAAGAGAAAAGATATTTGATGAGTATACCACAAAGCAGCGGCAAAGCTGTGAACTGTGGGACACCCTCACTGGGAAATAAAGCCGTTAATAATAAGTTCAGCTCAATCACAAACACAGTTTGAACATATTTCATTTTTAAAAACATTGCTTATAAATGAAAAAGATGACTCACTGTTAAAACTATATCATGTCTGGTGAGCAGCGCCTGGGTAGTTTATGAAACAGTAAAGTCATCCTAATCTTGTTGAATTCATTCCATGTTCTGTATTTTTATTGAATGCCGACTAAGTATTTCCATCTTGAAGATGTTCAAACCAACAGTATTAAAAATACACTCTTTGAAATTTGAATGACCTGGTTGACACGTTGGCTTAAAGAGTTTACCTATGAACAGAAAAATGGTACAAATAGAAAGATGCGTGATCTGGCAAATGGAGGATGACTCGAAGCTATTTCATCCATTGTGCTCACTAATACCAAATCATTTGGAAGTATCAGTAGCAAAAGCTTCCTTGAAAAGCATCCAGGATAGAATGCAGTACTGTAGGGCTCACTGCTACATGTGGATAGCCCATACCTAATCCCGTTTTCTCATATAAGGTATATATATATAACTTATATATATATATATATATATATATATATATATATATATATATAAAACTTACGTAAAATATGGACAATAAGTCTGACAATAAAGTCTAAATGTCAAAAAAAAGTAAGTAAACATTGACAGGAACTGCTATACTGAGCCCACATGCAAGTTCATGTGCACACATACTTTGTAACCCACATCCGAAGGCACAAAGGTCACACACACATGGGCGAATTGTGGCTTGCATGCTTGATTTCCCAACGCATTTAGCCGCCTGCATCCATAACCCTAACATATGTAGCGGCTAATACAGTTAGAGGTAGATCTTTGCTTCCATGTCTGCTCACTTAATGACATTAGGGTTGATTGTATAGTTTGATCCAGCTATCAATGTCAATCATGTTAGCACTGCTCAAAGCAGCAAGCCCTTGAGGGGGGATTAGCTACGGAGGGGGGAGGAGAAGGGCAAGCAGCTTTCTAATGCAATAGAGCTGCCAGAACTAAGAGCTTTTTATTACATTAATATGTTCCTGGATAATTCTATCTCATCTCCTAATATGACTTAGCCTAAAAACCCAATTAAAGTCTCATTTATCCGATCATCTCAATCAGAGGTGGTGACATGAGGGCGTTCAGATAGCCATGTGATAGTTGCTTGCTTCCACCCACAGAGGATTCTGTTTCTTCTCCAGCCAAGGTAAAAAATGATTAAAACAAAGAGTGTGGCAGGCAGCATTCTCCAGCTGAAATCATAGCTAATGCTTGCCGTACAGACTAAACAAGTCACATTGATCATGTTATAGACTATATTAGGTGTGAGGATTCCAACTTGTAATGTAACTTATGCAATGCTTAAGTGCAAATGACCTTTAGGTCACAGGATTTCTTGCAGATCTTGATTATTAGAACTTGTAATTTGCATTTGGCATGATTTTGGAACACTGTACAATAATGCTAGATTTGATTGCTTGTATCAGTCCAAGAAAAAAATTACAGATGGTGAGGAGATTAAATGATAGATCAATTTATGTCTTATATGAATTAAAAGTTGTATGTCTGTGCCCTAACTTACCAATTCAAAGGTAACCGCAACAGCCCAAATCTAGTTGGCCTGTCTGGTCAGTCCGAGTGCCTTTCTAATTCTTCTCTGGCTGCTCCCCATATGACCTTAGGTGTGCTCCAAGTGCCTGTCTGCTCAAGCAAAGTGTCTCCAGACAGCCCTTCTGTTCAAGCTACAAATCGTTCAATAGCTTGTCTGGTAGCCCCAAGTGATTCTCAAGTGCCTCTATGGTCGACCTAAGTGTCACTCAAATGTCCATCTGGATGGTCCAGGAGCAACCAAAGGGTACCTCTGGTACGCCAAAGTACCCTTTCGGTTGGTCAAGTTGCACTCTGGTCAGTTAAAGTGCCACTTTGGTATGACTTCAGGGAAAAACGGAACCCTAAACTTTACCCTCTTCTAAACCCTGTACAGGCTGCGCTTATTTTTGTTATTGCTGCCCCTGATTAAGTGCACACCACTATTTCTATCTCAGCATAAGAACACCTCTCATCTAAACCCAACAGAGTTTTGTTGATTTTTTTCCCTCCAATTTACAACATTTATCACGTCTTTAAAACAGCTTAAAATGTGCATCAAAGGGCTGATCGAAGAAGGTCTGCAGCTGTTAGGGAATTCCAGCATTTGTCACGTAGTAACTTACTTCATAATAATAATCAGTTTCTGACAGAGAATCAGATATTAATATGGTACGGGAAGGATTTTGAGGATGCATGAAGATAAATTACAGACTACAGGTGAAAGGTGCTTGTTACCGTTTGGTCAAGTTCAAAACTCATTAATCATCAGGGTAAATAACATGTTTTATCCTCCCATTAAGTTAAAGCACTTATGCCTTGCCTGCATCACAGGCATCGATCAAAGTTGCTCATGATACAGCGCTGCACATGCATCCCTATGTAAATTAGATGGCTACATGATATGAAAATAAATCTGAAATAAATTAACTCCTTTGGCAGTCTCTGGCAGATCTGTGATGAAAATGGAGCACCTGTGGGATCTAGGCGAGTGGGAGGTTTGCGACATTTGAATTCATGGCCAACAAAATCAGAAAAGCAGTACTGAGACTGCATCTTGGATCTCATTGTCGGTTTATGCATTTTGTCTTGTTGAATGGTGCATTAACAGCTTGGGTCCATGTTTACTTCCTGTCAGCTTCCATCATTCACATACACTGCAACAGCATATAAACTGGGACATTTGAAATAAACTTTGATGTCTTAACTGAGTCAGAATTCTGCACATTATCTCAGAGCAATGATCATAAATCATCACATAAAAACAAAAAAAGGCTTTGAACCCTCCCATCATTGTGACCTCAACAACACGAGTAAAGTTTTGTCACTGTTGGGGCAAAATGCCCCAAACTGCTTCTGTGTTAGTTCATGTAGGCCTCTCAAGGACCACATTTTGCCATGGTGACACACACAGACTCACACATGGTTGCAGTTGGTAAACACACAAATGAGAGTATATGACAGCAACATAAAAATGTATTATAAAGAATAATCTTGAATTATTTATTTCAGTGGGCTGAAACCAAATTTGACTTGTGTTTGAATATGATTGTACACAGGATGCTCATAGACCGGACAAAATTACTTGTCTTGGTAGATAAACAGCAATGCAATCTGACATAACATGTTCAACTATAGACCATTTCGCAAAGAATCACACCAGGGTTGATGTCAAATCTGGCTAGAGACGTAAAGGCGTCACCCATTGCTTGGATCACATGTGTGTCAAGTGGGGTTGCAAAGAGGTGGAAAATTTCCCATAAATTTCCATGGGAATTTAATCTTGGAAATTTTGGAAATATTCCATATTGGGAATTCCATGGGAATTATGGGAATAAATGGGAATTTAAGGGAACTAACTGGGAATATATTCGATCCAAGAATAAATATGAACAGAAGTCATAAGAAAACATCCATATAAAATGTTTTCAACAGATATTTCAACTAAATTATTTGAAAGTAGAACAGAACATGTTTTAATTACTTCTTTCATAGATGAAGAATGACAGGAATGTTGGGCTCAATATTACCCAACTCATTCAAAATGCATCCCCCATCCAAAAATCTCCACAAAGTCCCATTCAAAATGTTAAATGAAAAAGCCACTCTCCCTCCAAAACATCCCATTAAACATGCAAATCTTCCTTCAAGCAATCCTCTGCATTTTTGCTCAGTCAATAGGCTCTTCCTGCACATGATCAACATCCAACAACATGTCTACTTCCTCAACATCCAACTCTGAGTCTTCTTCTTCAGTGTTACGTTCCAGCCTTGTTGAGGATGGCTCTGTGTCAGACTCAAAGAGCCTTAGGTTGGCCTGATTGCCAGCCAGCTTTTCCACTCAGCACACTGCCAGTAGGCGGGCCATGTACAGAGCCGTGTATAGTGAGAGTACTGACAACTAGCATTTCTGTTATGTAATAAATATGGTGTACACCAAACACGTGACTACTTTTGAACCAATCCCACGACAGAATTGTCAAACATTCGGGACAATTCTGTCGTAGGATTGGTTGACAGGTAGTCACGTGTTTGGTGAATGGTAGTTGTCGGTACTTTCTCCATACATGGCTCTGGCATCTTTGCAAGATCCTGCTACTGCTAAGACTGCAATCTGTCATACATAACTGGGGGGGTGGTCAACAAAGTCAGCAAAGAAATACACCTCATGGATTGTTTAGTGAATGTTTCACAGCTGGTGAAAGCTCTGGTCAATTCACAGGCAGGTGACCTTGATATCTCAGCAGAGGACATTCACTTTGGGTCAGTTGTTCAGTTTTTTACAACTCACTCACAGATTGAAGTAGTGGGAATAAAGGAGACTGCTGGGTCTCCAGAGGGCCTTAAATAGACTTACAGTTTTTACCTGGGCCTTCTGGTCAATCTCCTTCAGGGGCCATGTCTTTAAGCCAGCCTTCAATGGCTGAGAAAGCTACGTTGTTCAAAGTGAGTGGTTTGTGCACAGTGGATTGCAGCTTGTCGTGTGGTGCATTAGGTGTTGACAGATGGGAGGGAGGCCATGGGACGCTGTGGGGAACCAATGATTTATTGCTGGGCCGCGGACACTTAACGGGGGTGTAAGTGCTGAGTCTGGAGGGACGATGATGTGAGGACAACTGGAAAAAAGAGAGGAATAAACAAAAGGAATAACTAAAATACAGAGGAGCTAGTACAAACTGTGCTTACTAATCATTAAAGGAAGGTTTTGATTAACTTGGGCATTAAAATCCAATGCCACATTACCATCATTTACATGATAGGAACAAGGAAATTATGTGTTGCTCTTGGAATAAAGAAACCTCTTGGGTGTGATTGCGAGGAAGCAGAAATGAAAGGGAATGCACTAATTATTGATGGGAATTTTGTTCAATGTTATTTGCATTTAAACAACACCCATGTAACCAACTACCTGACTAAAAATAAAACAGGAGGAGAGAGAGCAAGAGGACACAGTAGAAAAACACAGAAAGAAAAGATTTAGTACATACGCAAGAAAAGACACTGGAAGAATGAGAGTGAAAACGAAACTGAAAGTGTTATACTGGGTGAAATGGTCCTCCATCCTGAAAGCAGTCAATACATTATGTATTCAGAAAAAGGAAGGAAAAGTATCAGACCTCCGTGGCAGCTGCAGGACTGTAAAAACTCTGACCAATCACTGCCATTTGGCCCGAATGGAAAGAACCAAACAGATGCCTTCATGTCTCGTCCTGCTCAAGCCCCCCTCTGCCCCTCCCTCCCCACTGATGCCGGAAATATTCAGTACACTCCTCTACAGAAATACAGATATGCGTGTTAGCCCAATGCTAACTTTAGCTTCTCGTGGGTGTAAACTGGTCGTCAGTGCTGCTTGCATTGGGGTTACAGGATTTGAAACGTTGATCATATTGCACAGCCATAGTTGCCAATGTCTGCATTATAATTGTGTTAAAATGATGATGTAGTATATCAGTATATGTCCTCTCCCTGTTGAATCCTACTGTCAGACGTCCAAGTTTGAGGGGGCGTGGCTTTGGAAGGAGCACTGACCGGAAGGGGAGGAGGGGAGGAGCTAAGAAGAGGCGCAGAGGTGGTGTCACTTTCAAATCTTACTAGCTCTCAAACATCACAGACTGTAGCTTTAAGAATGCACTCTCTCCAGGTTACAATTATATCATTAAACTACTGTTGAGCTTGTGTATGTATTGTCAGCACAGTTGTTATAAATGGAAAAAAAATTCTGTAAAAGTTTTAACTCGACAATGACACAAGTAAGAGTCGAGACAAACATGAAAGCGGTGGATTGAAATTGTGACCTACAGTAATACCTCTGTGACAGATGCTATCAGTTCCATCATGTTTGATGCCCCCCCACACAGCCAATTAGCCTCAGAAAACCCTGTCAAGGTAAATTCAGCCTCCTTGCATCTGTTACAGCTGTGCCCTTCAGCCAGCTTAGGGTGATGGACAGTGGAGCACATCAGAGGAGCTAGGGAATGGAGGAAGTATCGATCAGGTCGGTTTTGTTCTGCATTGTTCTTCAAATGTTTTACTTTGGTGACACTGAGATCATGTTGCACTGTAAACACAAGAATGATTAAAAAACGTAGCAGACGGGCTCTGTGTTTCGTGGTTGTACCTTGGCAGCATCAGGTTTTGTTAGACACAAATTCATTGTGTGGAGGTTTCTAGACAATGAGGAGAGACAGCGTGGGCAACTGCTGACTCTGTGTGGTTTATCATGCCAGACTGACGCTTCCCATCTGAGACAAGATGGACTCAGATGGGAAGAGAAGTTTTACATAGCCACAGGGCCTCATTCATGAAGTGTTCATACAAGAAGATTGTATCTTTGCTTGAGCCTAAACGAAAAAAAAAGCTCTTTAGGGCTTCATTAACATGTTCTCGTCTCCAAATCATTCTTTTTTATCAACAGTACTGCAGATGGTATCTTTAAGGTGTGGCAAAGTAAACCACCACTCCATTGTGGTAATTCAGCATTAGTGCAATTCATCAGTGAAGCAGAAAAGCAGTTACAACAGGGAACTGTCTGTCGACCCGAATCAAAAACACACATCCAAACAGTGCTTCTAATATACAGTGCTAAACAAATTTATTACACCACCTGCCCAATTTGTCTCACAGACCACCCAGCATCATGCAATGCTTTAATTGGGAATCTTTTTTGAACAGGAGTGAAGAAATGAATCAAGTCAGAAATGCATCAAGAATATTTTTGTTCACAAATTCACGTAAATAAATATGAAATATGTCATCTCAGTGAAAAAATAATAATGTGCTTTGCAATTTTTTCAGCTTTTGTGAATCAGTAAATTTGAAAATGCATGGATAACAACAATAATTATATTTTAGCCTTAAATATATAATTTTGATTAAGAGTGTGTATATACTGGTGGATTAACCATTACAGGGACATAAAAACACATCCTAATTTCGTTGTATGCACCGTCATATAATGACAATAAAGGCTTTTGATTTGATTTGATTTGATTTGATTTGGGTAATCAGCAATATTGGTTTTATTATTTTACACTAGGTGGTGCTCTAATAAATTTGATCAGCTCTGTATATAAGTATGGCTTTTAGACCAGGCGCTTATTATTGACCATAGCAGCTTTATGATCTGATCATGAACAGCACACAAAACTGAAACACCTCACAGTATGTGATCAGTCACTCTGATTGTTGATTGAACATTCTATGCAACTCCCAGAAGAGCTGTGTGAGCAAGCTGGCCATCAGTCTCTCCCTAATGATGATCCTACCTCACAACCCCTGTTTAGTTTTATGTGCCACATTCAGCTAACGGTGAGATTAGTGCACTTGCTATCACACTCCCTAAATCCTTCCCTCCGCTGCTCGCAGGCTTGCCGAGTTGCCCCCTTTCACCAGCCCCTGGCTATGGCTATATTCTGCCCGGGCTCCCTTGACCCAAGCTGGTAATGCATTACGCCCCAGATCAATTGATAGATTGGCCCTGTCGGAGCTGCCGTAACTAAATCAGCTTCTCCTGATGATTCAGCACTAGCCAGGGAGCCGGGCCTGCTGTCACCAATCACAGATCACCAGCAGCAGAGACAGGTATGGACATTCTCCTGTCACTTGAACCTAATTTATTGCCAGCTACCACATTGATTAACCTTGTGCTGTGGTTCAAGCTTCCTATAAAAATTTGTGTGTGGGGAGGAGGGGGGAAAGGGGTGGTATGTGTGGCTGAATGAAGAAGGAGGAGGAAACATAAAGGCAAGTGGGTGTTTACAATACTTCAGTAAACTTTGAACAAAAAAGGCTTTCACTGTACAGCCAAGGGCAACTTTGTCAGAGTGGCGGCTGGTAAACGCTATTTCAACCAATACAGCCACACTGAGTGGACAACTATTTATATACAGCTGGAATCTATAGCATTGGCTAAGGCTTGGTCATTATCCATAATCTATTGTGGTTTCTCAGTGGCTATGTTTGTACTTTTACAAGGATTTCTAATTGAGTTCAGACCTGATCCAGACAGTTTAGTCTGTGTCCTTACTCTTGTTACCAGTGTGGAATACATAATGTGCACAACATTACTATTAAGATTAGAATTAACATTAGCTCTTGAGACTCCCATATGGACACCAAATGCTGTGCAAAGACTTTTAAGTGGTTCATTTCCCTTCAGCGGAAAGTTTTAGGTATTGTCAAATATTTGGCATAGTGAGCTGTAAAGTGCACACAAAAGTGCAAGTCTACATGGCACTGCAGTAAAGACATGATTCCCAAAACTCATCATGCCTGAACCCTGGCAATTGTCACTTGAAACTATTTTGCCTGGACGGCAGACAACCACAAAGAGCAAAATGCCAGCCAGGGATTCGTGCAAAATGAAAGAAATAAGTATAAAGTCTTTAAAGGAAAGAAAAAGTGTTATCTTCCTATAAGGTCATGAACAGATGAAGGGGTAGTTTTAACAACCCCTCATTTATTACGAGATTTACAGTCATCTGCATTATTTATTGAATAATACACTTTATGAGCAGGCTTGGTAGCGAAATCCTTTATATTCACTTCTGCTTGTTGATTTACCCTCATTGAGGATGCTGAGCTGTGAAGAGGAAGCATTTCGTTTTTTTGTGTCTCTGTGATTTACTCTCTGTTCTTTCCTAGGACAGCCAGGGGCTGTCAGCAATCTCCCAGCTGTAGCCTCTGAAACACAACTCATGGGCCTAATGAAGCAAGCAACAATTACTTTAGCAAAAAGCCACTGTGCCTTAAGAGGGGGAAAGGGCATCCGAGTGTTCATAAACACACATATGATTTTAGTTTATCTGCAGGAGTAAGTAAAAAGAGAATATCTTAGTGAGTTTTAACACACATGTCAATGGCAGCGCAGACTGAGCCTACAAATCGATGACATAACTATAATCAGAACTAAAAAGTTTCAAAATTGAACACGCAAATAAAGGAGCAACAAAAAATGTAATTTTTTCCACTGAAATAAAAACTAAATAAAAGCAGAGTACCATGACAACCCCCTCTAAGTTGTTAAATTTGAAAAGTAGCGTGTAACACAACAGTATACTAAAAGAACACCAAAAAAAAAAAACAATAAGCACAGCTTTGACAACAAATGAAGGTCAATCTAATAGCCCCCTATTGTTTCAAGACTATGAGCCCAGATGCGACAACAAATATGAATACTTAGATTGACGATTTTAGTATAACATGGGACACTTTGCCAGTAGGAAAGCTGATACTTTAGAGATCAATGGACAGCTTACTTGCCAATAGCTCAATGACCACATCCATCCATCCATCCATTTTCTACCGCTTATCCTCACATAGGGGTGTGGGGGGGCTGGAGCCTATCCCAGCTGTCTTAGGGTGACAGGCAGGGTACACCCTGGACAAGTCGCCACCTCATCGCAGGGCACATAGAGACAGACGACCATTCACACTCACATTCACACCTACGGTCAATTTAAGTTAGCCAGTTAACCTAATCCCCATGCATGTTTTTGGATGGTGGGGAGAAAATGGAGAGAACCCACGCAGACATGGGGATAACATGCACACTCCACACAGAAAGGCCCCAGGCCGGGAATCGAACCTGGTACCTTCTTGCTGTGAGGCGACAATGCTCACCACTACACCACCATGCTGCCCCTCAATGACCACATATGTCAGTTGATAAATTATTATCGGCTGCATATACTGATATTCAAAGGATTATCATACAGAGATCATTTTGATCATCAAATAAAAGTCAAACTACATTAAAAAATGCAGGTTTAAATATTGTGTTTTTTGTGAGGTTGTTTATAATATTTACTAAAATGAGCTTTGAGAGCTTCTTTCAGGCTGGCATACAGAATGTGCACTATAAAACACTCCCTCCATTAATAATAAATCCACAAATATCTGGTTGGCCCACAACAAATCATGAGTTCCCACGTAATGGTAAACTTCTGAAAAGTAAAGACAGGGTAATGGGTTCCTAACAGTACACAGTAAGAGCACCATCAGGGCACCTGGAAGGTTTAGGGCACCTGACAGGTTTAGGGCACTCTTTAGGGCACCTGAAAGATTTAGGACACCTAAAAGGTTTAGGGCACTCTTTAGGGCATCTGAAAGGTTTAGGGCACTCTTTAGGGTACCTGAAAGGTTTAGGGCACTGTTTACAGCACCCGAAAATTTTAGGACACCTGAAAGGTTTAGGGCACTCTTTAGGGCACCTGAAAGGTTTAGGGCACTGTTTACGGCACCTGAAAGGTTTAGGGCACTGTTTACGGCACCTGAAAGGTTTACGGCACTGTTTAGGGCACCTGAAAAGGAAAGGTTTAGGACACTGTTTAGGGCACCTGAAAGTTTTACGGCACTGTTTAGGGAACGTGAAAACTTTTAGGACACCTGAAAGGTTTAGGGCACCTGACAGATTTAGGCAGTGTTTAGAGCACCTGAAAGGTTTAAGGCACTGTTTAGGGTGCCTGAAAGGTTACCATGTTGATTGTACGTATCTAATTTGAAGTTAAAAAGTTCTTGAGACTCTTGCAAAAGAAAGTTGTAATTCCATTTAAGAAACAAGTATCCACATGTATCAAATAATGTTAATTAAGCATGTAACCTTTTTGGGTGTCAAGCACCAAAAGGTGTCCAGCCCATGTGGGCTTACAAAATACTACAAACATTATAACTAGGAGCAGTGACATAATAAGAGACACAACAGATATAATAGACCTTCATATGTCATACAATGCTAGACAATGTCAAAGCAAATACAACCACAGTCCATTTCCTTTGACATTACAACACATCACTTTTGCATAAAATGAGGCCACTTCATGGCCACCCAAAGAATAAGTACAATTAAGAATACAGTATTAATGTGAGAAGCTTGCCAAGCTCTGATTCAATAAGCAATGATGCCATCATCTTTGGTGCCATTTGATCCAGTAAAGAGAGTTCTTTTCAGTCTACAGCTTTCCTTCTTTAATGAAGGCGTGAGCTGTTCTTTATCATCATGTAAGTCATGTACTCAGGAGTTACGGTTGGTTTGCATGTAAGTCAGAAACGAAGGTGACCATTTTGTTGTTAATTGGTTGTCATTAATCAGTTGGGTGGCTATATTTGTTTTTAATTCAGAGTAAAAATGCATGTGCACCTTAACGTGCATGTGTGTACAGAAGTGATAAATGAATGCATGTGAGGTTTGATATTGTACCATAAGTTTTCCGCCACAACTTTTCTATGCAGAGAAATGGTGGAATGAGTCTAACATTTGGTTTTAAGATGATAAAGCAGATCAGACATTTAATGGATTTGACATTGAATGTTTCAGAAATCTTAAGGCTCTGTTTAATGGCACAATCGCAAAGTCAAACATCAAAGTCATGTGCGCAAGGTCAATGACAGTGTATCCAAGAGCATCTACTATTTTCGCTACAGCTCACAGCTCACTATGCACAAAGGGGTCTGTTGAAATAGAATATAAATTGGATGTGTGTGATGATTAATCATTGTCTTGGCTGGTCTCATAACCTTTAAACAATCACAGTGGTGCTCAGTGGGCTCTCCAAATGGAGAAGAAAAGTCCAGACCGGCTTCTCTGAGAAGGAAAACAGTGCTGTAGCCCAGAAGGTTTACATGTGCAGTATGTACGTCATGTTACGCTAAAACTAAAATTAAAACATAACCAAAGGCTATTTATTTATGGTTTTAAGTGATTGTACACTATAGCTGTTATGCACTTTTTGTGTTAAGTTACAAAGTGATGCAGAAAATAGACCTGGTCCTTGGATATCTATTCTAAGCCCGTCAAAGAGCTGATTTTCACAATCCCTTACCTTACACTGTCTCATCTCCTCCCACCTTTGCACCTGTCACACTATTCTAAAAACAAAAATACCAAAGGGGTTGACAAAGAGGAATCATAGGTAAGGAAATAACCAACACCCTGTGCAGCTTGGACTACTGTTCACACTGGCTATTTATATGTCAAATAAGGCTGAGTTAGCCTTATTATACATGTAGCACTTAATGTTTAATAGCAGGTATCGGGAGAGAAAAGTCAAAGGAGATCCGGTGTCCGTTTTTATGATTGCATCGTCAAATTAGGTGCAAAAATGTGCATGTGTGCAACTGCAGATAGCTAATGAATATCAAATTATCAAAAAGAAAACTCACATTGTTCATGTACTCGCTCAATAAGTCTTGCAGGGCCTGCCGGACGGCGTTGCACTCAGCCACAATGCGCTCACGGCGGTCGTCACGCGTGCATGAGGAGTCAGCCATTAGTGCGGCACCACTGATGATGCTCTCCAAGCGCTCCTCCAGAGAGGGCCGGAAACGAGCCTCACTGAACGTCAGAGGGTCCAGGATGATCTTGTTCTGAGGAGAAAAAAAAGACAGGTAGAAGGTCAGGACAGTAATACAGGCCTATCTGGACTTAAGCATGACCAATGGACCAAACTGAGAAACTGCGATAAGATGAAATTCAGATTTTATCTTCGGCTTTGCTCACGTGAATTACGTGTTTTTGCTGTATTTTTGACAGGGAATAATTTATGATAAGAGATAAACAATTGCATTATCAGGGAAAAAAAACATGCCAGGAGCTGCTAACCAGCAGATGAACTAGTAAGGTGGCTTAACGCTAATTTGGGGAGTGGAGCGCATCAAAAAAAGTAGGACAGTGTCCCTCTTTCTTCTTGTTTCTTCTCTATAAGTGTTCTAATTCAACAACATGCATAGCACAATAAATAATGGAAGTGATTACATGCACAAGTTAAACCTTTCAAGCTGCATTCCTCTCAGCAAAAAACATAAAGTATTTTGTAATAAATCCCTTTATGAAGAAAATGGAAGTAAAACTAGAAACCATCTTCTGGTTAAAAACACACTTCCCTATATTTTTCATCATGAAAATTCTAATTACAAATATGAACATCTAGCTCAGAGGTGCATGTCATCTCATAAATGTTTTGGCTTAAAACCCACCTGCCCACTGGTGGGTTGGTGATATGGTTGGGGTAAAAATAATGAATGATGAGTTAGGGTTGTTCATTTATATTTTTAAGTGGACCATAAGAGGTTAAAGAACATATTTTAATTAACAATTTAATAAATAATTACACTGACGCTCTATGTGTTCTTGTTTTATCATTTATTGCACGTACAGCTTGAAGTTCGATGATGATTCTGTCTGTAACTCTGTGTTACAGTCTGTCTTTGTCTGTGTTTGTCTGGAAATGTCTCTGAATGTGTCTGAACGTTATAAAATACAAAGAATGTTGTATAGTTGGGTGTTGTTTTTGGATAGGTCTCTCTTGAAAATGAGTCTGTGTTTCAATGAGATTATCTGCATTAATAAAGGTTCAATAATAAATAATATGGTGTGACCCATTTAAGGCTTTTTTGCCTGTTTTTGCTACTACTACAGAAACATCTGCATCTAAATTTAGGCAACATGTCATTGTTGAGCTTAAATAAATAATTAGACTCTGTAAAATATGTTCAGTAGCATCACTAGCATGGCATTAGAGCGCCCCTGATCCTCACTGGATATAAATAGTATTTTAAAATTTGTTTATATTGATTTTTGCATATATGTCTCTATGCTTGTATAGATAAATATTTGTTTTATACAGTGCTATATAAATTAAATTACGCTTAAAAGTTGTGTATTTGGTGGACACATGCACTTCACCTGCTACTTTGATTGCAGCATATTTGTGCAGAGCATTTACATTACAATCGGTACAAACTACATGCCGTACAAATGACACACGAATCACAAAAAATGTTGGACGCTAAAGCCTTACACAATACCGGAACAATGATTTGCCTTTCCGTGCAAACATGATGTTATTACAAGTCATCTGTGGTTATTATGCTCACACGATTCAAACGCATCATTCCCACCAGTTTGTGGACATGATGTTGTTATGAGTAGTAAGAGAATTCAGAAAGCATTGTGCATATAGGTTTCAAAGACATTCAGAAAGAGGTTGTCCTCTTTGTCTTGTCAGCTGCAATGATAAATGAAGGTGGTGCCATTTACAGTGTGTTCTGCTCGTAAGCAACAGCTCCCATTGAAATGGAAGCCGACTGCTAATGAGTTTATTTTGTGAACAAGGTATGGTGGAAAAACATTACTCAAGTCACATCTGAAACCATCTCTCAGGGAGACAGGACATGAGAAATAAAAGGCAGATGGTATTGGCATAGCCTGAAGTGAAAAATACTACAATTACAGTAGGTGCTATTATCTCTTTTTTTAATCTTACCTCGAGGCAAAAATGCTATAGTATTAAAGCCATTCTGCAGTATTAAAGCCATTCAGTGGACATATCTTGTTTTGTTCAAGAATACCAATGGATCATTAATTAGAGAAAGTGCCTCACAATTAACTGTGAAGAGTGTTTTATCATATCCTTTTAACTTTAATAGTGATTCCAGTTTAGTATTTCCATCATAAAACCAATTAAATAAAAAGCTTCTTTAGCGCCAGCACACAGCCCAACCAGTCAGCCCATGTTGCATGTCAGTGTTATCAAAGCTGCAAATAAACTAAAAAACCGAGGGGGAAAAAAAAGCTTTAAAATGTGACTCTGTGGCATACATGACAAGGTCTGCAATAGTACAGAGCAAAGGTGCAGTGTTTGGTCTCTCCCCATCCAGTGTGATCCTGGGGCAGGGTGGCAGACTGTCATATGATGCACAGTAACATGTTAGGTAAGCGAGTGCAGACACCGAGCATAACCTACTTTTCTTCTGCAGCTGGCAGGAAAGAGCAATAAATACAAGTTTTTGCTGTAAAAAAAAAAGAGATAGATGGAGAAGGAAGAGAGAGTTGGGGGCAGCAGGAAATATGTGAAAAAAAACAATCCATTGTCAATAGTGGTTCAATAGCAATAGAAAAACAATCTGACTGGGCTGGCCTAAAATAGTGAATGACCTCGTAGCGAACTAGTGAATAGTGAATGTTTCAAAAATGTCCTTATACGATTGATCCAAGGATACATGTCAACAGCCCAAAACATTCAGCCAGGTTTAATGTATAGCCTGAACGCAGCATGTTGACATCTGATTTCATTTCATACAATTATTCACAGTTATTTACATGTGGGGCATAAAGTGAGCAAAGTATGAGGTAACAATATATAATAGTAGGACTGGTTTAAAAAAAAAATTTGATTCAATCGATTTTAATCGGTCTCCATTTAAATGGTTGATAATCGATTCATAAAAGCCAAAGATTGATCTTTTAACTTGCATATTTTTTTCTTCATTGGACGTGCAGAGAAGCAGCCTGAAGTATAAACCCGCATGCCAGTCTCGCGTGAGGGCATTAATCACCATACATACTTCAAGTACCACTCATAGCTAGTCTGCCGAAACCAAAGAAGAAGAAGAAGAAGTCTTGTGTGATCAGCATTTCGTGCTGCTTTCCACCGCTTTCCAAGGAACAAGATCTTGTGAGATGTTACTGCCAGCAGTCAAGCAAACATGGCGGAAGTGAGTCCACCTCTCCAGGCACCGCCGACGAGTTTAAAAGCTGATGTTTGGATGCATTTCACATTTACGAAGTTGGAAGAAAATGATGAGTTGGACAAAAAACAAGTAGTATGCAAAATATGCAATGGGAAGATAAAATACAGCAGCGATATGACGAATCTTCACAACCATTTGACGAGACATCACCTGGAAACACAGTCGGCAGACTCAGCACAGCTCAAACAAACCAGCCTGGAGCAGGTTTTGGCACCAACGTTAGCAGCAAACTCTCAAGTTGCACAGAAAATAATGGAGCATTTATTTTAACTGAAATATCCCTGACTGAATCAATATTGAATCGGATGGGATCGTGTATCGAATCGGATGGGATCGTGTATCGAATCGAATCGGGACCTTGAAATATTGAATCAAATCAATCTGGAATATCTGAATCGATACCCAGCCCTATGCAATAGTAAATATCTAAATTATTAATACAAATAAGTTATTCTTTCTGTATGCTCTTAAAACAGCCAGTGTTTTCCCAAAGCTATAGCATGTAGATGAGACAAGGATAGCTGCTCCCAGTTTAATAAGATGCCACGTATCCCAGATCTGAAATGTATATTGATCCTCTCCTCTGGCTCTGTTTAAGCGACTACATATGCATTAATGTAACTGTGCAAAAAAATGTGACTTTAATGTTCACTTGTAAGATCAATCTCCAATCAATTTTCATCATCAAACAAAGAAAACAAAGAGATCACTTTCTCTTCTGAGACAGTAGCTGATAATTAAATGCTAAGTCTTAAAAACAAAGACACCACACAACATTTTGGGAGAAGGCAATACATTCCAAAATAACTTGATTTATTTGAAAATGTAGTCAAAGTCTGCACAAAAGAGCACTAAGTAGTTATTATTTTTGCGGAATAGCTGTCCTGTATTTGATGTCTGCATCAGCGATATAAAATTCAATACACTACAGATGCAAAGAAGCAAAGAGCATGAAGAGCAACTGAGAACTACCTTCACCCAATTGTTATTCCACTCAGGATGTCAGGTTGCAATTATCACTGGGAGTGGAGAACAGGCAGAGTAGAAAGAGGAGCAAATGCCGGGTTGACAAAGGCTGAGAGGTTTCAAAGTAATAGGCAATGGCTGAAGTCTTCCTGCAAGGAGCTCACACACGTGACTCACCATGGCAGCTCCTGCATTTCTAAGGGACTTCTGTTGAGTTAAGATGCTCATAAAGCACATCACTTACTTTGTTCTTTGCTTTAATGCAATGACTTACACAGTATTTGCGAGAAGGACCACTGATGTGAAGCGTACACAGGAAAATATGTCACAATGTATCTGTTGTTTTAATATACTGTAGCACCCCTCAGTGAATATTTCCTTCGCTGATCATTCATTCATAAATCCTCTTTATTGAAAAGATATTTTACAAATGCACATCAGTATTTTTTTTTTCCATTTTCACTTCTTCACCCTCCTCTTGAAGTTCACATAGCACAGTCAGCTTCTGAGCAGTGTCACTGGCGAATTGGTGTCGTGTTCAAGTATAATTCACCAAAGCAAATTTGCTGACACCAAATTTTGAAGCCTTTCAATGGAGCACGTCAAAATCTTAGAACATTTCATTCAATTCGTTTAAAAGCAGAGAGAGTAGCTACTGTAGGTCAGATGCTCTCTTTGCTTTTTCTTAAGTTCTTTTGCAGTACATTGAAATATGTAGTCTAACAAAATCATAATGGTAAAATGTTACTTCTTAACTCATTTTTATATCAAAAAAGGTGTTGCTGATGTCAAAAGTGTTCGGAACAAAAAAGATATATCGTAGTTTTATCATGTTATTGGCACAGAGCAGAGGGATCTTACCTACAGGGCTAATAAAAGAGTTAAGTTTTCTCCCCGATTCTAGGTCACGTTTTAAGCTTGTAATTCAAAGTGAATGTTGATTTTGACAGTATATCAGAGCCAGAGGCAACCTTAGGCAACTAATAGAAGGGTGAGGCTATTAGTTTGACCCCACTTTGGGGCATCAACCAGTGAGACTGGGCACATGTCACATCATCCTATGTCAAACGTGCCTTCCAGAACTACCAGCATTTGATGACAACTATTTTTTGAAGAGGGAAGTTCAACGAAGTCTTGAACATACCACTGTGTTGCCTCAGGTGGCCCTTTTCCAGGGTTCAAGGGCTGTTTGGTTGTGACTATTATACTGTCTGACAAAGCTCTGCCCACACTAGCCCAGGAGGGGCATTACTCATAACCCACTCGCTGATTGATTAACCTTAATGAAGAGCGCCTGACTCAGGGTTACGGTTTGGCCTTCTACTGTAACACACACACACACACACACAAAAATAAAGAAAAAATAAAAAACTCTGAAAAGCATTTTTAAAAGAGCTTTGAAAAAGCTTACTTGTGCGGGTGGATCACAATAAAACCACTCCTCATCACTTATAATACAATAATAATCTACTACTGAGTGTGAGTTCCATTATTAATTTGTTTTTATGAAAAAAACAGCATTAAATCTCGACTCACAGTAATTCCCTCATGCCATTCCATTGGTGTCAGAAATCTAAGCTTTGTGCTTGAGTGAACAAACCAAGTCAATTTCATTTATCCCTAAAATCACAAATCACAAGTTTGCCTCAAGAGGCTTTATAACCGGCACAGCACATGACAAACATTCATGAACAACCTATCGTCTCCCTAGATAATGGAGCACGCTACTTGATACAAACAGCCAATCGTTCAACAGGTGTTTGTTTGGTTGCACCATTGACATGTAACACATCAACGGAAACAGCGAATCTTATTTTAACCATCTTCTCTACTTCTACTTCCACCTTTTGGAATATCACAGGACTGATAGATTTTCTACATCTAAAAAAAAAAAAAACAACTTACAGGCAGTCCACAACAACATTGCACTGTTAGCTAGCACTGTTTGTAACAACACATTAAAATATTACCTGGCTGCCTTGACAAATAAAGTGACTACATTTAAAGTAATGTGATAAAATTCAAAATAAAGTGGTATTTTCTTATTGTTTATTACCAATAGGTCATTCAAAATTGTAATATATATTTGTAATGACTGAAATCAAACATTTTAGTGTGAAACATGTTTCAGCTATGGCAGCTAGACTGAGAATAAATCCCAGCGGCATGTGATATGCCATATGGCTTCCTTATTGAACTATTGTACCAAAATATAGTACCTTCTGGGATGTTATTAATTATATACAGTGCTTAACAAATGTATTACACCATTAACCACTGTAAGGTGTTTTCTACCACTGCCCTAAATTAACACTATTGCTGATTATGAAAATATGTTTTCTTTGTTTCTGTCTGGTTAATCCACCAGTATGTGCAAGCTCTTTAATCAAAATATCTTTAATGCTAAAATATAATCATTGTTGTTATCCATGAATTTTGAAATCTACTGCTTTACAAAAAAAGTAGAAAGAATAGCATAACTCAGTTTTTTGAATGAGATGTCAAATTAATAATAATAATTACTTGCATTCCTGAAAAGAAAAAAAAATGTTTTAGTGGTTAAGAACAATATATTATTCTTGATTAGTCCTCAGTTTTTATAACAAAATTTGGGTATAAAAAGGTGAATTCAGTTTGAATCCTGTCCAACATGGTGAATCGTAGGGAACTCAGTGAGGACAGTGTCCCAGTTAAAGGATGGATGGCTGGATGACCTTTGACATAAAAAGGGCAGGTGGTCCAAAAAATGTGTTATCTTTGAATATAGTAACATGTATATATTCCTTAGGAATATGTGACTTGGCATTTGCCCATGGTACTTTACAAACCACTAAATATTAACAAAATGTAATTTATTTTGGCAATTTTTTTAATCCATCTATTCATTTATTCACCTTGACAGACTAGAGTACACTAAATATTTCAAGGCTTTTTCAGCCTTTACCATGTCTTTATATTTGAAAGTAAGCTAAAGGGGGTAGCACTGAATCTTTTATATGTAAAAACAGTAGGGCATCTCAGACAACATACCACCATACATTTGATTTTTTACAGGATAACATCTACTAAACTGTAGTGAGCATTTGTATGGGATGACGCATTTTTGAGAAAATGCACAGCATGTGGAGGGTAAAAAGCACTTTCATGTTCCATGTTTAGTTCCTTACTGGGTCACCAAGCAACTGCGTGCAATGTGTTATATCAAATCAAAAAATAGAAGCCAAAATAAGAGGGTTGCAATCAAACAACATGGTGCTGTGAATGAACTAGCAAAATAAGAACAAAGGAAACTTAGTTGGCTTTTATACAGTCATTAGGAGTAATTAAAACTAAAAATTAGATACTTTGTCGGGCATTCGCCACCATCAAATGCAAAAAAGCTAATTAGAAATCCATACCAGCATGAAATACTGAAGCATAAATCCAGGTGATTTCACAATGACTTGTAATATCAACTGGTAATATAACAAACTGATAACAAATACCCAGATTAAGTGAAAAGGTTGAATGGATTTGTTCATTTAAAAAAAGGTATCCAAACATAAAATCAGAATTAATGCACTAACATCATTGGCATGTAAAAGCATCATACATTTAGTATATTCCAAGATGTTCATCAGTGACAGCAATAAGGACGCTTTACTCTTGAAAAAGATCACAATGAATTATTAAGTTAAGTGGTATTGTCCTGTTTGTTGAAGATGCATGCTGTGTACTATACATATGTTGCTCTGGAATGTATAGTAGTAATGTCCTCTGAAGGCTTCAATAATTAATAGAGTCAAGAAAAAACAAGAGGGAGAATTGGAGCAGAGAAAGTAAAGTATACACATGAATTGGTAAAATACTGTAACCAGCAGGAAATCGAGCTAAAAGCGTGCTATTCCCAAGAACAGTGAATGCATGCCCCATTGAGCTCACTGCATCCAGTCTGAATACATTACACAACTATCTCCCTTGAAACGTGTGCAGACACATGCTTGCCGAAGCTTGGTTGAAACATAAACAAGATTGGAATTACTGTACAAATGTTAATTAGACTGCACTTTGAACAAAGAGGAAAGCTGTCCCAACTGCAAACAGGGACACGTTCAGTCAACAGTCGTACTCTATCCTCCAGATGTCTTCGGTGCGTTTGAGGAATCACAGTATAGGAAAATTTTGAGCGGTGTTGTTTATTCGGAAATGAGGTGAAAGAGAGGGTACACACAGAGAAAGCTCAACAACAGATCTGCAGAAACAAGACCGAATAGTTTTCCATTGTAAATGTGTGTTCACACACACACACACACACACACACACACACTCTGAGGTGAGATAAATCCCAGTGGTCAGGACTTCTTGATTAATAATTGAACTGTATCCTGCTGCTTTAATTATGTCAGATTTGGCTGTGACCTGCCTCGTGTAGGCTATACCTTTGGGGTGATATCAAGGTTCTGCATATAATCAACTTGATTAGGAAAGAGGAAAAAAAAAAAACTTTCAGTATAATCAACAAATTTCATTCTCTGTGGGCATCTCTTCCAACATGCCTGAAACTTGCATTAAATGTTTGCACTATCCCAGCCGTCTCCAGTAACACCATGCCTGTCTCATTCCCCTCGTCCCCCTGGGTTTGCACTACTTGACATCTCATTGCTCTCCCCACTCTGTTTTTTTTTTTTTTGCCTTGATACGTTTGCTCAAAATGTGAAACGGTGATAGGAGACAAAATGATGACTTGAAGGGCAATATTCTATTTTCATTTGTTTCGTCTTGCCTGGCTCAGATATATCTGCTTTGGCATGTCTGGAAACAGAACTAAAGGGAGTGAGTCTATCCATTGTCGGCATCAATGTTTTGTTACCATGACAACTTTTGAAATAAAGTAAAATGAAACAGAAAGACAAAAAAAAATGCTTTTTGTTCTTTTTCCTCAGACACACTTAAGCACCTGGTCACTCGTCTTTGAACAGGGGAAGAGCTGAACTATATGATGAGCAGCATCGGGTCCAAAAAGGCAATCAGCAGAGAACAATGTACTCTGGACTGATGTGATATCATGATACTGAAAGTATGAGTTAGCTTGTATTTCAAACTGTGTAGGTTACGTTATGAGTGTGTGCTTGGATGTTTATTAATGTAGCAGATGCATATAGACAGAGTCATAAATCATACAGTACAGTAGCATAATAAGGCCAACAAGGCTCCCTGCCTGCCCAGGTAATGGTAGCTGGAACAGTGCCCAGTCTCTCTGGCATTAGACTGAGAGTGTGGGCCCACAGTGAGCAGCAGGGGGGCTTTGGGTGGGGGTGGTTTTGGGTTGGAAACGGTTTGGCACAACACGCTAGATAGCCTCCAAAATTTCACTGTGTTGTGCGATGACATGAGAATATTGGAATCTTTTCCTTCTTTGATGTCAATAACACTCAACTAAAAAGCAAGCACTCCGCTTCCATGCATTAAATGCATACTCCTTACATCAGAATCCTTTATTTTCTGCTTTTACTCAGAAAGATGTTTGTTTTACTAAATTAAGTATCGCATTTTTTAACATCATTCCTCCTCCACTTCAAAAACGGCAAACTGCTCTTAATGCCTCCCTGAGTTACCTTGGAGTTAAAGCCATTAAGACCAGTGAGCAAACTGCATGTCAAATGAAGCCTTTAGTGCAAGTTCAAAGAGCCAGACTATTATCATTCTAATTTCCTAATCACACCAGGTCTGAGCCTCTCTGTTATTATCCAACAAGCTCACTGGTTTTTGTTCACAAGGCTGTCTGTCAACCAGTGATCTTCCTGGCTGAAGGGTGTTTAATACCATCACCTGTTGCGTCTCTTTGCTGTCATTTAGATGCGTGTCACTTTACCCCTGCTCCACCGCACCACCATCAGCGTCAAAGACAGAGCTCATCTCTGGGAATGATCAGAGATGGATGGGAGATGGGAGTCACAGATGGATGGATCCCTTATCTCCCTCAGGCAACCTCTGAAATGGCTGAAATTCACAGGGATGTACTCCCATACACACTGATTCAATCGACGGGTAAAGACCTTTAAAATACAGAAATGCCTTCTTTCCAGTTCTTCCTTGATTTCAGTGCAGCAATCTGCAGCTTAGTCGTGGAAATGTGTCTTCATTGTCTATGTGCATACAGTAAATGCATCTGATAACCTTAAATACTACAATATTGCTGTCAAACTACTCAATTATTAACTATGGGTTATTATGCGATGTGGGAACAGCTAGAATAACAACACTGTTGACAGTCAAACAGCAGGTAAATTGCCACAGGGTCACAGAGTTCACAAAGCCAGGGTATGCAGGTGTTACAGTGCATTTAATGATGTACCAGTCTAATGGCGATCAGCAGTGTTGTTACGAGTGCAGCTGAAACATGCAAAACAAGTGTCTTACGGATGTCCATTTGACAGCAGGCGTCCAGGTGTATGAAAGAGGACACATACTGGGGCCATCAGCAAAGGCACATCTGCCATCATCCCAACTAATCCTCTTTTGATACGTCAGGAGATTTGTCGCTGGAAGTCAGTCTTTTCCACTTTACCTGGGAGTCCAGTTTATGAGGAGTTAAAACCTAGAAAACCTGGAAAATGGTTGAGCAATTTTCCAGCCATAGAAAACGTGGAAAATGAGAAAAAAGATCAAATGTCCTGGAAATGGTGAAGTTGTACTGGAAAACGATTTATGTAAACGGTTTAAAAGTAACTTTTAACCCATTTATTCACTTACAAGGCATGGGGAGCTTCAATAATTTTCCAGGATAACTTAACCGTTTCCAGGACATTTGACCTTTTTTTCTCATTTTCCATATGTTTTCCATGACTGGAAAATTGGTGAATCATTTTCCAGGTTTTCCAGGAAGCGTGGGAACCCTGCAGGTTCCAGTCAAAAACAACAACTCAAAAATAGGAAGGGCAAGCCAAGGTGATGTCCAACATGTGGAGAACACACTTAACAATAAATTATGGTGACGTGTTATAAATAAATAAATAAGAGCTAATAATTTCATGTTATTTCTAAATAAACATTTAATTGATTAAGCACCATCAGTAGGCAATACAATAAGAGTATTTAGAATGTACTAAGAGTTGAAATATCTCATTGGCGGATGTCACTGTTGCTTTGTATGTATTTTTTGTTTAAAAAAAAAATAAAAAACACTGGTAATTAATAAAAGCCGCACACAAGACAAAGGGTATAATAGCTATGCACTGAGACTTTGGTACCAATCTCCAGGTTTTATGTCCCTATAGAGACTCATTGTTGGAAGCGGCAGTGATTATGTTTGCCTTCTGCAGCAAACAAAACACAGAGCAATGAGGCACAAGGACAAGTGCACGTCCATCAGTCTTCTGAGATTCTGCAGCAGCACTCGAGGAGAAGAGGTGATTAAGTGACCTCTAGCCCAGGTTAAGTGAGTCTGTGTTAGCCATAACAGAGATCTCCTCCTCACTCTCAGAACCAATCTCTAAATACCTGTGACAGTGGCCTTCACAGTTTAGCTGGGGCCAAAACGTCAGCAAGCGAAAGTACTGATCGTGCCGTAGCTGCCAGCCACCTACTACCTTCACACAAAGAGCAGTGGGAAAAGTGTGGAAAAAAAATACATAATACTGCAATATTTCATTTTCTGTTATCTCAACAGCAGGTGTGACAGATCATTTTCTCCACTAGCTTTATAACCCAGCCTGAAAGAGAACACCTCAGTGCTCTTCACACATTAACTACTGTAGGAATGCATATAAAGTGTTTGCAGAGCTATCCTTTCATGTATAAAGAGTTTTATGGTAAACATTCGCGTGACACTACCACACCAGCACAGAGGCTCTTCTGTGCTGGTATTAACTCCAGGCTGTGACTGTCTACACCATAATGAGAGGGCTATTTGAGTGGAGGGGGATGTGGGATATACTGTCCCCTGCCTCCAGCTGTACAGCACGCACAACAGGCAGATGTTGAGGCTGTAGTTCTTGCACTCCGGTGAAGCCCACGTAATGTAAAGGCGTTGCAGAAAAACAGTGCAGAGGCAGCAGATGACACTGCAGTTTATTCCTGGATGTGGCCATGAGACCCAGCAGACTTGTTGTGACTGCCAAATGTAATAGCAAAAGGTATAGGAACATGTCAGGAAAACTCAAGGAGATCACATTTCCAAGGACTACGAACTAGCTACTTAAAGCAAGTATATACTAAGGAGGTTAGGGAGGATAATTATTGCTATTGTGCTCATATATAACCACTGTTTACTGCAGGTGTGGAAAAGTAAGGCTAATGAGACATTACAGGGACAAAAAGATGTAATTATCATTTACTTTTTTTCAGTTCTTTGTCCTTGCCTTTTGCTCTGTGGGGCTAGTGGAGGTGAAAGGAATGGAGAGAAAAGGAGCTCACTAATTACTTGAGCAGACCCTCCCATTGCCTCTGTAGCAGTGAGTCAGACTGGCATCCCTGTGTCTTAATGAAGATTAAGACTTCTCACAATTCTGTGAGGTGTCTGAACGTCTATAGTGACCAGTGAAATTACATTGCACACAGCAGCCACACTCAGCCAGAGGTGTTGCCATGACACCACACATCTCCTGTCGGGCTATCAGACACACAGCAACAGGAGGTTTTACGTTGAGTGTAAACTGCCGCAGCACAACTGTATATATTACAGATGAGCAGCTATAGGATAAGGCACCACTGATTTATTTCTGTCTGCGTGTTACACTTAAAGGGCTTGTGGGTGGAAAAAAAATGAAAATAATTTGCCGGGGGGCGTGTACAAAGGCGCAAATTGATCTTTTTCATATCGAGAGCTGCCACTTCTGTGCAGGGAATGGCAGAATTTGAAATATTGCTGTCAGATGTGTTTTTTTTTCTTTTCTTTTTGCTTTGACTCCCCACTAATCTACCGGGCACTCTATCTGGAATGACACGTTGCTTTGTTTAGCATATTCTGTATGAAAACGTCAGACTTCTGCAGTAGTCCTAGTCAGTCCTTTTACACTGCTATTGTTTCGAATTATGTCTGCAGTCAAACCGTGGCACTAGGAATCAATTGAAAACAGTTGATTGGATCCACTCAATTCAATTAAAAGGGATTAAATGTTGGCTTGTGAAAGCACCCAAAGACATTCCTTGTGTTTTATGTGCAACCAGATTTGGTAAATTAGTTTAGTAAACTAGTTTCAAAGTAGTTAGTGGTTACTGAGACTTTAGGGGGGGGAGCTTGGTGAAAACCAAACCACATTCTGTTCTAATTCCACATTAAAAATGATACAAAACAAATACTGCAGTCTGTGTGTGTGTGTCCATATGGGGATTGGGGGTTAGGTTTTATTTTTCCATGGTTGGTTTTAGCTTCTGTGAGGCACCTTTAACTGCTATATGTTCAAGAAGTGTCATTGTGGATTATCTCTCAACATCTTAATATACATATTTGATGATATACATCCATTTCCTATGCATAAAGTTTCTACAATTGTAACTGAACGGCTATTTATTTCTTTGCAGGTGAAATATTCTCAAATTATCCTCGAAATAAATAATTGTGAAAATAAGTGTGTAAATGGTAAATCAATCTGTGTTCATTAAGTTTGTTTCCCCTTTGATTTCCTTCTGAGATTCTGATATTCACGTTGCAGCTTTTTTTTCACACTGAAGAGATACCGTGGAAAGAAAAAAAGTGAGGGGCGAGAGATGGTCGACAAAAACCTTTAAGAGGAGTCAAGGTTTTTACCAGGTAGCAAAAACTTTTCCAGGCGGACCGGCAGTGACAGAGGGAACACAGATGAGAACGGATGAAAATCATTTTCAATGCTGTCTGATTCTTCATCAGACAGATTTGTATCACTTTTCATGAATCTCTTTTTTCATCACATTCTGCAGCTGGCACAAGGGCAAAAAAGTCTCTAACTCCTATATAAATATAATAACTGGATGTAATAATTTCTTTAACATGCGGTATGCATCACGGAAAATTATATGTATGTAACTTATATATTTTTAATGTACATATTATTCATCTGATTGCCCAGCAACACAAATTCAGACCTCACAATGACACACCAGATACATGTGATGCTCAAGCTAGCAACAGCACCAAGCGGCCCTGTCCAGCACACATAAATATACATATTCCCCATAATAGAAAACCGTGAAGGCACATGGAGACTTAATTTGAATATGAATTCAGTTCTCATTTCATTTTCTGCTTCTTCAAATTCTGTCTAGCAAAATGATAACCCCAGAACCCTGCTCACTGCCACCTCTTCAATAGAAATCATTCTGCCAAATGCCACCTCTGTCCCTCCCAATGACCCAGCAGCCTTCACTCTTTCCCTTTCCTCAAAATCAGCTGTTCTCACAATCAGCACTCCACATAACGGCTTCTGGGTCTTCACAAAGGCATTCTGTATACATGTACTTTTTACAATCTGGGTTTTATTGTTGTACTGTTGGGCATTGTACCTATAGGTCTGAGTCATATTTGACTCATTCTTGTCATAGTAGATAAGGGGCACAATTAATTTGTTCTAACAGTCCAAACATGCCAAAAAAAATTAAAAAAAAATGCACACAAAGGGCGATCCCAATAATCCATTACAACTGTCCCCTGAGCCGCAGGGCCTCTAAGGGTTGATCCAGGTCGACCCGAATGTCTGCCTTTATTGTGTTTATCATGGGATGTGCTATGTGACCGAGAGCCAATGCAACTGAGAGGTAGTGCTCAAGGAGAAGTCATGCAGACAGTCCAAAAAAGAACAACCGTGGGTTTTTTTTCTTTTGTTGTTGGTGTTGCTGAAAATGTTTCAGCTTCTGCTAATACTACATTTTATGAAGACAATGTTATGCTAACCTATAGGTGGTAATGATACCTTTAAATTAATACTGTCAGGAGCACATAGCATTAAGCTTGCTGAATAATGGCTCAAACTTTGGGTCTAGTTGCTTGTTACTCAAGTGAAATAATGTAAAAAAAATACCAGTATTTTGTCTGTCCATTTAGACTTAACATATAAGCTATATATTGTTAACAGGAGCAGTAGAAAAATATTTGTATTTTGTTTAGGTAAATTCAATGAAAATTATATGCTGTAGGTTTATGTTCCAGATGCCACCCAGACTGAAAACTGTGGACTCTGTTATTCATTATGATGATGTTTTTGTTTTTCCTATTGATATCATTTGGTTAGAGATTTTGGGCGAACATGAACATTATCTATCAGAAGATATGTCCAGTACATGTTACCACTGTGGGTCATGTAATGCCATGTCGGATGCAGCATTTATCACGTAGGAGCAAATAGCAGCCCATATTCTTGCTGCTCCTTCACAGTTGAAGCTGTGACTGACAGATCAGACTGGTGACACCAGATCAAAAGTGCATGAGTGTTTGATCCCCCTGCCCCTCTTTCTTTATTGCATCTCCTCCTTTCCTTTGCTGAATTTAATCTGTACATGACCAATAGCATCTCCAACTTTTCTCTTACTCTTATTATTTTATGTCCGATATGTGGTTTGTTGCTCATTCATAAAATAACACTGAATCTATCATTTTATTCTATAAAAAAAAAAAAAACAATTTTATTTGATCGGTGGAGTTTTTGACCTGTGCGATAATGCCATTTCCACTGATGGGAGGGAAGAAGAGCTAGATACAAATCATGGATATAAACAATGCAAGATCAAAAATACTTGAAACACCAGGTTCACACATATTTTATGAGATGTTTGTTAGACCTCGAGGACATACGATGCATTTTAATGAGTAACAATGGATGCAAACATAACTTTTGTTTGTTAATAAAAAAAAATCCACAGGGCAAATTTTACATCTGCCCACAAGCAAAGAATTAAAATCCTTCTAACTCATTTATGAAATGTTTGTTTTCATGGATGTTCATGTGATTCCCTGATGTTCATTTTAGAAGAGCTGTCAGCTTCCTTCACACATTTAATCAAGTTTGATGGAACAGTGAAAAACAAATGTGGAAATAGCAGAGAGCGAGGCAGCACCGCAGCATGAAACACGGCCATGCCAGACTGAACGACCAGGACACCTCGCTGAACTCGCATCTGATAGAATTAAGGGTTGAAGCGAAGGCGGCCCAAAAAGAACGAGGCTGGCAGCGAATTTGCGAATAATATTTCTACATCACTTAGCTGCTTATTTGCAAAGCATGAAAAGCTTTAGATCAATGAAACTGCACACTATTTTCACACGGGCAGATTACAACATGGTCTTTAACTGGAGACTTCAACTCGTTTGTTTGATGTTCAATCGTTTGTTTGTGTTTCGCATGATTAGCTAAATGAGAAGTGGTGTATCAGCAGAGCAGCCACTGGTGAATATTCAGCTGGGTATTTACCTCTGTGCACAGAGGCGATGGAAATAGGGAACAGACAGCCAGTGGTCTTGGCAAGGAAGGCTGATATATTTTCAAAAAGTTTCTCATTTAACCACTACTGAAGAAGCTCACAACCTTCAGCCAAAATGCATCTGTTATTGGATGCCATTGAGGCTGAAAGTGGGAGAACAACGTACACATAATGGCGATACACACTGCGGATGCTTTAGCACCATTACAGTACAAGATTTAAAAGGCCAGAAAAGGGATAAAGGCAAAAGATGTGGAACTAACAAGATGAAGACATAATGCCAGCAAAGCAGGAGCATGAAAGAGAGTAGTCAATTTCCTTGCTGCAAAGAGAAGTCTTGACAATGAAAGCTTTGCTGATGAGAGGAGGGCATGCATGAGACAAAAAAAAACAACTAAAATTTCATTGACGAGTTGAAAAGAAAATACCTCCTGAACCCACTTGTGTTAAGATGAACAAAACGACAAATAGATGAGAACTTCAACTTGACGTCTTGGTAATGGGAACACCTCCTTGTTTCTTCAGGGAAATTAATGTTTTAAGTTGTTTTTGTATGAAAATGCATCTTAAAATGCTCATTCATATAACTCAGACAGTTTTTTAGCCTAAACATGTCTTTCTTTTGTAGAGTTGCAAAACTGAAAAAAAAACAACAACAGAGAAGAACTGGCTTTGGTTAGGACCTGGAGGAGCTGGACTCTGGATCATCATTCTATGCGGATGTACTTACTGCCACAGAGCACTACATTATCTCAAAATGACAGCTAAATTGGCCTGTCAACAAAGCTCCACTCATCGAAGCAACCTCCCTGGTGCATTAGCACTTGTTCCAAACATAGATCAGGGGTATAAGGCATCTCTTCTGTTCTTCTGAAAGTCACAGGGGGAAATTAAAGAGTTTCTAAGCGCTGCGCTATTCAAACATGGAGTCTTGGCTACTGGTTGGTTCCTCCTGCTGGCTGATTTTCCGAGCTACGCTGCTGAAGTATGCTGAATTTTAGTCTAACGCTGAGGTGAAAAAGAAAAAAGTCAGCAAAAATCAGTACTTTTCGCTATTCCAACTTCAAGTTCAGGTGTTGTTTCACTCCTGTCAACAGCTGACTTTAAGTATCTTAACATAACAGCAAATTGTAATTGCTTCTGACATAGAATCTACAGAATTTACACAGGTAGGTAGAGTAAGCCCGCTCAAATTAAGTCCAGGTTGCTGATAAGCAGTGCTGTTCTAGTTACTGAAAAATAGTAACTAGTTACAGTTACTAGTCACTTCATTTAAAAAGTAACTTTAAATTACTTTGTTAATTACTTACATAAAAAAGTAATGCATTACTGTTAAAAGTAACATTTAGTTACTGTTTTTTTTTAAAGCTCCTTCTATAATGCTCCATGTGTGGCCTTATATATTCATCTCAGTACTGTATGGTAAACAATGCACTGTTGATCAAATCTACAGTTTTTATTCATTTGCAGTCACATCACTAAATTCTGCTCAGTATTATGGTCGATATAAACACAAACCTGACTCGAGGCACGGAGCTTCTGGAAGGTGACCAGATTTCGGAAATGAAATCAGGGGACACTTCCAGCTCAGAAATAATAATAGTTATTACGGTAGTGACCAGTAGACTGTAAAACTGTTGTTCTCGTCTGTGGGCAACATGCTCCCTCACGCTTTCCTCTTCCTACCCTGCTACCGTAATAACCGTTGTTCTGGTCGACAACGGACAAAGTAAGAGACAGAGGCACCATATTGTAACAGTAACATTTATATATTTAAAAAGTAATGTGTAAGAGTATGAGTTACTGTCAAAAGTAACAGTGTTACAGTAATGTGTTACTAGTAACATTCACACTAGCAACTGCCCAACACTGGTGGTCCTCCAACAAACCCCCTCTACGCCTCATATTAAAAAGCTTTTGTGTTAATGAATGCTTAATTAAAATGGCTGCTACGTGCCAAATGTCAAACAAAAACTGGTAGCTACAGGCTATAGAGGATTTCTATGTTTTTAGGGCCTGTCGAGTGATTGGAAACTCCTTTGCATTTCTATAGAGTCAGACTTTGAGGTAGGGAGCTGAGCTTAGCAGCATGGAAACTGAAAATCAGACAAGCTGCTCATTTATAATCTTTTGCTTAGGTTTTGTCTCAAATCCTTAAGGAGTTCCCCGCCAGATTTATTCCTTTGCAAAAAAAAAGCTAGCCTCTGTGTTTGTGTGTAAGTGTGTGCATGCCCGTAATATTGTTCAGAGATGGTGAAAGAGTATGTGTGGGAGGAAAAAGTGCATTTTCAGGAAGTCATCAGAATCTTTTGCAAAAAACTGTAGCACTGTGTGGCTGGCAAGGACAGTCAGACTAGACTTAAGCAGATTGTCAGACTGTCTAATTGTCTTGCTTCTACACTGTTTGTGCATTTATCTGCATGATATGACAGAGGAGGATTCACTTTAAACCTTAACCTCTGCTCCTACAAGCAAAACTGGACAACTCATTACAATACAAACCACCTGGTGAGTGTGTGCTTGCATACATAGCATTTGTACGATATGTGGTAGAGCCAACATGCCCCCGCACCCATGTGATTGAACAGAGCTGAGTGGGTAAGCTGGTAGGTGGGGCTCTTACACAGAAACCAAACTTGACTGCGAGGCAACATACCTTAAAAAAAAAAAGTAATTTGCTGCACTTACTCAGAAATCAACTCACAAGAGTTTTATGCTGAGAGAGGTCAGAAGACACAGCAGGAGGCATTCGCCTGGTTGTTGTTGCTATTTAATTTAGGGTGGCTGTCCATATACACAGAGAGCATTTAGAATATACTTTAAACACTCCATTCATAATTTCTTTCCTCCTAACTAAGGATGTGAGTCAAGAAAAACAGTGTGAATTTTGCTCATAACATGCAATGCTACCAGAAATAAATTAAAGCCAACCACGAAAGTCTGGGGATACTTGAGGATGTATTGTTGCGATAAACCATCTGATGTATTATGATAAATGGCCTAAAGTACTTTCTCTGTGGTGTGTGCATCATGGGGACATGTAAACGCAAACTGCCAAAGTGCCTTGGCAGAACATCAGTCAGTCTAATCTAACAAGACTAAATCTATAACTGGGGATAAACAAGAAGAGCTGAGTAATTCTAGGAAGCTGCAAACTGAGTGTTTTGGGAAAAGGAAGTAGAGCGACAGAGGCAGGGGCTGATCACAGTGAACCCAAGGCTCTGAGCGCCAACTGTAACGAGTATGGATCTCTGAATCCTGTTCACCAATTCACCCCTTCTACTCCCTTGCTTCTGTCCCATGCCTTATTGCATCACGACAAGACAGGCCGTGGCTAATTACTGTACAACAATAAGCAAACCAATACTTCTCTATCTCCCCGGTCATGTCCCATTACTTCAGTTCAGTTCCCCTATTCATATTTCTCTTGACAGGTGCATCTGTCCATGGAGAATGAGGCAGTGTTTCAATTGGCAGGCAGAGGATGTCGTAATTTAGAGGTGTACCTCTGGGCTAACACATGGCTCAGCCAAGGTGAAAATGACAGAGGGAGTGGAGTTTTATTGAACTCAACGGGGTTCTTGTCAATAACGCCGCCACTTGGCACCACGTTCGATGCCGTTATTAATGCTTAGTGTCTGTGCGCATCTGTACACGATTGTGCATCTGTTTGTGTCCGACCTTCCTCAGCATGCATCGGTGGGTGCCACGATCAGGATATACTCTTGCAGCCGACTAAAGAATGTGTTGAACACCCACATGTTCAAGCGGCGAATCAATGTGAGTCAAGGAGAGGGAAAAGTCGGGCAAGGGAAGAGAATGGGCGGGAGGAAGCGTGTCTGAGTGAGCGCACGTGTGCAAGAAAGGAAGAGGAAAAAGCGGCAGAGAAAGAAGAGAGTCTGAAATGAGACAGCAAGGATAGGAGTGCACTGATTGATATAGCAATTACCAAGAAAGCTATCCCTCAGTTAGGAATACATCTACATACATTAGAGCAGGGCGGCTCTCCAGCCAGCCTTTCTCTGAGGCTGGTTCTGCGGCGTCTCATGCACAAGCGGAGCACGCGAAAAGGTCATCACTGGTCATTCGCTGCGCACACACTACCGATGAAGAGCCCATCTATCGTTCATGTTGCTCATACTGCCAGAGACTGAAATCCATCCTGTTGCAAGGGAAGAATGAAAACAAACTCCTGAAAAGAAAAAGCAGATGTCTATCTTCATATACAGCACAAAAAAAAACAAAAAACAGACAGCTTCCCCTCACTGGTCTGACGTTTATGATGTTTATTGGAATTCCCATCTCGGCTGTAATTCAAGGGGTGTTTCAGTGCATCATCCCATAAACATAAACCTGGTCAATTACCTGTCACTGCGAAGACAGACGCATGCAGCATTTAGAAAGCGACTTAAAAACCAACTCTTGTTACAGTGAGATTCAAAAGGACTGGCCGCCACGCACACTTTCCCCCGAGCGAGCGAGCAAATCTGGTTATAGTTAGCCTCTAATGTATGCAATGAGAGTACCAGCATATGCTTGTGCGGCGTGACAACAGTCCCTGCAACGTACAGACGAGAGTTTTGCATGAAAATACAATGCCTTTACGAAATGGGCTCAGAGTATGCATGTAAGCATTTCAGACACCTCTGTTGGTTCAAGACACATCACACAATGAGAACAAAGAGAGGGAGAGGGGAAAAGAAGACAGAGAGGTGAGGGGGAGTGAGAAAGATGCTGTGTAAATAACCCCGTGAAAAAGACGAAAGAGGTAGAGGACAAGCAGATGGAAACAAAAAGCATGGTAAAAATGATCCAGTGCGACTTGGATCTCTGCCGCAGGCTCAAAGCTGTACTTGTACTGCCGGTGTATGCACATCTGCACTGTGTGATTCTGTGCCTGTGTGTGTTTGTATGTATACAGTACATAGACATTAACTGAGAACCATATAGTGTGTTTTTGTGTCAGATAGCTGTAGGTGCAGGAGAGTCGTGATGATACAGAGCTGGGATAGGGAAGTGCACAGCACATTGCTGTGTCATCCTCTCTTTGCAGGCATGTGGAAGAGAGAAGAGCATTACTGTCCAAAGGATGATGGGGTCAAATTGGTAAGGCTGTATGTGGTGAACCCCAATAGTGAATTCTCTTTGACAAAGCTCAATTAAAGGATGGACATACATCCGACCATGGCAGCTTTAATAGAACGCTTCCATCTCATTAATGGCTCAAACCCATACAAGGTGGCGCAGGCTCTTGCTCCTAGCGGAGAACGAGGCAGACTCAAAAATCTCTGTTTCTAAGGACTTGCAGGAAAAAAGGATAAAAATGGAAAAGCTCAAGAGAGGGTGGGGAATAAAGCAAGAGAGGATAGTGGAATTGTTGAAAGTAATTAAACACTGCCATCTGCTGGTCATGGTATGAACATATACTGTGTCATTTTGTCTGAAGATTTTTGTATTGTAACCATCTGACCACCTGTTTCCAAACAAAAAAAAAAGCACACAAAGAACACAGTGCTGAGTTGAATTTTACATAAAGAACCAGTGGAAAACATCTTAGCTTATGCAATACAATAGTACAACCCTGTTTAGTTTAATTTGCTGGCTAAGAGAGAAGAAAGAGTGCTCAGGGTGAGATAATCACCTTGGTGCAATCACAAATGTGAAAAGATACCATCCCCATTTTCTTCCAACTTTCCTCTTCCTGGTGCATTTAATTGAAGAAACCAGAGGCAAAAGCGTAAAAGGAAAAAAAAAAAAAAAACATTATCACCTTAATCTATTCTTGTACTGGCAGCATTTTTCTTAGCTCAGTTACAATACCTCAGTCACAGTGTAACTTTTATTTCTTCATGGAAAAAGTCTATGAGATATTCTTACTTTGCTGCCGCTCCCCATCTAATGCTTTAAAGTATGACATTTGAAATAAATGTGAGAGCCAGAGAGACCAACACAGTGAGAGTCTGAGAAGGCTGCATTAGGTGCCTCTTGCTTTTGACTGTACAAAGATAAGATGGCTCAAAGCTGGATAACGGCAGGGAGATAAATGGGGATCTTTTGCATAATAAAATAAAATGTGCTCAGCATTTGCAGGGCGAGAGGGAGAGAGCTTCACGGTCTGCCTATGTCCTGCCCACGTGTATAGCACATGTTCTCAGAAACAGACATAGAAACAGCGAGTAACAAATTTATTAGACCAGTATACAGTGTAAGATGTTTGCCACTGCCGCCCTAAATTAACCATACTGCTGATTACTACTTTTTTAAAGTTTCTGTTATGGTTAATCCACTACTATGTGCAAACAAAACTATATTTTTACTGTTAAAATATAATTATTGTTGTTATCTGTGCTTTTTTAAATTTACTGTTTTAAAAAAGCAGAAAAAGCACATAATCATTTTTTTATTGTGATTATACATATTCCACTTATTGACATTCCTGAACAGAAAAAAATGTTTTTGTGGTTCTGTTATTCTTGAATAACATAATTCTTGGCTGAAATATGAAAAAAAAAAAGTGAATTCAGTTTGAAATGCCTTACTCCTGTTCAAAATGGTGACATGTAGAGCGTAAAAAGAACAACTGCTATATTACCTGCAATATATTAAAAAAAGCATTATTCCACATATTTCGCAACTCCACTGCTCTTGCATATTTTTAATCTAACAGAATTGCTCCACTGTAGATGTGTGCTGTGACCTAAAAGTCTTGGGCTGTGTGTGCTACAGAGTGTCTTTACCCACATACCCGCAGGGCCCTGACTCCATCTGTCCTCCCACTGAGCTCAGATCCCCAAATAAAGACTTTCATTCTAACATGACAGGGCTTTTCCTGCATAGCGAATTTAAAGGTGGCCATCCTCAAATTCTGGCCCGCCTTCACCAAAATCTGACCATGACTTTAATTATAAAACCTATTTCAAAGACTGGTGTGTTAAATCTGTCAGTGCAAGCTGTTATTGCAACAACAGAATCAGTCTATGGTGGTGCTTGGTGATTTGCACGACATAACTAATAGTAGTGGCCATTATGGGCATAAATCATGCTGAAAACATTGAGAATTACCACTTCAAAATTTGTCCATCAAAACATTATCACTCAAGTTTTATTTTATCAAATTTGTGTAAAATCAAAAATGTGTTTTGTGAGATCACAGTGACCACAAAAATGTAGTCTTTCTGATATACAGTATCACACTCACAGTAATGATGGACACAAGGTCACGATAACCTTTTGACGACCAAAATGTTAATCAGGACATCCTTGAGGCCACGTGAATTTGTCAAATTTGCCAAATGTCTTGAGATTTTGTGATAATGGGTTCAAACCTAAAAACATAATAGCACATTGTAAATCTGCTTCGGAGTTGTCCTAAAAGCCCACAACACCTAAGAGTGAATGTGTTGATTTTGATGCACCTTATTTATTTTGTATTTCATATAAAAAGACCAAAATACCAATAAAACTTTGCAAATACAATTTGAAAATTCCAGATATTCTGAGACTAGTTGCATTGCTCTAGCTCCTTCCTAAATGAAGTTATGGTTAAAAAACACATATTTGACCTTGGTGACCTTGACCTTTTACTCATCTGGACCAAACTGAATCAGTGGATTCCTATATTAGTTTATATACCAAATTAGGTGACGATTGGCTGAAAACTGTACACCCTGGAGCACTGAGAAATATGTGAAATCTCCCATACATTACTATGGCATGACCTTTCATTTGACCTTGATCACCTTGAATTAGATCCAATCACGACCAAAAATTAATCAATTTTAAGTTAGGCCACTTCTGATCAATCCTGAAAATTTTGTCAAAATCTGTCAATAACTTTTTGAGTTATTTTGCAAACCAACATATAAATAAACAAACCCTGATGAAAACGTAACCTTCTTAGTGGGGGTAATAATAATTACTCAGTGGGATGGTTTGTAAGCCTTATTTTGAGCCACAAAGAACACCGAATCACATTTTGGAGCCTTGGAATTGCTCCACAGCAAAGTAATTGTTGATATGACTGTAACAATATATTAGGACCAATTATACTGTAGCTACAGTACTTAAAATGATTTGGAGAGTTGAAACATGATATAATATATATTCTCATATTTCTGGAATTTTCAACTTGTACACAGCATTCTGAAAGGAAGCCTTTGCAATATGTTTGATGAGGAACTCTTAAAGGTAAAAGGTAGAGGGAGGTTGATGCCAAATGACATTGAAATTGAGTGATTTTGAACTGCTGCTGACCTCCGTGTTCTATCTTAATAAATGTTGTCTCTTTCCAAACTAATTCTGGGTGTCAGTGAAAAAAGTACAGACGAGGTCATCCCCTCTTGCTTGTCTTATTCATAAACTGCCCTTTTGGTCCTGCATCTGTGCCCTGCATTTAAAACTCCTGTCTAACCTTTTCTGTCACGGACTGAACATGTTCAGGAGCAGTTGAGGCAATGTGCTCAACATTTTTGCCATTTTTCATTTTCGTGGTGTATGAGCCACAGTCTTCCTCCAAAAACATACTCGGCCTTCGTGATGTTTTCCATAATTATGGCTGGAAAAGAAGCTACGCAGCAGGCAATCTATAGTCTCAGTGCTTCATCTGTGTTGTTTTTACAGATGATTGCACATGCTTGGCATTGAGATGAAAATGTGCTCTGTGATCTTTTCTTCAGTCTACCCTGAAAGGAATACTTGTTTACAGTTTCAACAGGATTACTATTTTCTCTGTGAGTGTGAGACAGATGGAAATTATTGTTTGGACATCGCTTATGTGTGACAAAATGTCCTGTAACATCTGAGTGAAGGAGGCTGTAAGACAGACTAGTGAGAGAATAAAGAATGAAGGAGTCAGAACCAACAGTGAAAAAGATGACGTGTTTGGCAGAGAGAACAACTTGTCTGTATCCACTCTCTCATGCTCACTGGTGAAATGAGCACAAAATAGCACAACATCACAAGGAAGTTGTGTCACAAGGACGCATTTCAGCCTTTAGTGGTTCAGGCATGCCAGACACTGAAACTACAGTAATGTCTACAGTTGGGTTTAAGCAAAAAAACACTCAGGTTTAGGGAAAACAGCATTAGTATGGAAACCAAGTGCTTTACACAGATGTAAAGCACTTACATTAAGGATGCTTGATAAAGGCTTTTGGCCGAGAGCCGATATTCCAATATTGTCCAACTCTTCATTTCCGATTCCGATATCAACCAATACCGATATGTGCCTGCTTTTTACACCAAAATTACGGTATATCTCCTGTTGTGGAATTAATGCATTATGACTAATTTTATTGTGATGCCCCACTGCAACATAAATGCAACATGGCTTTCCAAATGGAAACATTTACAATAAGACACCAACATCTACTTGAGTTACAGAAAAAAAGTGCATTTTTTTACTGACTGGGAAACTGAGTGGCCACATTGAACATATTGTTATTTCATAGTTTGTTTGTGTATATTATTAGATTGTTTATACTGTTAGTTTTGCATCATATTGAATTTTTGCACTATTCTGCAGAAACTATATTACTTTATATTATACTTTTTAAAATCTTTTTTAATTACCTCTGCCAAGGAGGTTATGTTTGCATCAGGGTTTGTTTATTTGTTTGTATGTATGATGGTTTGTTGGTTTGCCAAATAACTCAAAAAGTTGTGGACGGATTTTGACGAAATTTTCAGGGTTGGTCAGAAGTGGCCTAACTTAAAACTGATTAATTTTTAGTGGTGATCGGATCCGATTCAATGGCACCACCAAAAATTAATCAGTTTTAAGTTAGGCCACTTCCGGCCAACCCTAAAAATTTTGTCAAAAACCGTCCATAACTTTTTAAGTTACTCTGCAAACCGATGAACCAATAAACAAACAAACAAACAAGCCCCAGTGAAAACATAACCTCCTTGGTGGCGGGGGTAACTTTAGATAAATTAAAAAAAAGTTGCTGTCGCAGCTGCCTTGGCGGAGGTCTGCACCCTCTGAGTGCTTTTCTAGTTTTTTATTCAATCTCCTTACTTTTTTCTACTGTGTATGGCAACTGTTGTGAAAGAATTTCCTTCGGGATGAATGAGTTCTATCTTATCTTATAACTGGCCATGATCTGGCAAATAATATAGTCACTAAATTATAAACTGGGCTCAATCCACCCTGCTCTTTCGTATGACCAAGAAATTAGTGCAAGCAAATCAAATCATGAAAGGCACAAAAAGTTGAAGAGCTTCAGTCCACACTAGTAGTTAACATAGCCCTCTTTTAAAGTGCAACAAATGCGGCTCAAACTGACACTGATGGGGCTCTATGCCTGCCCTGTTTCTTTTTCCTCATGTCCTCATGTGTGATGGCAAATTTACCCTCTGTTGGACCAGTGATAAGCAGTAATGCATTACTAGTAACGCATTACTATAACACTGTTACTTTTGACAGGAACTAACACTTTTTGAATTAATAAACACAGTTACCGTTACAATGTGGTGCGTTTGTCCGTTACCTGGAAAATGAATTCCTGATTGATGAATTCCAGATTGCTTTCATGATATAATAGGATTAATGTCATTGCAGCAGCATTGGGAGCGTGGCGTTTGTGTGTTTAGACTCATGGTTCTTTCAATTTGCACACAAATGTCAGAATTTCCTAGCTCCAAGTCATAATTTAAATCAGAACCTCCGTGAAGTCGGATCTGCAACTCGGAAAGTCTGATTAATGTCACCAACCTGACATAGAATTCATGCTATCTGCTACTGATGTAAAGAGTAACTACCAGTTTTATTGTACGTCTGGGAAGCAGTGGGAGCACTAAACTTTGGGGTAACAATGATCCAAGCACCAAGTTCTGACTTCCAGTGAACACACCAAACTGTCACTTCCCAAAGTCCTAAAGAGGAAATAAAAGCTTAATACCTAATTTAGTTACTTTTTAAATGAAGTAATTAGTAACTGTATCTAGTTACCATTTTTCAGTAACTAGCACAACACTGCATAGGACACACTTGGAAATAATTCCAATTCCCTATTTTTTCCAATATTAAATTTTTACATTGATATCGGCATCCCTAGTTTACATTGCAGTCAGTGTAGACTACATGGCATATGTATGATATGTGTTAACGGTCATTATCATTATGCCATTCATGCTCTTGTTTTCCTATAGGCCGTGTCTACCTGAGTCTTTTTTCTGTGCTGTACTCAGGTTTGCAATTAATGCATCCAACCACTGCAGACGAATCAAAGAATGAGTAACAGATCAAAGTTGACTTAGGACAGGGAGCAGCAACCCAGAACAGATAAATGCAATCATCCAACTCTGAACTCCGTTACTGAAAACAAAGAAAGCGTGCATGTGACTGTGAGAGCTGGTGGGTTTGTGTGGATGGAGAGAAAAAAATAAGGGGAAAATAAACCAGAAGTGAGAGTTTGAGGTTATACAGGTACATAAGTACCCCCATTACATCATTATTCCAATAATTATACTCCTCACAATATGCACCATTATGTGTATGTGTGCTTTACCACAAAAACAAGCACTTGTAAATGAGCAGAACACACGAGCTGTCCCCCTCAGTTCAGTACATCAGGTCATTACTATTCTGAGACGATCAAACCAGTCTGTGTCTCCGTAGTAAGTTAGGAATTAAACATGCACAGCTTCATGCAAGCACAGGGGGTTAAGCGAAGGGCAATTTGTCTCGTTTGAGTGCTGTCTACCTATGCGCCTGTCTGCTGAATAAAAAAAAAAAATTATGCAGGTTTTTCGAAAAAGCTGTTCTGTTTTGAGTCAATGTGATGACCTCGGGCCACAACCTGCACAATAACATGATATTTTCAGGTCCAGAAAAAAAAACTGAACTTAGTTCTTCTCAAAGCAACTGAGCCCTTTGCACGACACGTTTTACCCTTCTAGTCTGACATTTATCCTCGCAGCAGAAACATTGTAATGTCAAAACATCACCACAAGGTGTCATTAACACACTGTAACAACTTACAATCTGGTGGACAGAAAATATCACGCCTGTCAAAGGACTGTCAAATATGGCATATTTTTTATAGACCTGCATTGATTCTGGAGATGGATTAGGGTTTGTGTGCATATTACTCTGTAGTGTCAAGGGAGTGCATGTGTTTTACATATTCCTAAGCTTCTTGGTTATAGTAGTATCAAGTAAAATGCAAAACTGCAGAATATATTTAAGTCTCAACATAATCAAGGTACAATTATGGTCAATAAAGCATATTGTCAAACATTAAGCTCTTTGCTATAATAAATAGCTGATTTTGTAGCTATATTCAGATCAGATGATTTAGACAAAGTACTAACAAATGATGCCAGAAAAATAGCCATATTGTGACATTTATTGACACATTATAAGGAATAAGTGCATTGTTGTACTGATGTAATGCTGCGGCTGTTTGGGGTTTTGACTTGGAAATGTGCAACATTCATTTAAGTTTGCAGCAAATGTGTCAGTTAAATGTCTAAAAACCTACTGTACTGTACATGGAAACACAATCTGGGTATCATCAAGCATGAGAAAAGGCTGAAGCGCATAATACTGTATGTCAATATATCAATCAAAGTACTACTTTCGCCATGAAATGTTGCAGAGCTCCAGAAGCTGATCTAACATATAAAACATGGAGAAGCATGATCTCCAACTGAGCGAACAGCTACCAGCTTTGAACATAACTCACCATCAAAATACAACCACAAGGTGGCAGCAGTGAATTATGCTGACAGAAAAAACTGTTTTGATGACAAATGAGTGTGTGTGTGTGTGTGTGTGTGTGTGTGTGTGTGTGTGTGTGCGTGTGTGTGTGTGTCAGAGATACAGAGTTAGAGAGAAATAAGCACATTTATTGAAAAAAGAGCAGGATGCTCGCAAACTTACATCAAATTCATTGAGGGCAGCAGCCAGTTCTCCAATGCCGGCATGGCCGTGCTTCTCATCGGTGGGAGAGGTGGCCTGAGCGGCACTGGAAATGCCTCCTATGGCCTCCTGAACCTGCTTGAACACGTAGTCTCGGTTGGCACGTGTGGCCGCCACATCCGGGTGGCGCAGGAAGGCCTGTGAAGCCGTGTACAGCATGGTGGCATTTTTCTTAAGGGCCCCACGTGCAGCTGCCATCTCATCTCGACACTGGGGGTCTTTCAGTTCCTGAGAGGGCGATGAAGGTAATCATTAAGCACACTCATAGTTGAATAAAAGTCAGCATATATTTCAGAATTTGCGATGTTAGTTATGTTACAGCAAAATATTGTATTTCTCTGTTAAAAGTATTGATTTTTATTGATTGAAAGACTTTTGATGACACCAACATTTCACAATAAACTGATCTCATTTCAAGACACAACATAAGTTCATGTCCCAGCTGATGGATTGGTATTGTTCCAGCCACACAAAGTTAGGGCAGCGTCAGCGGATCAGCAACCCTGGAGCTGGATGGAATTCAGCTCAGTGTTTTGCTCTGGGACAGTCCAGCAGGGTGGATACTTGCCAACATGACGCTGTTAGGAAAAATCTTCTAAAAGCTTTTTGTCGTACTGGGGGCCATGTTAGATACTCTAACACTTCTAACACTTATTTCATGTGTGATCCTCCTGGGTGAAATAAGCACTGATGTGGAAGTAGACTTATTTATTTCCTATCAGTTGCAACCTATACCATGAAATACCAATATTCTGAATATCTACACACACACACACACACACACACACACACACACAGAAAACTCTGAAGTCAAATTCCTTTTAGTATTTTTCATCATTTTAAACTACTATTACACTCTTATTACATGCAGTAAATTGTAAATAATTGCCAGATAGTTCTTCTGCATAAGCAAAAAAGGTCTAGACAGAAATTTTGAGGCTCAGGTGTTAAAGGGTTAAATAAAGCCACAACAGAGAATACTGTAGTATCATCTTGATAATCCCATCATAATGACAGTGTTCATGAGTTATAATGACCGGCAGGAGTGGTTTATTTTTTCAGAGGATGCTAGAGCAGGAAACAGGGTTGGGGGGGTTGGGGTGTCTTCTAGTTACCTGCTGCCTCCGAGCTGCCACATAGTTAAGCTTCACCATCTCCTTCCCAAACTCCTTGAAGCGGTTGGCCAGGTCCTGCTCATTGGTCGCATTCTTTACTCCCTCCAAGGCCTCCTCCACCTGTAACAAGCGTAAATAAATACTGGCTCTTCTGCAAACTGAAAACTAGCACACATCCATCTATATAATTTCAATCAGCAATAAAACCTTAAGCTATAAATGTTACAACGTATACACTAAAGTAAAACAATCCTGCATAATTGCAAAACAGGCTTTTAAAAAGACAATGAACCATTTAGTTGGGCAATTTCAATGGGTCTCACTTCAGCAATCTCCATCCCTTTTTGTAGGTACGTTCTGATTCTAAACTCCTTTAGGTCCCAAATGTAAGTGACGCACGAGATGCAGTGGAGAAGAGAAAGAAGGGGGAGATAACTTTTAAGTGGCCTTTGATGGAAGGGCTTATACTGGCTAGAGTTAAGCCCCTCTGTGGGCCTCAAGAATGAAGCTTGGTTAAAAAAAGGACTGTTTGTGAGAGAGGGACAAAGTGAGTGCAGGCTTGAGTTTGTTTCAGATTATACCTATTGCATATCATTCACTCTAGCAGCCTGTATTAACTCCTCTTTCAAAGACCTGAGCCATTTTCACAACAGAGGTTGAAGAAACCTTCGTCATACAAATGAGTGGGATGGGATTGTGTAGTTCATCACTCCAGGGCAGTATGGTATGATATTAATACAACGCAATCAGATGTGTGTTCACAGGATACTCCCCCTTGCCTCATCTATATGCTAATGTGTGCAGAGGCTGCAATAAAATCACACATTATTCGTGTGGACTATACAACACCAGGAAGCCCTTCCTTTAAAATCTGACCACACCAGTGCACTTAAACATAGCACTGTTCCACTATTGAATTTGTTCAACAAGTACTTGGGGAGAACAACGTAAAAACAAAGTTGAAGATTGCACTTACAATTTTAAGGTGGGCCAGCAGCCTCATGACATCAGCCATGTCGGCGAGGATGAGCAGGCGGGTGACGGCAGAGAGTAGAGCCCGGGCAGCCCTCACCATGGTGCCACGTTTCACAGAGGAGCACGGGTCATCGGCGAACTCTGATGAGGCAATACGCATGGTCTCTCCTGCAAAAGGGAAGTGGAAATGTATGGAGTGATGAGTTTAAGGGCAATATATTATTACATGTGTGAATGTGTTAGTGGTGTGCACTAGGTTGGGACAGGGGCGGGTGCTGAAGTGCCCCCCGGGTTGGCATTAACACACTAAACTGCCCCCTTGGCTGTTTAAAACATGATAAAGTGCCCCCCGGTTGGCAAAAACACACTACATTGCCTGCTTGGGTGGAAAAATACACACTAAATTGCTCTCTTGGCTGGTTAAAACATGATAAAATGCCCCAAAAAGTGCCCTTGAAAACATGTTGAACTTAAGTGCCCTTTTCAGTGGCGAGAACACATAGGTGCCTATTATTTTTCTGTTCGCCCCTGCCCCTCAAAGAGTCTATGCACGCTCCTGCATCCTTCATGCAGATATTGTTTTCACACCAGTTAGAAGTTAGAATGAGCTAACATTGTTGTATTAATCCAGTGATTGGGCCTCAAATCTGTAAATAATCCATTTAAGGCCCACCAAAACTAACGTCCTTCATCCAGTTCAGGGCTCTTAAAACTGTTGTTGTTACTCTTGGACATAGATCAGAATTTGGCATGCCCCAGTTGACTCAAACCACACAGCCACAGTAATCAATGAGCTTGTAACCAAGACGCGTCACAGAATCATCATGACTGGTGAGCTGTCCCTCTACATAATGTGCTGCAAAGAGGTTTAGCTATGATCATTTCACCTTCGATCACACTACATTCTGGAAAGAATCAATTTCTCAGAGCAAATCTCATTCCCTGCAGCTCGTAGTTGTTGTTTTAATGACTTTGTGTTTTAAGCAGCAACAATAACTTTTTCAGTGTTTATTTACCACCACAAAAAAATCAGTTTGATGCTTGTATACAACTACCCATTAGTGAGAAAATAGGCTATTTTCTAAATAATGATGCAAAAGGTTTCCCACTGGGTCAGCAGCAAAGTGGCTGCAGGTCTCCACAGGCAACGTCAGCTCTGAAAATTAAAAGTCACGAAGCAACTCTTCCCCAGTACACCGTGCTTTTTGCACTACACATATTTCACTATTTTGCCTTCATCCTCTTTCTTAGTATTAATTAATTAAAAATACTGTGCAAATAAATCAGTTTGTCCAGTGGTGTTGGGGGGTGCGCAGTATAAACATACAAAAAAAAAAATTAATGAGAGAAAATGCTGGACACAAGGCACTCAGACTGTTGCTAATAGGGCCGTAAGTCTGTCTGACACAGTGATGAGCTAATAAAGAGTGACAGCGCAAAAGGCCTGATTACCGAACCCCTCTGTGGTCTGAAATCAGCATCCATAATTCAATCATCATAAGATAAAAGGGTTTTTTTTTTTGATGATGGGGTCATGGTGACACAAGTCTGATGAGGTGATGGCAGATTTAAGGGTGTTTTACGATTCGCAATGACCTTAACTAGGACGATGATGCCATTTGGGGACACCATCTAGCTACTGCCAAAAAACGATCTCTTCTTTCAAGTCTGCTGAATGCAATCAACACAGCATATTTCTGGCCTCATAGTTTCAATGTCATTAACATAAAACAGCTTTCTATAGCATGTAAAATTATCCAAACTGGCAGATAGAGAGAGGAAGAGGAGCAACCCATCAGCAGCCCACTTTTGTGCTGAAGAGCTTTTAAGCATGTCTGTCTTCATTGTGGCAGTAAAAGGTTAAGAGATGTATAGTATATGATGATATCCTATTGTGTTGGTCTTTTTCTGGGAAAGACAAGTATTGAAAGCCTTGTCTTCAAAAGAATCACAAAGGGTGGTGTAATTATCAAACATCAAATATACAGATCATACATAAAAATGAAAAAAAAAAAGTGCCTCATTCATTCAAAGCTATAGAAAGCTTCCATGTTTATTTTTACCAGCTTTCCTTTGGTTTGGACTCGCATGCCAAACAGGTGGAAAGATTGATCATGTCCTTTCTGACGTCAGCTGTGGTGATGACCTGTATGGCAACAGTCTATTTCACGCCTCAAAAGAGCTGAGTGCCAGCGTATTCAAGTCAGTGTTCAACAGCACCGGCAGCCAAGTGGAGCTGACAGTGCAGGATGAGGAATACCGCTCCAACACAACATACCGTTCGCTGAGCTCCATTTGCTCGTTCTGCTGATGTAGTTATTGAACTGGGAATCCAATTCCATTCTGGGGACAAACATCTGACTCACATAAAGGCTCACTGACGTGCTCTCAGCACAGGAAGGAAAGTTTGGAAAATGTGGCATTGACCTATCTGAGCGAAAGCTCCCCAAAAGACTGAATGATTTGTTGAAAAGTTGCGACCATGCAGAAGTCTCTGTGTTCACCAACGTCTGAAATTTGCAAACTGTTGCTAATGAAAATGGGCTTCGATAATGTTTTAACTTAAAATTCAGCAAGGCTCCCCGCTATCACAGACAGTCGAAGCTTTAGCGATGCATGACTTTAGGGTAAACAACTCCAGAATTAGGCTCATTACGTTCATGAAGCTGCATGCATCAAGTAAAAGCAAAAACTAATGGCTACTAATCTGTTATATAATGTTTAATGGATTTGCCTTTGCCACCCTCAACTCTACAACACTTAATACACTCTCAAAATTAAAATTTTACAGAAACAACTCTCTCTGTGTGGCCTTCAGTGCTAGAAAAAAAAAAAAACATTGGCACTTGTAATGTCAAAAAATGTTCTCAGCCAAGAGTTGAAATCCATTCAACAATCTGTAAAACCTGCATAATTCCATGCTCATTAAATATGTTCCACACTGGCAAATACAGCAGTCAGGGAGGTATTCTGAAGCGTTAGGAAATAGATACCTCAACATGCCGTCTTAATTAACCATAACCACAACAACGGCTGAGCCGACTGCATCGACCCAACACAAACACTCAACAACCCTCAGAGTAAATACAAACAGCCACCGTTTGTATTACGTGGGCACCAGTAAGGGGACTATGAGTTCCCGTGAGGCGGTAAAATCTTACATCTGTGGGGGTCTTGCCCAAAAATCATTATTTTATTCACAAATACATTTTTCAATGTAAGGAGTATTATTTATACTAATGTGATTAATAGACTAAAATAAGCATGTTTTCCAAAAGAACTGGCATCATTAGTTTATTTATTATTTATGTGAAATAGTTCAGTGCACCTGCTCGATCAGACAGCCTGCAGAACTTTTCACAGACAGCGAGAGGAGATGGCAGGATGCCTCAAAAAGTCAAAGAAGTGAAGGGTCGACAGTTTTGTCACCCAGTTCTTTCATAGGCAAAGTGGGTCTGTTAGTGGTTCATGTGATGGAAAGTTCTAGAATATTAGCCTGTTGTCTATTCCTAAATTTGTCCATTATTTATAAACTAGCTCACTATCCAAACATATCATTAAAATGCAGTTTTATTTAAAACAGTATAAAAAATTTCCGTCGGTCTAGGCCGGATATGGGGGAACCAGTAACATTTCTTTTCATGGAGCACTAAATCCCTGATGGCCCCCCTGCTCATAACATTAGTAATTTTACCCCACAAAACTCAGATTATTATTTAGGGCTTTGACTCCAAACGAATTCTACCGAATATTAGGCAGCCCTGGTGAAGTTGTGAATCGCGAGCTCATTAGCAAGGCTATAATTGGTCATCTGGGCTCCTGTAGGTGACGTTAGCATCCTGGTTAGCGCTTATTTTGCATACCAGAATAACAGCTGCAACGATGCCTACAACAGCTACACCTGAGGAATCTACACTCCATACCATCTGAAAAGCAACGTGTGGCACTACATTGGGTTCTGAAAGGAACAGGGAAAAATCACGATTAAGGGCAAAGTGATATATAAAATATGTAGGACCAAATGCACAAATACTGCTGAGGACAGGGAGGAATGACTACATATCTGATGACAAAGGGATTTTTTTTACTCTGGCAATGCTGATATCTGACCAATAGCAAAGCAATATTATGACACAAAAGCACACATTGCGTCTACATACGAGCATTCAACGAGCTCACCTTGCTTGCGGACATCCTCCACAGCGGCAATGAGCTCCTCTTTGAGGTCCTGACTGTCTTTGGCGATCTGCTCGCCCTTTTCCAAAAAGTTCTGAGTTGCTTGCTCAACAGACACTGCCAGGACATGAGCCTTCTTGGAGCGCCCCTTCTTCTTGCTGGATGGCCCTTTGTTACTGGTGTTCACCAGGGTAGTCACCTGGGAAAGAGGAGGAGAAAAAGTTCATTAGGTGTGTAAAACAAACACAGCAGTGATATAGTTACTAATCCTAATTTCTGGCAGATTATGGCACAATGGCTTTTAAAGATAATCCAAGTCTAATGAAATCTCAACAGTTGACAGTAAATGTACAAATGCACAACTAAAAGATAAATAATTATTGTATTTGGCATAAAAGACAAACCTACATCAAGCCTTTTTCATGTCAATCCAATAAGTAATTGCTACAACTAATCTTTCTTTTCCCCCTTCTCTGAAAACATCTCTTCCCTTAAAATAATTGGGGTGTATTTTGGGAAGGTTTTTCGCTTTAAACTACAATGACAAATAGTTGTCTTCATCCATAATTCAGGCTTCCACAACTATAATGAGGCCATTCATTATGAATGCCATTACAGCTGCAGAAATGTGTGAAATTTGATATAGCATCAGTCAGATGCATTGCCTCATCTTAGACAGGACTCACTGAAACACTTATCTGTCACTTTAAATAGGAGTACTGTATAATGCAGTGGGTTCATCAAGCTGTCCTTCTCATGGTATGAAAAAAATGTGACTGAAATGAGCCTCAGATAACAATTCCTTTGATCTCAGCTGTTTTGGATAGGCTACACTGCAAACAATCAATAGGTTGATGTGTTACTGAATCCTACAAAATGAGCCCTTGACCTAATTGTACTGGTATAGTCAGCATTTTGCAGAAGTATGATTTATGCAGTAAGACTCTTTCCATTAGGAATGCTTCTAGTAGAGTCAAGTTGGTCAAGACAGTCAGTTGGGAAATATGACGTATAGGGACATATATGTAGTGCAAACGCAACGTGTTGTTTCATATTATGGATGCTAAAATGGTCACAAGGCAAAAAGGACCCATTCAGACAAGCAGTCTGCCTGAAGAAGTCACTAATTAGAAGAACATGCAAGACTCAGGGTTGAGAAATAAACTACTCACAAAAAGTTAGGGATATTGGACTTCCGGGTGGAATTCTGAAAAATGTAAAAAGTTTATGCTACAGTGATATTGTATCATGAAAGTAGGGCATTTAAGTAGAAGCATGCAATTGTAATTTCTTCATCTCAAAATTTATTGAAACAAAACACTAACAACAGTGGTGGGTATACCACAACAAAAAATGTCTCAATAATGTGACATGTGTCCTTAAGCACCAGTTACAGCTTGACAACAACATCTCATGCTGTTCACAAGTCAACCTATTGTCTGCTGAGTCATGTTATTCCACTCTTCTTGAAGGGCTGACCTCAGGTCATTGAGGTTCTGGGGTGCGGGGTTATGACCCTCTACACGATGACTCAGCTGATCCCATGGGTTCAGCTGATCCCATAGGTTTTCTGTGTGCTTCAGGTCTGGAGAAAGTGCAGGCCACTCCATTTGAGGTACCCCAGCCTCCAGCAGCCGTTCCCTGATGATGTGACCTCAATGAGATGGACACTGTCATCCATGAAGATGAAATCAGGCCTGTGTTGCTCATGGAGAGGCACAGTGACTGGATTAATGATGTTATTAAGGTAGTGTCGCCTTGTCACAGTACCATTCAAAAGGTGTAGGGAGTTTTGTATTGACTAGACACACCTGCCCAGAATGTAACACCACCTCCTCCAAAGGCTGATGCATAACGTCCTCCTTGACGTGTCCATCAGCGTTGCCGGCCATTATTTCTGCTCAGTTTAATCGACTTTCATCAGAGAACAGCACTGAGGCCCACTGGTTCCTTGTCCAGCTCAAATGCTCCCTGGCCATGCCAGGCGATGACGCATGTGTCTGGTGTTTTTATCAGGTACCCTTGCAGGTCATCTACCACGCAGACCGTGCTGATGTAAGCAGTTTTGAATGGTCTGACGTGACACTTGGTGCCTCTCATCTCCTCTTAAACGTTGGAGTTGAGTGGCATTCACCATCTGGTTCTACAGGGCACTGATCACAATGAGGTGGTCATCAGCACGAGATGTGGCCAAAGGAGATCCACTTCTGTGCCTTTCTGTGACTTTTCCAGTCTCTCTGTGTCTCTTTTACAACCTGCTCATGACACTCTGTGATACTCTAAACTCAGTGGCAACTTCCCTCTGAGAACATCCTGTTTGAAACCTCACAATAACCAGGTACTGATGATCGCTTGTTTGGTGTCGTCTTGGTCTCAATGATGTCAAATTGTGAACAAAATGATGAAGAGGACTGTTTAAATACAAACTGTCATAGAACCAGAACATTTAGCGGTCGATTCATGGATCAGACATTTGCTATGATTTTTCTGGTTAATCACCTTGTTGTTAAATACTGAAACATTCAGCTGCACATGTGCACTCAAAAAGGTTAGAAAAGGTCAATTTAGGTGCATTCTGAAATTTCATCCAAAAGTGCAGTGTCCCTAACTTTTTGTGAGTAGTGTGTCTTTGAAGCACTTGGAGATAATCAGGAGGCATACTGAGATTGAGTGGTGGGTTTTGATTTGAAAAATGCTTTTAAACTATTACTATCAATCATAACGAGCTACAAATGAAGTGTCATTACCATCAAACACGCATGTGTATAGACATTTTGTGGAGCAGGTGCTCAAGCAAAAACATGGCATCCATCGCCAAATTATTCTTAAAATGAATTATAATCTCAATAAGATAATAATAGCAATAATAATAAATAAAAACAGTAGGATATTTTCAGCTTACAGTATATATCTATTTAATAATTACTCAAATGATCAAATTGAATAAATAAATAACAAGCAAAAGCAGACGAAATAAGGCCATATTGTATGATTTTTAGTAACTAAATAATATATAAAATAATCAATATTCCAATGTAAAACTTAAAACTCTGCTCTGAATAAATTAAATGAAAATAATGTATCTGATATTCTCTTTTACTGTTTTCTGACAGCGACAGGGGCTTTTGAGCACCGTGGAGCAGAACTCAAAGATATCGAAACACTGATGAGGGAACTGATAACAGAGAGAGTAATTTTTTATTCTTAAATATTGATGAATGAAGAAAAAAAATGGCCTCCAGCAGAAAGGGTAGGTGCTTGAGCACCACTAGGGGTCTTTCTGTGCATGTGGCTGCCATCAAACCAGAACAACCTCACTAAACACACTGAGCCTACAGGCACAGCAACAGTGGAGCAGCAATCACTGCTGCCTGTCAATAATTCATAAAAGGGTGCCATTCTTTCTACTGCTTGCATGCTGGTGACACCTATGCTGCACACAATTACATGCGTCTGTCTGAGCCCAGTGACGGCGCACATGGATGAAATTGCTCATTACACACTCCTGTCAGATTCTGCTGAAGGAACATCAGTCAGACAGCAGCCGAACTTGCACAATGGGGTGATAAGATTAGTCTGTGGAATATATCTGAGGCGCTCACTCTGAAAAGCTGCTAAGAGCAAAGTTATGTCCTGTCTCGGCTGCATTACCTCAGGGCTTCGAGACTGAAATACAAACTTTAATGATGTATGTCCTCGCTCAGGATGGATGCAGGAATAGCATTGCTGAAATAAGTTAACCTTTCCAGTTTTTTGAGAAAATTTGGACTAAAAACTAATTCATAATTTCATAACATTAGAATTTTTTGGTTTACTGTCAGCTCAACATCACCTCACACAGCTGAACGAGTGCTCATTACGAAGTGCAGTGATGTGTTCTTTTTTTTTCCAATCTGTTTGTTGAATCAATAACTCATCATTGTATTTACACATGAAAGCACACACAAATCTATGCAAATTCTCTCACCTCACACAGAAACACACTCGTATGCTGGCTGCCTACATGAAAGTGCGGCTCGACCACTGACAGCCACAAATAGACTCCCTGCTCTTTCAAGTTCTACCTCACAGACCACACGGAGAAGTATAGTGATTGTTTTTAGCGAGTAAATCAAGAAAAGTGTGACCAGGTTCATTCTACAGCAGCAAGTGAACTGTGATTTCCCACTGCACAGGTCTTTAATTATTACAGTACAGTAGCCTGTTCCATAGGTCTGACTAACCCAACCATATGACCACGCTAAAACCCAAAACCTTCTTTTCAGGCTCACTACAGGGTATTTTTTTTTCAAAGGAAATAGTAATTTCTGATGGGATGTCTGGTGTTTTTAAATCATACATCAGCATACATCAGCCACTCATCTAAGTCAGTATGCTAGTTTTTTTTTTTTTTTAAATAATTTATTTATAATTTAAATTAAAAGTAAATTAAAACACAATAATGCTCTCAGATACAAATCAATGGGTAAGCTTAGATAAGATAAATCTTCACTAATCTCACAAAATTTGCAGTGTTACAGCAGTTTGTGACCTTCTTTACTTACAGTGGGGAAGCACCAACTTTCTCACAATTTGCTAAACCCCTATTTTCTTAAAAAATTCTCACAGACAGTTGTCTTTGTTTTCTTTATTTAATCAATGGCTTGAATTTTTTTTTAAATGTGTACAATTGTAGTCAGCAATAGGCTCTTTAGCAGTGTGTTTTCTTAAAGAAATGTATTGAAGGCACAGAGTGATAAAAGCCATAAGCTGTCAGAGTTTGAGTCCACCACCTCATGCTGGTGCTTTGAGAGGAAGCACGTCCCCACATAGCCCTTTTACGTGGTGTATGAGAGGGAGGGTTCTTGGTTTTGATTGGTCAAAAGATGCCTTCATGTCCCTCCCTCGCTCCTCCCCACCGTTGCCGGAAATATCTGGCACACTCCTTAGCAGGAAAATACGTTCTGTAGGGAACAATGGCGGAGAAAATGCAGCCAAAAACACCACTTCCAGCGTTACAGTTGATGGCTCACCCTGCTAAACAGGCAAAGAGAAGAAAGAGGGAGGCAGAAAAGACTGTGAAGAAACAGGCTCTGGATAAAGCTAAGAGGACAAACCAGAGTCAACACTGGTGGAGACACTGAGGCATCTGAAGGGCCTGAAAAGTGACGCAGAAGTTGTTTTTGTCCTGTTGGACAGGTAATTATTTGTTTAGCTTTGGGAGGAGTTATTATTTTCATGAAATATGTTTGCCAACTTAGCTAATTTTGTAGCTCATTTTAGCCCAATGTTAAAGGTTATAGGATATAACATTTTGATCATATTGCACAGCCATAGTCACCAGTGTCAGCATTATAATTGTAATAAAATAATGTTGATATATTGGCTTTGAACAGGACATTTTACAACTGTGGTGATGTAGCATATCGGCTCTCCTCTCCCTGCTGAATCCTACTGTCAAACGTTCAAATTTGAGGGGGCGTGGCTTTGGATGGAACACTGGCAAGAGGGGGAGGAGAGGATCTTGCTAGTTCTCTTGTTAGCTCTCTAACATGACAGACTATAACTTTTAGGTAAATATGGAATGATGTTCAAATGATTTCCTTTGGATGAATAAGACTGACGAGAACATGATGAAGAACTAACTGAGGCTTTGTTGGTATTAGCAAGCAAGGAAAAACATTTTTATTAACCATTTCAACTCCTCATGCTACAGGGCTGGAGAGCCAGTCTGAGAAGAAAGGTGTTGAACATTAACCAGTTTTACACAGAATTAACTTGCAAGGAGTAAATCGTTTGTCTGCATGAACAGCTTAAATGTGCCGCAGACCGGTAACATACAAGTTTTGATCTGTGTGTGGTTGGATGTTGAACATGTTGTTTCCCACTGAGACTGAACTGTTTTGAAATGGAGACCAGGGAGAGATGGAGAGAGGCAGAGGAATGCAACTTCACAACAGTGTCAATAAAAAACGCTTTAATTTTGTTGAGCACTGTGCATGGTGTCAATAACACCATGTTGAAATAGTATTTTCAGTGCACCTGCTCCTTGAAAATGTCGTTATAGTCTTTCGCCGATTTTCAATCAAGTCGAGTATAATTTGGGCTATGACATCCATAAATTGGCTGCTCATAAACATGTTGATAGATCTGCTGCCAACAGCTGCCAACAGACACTGTGGATTAGAGGGAGTGCCGTAAATATGTCTACGTAGAAAGAGAGTCATTTGATCATAACTTTTAACTTTTAACTTGCTTAATGTTAAGGGTCCTGTGGATGTTGTACTACCTCACTAAATGTGTAACCTGATTACCTGGCATTTCCACAATTTATGTTTTACAATTCTTTGAAATAAAAGAAGATAAAATACATGGCCTTAGAGAAAGTGCAGGGGTTGACTCAATTCTCTGAAAACAGGCTCAAATTAGATTATCTGGCTGCAGTTTTGTGGCAGATGTAATGATTACATGAAACAATGTCACAGAATGAAGAGGGACTGTGGACCGACTGTAAACCTCAGATGTTGTTGAAGCCTCTGCGTTACACCTTCAGCATGTTAGTGGTCAAGTATATAGATTTCTCTTTTATCTTGGCTGAAGGTAACTTCTAATGTCTGGGTCCTACATCATGCCTTTTGAAAACTCCTCCACATAAGAGAGAATGAGAACATGCTGAGTTATGGCTCTGCATGATTCATCCGCACTTCAGCTGCTCATTTATTCATTAACACAGGGCAGGGCTGTGGAATACACAGAGATGAAGCTTTGGCATGTGACATGTAGCCTTCCACCGGGGTTGGCTCAGTAAAGTCAAAGCTTGTTGACGTTTTGTTCTGAAACAGTGACTGAAAAAAAAAAGAAAAAAAAAAACTTGATGTATATTTAATTACGCCCGCAATAACCTCACAGCATGCAGTGAAGCTGATTCAATTTATCCACCTTCATACAGATTTAACTGTGCTATTTTTATGATATCTTGCTGTGTTTGCACACAGATGCCTCACTGCATGTCCTCTGAGGAAGCTTAAAAGAAACAGAGGAAACAGTTGCTGACTGATACAAACATGCTCTGTGATAATAAACTGTCCCAATAACGACAATGAAGGAGGTGGATACTGAAGTGCATAGGCTTTATTGATTTATTATTGTTTTTTTTTACTGTATGTTTGGTTAATGTTGTCCTTAGTCTGCATCATAAGGAAGCTAATAATAGACTAAAACGTGATAATAAACAGAACTTCCTGTATTTTACCAATGGATAGTTTTTTAAGGAGACTCATCATCCTTACTCTCCTGATCCATGCTATGTGAAAAAAATGATAATAATATGAAAATGCACAGGCCAATATTTAAAACAATGTCTGCATGTTTTCAGTACTATATTTCAAATGGTCATGGAAGATATACTTTTTAAACTGAATTTTATTTAGTATACTCCACAACCCCCAACATGACCTGATAGTCTCAAACTACAAAAAAAAGTTAACAAATGACCCTGAACCTTGTCAACGCCCATACACTGTTTTATACCTCATCTGAAAACTTTTCAAAGACAGATGATTGGAAATGATAGAGTACAAGAGGCTGCTGTGTACTCTCAGAAGCTTGACAGAGAACTAATTTGAAGGACCAACATAAACGGACTGCAGAGCGTTGATTAGATGAAGCATGGAGATCAGATTAAACAAACGTCCTTTGGAGGGAGAAACCTTGCTTGGGGGAAAGAGAGTGCTTTTGTTTCAGGCTGAGTAACACTACATTTTGAGGTCCTCTGTCACCACAGCTTACTTTTTTTTTTTTTAACCGAAGTTGCTGAGGCATCCAAGTTTAGTCACTGTCACTTTCACAGAGACACAGCATATGACAAATAGCCTAGCTGTTTGACTTTCAGAACATGTTCAGCACAGACAGCCATCAAATTCATTCTCAGCCCATCAGCAAAACAAGGGAAGAATACTGCAACATGATGTAAGCTTAAAACACTGTGAGTAATGAGTATGTTTGAAGGATGATACCACCAATACACAGACACGACCACAAGCACCGAGTAAACGTCAACTGTAGGGCTGGGATGATAATCGCATCACCACAATACTGCGGTCATGTGATGCCTACCATGGCGTTGAGCTCATTACCGTCATCACCACCATATTAAAATGATAAAAAAAATGTATCTCTGTATAAATTTGCTGTTGAAAGTTACAGGAGTCTATACTGTGTTTGACGTGAAATATAAACAGTGATATTTAGTAACATCCTGTTCTTTAAGCTAGACAAAGAAACAAAACTTTTCACACTGCAGCTCGGCAGTGGGCCAGTCCATTAACCCTAAGGGACGGGGGTTGTTTTGTTTTCATAATATTATTAATTATTTCAAGGTTTCAGTACTTCTCATGATTAAATTGAATATATACACACATAATACACAGGCATAAAAGACAGACGCATTGCATAAACAGTCAGAGCTCAATTAGTACTTATAGCAGACACACCCCTCTTATGAAGGACTGTCCGTAGTTGTTTACAGGAAGAGGACAGGGAGCGATCAGTGATGTTGCGATGATTGTGGGGGATAATATGGTTGCCATGATCACAGAGGGTAGCGGGATTGCTGGGGGTGTACCGTGGTAAACCGCCATACCGCACTGATTGGGTGCTTTATCACCGTGGCAATAAAAAATCCATACCGTCACAGCCCTAATCAAGTGCACATGAAGCATAAACTTGGTGATGTAATCAAGTTAAAAAAGGTTAGGTTTAGGTTAGGTTTGGAAGATTAAAGGCATAGTTGGTAATTTTGGAAAGCTAGCAAGGGAGCTAGAAAGTTTGAAAGTGGCACCTTCCCTAAGCCGTCTCTAAGGTCGCTTTCACACTGTCCTCCTTTGGTCTGCTTTAAACGGACCAGAGTTTGTTTCCTCAGATAGTAGAATGGAATGGAAAAACAAACTTTTTTCATTTTAGCTATTCAGTGTTTTCAGAGACATCATACAAAATATTCTGTGGGTCTATGACTCAAAATGGGCAAAAACACTGACACAAGACACTGTTTTATAAAATGGGTGGCACTCAAAGAGTTAAAATGAGTAATTTAAAAAAAAAAAAAATAAAATCAGAAAAAATACATTGTGTATTATACATACACAGTAAACAACATGTATCTATTAGGTTTGTCATTTTTTCTTGGAATCAATTGGTGCAAAATTTCAGAGTTTTTGTACTTATGTGTAATTTGTTCAGCATGTGAATTAGGTGACATGTTATCTCATAAATTAAAAAAAACAAAGCTATTTCAACAATGCTATGCAATCCGCCAATGGAGGGGAGCACCATATAAAATCTCGACTGAGCGCCGCATTGGGTGGGGCCGGCTCTGGAGAGTAGTATAGAATCCAAACTGTTCTCTCAAATAGCAACAGGGCCAACTATGGCACTGTGTAGTCAAATGATGAATGGTATCATAAGGCTACGTTTTGCACGACAGAAGAAAAAAGTAAATTCAAGTCAATATTTATTCCTGGTATGAATAATATTAATAATAATAAAAACATTGGCACACAGACTAATCAAATAGATCCCCCAGGGAAGGAAATGGAAACAAAAGCAGTTTGCGAAAAGAAATGAAGTGGGCCACAGTAATGTTTGCCTAGTGCATCCAAATGTGGCCTAATACAAAACTAAATAAATTCAGTGTCTAGGCAAGGCAGCATTGCCCTTTTCTGCCAGCTGGTAATTGGCCCTGGGCAAGCCCATTTATCGAGTGTATTAGCAGCATTGCCTGGGTTTTATGCAAGACCACACTGGGGTTATTTCAATACAGCCACAAGTTATGTAATCTCTCAGGCTTATTCCAGACTGATTACAGACGCACACACGCACACACACTCACAACCACACACGCACACCACATGCTTTGCAATGTAGACTACAGTCATATATACTTTATAATTTGTATGGAGCTGTGTTTACACATATTAACTCTTTGAGTGCCAGTGACGTATTTCCACGTTAAAGTGTTTTTTTCGGCAGCGAGTCACCGATCGTGGTCTCCTGCATCCTGTGAGTAAATCTGAGGCTTCTGGGAAATGTAGTCGGAGCATAAAGAGACGGTATAAATCAATGCAGGAAGTGGAGACAATCGCAATGAGAGAGCAAAACAGACAGATTCTGAAGAAAAAGTGGCGTTTAGGGTGGGAGTGGCCTCTACCTCTGACAAAACAAGAACAGAACAAGGTAAAAACAAACTTTTTTTATAGAGAGTCTCTTTTTTCATTTGAGCTATTTAGTGTTTCCAGAGTCATATATAATACAAAATATTCTGTGGGTCTTGAAATATGACTGGCACAAGGCACTTTCTGCTTTATAAAATAGCTGGCACTCAGTGAGTTAAGCTTAGAACTAAAGAGTGCTTTTTGCTAGCTGGTAGTGCATTACATTCTCTGAGTTTCATCGTCACCAGCCAGTGATGTTGAAAGGCAAAAAGCAAAGGAAGGTTAGACTTAATGATTATGGTCATATGAAATGGTAAGTGTTAATATGAGTCAAGAATGAACCAACTTGTAACTATTACTGTACTTGATCCAATTGCACAATTGGATTTCACTGAGTACATAAAAATCCCAGCCAGCAAGCACAAACCTCTGCGATAGCATGAAAACTGAAACATAGAAGTCGGCAGATTTGCAATTACATGACTGGACATATGTGGTGAGACGGAAAAAGCGTTGAAAGATAAGGAAATGTGTGCCCATGTGATGCAACAGTATAAAATATCCAAACCGTAGCCAGCTAACGAGGGAAAGTCTCGCCTTGCTGTGTGTGCTGCCCGATGAGAGGAGAATTGAAATGCCTGTGCCAACACTTTAGAGTGAAAAGAGAAGAGACACACTGAACAGTCTGGCTCATTATATTGTTATGTGCTAATACACAGTATTAACAGTAAATGCTTTTGAACAACATGTGATACTACATGCTGTGGTTCCCCAAGGGCCAAATGTAAAACATTTACATGTTCGTACAAGAAAAAAAAAAGCTTGTGCTGTTGCCATTTCCAACATATTAATTGGAATTTGTAAAAGAATTTGTACACTTTTCACATACCTTGTGTGCACAAGGTTTTCTAGAGTGCTCACTGTAGAAACACCAAATGATGATTCCACATCAAATCACCACAGTAAACTGTAATTTAATGGCTGTTCATCATTTGTTGCGAGCTGCTTCCGATAATGTTAAAATTAAAACAAAAGTTCATTACCTCTCTGATGACGATGAATGTATGTGTGATGAATTTATTTCCAACAATACTTGTGTCATGAATAGTGCCGTGTATAATGGCCCTGCATGAGGATGGCCTCTCCGGTGCTGCCACTGGTGCATACAGAAGGTGACATAGGTATCCATAAGCAAACAGTGCATTAAAGATATGTCTGAAGTCACCTATGGCTAACTGTGGGAGTGGAATTCAGGCCCATGCATGCAAACACAATCATACAGTGAGTGGGATTTATAAAACTAACAATGTGTATGAAGGGCTTTATAAATCTGATGAAAAGAGTGTGCATGCATATTTCTGGATTTTCATAGGTTTATGCATCTACCACCAGGAACTATCTTGAAGTAGCATGACTGCTCCTGCTGTGTAACAATGTTAAAAGATGGACAATATGGCTTCATTACTATTACTATTCATTACTAACTCCATTTTTTTAAAAGCAGAAAGTTCCTTGTGCCAGCATTTTTGCCCATTTTTGAGACATATATCTGGACCCACAGAATATTTTGTACCATGTCTCTGAAAACACTGAATAGCTCAAATGAAAGAAGAGATTCTCTATTTCATCATGAAAAAAAACAACTGTTTTTACCTTGTTACATTCTTGTTTTGCCTGGAGGAGAGTAGAGGCCACTTTCACAAAAACAGACACTTTTTGCTCAGAAGCCATTTGTTTTGCTCTCTAATCACGATCAAATCCACTTCCTGCTTTGATCTCTGTGGCGCATAGTAACTCTTTATGTCCCGACTACAAATCTCAGAAGCCCTGAAATTACTCACAGGTTGCGGGAGACCGTGATCAGCGACCCGCTGCAAAAAACATTTTGACGGAGAATGTGTAAATGAACCACATTCAATAATATTCAAGTGTAAGTTGTTTAAATATATATTCCATTAAAAATCTTATTCTGAACTTTTCATTCTAGCAATCAATAATAGACAATTCTTGGGTCAGTGCTCATTAGGGCTGAAACGATTACTCAAGTAACTCGAGTAACTTGAGTACAAAAAATGCTTGAGGCAATTTCCTCTGCCTCGAATAACAGTTTAGTAGTGATAGTAGCGAGCTGTGTGGCTAACTGCTAGCGCAGAGGGAGACAGGAGACTTCACAGTTGAACTCATGAGCCGGACAGTGTTGTGCATGAACACGTTCAATGAACGGCGTTCACGTTGATATTTTCAGTGAACTGTGAACTGAACGGCTCAGTTTTCAAATCATGAAGGTGAAGGGGAGCGGTGTCCATGAACAACACGAACCGTTCACGTTCATTTGAAAATGCTCGCAATAGAAAGTTGTTTTCAGTTTTACGACACTGTTTATGGCAAACACTATGACGGTCACTGTGACGGTCCAGTATGGCTGAAGCTGAAGCCAGTGTTCCAGAGCACTTGGCGGAGATTTATAAAGCTACACCATGGAGACAGTCCAGTGCCTCGGAGCCAGCCCGGTGTCCCTATCAAAATAAAATAAATAAAAAAGTGGCGCGGAGCCAGCCAGTGCTGCTGAGCTATATGGTGCCACCTGTGATTCTTTACTGATATGATAATTTGACTAGTTTTGAGAGTGGCAGTGATTTACAGCTGATGAATGGTTAAGTAGAGTTTCCATTGAGTGACATATTGTCTGATTTATTTAAAAAAAAAAAAATGAAACAAATGAACGTGAACTAGTTCATTTCCATATGTGTGAATTGAACTTTGAGCTAACACTGTCTGTTTGACCCCAGTACCGCTGACTTTGAAACCAGGAAACCAGCTGGTGTTCATTATTAAGAGAAATGTCTTATTTTGTCTTAGGGCCAAGTGATAATACAATAGCAATATATATCGAGATTAGAGCTGGGTTAAAAAAATCGATTCAATCGATTTTAATCGGTCTCCATTTAAATGGTTGATAATCAATTCATAAAATCCAAAGATTGATCTTTTAACTTGCGTATTTTCTTCTTCATTGGACATGCGGAGAAGCAGCCTGAAGTATAAACCCGCATGCCAGTCTCGCGTGAGGTCATCAATCACCATAAATATGGCTAGTCTGCATAGCTAGTCTGCCAAAATCAAAGAAGAATTCTCACATGATCAGCATTTCGTGCTGCTTTCCACCGCTTTCCAAGGAACAAGATCTTGTGAGATGTTACTGCCAGCAGTCAAACAAACATGGCGGAAGTGAGTCCACCTCTCCAGGCACCGCCGACGAGTTTAAAAGCTGATGTTTGGATGCATTTCACATTTACAAAGTTGGAAGAAAATGACAAGTTGGACAAAAAACAAGTAGGATGTAAAATATGCAACGGGAAGATAAAATACAGCAGCGATATGACGAATCTTCACAACCATTTGATGAGACATCACCTGGAAACACAGTCGGCAGACTCAGCACAGCTCAAAAAAAACAGCCTGGAGCAGGTATTGGCACCTAAGTTACCAGCAAACTCTCAACGTGCACAGAAAATAACAGAGCATTTATTTTAACTGAAATATTCCTGACTGAATCAATATTGAATTGAATCAGATCGAATCGGGACCTTGAAATATTGAATCGAATCGATCTGGAAAATCTGAATCGATACCCAGCCCTAATCGCGATAGACACGTCATCAATATCGATAAAAAAATATGCTCGATATAACGGTTGATAATTTCACAGAACTTCACTGCAAGAAACTAATCTGACTCTCGCCAGCTGGATGTCGTTCCGCCTAGCTCCACATATCAGAACTCACATTCGATGGGAAGGACTTCAAAGGAGCAAAAAAAAGTGACTGAGCCAATCAGAATCGCAGGGCGGGATTTTCATAGATGTGACATGACGTGGATGTCAGCTGTTTTGTTTTCCCTGCGTCGCTCTCATCAGTGTCATGGGTTGTTTTAATGTGAGTGGTTGAAGTACCACATCATCAGATGACAGACAAGTGGTTTATCCTATCACATGCAAACGAAGCAAGGTTGGTTGCATGAACAAACTCACTCGTTCCCTGGTAGTAACATGTGAGGCTACTGTCAGCGAACACGTGACAGTTTCAGTTCAGTTGCACCAGCTCATCACCTCGTGTCTGACAATGCGGTGTGCAGTGAGAAATGGAAACGAGTGCAGCAGAGAGTGATTAAATTGTGGACAAATAAAAGGAAAGTTCAACTCGCCAGTGAGTGCGACCTGACTCACTGTGCTGTTCACACTACAATCGTGTCTGACTGCCGTACTGCTGTCCAATCAGCCGCCTCTCGTTAATTCCTGGTTAATAAATGAGCTGCTCGTTGTTTCCTAGCACAAATGATCGCCGTTTACAGCGATCACTGAAACGGCTCTGATGCTCTTAGGCAGACCACCGTAGTCTCACAGATGTTAAAACATTTATGCACCTTTTGTTAAGCATTTCTTTAATGTTTATTTTTGCACATTAATGTGAAGACATAATTAAGTATCCATTGTAATTTTAATTTTCATTAAGATTTATGGACATTTGAGTGTTTGTGATGACATTTCTTTTCCCTGTTTGTACAGACTGATACCTCAGGAAGTTTAAGTTTACAATAAAAGGGTTTAATGTAAGATTTTTTCCCATGTACTTTGTTTTTAAATAGGTTATGAAAAAAAAAAATAATTATCGACATTGACTGATATGACACACTTATATCGTGATACAGTTTTTAGCCATATCGCCCAGCCTTTTTCTCTTATATATTTACAATTGCTCTTTAACTAAGCAAAAGTGCCTTTCATCCAAATACTCTATCGCAAGGAATATTCAGTAGAACACTCGATTACTAAAACATTCGATAGCTGCAGCCCTATTGCTCTTCCTTCTGAACATTTCCAAATGTTCCTAAAGATTGATTGTGTAAGGAAGGACACACACACACACACACACACACACACATAGCAATGACCACAGAGACACAACAGCAATGAGAGAAAATCCACAAAAATGGCTGATCCATATCTAAGCAGACACAAGAGAACACTTCTATGGATGGGAAGAGCGGGAAATCACATCTCCATAGACTGGCTTGTATTTCCATTAGTGACACATTTCTAGATGACGTGAATTACTGCTTCTGATTTCTAATTTTTATCATCAGACATTTGTCATCTCCTGAATTAACGTCCCCTACTAGTGCAATACTGTATTCTTCAAACGCATGGTGGAGAAAATTGCTTAGCAGAATTCATTCAGTTTGCAGCACCATGTTTCTAGCAGTTTCCCAACTCAACCATGTGACATCCAGACTTTCCTCAACTCAACCATGTCGAACTCCATTTATTTCTCACACCTTCATTATCGGCAGTCACCCTTCTGCCAGAATTCATTGATTTAGCCCCAGCTTTTAAATCCTGCTCAAGTATGCACCGTGTTACACTGAAGCTAAGATATGGAAGCTCACTGCCAATTGGACAAAAACTGTTTGCACATCATCAGACACTGACATGGTGTGCTGGAATGATAATGAACAACACTCACCTTGAAGAAAAACCCACATGAAGCTGGTAATACATATTTTAAATGATTATTCTGCAGCAGTGGTGAGGCTAAAATTTCCCTCAGGTCTAAGAAGGTGTGTGTCTTGCCCTCCCATTTTATTACTGATCGATGGCATTAAATACCATGCAGCCCTTCCTCTCAAGAGTATTGGCTGGTGGACTGTCCAGTCAGTAGTAAATCCCTGTGGCTCTGCGTAGCCATTCAATTTTCCGCCTCTAGCCTCTGAGACTTGCATCCAAGGGATGAGTGATGCACATTAACTGGTCAACATTAAGGAAGGGCATGTGCATGTGTGTGCATGTGTAGCCAGCTTCACACATGCATCATCATGTACACCCATACACAGCTCCTGAGAGACTCCGTTAACCTTTGGCATCCTCCTACAGTTGGTGATATACATAACCGCACCTGTTAAATAACAGATGAGGTTGTTTATGTGCGTGTATAAAGTGCGCAAAAGCTCAGGGGACACATGCAAAAAAGGGTCCTCTGCACTTACCCAAGTAGCTCAATAAATCACAGAGAAGGACAATAAAGACACCTGTTGTGATGGCTTCTGGTCATGTTACACATGGAGTGAAAACAATACAAGCAGGGAGGCAAAAATGCATGCTTAAGTGCACTCTTCAGTAGCAAGAATGCGCTGTCTTTTTGCCCCTGCCCTTCAAAAAACTCTATGCACGCCACTGTCTACACATACAGCATTTCTTAACTGTGCCTGCCACCTGCAACAGCCCTGCCTCATTTTAGATTTCTGCACTCACTTTTCATCACACCCTGTTATTTATAATATCTTCTGAAGTTAACAAGTGCTGGAATGCAAAGCAGTGAGGATTAGCACGCATTACGATTGGTACCTGAATGGGGTTTTTCGGTGGCAAAGTGGAAGGGGTTTAGCAGGAAGTGTCACATTGCAGGGGTGTCAAGCTCTGACATCCTTAACCATGCAGCATGCTCGCTGGAAACCATATCCCCATAAAACCTCCTGCAGGCATACTTAGTCTTAAAGCCCGCAGATGAATGTTGGAGAGGTACTGTGTCGTACAATGACGGATAAGAAGGGAAACTGATGAATAATAAAACATAGCTCCAGTTGTCAAATATTTTCTTTTTTTTTGGTGTATTTGTGCTACTTGAGTAGATTTTCACTGAACTGTCAGGTTTATCTAACTACCTGCACTTTTATTGAACTTTTTTCAAATTTTACACTGATTTCCAGACTCTGCATTTCCACCGATTTTCCACACCACAGGAATATATTATGCGTCAGTCTCACATTACTTACTTTACATTGTGAACGCTCACGGAATATAAAAACAAGCCACAGGAAAACATTCAGTATAAAAGCTAATCTGGCTAAATCAATGGTCTTATCTGCAATAAAGATTTTCATGAGAGTAGCATTCATTCATTCTACTTTAAGCATGCAATACACTTTCAGTCTCTCTATAATATTTCCTCGTTAGTAACCCTCTTAGCCCATGTTCCTATACTCTGTTTGATCTTCCCACTCCTTCATTATCATTCTCACCACACATCTTTTTTGCTATCACGAAGGTTACTAATTTAATTTTTGAGGCATGACATACATGATCTGCACAGAAGAGGTCAATACATTATTTCAGATGGCCATGTCTTACTTGATGTAAGGACAATTTTGCACCCATTTGAAGAACATTACAGATTTCACAAAGCTCAATGCGGGAGACAAAATATGGATCGAAATACTGACTGGAGCACATTGTTTTCTGTCGAGAACAACTTGTTTGGCTTCCAAGAAATAACTAAAAATACCATACCTAGTGTGCAAAAAGACATAATGATCGGTAAAAAGACATAATGATCAGTCACTGGGGAACCAATTAGAACATCTAACTCCTGAGAATGAGATTACTGAATGTTTGTGTCATTTTTTTCTTATTTCGTCAGGAAAAAATGCCAATGAGTCCTCATTTGACATGGGCTTAATTTTTGCATGATATGCCTTGAGGTTTTCACATAATCTTCCCAACAAATGGTGGATGGCATGCCATCCTAACCGCTGTTCACTTCAAAGACAGAGCACATAAAAGCTTTCTCAAATCTCATTTTGAAATGGCTTCAAATGTGAGATATGGTCACAATGACGAGTGTCAAAGAAATTAGTGCAGCAATCCACTGAAAACGTTGCTTTAAAGAAAGCATGAGACTATAAGTGTACAATAAGTTTTGGATGACGCAGCGATACAGCAGTAGCAACAGAGGACAGGACATGCATAAGATGTGTGAACTATAGTACACCACAATCTCTTCCCAATCAGCAGGCCACCTCCAGTAACCTGATCACGGGACTAAAAACTCTGCTGGCATCCACTGTGTCCTTCGTTCACACTCCACAACTCTGTAACCCTTTCACATTTAGTAATCCATCCATATTTGTCTGTCAACATTCTCCTCCCAGAAGAACCGTCTGTCCCTGTCTGACATTCAT